>OW240918.1:110019344-110170441 GCA_933207985.1 Pelobates cultripes
TCTAGTAAATAGCGTGTAAAAAAAAAATTCCGGCAGTGGAGTATCTCTTAAAGTGAAATTCCAACTCAGCATATCTTTATGAAAATCTCATAAATGACTTTGCTGCTTAAAAAAATATTCAGATATTATTATTTTTTAGTATATTTTAATTCCTATTTTATTGTAGTGATGGGATCTTGCTTGATCTCTTTTAGTTTTTGAAAGTTTATTTTATCCATCTTCATGTTGATTGAACTACTAAGGGCCCCTTGTAATCATTGACAGCTTGTCACGGATGCTAAGTGGTTGTTTGTCCGTCTGGCTTTCATTGAGTTAATGAGATTAAAGGACACATTCTGATGCTGAAGTTACTGGTATCTCAATCTGCTCCTCTGTTAAATAGGCACAGATGCCATTATCTTTCCAGTCGCCTGAGCCCCTATCCCTGGGCCCCTAGAAATAAGGTCTTTGTTGCACGAGTAGTCCCTGAAGCTCAAAGCCCATCACTGCCATCCAAATTTGAACAGATAATGAAGATTTGAAACTCTTCACAATATCTGCTGCAGCTAGAAAATAACATGAAAAAGTGGAAGGAATGCAGCCAAGGACTCCTTATACCAGGGGTTCTCAACGTTAGTCCTCAGGACCCCCTACCAGTCCAGGGTTTAGGGATTACCTGGGTGTGGCAAACCTAGCCACTTGGACAATAACTAGAGACTGTGCCTTTAAGGGTTGCCACTAGGTCGGGCGAGATATGCGCTGTACACCTATGTAAATGTGAATGTATTTTCCGTGTTACCTGTAATACTGTTTCCGCCGAATGCAATTGGCGGTTTTGTATGGGGATTTTCTTTCGTTTCACGAACGGCACTTTAGAAAGCCGTTCGTGAACCGAACGCGATACCCCCTAATAGCCCACACACTTAGAGGCGTGTGGCGCTAGTTAACCGATTGCAACATTGTTGCAATCGGTTATTAGAGGCTCTCCTGGGTGGCCGTCGTTCGACTACCGACCATGCGGCGGTCGGCCATCTTGGATCCCTTGTTCGTCAGCGGGTCCGTGTCGTCGAACGCATACTACTACCAATAGTTATTCGACGGCACGAACACCGCTGAGCCTCCCAGACGTTCGGGAGTTTCAGGACCAGGTTCACCCAAAGCAATCGGTTCCTTTTGTGGGTTTTGTAAGAAATGTGTTTTCTGTGCGGCGTTCGGTTAATTTGGCTGGGATCTGAGCGGCAATCTCACGAATGATGCGCCCAGACCCCAGCTATCTACCGAACGTCCATTCGTGTAAATCCACCGTGTATTTTAAAAGTTATGTATTTTTATATGAATTGCCGGTTCTGCTGCACGAGGGGATAATCCCCTTAACGGTGCATTCTGGGAGGATGATCCCTCTCGTGCAGCAGTGCCTGATGGGAGAAATATGTTATACTGTAAGTCCCCCATGTAGTCCCCTCTGGGAGTGCCCCTGGGAAGGGACTCAGGAGACCCCTTGCATGGGGACTTGTATAAATTGTCGTGCTGAATAAAGGATTGTCAGTTGACTCCCAAAACTGTGTCTCGTCCGGTTATTGGGAGGTTGGGGATATTGCCTTGGTGTTTTCAGCGCTTGACTGTGGATTCGTTCTGGACCAGCGGAATTCGTGGATTTTATATTGGCGTTCCGCTACAATTGGTGGCAAGCGACGGGATCCAACTCTACAGCCGAATACAGCGCATTCGAATGAAAGGAACTACCGAACGGAAAGGCAATTCGTATGAAACAAGCAGACGAAAGCGATCAGTGAATGGGGACTGATTACACGGCGTTAAAGAGACAGACGCTAAAGGAGCTGCTGGAGGCTAGAGGGAAAAGCGCTAGCAATAAATCGAAAGCAGTACTGATTGCAGAGCTAATGGAGGGCGACCAAGTGCACAGCAGTCCACCCCCACCTGCCAGAGAGGAAACACCATACCAGAGGGAACTGAGAACCCGGCTGGAATTTGTACCCCAGCCAGTAACCCTGGACATCTTAACTATACTGATGGCGGACGTCCAGGATTATATTATGGCACAGCAACACCAGAGGTCACCATCCAGGGCAGAATCCATCGCCAATTCATTCTGCGCTCCAGTGAAGCAGAAAATACCTTACCAGGCATTTAAAGCATTCTGCGAGGAGAAAGACGAGATTGACGGATACCTGCAGGATTTTGAGCGGTTGTGCGACCTACATGATCTAGAACAGGCTATGTGGGTACCCCTACTGGCAGGCAAGTTGGCAGGACGAGCAGCCGAGGCGTATCGCGCTGTGCCCAGAGAAGATAGCAAGGACTATTTTAAAGTTAAGAGGGCAATTCTGGAGAGGTATGCCATAACCCCGGAGGCGTACCGGCGTAAATTTCGAGGATTGAGGAAGCCCGAGAAAGATTCCCACGCTGAGTGGGCACATAAGCTCGACCAAGCGTCGCAAGGATGGATTCAGGCGAGCCAAGCTACCACAATGGAGGAACTGCGCCAGCTCATCTTGCTGGAGCAATTTTTTAACGGACTGTCACCTGAGGCACAAGAATGGGTAAGGGACAGGAAACCCCTCACCCTAACCGAAGCCGCCCGGTTGGCGGATCAGCATTTTGACGCCCGAAGGCATCATGGGCTTCCCAACAGGGCTCCCCTGAGACCAGCTGTACCACACCACCCAACCATCTCCACACCCGCCAACGCTACTCCATTCCGGCCACCATCAGGAAACCCCCCACCGCCATCACGCTACAATGGCAGGGCCAACATACAATGCCAT
Organism: Pelobates cultripes; assembly: GCA_933207985.1. NCBI lineage: Eukaryota > Metazoa > Chordata > Amphibia > Anura > Pelobatidae > Pelobates > Pelobates cultripes. The sequence goes on from OW240918.1 coordinate 110,022,110, forward strand.
ACCTGCCGGCAGTGGGGGCATATGTCCCGGGAGTGCACCCAGAGTCGGAGCAGGCAGGCGTGGAACCAAGTACGGCAAAACTCCGCGCCAAGGGCAGTGGCCCATTTCTACCACACCGAACCTGACCACTCGGAGCTGACAAGTCTATCAACCGAAGAACCATTGGGGGTTCTGTACGAGGTGATGTCTGTGCAAGCCACGGACAACCGGCAGCATCACCGCCAAGTTGTATTTGTGGGAGGGAAAGAAGTGCAGGGGCTGCGGGACTCGGGAGCCACCTTGACCTTAGTGGCCCCTCATTTAATCCCAGATACGGCCCACACTGGCGGATCAGTGGCAGTCCGGGTAGCAGGGGGAGCTATGTACAGGTTACCCACGGCCAAAGTGCATTTGAACTGGGGTGCTGGGGAGGGGGTTGTAGAGGTGGCCATAATGAAGAAACTACCGGCCGATGTTGTTTTGGGGAATGACTTGGGCCCGATGACTTCTGCGTTCCTTCCCCAGGCCCCTTCCCAAGAGGCGCATCCGGTAACCACCCGGCAACAGGCTCGCACCACGGCATTCCCCGCACACTCTGAGGCTCAGGTAAGACACCATGACCCCCCCTTGACCGACATGACTTGGGACACCCCGACCACATTTGAAGCTGAGGTTCAGACAGACCCCACACTGCAGGTGTACCGAGATAGGGTAGACACGGACCAGGTGGGGCGGGAGGGAGAACGGTACGTATGGGAAAAGAAGTTACTGTACCGGGTGGCGGAACGGGCCATAGGCAGCTCGGTGACGCTCCAAACCAAGCAGCTAGTAGTACCACAGAAATATAGGCAGGAGTTACTGAGGATCGCCCATGACATCCCTCTGTCCGGCCATCTAGGGATGACCCGGACCCGGTATCGCTTAACGCACGCATTCTTTTGGCCCGGGATTTCCAAAGACGTAAGGCAATATTGTACCTCCTGTGATGTGTGCCAGAGGGTAGGCAAAAGGGGGGATCGCCATAAGGCAAAACTATGTCCCCTCCCCATAATTGAGGAACCGTTCAGCCGGGTAGCAGTAGATATAGTAGGACCACTACCAAAGCCCAGCCCCTCTGGGAAACGGTATATCCTGACCGTGGTGGATTACGCCACCCGGTACCCCGAGGCGATTGCCCTAACTAATATCCACGCGGAGACCGTAGCCGAAGCCTTGATGAAAATCTTCTCCCGAGTAGGGTTCCCACAGGAAATGGTCTCAGATAGGGGGACCCAATTCACGGCTGAGGTTACTCAGCAGTTATGGAGGATATGTGGCATAAAGCCGATCATTAACTCCGCGTACCACCCGCAATCCAATGGATTATGTGAGAGATTCAACGGTACCCTAAAACAGATGCTTCGAACATTCGGAGAGACCCATAAGGACTGGGAACGATTCCTTCCCCATCTGTTGTTCGCATACAGAGAGGTGCCCCAAGAGTCTACGGGTTTTTCCCCCTTTGAACTATTGTTTGGGAGAAGGGTCCGGGGGCCGTTGGATCTCATTAGAGAGCATTGGGAGGGAGAGAGTAGTGCAGATGGGACCCCTATTGTACCATACGTGCTGGCGTTCCGGGATCGCCTGGAGGAATTGACCCAGGCGGTGCGCACCAACCTCCAGGCCGCCCAACAACGACAGCGTCGTTGGTATGACAGAGGGGCCAGAGACCGTAGTTTTCAAGTGGGGCAGAAGGTGCTAATCCTTAAACCAGTCCGCACCGATAAACTACAGGCCGTCTGGCAGGGCCCATACCAGGTGGTAGAGCAGAGATGCGATACCACCTATGTGATCGGCCCATGCTCCGGAGTAGGGAAGAGACGCATGCTCCATGTGAACATGCTCAAACCCTACCACGAGCGGACGGAGGACGTGGCAGCTATTTGCACGCCCGCCTCCGAAGATCAGGAGAACCTGCCCCTTCCCGATCTGTTAGAGCAGGAGGAGCAGAAGGAACCCTCCCAGGGGGTTCAACTGGGGGAGCGGCTAAGTCCTCAAGAGCGTATTCAGGTACAAGAACTGATAGCAGCAAAGAGCGCTACCTTTTCTAATCTACCTGGGTACACTCCACTAGCCACCCACCGAGTAGAAACCCCGGGACAGCTCCCCATGCGACAGACTCCATATCGGATTCCTGAATCCGTGCGGGAACATATGAGGAAGGAAATTGAAGAGATGTTGCAGTTGGGGGTTATTGAACACTCAGATAGCCCCTGGGCATCGCCGGTAGTCCTGGTTCCCAAGAAAGATGGTACCACCCGGTTCTGTGTGGACTACCGGAGGTTGAACGACAAAACTGTGTCGGACGCCTACCCGATGCCTCGGATAGACGAACTGCTTGATAGGATGGCCAGGGGTCAGTATCTCACTACCATAGATTTGTGTAAGGGATACTGGCAAATTCCACTAGCCGAGGACGCCATTCCTAAGTCGGCGTTTGTCACCCCGTTTGGCTTGTACCAATTTCGAGTCATGCCATTCGGGATGAAGAACGCCCCCGCGACATTCCAGCGGATGGTGGATCGGCTACTGGACGGGTTCCAGGACTATGCGTGTGCATATCTGGACGATATTGCCATCTACAGTCAGACCTGGGCAGAACACCTACAACACATAGGGGCAGTAATAGATCGGATTCGAGAGGCAGGGCTTACCTTGAAACCCAGCAAATGCCACATAGGGATGGCAGAGGTCCAGTACTTAGGACACCGGGTTGGTAGCGGGCAGCAGAAGCCTGAGCCCGCAAAGATTGAAGCTGTAGCCCAGTGGCCTACCCCTAGGACCAAAACCCAAGTCCTGGCTTTCCTAGGTACCGCAGGGTATTACAGAAAATTTGTACCCAACTACAGTGCCCTGGCCAAACCCCTGACTGATTTGACGAAGAAAAACCTGCCCCGGCAGGTCGTCTGGGCCCCAGAGTGTGAACAGGCATTCAACCAGCTGAAGACGGCTCTGACCAATGCCCCTGTACTGGCTGCTCCTGATCCAACTAAACGTTTTCTTGTTCACACAGACGCCTCAATGTTTGGATTGGGAGCAGTACTGAGCCAGGTCGGAGCCGATGGCGGAGAACACCCCGTAGCCTACTTGAGTCGGAAGCTGCTACCCCGAGAAGTGAGCTACGCCGCCATAGAGAAGGAATGCCTGGCCGTGGTGTGGGCCCTGAAAAAGTTACAGCCGTATCTCTATGGGCAACCCTTTTCTTTGCTCACAGATCACAACCCGTTGGTGTGGCTAAACCGTGTGGCGGGAGACAATGCCAGGCTGCTGCGCTGGAGTTTGGCGCTGCAGCCCTTTGACTTTACAATACACTACCGCCCAGGGAAACAAAACGGTAATGCCGACGGGTTGTCCAGACAAACAGACCTTGAGAAGTGATCTGTGAGCACTCCCCCGGACATCCCCAAGCCGATCCGTTGGGATCAGGCTGTGTATGCCGGCTTGGTTCTGGGGGAGCATTGTGGCAAACCTAGCCACTTGGACAATAACTAGAGACTGTGCCTTTAAGGGTTGCCACTAGGTCGGGCGAGATATGCGCTATACACCTATGTAAATGTGAATGTATTTTCCGTGTTACCTGTAATACTGTTTCCGCCGAATGCAATTGGCGGTTTTGTATGGGGATTTTCTTTCGTTTCACGAACGGCACTTTAGAAAGCCGTTCGTGAACCGAACGCGATACCCCCTAATAGCCCACACACTTAGAGGCGTGTGGCGCTAGTTAACCGATTGCAACATTGTTGCAATCGGTTATTAGAGGCTCTCCTGGGTGGCCGTCGTTCGACTACCGACCATGCGGCGGTCGGCCATCTTGGATCCCTTGTTCGTCAGCGGGTCCGTGTCGTCGAACGCATACTACTACCAATAGTTATTCGACGGCACGAACACCGCTGAGCCTCCCAGACGTTCGGGAGTTTCAGGACCAGGTTCACCCAAAGCAATCGGTTCCTTTTGTGGGTTTTGTAAGAAATGTGTTTTCTGTGCGGCGTTCGGTTAATTTGGCTGGGATCTGAGCGGCAATCTCACGAATGATGCGCCCAGACCCCAGCTATCTACCGAACGTCCATTCGTGTAAATCCACCGTGTATTTTAAAAGTTATGTATTTTTATATGGATTGCCGGTTCTGCTGCACGAGGGGATAATCCCCTTAACGGTGCATTCTGGGAGGATGATCCCTCTCGTGCAGCAGTGCCTGATGGGAGAAATATGTTATACTGTAAGTCCCCCATGTAGTCCCCTCTGGGAGTGCCCCTGGGAAGGGACTCAGGAGACCCCTTGCATGGGGACTTGTATAAATTGTCGTGCTGAATAAAGGATTGTCAGTTGACTCCCAAAACTGTGTCTCGTCCGGTTATTGGGAGGTTGGGGATATTGCCTTGGTGTTTTCAGCGCTTGACTGTGGATTCGTTCTGGACCAGCGGAATTCGTGGATTTTATATTGGCGTTCCGCTACAGTCGTCTGCAAAAGACACAAGCTCAAGTTAATGAGGTGGTGGACATCATGCAAGTTAATGTGGATAAGGTCCTAGAAAGGGACCAGAAGTTGTCTGAGTTGGATGATCGAGCAGATGCTCTACAAGCAGGTGCATCACAGTTTGAGACTAGCGCTGCCAAGCTGAAGAGAAAATACTGGTGGAAGAACTGTAAGATGTGGGCAATTCTTATCGCTGTAGTCGTGCTCATAATCATCATCATTATCGTGTGGAGTGTTTTGTGATCTTCTCAGGATCTATGGATATGAACTGATGCCACGCTGAATAACAAGGCTGCAGTTCTCAATCAAATCTGCTGTATGAAAAGTATATATTCATATGCAGCTAAATGATTTAGTTTTTTTTTGTTTTTTTTACCCCGTTAAGCATTGTTTTGCCTTTAGAGTTAAGTGCCTTTACCAGAAAACAAAACATATTTTTAAAAGCACTTTTCACTGTGTCTTAAAAGGACGTGTTTTTTTCTACATATATATATATTTATTTTTTCCAACTTTGAATGGTTTTTGATCCTCGTTTTCTTGTAATGTGCGTTGTTTTTTTTTATTCACACGTGCAGAAAGTGTGCCTCTAATTTTGTTATCACTATTTGATTTGTATGCAGCAAAAACAAAAGATTAAAAAAATAATAATCCCTTCAGGATCAATAAGAAAAAGCAAAGTGCCTTAAAATGTTTAGCGTGCGTTTACAGGTGGACTGGTCATCTCAATAAAACAATACAGTATAATTCATTCATGCTGACATTGTTAGGTCAAAATGGAATTGCCAAAAGGTCTTACTTATTTACCAAAGTGCATTTGCAGATTGTCTCAGATGAGTGCTGAAAAATGCAGTCATGTAAGAGCAGGAACATTTAAATAGTTCTCTGATTATCTTGTCCAATAATTGTAGGTGACCTTTAAGTCCCGGTGTTCAGTTTGCAATACCATTTTTTTTTATTTTTTTGTTTGTTTAGGCATACATAGTATAAGCACATTTTGTATGCATGCTTACTAAAAGCAATATTGGTGTAATTTGACTTGGAAGTACCTATTGCAAAAAGCCGCCAGGTATGAAATTTTATAAATGTTATGGTCAGTGGTGATTTGGAGTAATTATTTTTATGGCTTAGATTTTTAATATTTTTGGATAAAAAAAACATTAGAAACAATGTAATGATATAAAAATAAAAAAATTTAAAATTTGATTGGATTTAATTTGCACACGTAACTTGCTCATGCAAAACTAATATGATCTCCACTTCATATAGGGTAGAAATCTAAATTTATAGTAACATTAAGCTTTCCACGTCACAAGTGAATGTATAAATACATTTGTCGTTGTGTCAAGTTTATATATTTTTATGCTTTTGGTGTAGCTTACTAGTCAAAAACAAAGTACATCCTTTGTAATAGATCTATTTGCTGGCAGCTTTTGCTAGAAAAGAGATGAAATTTTAGAGCTTATCTGAATTAGAAATTTTCATCAATGTGTTTCCACTTGACTCTACTTGAATACAAAAGATCCCCATATCTTCCGGTTTGTGTCAGGCTTTATAGACTTTGACTCAGAACCTTTTCTTCTTCAAAGATGTGCGCAGCCACCGAAGGAAACGTAGACTAGACAAAGTCCTTTATAAATATAAAAGGCAGTATTGTAGAGTTTTACCCCTACAGGCACTTGTGAAAACCTTTTGGGTTGTACATATCATACTTTAAGAAAAAATTTTTGCAAACACCAAAAAGCAGCCTTTAGAAACTCTGTATATGTAAAATGGTGTCAGTTCCTGGGTGAATGTTGTCTTAAATACCTGGCTTGTAATTAATTAGCTTACAATGTTACATGTTGTTGTGCAGTATGACAATTTTGGGGTCTTTTTCTTTAAATATTTTTACTTATTCTCTCATTTAAGTTTCCAAAAATAAAAGAAAATGGTTTGTGTATAAGCTGATTTAATTGGATTCTATTAGTGGGAGTGACTTTTCGATTTAAATACTCTGCCATAGTTCAGCTTCAGTGTCTGTTCCAATGGCGATTTATTCCTTTTTTCCTGTTCAAAGAAGTACCTGTTAATGCCAGTTATATGCAAGAGATGCAACATGTCTATAAAGGATACAGTGAACAGTTTTGAGTCAAATACCTTAGCTGTTTTATCTGTTTACATCGATGTTGGAAAAGACCTTTTTGTAACTGCCTTTTTTCTATACGTTTGACTATCTTCAGGACTGTCAGCGCACCTATCAGATTGTCAAGCTCACACATACTAAAGTAAAACGTACTGTAGATAAAGATGTTCTAGTCCACCTTTTTAAGACTGCAAAAACTCTACCAAAGTGTGCTTAAATCCAAATGTGCCTTGAAACACACTTTTCTTAAAACAATATTTTAAAAAATTATCTACACAGGGAAATTAGAGAATTGTGGGCATACCTGGAACATGTGTTTCTAACTAGTGGTGCTGCTGTAAAGACCAAAAAATATATATAAAAAAAAGAATAAATAAAATACAGATAAAGGAACAGCACACATAAAAAAATAGTTTTAAATTTTACAAGGCTGCTTAAGGTCTCCTGTCTTGTCGAGCGGACTCAGGGATGCAGTTACACCATGGCCATATTGTGTTAAGCCCTGTTACGTGGGCCATGGTGTGGCTGAGTCCCCATATTTGTTTGCCGGGATAGGGGATTTTGGGTAGATGCTTTTTTATTTCTTTTCTTTTTTTTTTTGCACTGTTCTTTAATCTGTGTTTTTAACAAATTATTCTAATGTGTGTAGTATGCCATTAAAATTCATGAATGTTTGTGGTGTATACTTAACTGTGTTTATAGAGTTAAAGTTCATTAAAGATTTTGTCATTAAAGTTGTCAAACACATGTCTTTAAGGTTATTATTTTTAATAAAATCTTGCTTTAAGCTTTTCAGACAAAGTTAAGTTTTGATGCTAATGAAGAATATGTTCTTTATAGGATTGCAGACTCATCTGAACGTGTAACCTTTTAAAACATGGTCATTACACTGTAATGTCTTGGTGGTGTTTCCTCCTCTATGGAAGTCCCTGTTAAAATTACTATTCCAAGCTTTCGATAACTGTTTTTGGAATACTTGAAACACTTAGTAGTGCATTCTCTAATTGCAAGTGAAACAATCTGTAGCCTTTTGAAAATGGAGTATATACCCGTGTGCCTAGCAAAGAGACCTATGCCATTAAGTAAATTACATCACCACTTATGCAGTCTGTACTGAGGGGCGGACAGAATGCATTTGTAATATCTTCAGGGATTTTGGAGAAAATATTATAAACCTCTATGTGGATTTTTTTGTTTAATACACCAATACCAAAAAAAAAAATGTTTTCAATAATAACTTTATTAATTATTAAAGTTGAGAACTGTAATTCTAGTGCAATGATTTTCTTCTAGCTGTAAATCCATAGAGAAGACGTATAGTAACCAGGATTGCATCTATAGCTTCTCTTTTAACCATGTTTGGGGATATTGAAACATGTAGAGGTGTGTTTCCAAAATGGTAATTCTGTGGTATATTGGCAGTGATACAGCTTCACTGCAAATAGGATAATCCCCATAAAAGTGTCAGAGTAGTTACCTTGTGTTGATAAAACTCTTGCATAGTTAAAGAACTCTCCAGGCACCATGGCCACTGCAACTGTTGTGGTGGTTATGGTGTCCTGGGTTCCACTTGCTGCCAACACTCATCTGTTGTAAAAAGCTCCTCTAAGGTTTCCAGTTAGTTCCACTAAGCTACTGTAGTGGCTATAGTGTTGCTGCCAACACTCCTCTGCTGTAAAAAGCTCCTCTAAGGTTTCCAGTTAGCTCCACTAAGCTACTTTAGTGGCTATAGTGTTGCTGCCAACACTCCTCTGCTGTAAAAAGCTCCTCTAAAGTTTCCAGTTAGCTCCACTAAGCTACTGTAGTGGCTATGGTGTCCTGGGTTCCACTTGCTGCCAACACTCCTGCTACAAAAAGCTCCTGCAAGGCTTCCAGTAAGCTCTACTGAGCTAAGCTCCAGCGTTCAGGGCTGCAGTCGTTGGCTGAGAGGATCAGCTGAGTGGTCTATGTCAATAAGTGCAGCCAGGCGTAGCAGGCTACTGAAACTTTAAGTGGTGTGTCTACTTATTGTGGGATGTTGCAAGGGCACTATATGCTTATTGTGCTTGTAATGTTCCTTTTATTGTCTCTTAAGCATTATGTTTTGTTTTTGTTGTAAAATTTAATGTTTTGTATTTACTGTTTTCTATGTAAAACAAATGAGGTTTATTTGTAAGCTTTACTGTTTTCTAGAAAACAAATTAGGTTTATTTGTAAGCTTTTGCGCATTAATACTCATTTATTGTAAAATGTAATCAAATAAACATTGCCCTTTGTTTGAAAAAAAAAAATCACACTTTTTTGTCCTAAAAAGAACATTTGCGGCCTGCGGTGCATTTCTTGCAGTCCCAAAAAACCCTTAAATACTACTGTTACATTGTTGGTTTAAAAAAAATCACACTTTTTTGTGCTAAATAGAACATTTGCAGCCTGCTGTGCATTTCTTGCAGTCCAATAAAACAGTCCAATAAAACCCTTAAATACTACTGTTACATCATGTTTAGCACGGCAGGGGGTGTTATCACAGACAAGCGCAGCCGCCTGTCCACAGCCAACGTGCACAAGCTCATGTTTATTAAAATGAACCAGGCATGGATCCCACCAGACTTGTCTGTACCTTATGCAAAATAAACATTTATACCGGCCTCACCAAGCCATTGTTATACTCAAGTGCACTTATTCTTTGTTTTCTTTTTTTATATGTCCCAATATTTTGGGGGCTACCCCAATTGTTTGCAGGGCACTTGCCTTACTCTTACCCCCATTTTACTTCCTTTTGCAGACCTCTAGCCATTTCCAGGACTTTTTTAGAGCCATTTTAGTGCCCAAAAGTTTGGGTCCCCATTGACTTCAATGGGGTTCAGGTTCGAGGTCAAGTTCGGGTCAAGTTCGAGTACGAACTCGAACTTTTTGCCGAAGTTTGGCAGAACCCGGCGAACCCGAACGTCCAGGTGTCTGCTCAACTCTATTGATAAATACCACCATTTAATTCATTGTGCAGGTCATAATGTTCAGTGGGAACATAGAAGCAAAGTATATTTGTCAAAACGCTGTTTTCTGCATAACCATCTAAAAATCTTATTAAACACCACTAGAATTACTTATTTTCCTTATAACAGTTTTAAAAGTTAAACTTTTGTTAAAGTTCAGGTTTTAGAGCATGTCTTATTATTTTACATTTGTACTTACTATTTTATTTCACTACTTTAATTTAAATGTATCTCAAAAAGTTCACTACTGAAACCTCAAACATCTAGCTATTAATATTGGAATAGTTTTTCCAAGAAAAAAAACTATATTACAATATAATACAATAAATGTGCCTAATGTGTTTTATGCTATCTAAAATAGACCGTTTTGTTGTCTTAAGTCAGATATTAAATTAGATAACAGTGCCCCAACTATTTTGCAATATGAGATATCTGATATGATTTATGGGAACTGACTCTTCTCTTGTAAAATCAATTTTGTCATTCTTTAGTCTTCCTTTTTTTATTTTTTTGCAAAAATAGTACAATTGCTCATAATCGTACTACATTTCCTAAAAATTAAGGCAATACTTCTACATTATTTTGTTGGGTTTTCCATTTTTGAATATGCTTTTGGACTATGTTTAGTCTATGTGGTGATGCATTTTTGCCTTTAGATTATTCTGATTATAGGAAGCTATTTAGCCTCTGACGCTTTTATTGATTTAACGTACAATATGTGGCTAAACTTTAATGCTGAGGTTTGCATAGCTGTAATCAGATCTACTATAAGCATAGTGGATGATTTATAATGACTGCTAAAAATTACAATATGGTAAATATTGTTTGCAACTATTGTTTGTACTATATATGTTTGCGAGTGTTCATTATAAAGACATTCTTTGCATAGTTAACATGTGTAGTTTCTCTTCTTTTATCAATGTTTAATGTCTAAAAAGAAAGTCCTCAGCACACAACTATAAGAGAGAAGCATGTAAACTATGCTTACTGAAAAAATAAATAAATAAGGAAATCTCACCATCTAAAAATGAACTTACTTGAGTTGTAAAAAGTGTAACAAATACCTATAGTAAACAAAATTTAAAAAAAAATTATAAAAATAATTACATAATTAATTATGTTGGTCAAAAAGCAAAAAAAAAAAAAGAAGCTGAGCAAGAAAAAAAAGTTTAGCACATGTATATTGGTAAAACAGTCTTGCACTGGGATGAATGCCAAAATACCTGCCAGCCCAAATGCCAATCTATCTGCTGCTCAAAGTTTTCTCTGGTGGTCCTGGCAATACTAGCTGCTGGATACATTATACAATTAAAGTTAGTCTCACACTATTATTATGTTATTATGTTGTTATTATTATGTTATTATTTATATAGTGCCAACACATTCGCAGCAATGTTCCAGGCACTTTTTAACGCCAACATAGGCACAGCAAGTGTAAAACACATAGGATCACGGTTAGTTTTTTTTCCTCAATAACTGAAGTCAAATAGTCTAGAAGAATACTGCATGATAGTACAGCTGTTTTATTGCTCCCTCTATTTTGCCCTTTGCGGGCCAGTTTTCACTTGATCTGTGAATAAAATCAACATTTATTAGCTGTCCCCTAACCATCAATCATCCTTTTTTTGCTACATCTTGATTAGACAAAAGATCCAATCCACTTGATTTTAAAGAGCAATTGTCCATCATGAAAAACAAAGCTATCAATAGTCCCCACCATAAAAAATGAATAAATAAAACCGACTCTTTTTCATTTCAAGTACATCACTCTGAATCAAGAACCAAACTGAACTTTCTGGACTTGCTTGAGTTGCTTCACCCAAGATTCTGCCGAGTGATTATTCCAGTCACCTGATCTACCCACTTTTAATAAAATTGCAGTTCAATCCTAAATGAATCTCCAAATCTATTTTTTTTTCTACTTCATATATTATTTCTGTTGAAGAGAGAACAGCTACAACATAGACAAATGACTTGACTGAAATGGTACCATCTAAATTGTGTGTATACAGGGATTGTATCTCTGTATATAAATATGAAAAACATAAAAAGGTACCACCTTCTTCAGGGATATATTACCTTACACTCCTGCAGTTACTCGCCAAACCGCCATTATGGTGTATTTCGTCTTCTGTTAAATTGTAGCCCCCACCATGAGATAATTGGAAAAAACCGTCAGACCACAATATAAAAGAATAGTTAGTGATCTTCACAGGTTTTCACCACTGCTCATTTCAAATGGCATAAATACTTTGTTGTAATCTTCATTCAAAATAAATATTGTAATTGACATACTGTGGAAAACTTATATAGTCGGTAGAGCCACAGCAATCTATGCATTTTTGTTGTTCTCAGACACGTTATCAAGACTACCTAAACTTGCAGCCATTGGTCCTTCTGTAGTGCAGTTAATCAAAATGTAGCAAGCATCTGCTACTCAGAGTCTAACCAACATTTTGTCTGTGATAAATTTGTTATTCAATTAATGTGGCTAACATTCTACTTCTACCTAGAAACATGACACTTACCATAAAAACTAAGTATGTTGGTTGCATTGTCAGTAGTCATAGCTATGCCTCTCAACAATCAGAAATTATAGTCAACCGTTAAGTTTTCCTGCTATTTGTAATGTAAAAATTCAAAACATATTCCTCATGGAAAGCCTGTTGAGTAACTCTCCACCTCTCAAACGTCGCCTAACATTTTCTATCCTCTGACAGGAAAAACTATCTTATTGTCCATCATAATTATTGTCGAAAATGTCTGCTTAGAGTTATGGACTGTTTATCTGTTGCTATATTGTTTAAATGTTTTCTGATTCTGTCTTTAAGTCTTCTCAATATCTTTACTATGTATTGTATATTGGGTAATTAGATACACTAAGTATGCTGACTATAGGAGGGAGCAGGAGGAACACTAGGCTGCCATTCATTTTACTCACAGCTCCCATCCACTTGCCAAGGGTAGGGGCATGGGAGGCAATATCCCCTACGCAATATTATATATTTAAAACCCCACCATGTAAGGTCAGCCATTCTTACATGTGTTTTTGCTGTTGATCCAAAAGAAGGCAAAAAACCCAGTATGAAGCACTTTCCAATTTTGCAACAATAATTCCTTCTCGACCCCAGAATGGCAGTCAGATCTCTCCTTGGATCAAGAAGCTATTACCCTGCAAATTATAAATTATATCCCTGAATATTATGTTTTGGCAAGTATTAATCCAATTGCTGTTTAAACAACTGTACAGACTTATAAAACCACCTCTTCAGGCAGAGAATTTCACTAATGGGGAGTCATATTAACCCTCATAGGCTTATTTATTTATTTTAAATATTTAATGTGGTGGCTGTATAACAAGTGCTGGCCAGCTGTCACATGATTAAACCTTGCACTGTGGAGGTGATTGGTCTAGCTGATTTTCAGTTTTTTGACTGAGTTTCGGCTGAACTGAGTTGGAATACTGCCGAACGTTGGATGTCCATAACAAAATATTCCAAATTGAAAAACAAAAAACAAAAATTAAGAATCTGTGTGCACAAGTCTAGTGACTTTTTCACAAGAAAAAGAGTTGGCATAGGAAATTGATGACCCAATTACCCCCTCCACTCTGAGAAGAACAAAGTTTTCCCACACATCCACAGTCAGTGACCATACTTCAATGTGGAGAAAACAGTGCCCTATCATTAGCTTCGCTTCTTCACTCTGTGTAGGCATTGCAAGAATCAGCTAGACAGGGCAAAACCACTACAATGAAATGCATTTGAAAAAAGGGGAGCAGCAGCAGGATTAAAATAATTTTGAAACAAGGCATTATTATAAAAATGAAAGAGAAAAATAGTGTGCAATTGACGACTGACTCACCCATTTTAACCTTTAATTTCTCAAATAAAAATCATCTTTCTTTCAAATTCAATGATTCCTGCTGCTATCTAGGGGACAGTATTTTTGAAAAACTGAAGAACAGCCACTGACACTTCAGACTGGATGAGTTTGAGAGCTTTTTTTTTTCTTCTCAGGGTGGAAGGGGTAAGTGGGTCATGAATTGCCCACTGACTTTTTCATTTAATTTTTTAAAATATTACTTTTTCATGTTAAATTGACTCCTCATTATGCATTAATACAAGATAACAAATTCAATAAAAGTTATCATTCTAAAATTAGGTTCTCTCACTTAATATTTTTAAAAAGAAAAAAAAAGATATAATTATGATAGGTGTCAGAGATCCTGAACTAAATTTTATTAGGGAAAAATTTTTCCAGCACCAAACACAGGGTTGGGCTTTGCCAGCTACCCAGCATATACCACAGTGTGCAGAAGCTGCAACATGAGATGGAGTTCTCCCTCTCATGCACCATCAATACAGTACAGAGTGCCGAGGCAGGCTCAGAATTACCACGGCTGAGTGTAATCACTCTGCTGCTGTATTTAAATGAATTTAAAGGGCTTTGTGCAGCGCATAACTCATCTGTCAGTCAGGGGACACTAACATTGGCTAGCTCCTGGATACTGGTCTGCTACCAGTTCTCTCCACACTCTCCTCTTCTAATTTCTGTGGCTCATCATACTTATAGTCGAGAGCTCCTGGGAGAGCGGTAAAAGTGCAATGTCTGCGGTTGCAGGGAAAACAGAATTATCATCAGCAGATTCATCACTTCCACCACCAGTAGACAAGACCAGACATTGTGAACACTATTTGGGTACTACCTATTCATTATAAAGTGATCTGATGGCCCCCACAAAGTAAATTAATTCACAACAAAAACGTGTGCTTACACTGGTCAAATCCTTTGGTGCAATCATTAGTATTAAATGCAGTGTCCCCAGGTTAATTTAGCACTGTGGTATGTTTTCAAAGGAACAAGAAAACAGGGCATATTATCTAGTATAAAACAATAAAGCATACATTATTTAATGTAAAAGGTAATAACATACTGATTAGACCAAAAAACATTTGTGTAAAAATGCCAAAGTCGAACACCTACAATAGCTCATAAAGTGCAAACATACAGTTATTTCACTTTACACTTTTCATACTTGTACCAGCACTTAAAGGGTAACTCCAGACCCCTAAAGCACTTTGTGTGAAGATTTTGTCCTATTTTTTTTTTCCATATTGCAAAATTTACAGATTTCAATAGAAATTGCTGCTTTTATAAATTAACCTGACTAGGGTATATTTTGAATCTGTGCTGCCCTAGGCATGATGGAATTTAAATGTGCCACACCTCTTCTTGTTAAAGACTAAAACACATTTTGACTGACAGACATACACCCTTAGATACACTGACATACACACACATAGAAACATAGAATGTGACGTCAGATAAGAACCATTCGGCCCATCTAGTCTGCCCAGTTTTCTAAATACTTTCATTAGTCCCTGGCCTTATCTTATACTTCGGATAGTCTTATGCATATCCCACGCATGCTTAAACTCCTTTACTGTGTTAACCTCTACCACTTTAGCTGAAAGGCTATTCCATGCATCCATTACTCTCTCAGTAAAGTAATACTTCCTGATATTATTTTTAAACATTTGCCCCTCTAATTTAAGACTATGTCCTTTTGTTGTGGTAGTATATCTTTTTTTAAATATAGTCTCATCCTTTACTGTGTTGATTCCTTTTATGTATTTAAATGTTTCTATCCTTGCTCGTCTTTCTTTCCTTGTAAGTTTTATCCTGCAATCCATGAATCAGTTTAGTAGCCCTTCTCTGAACTCTCTCTAAAGTATCAATATCCTTCTGGAGATATGGTCTCCATTACTGCGCACAATACTCCAAGTGAGGTCTCACCAGTGTTCTGTAAAATGGCATGAGCACTTCCCTCTTTCTACTGCTAATACCTCTCCCTATACAACCAAGCATTCTGCTAGCATTCCCTGCTGCTCTATTACATTGTTTGCCTACCTTTAAGTTATCAGAAATAATCACCCCAAAATCCCTTTCCTCAGATGTAGAGGTTAGGACTCTATCAAATATTCCGTACTCTGCCCTTGGGTTTTTACATCCAAGATGCATTATCTTGCACTTATCCACATTAAGTGTCAGTTGCCACAACTCTGGCAATTTTTCTAGTTTACCTAAATCATTTGCCATTTGGCTTATCCCTCCTGGAACATCAACCCTGTTACATATCTTAGTATCATCAGCAAAAAGACATACTTTACCATCAAGACCTTCTGCAATATCACTAATAAAAAAATATTAAAGAGAATGGGTCCAAGTACAGATCCCTGAGGTACCCCACTGGTGACAAGCCCATGCTTTGAATAAACTCCATTGACTACAACTCTCTGTTGCCAATTACTCAGCCACTGCCTTACCCATTTTAGAATATTGGAATCCAAACTTAAAGATTGCAGTTTATTGAAAAGCCTTCTATGTGCAACAGTGTTAAAAGCCTTACTGAAATTTAGGTAACCAATGTCTACTGCACCACCCTGATCATTTAGTTACCCAATCAAAAAAAAATCAATACGATTAGTTTGGCATGATCTCCCTGAAATAAACCCATGTTGTCTCTGATCTTGAAATCCATGTGATTTTAGATGTTCAACAATCCTATCCTTTAACATGGTTCCCATTACTTTCCCCCACTACTGAAGTAAGGCTTGCAGGCCTATAGTTGCCTGACTGCTCCCTACTACCTTTCTTGTGAATGGTCACAACATTCACTAACTTCCAATCTTCTGGGACTACTCCTGTTAACAATGATTGGTTAAATAAATGTGTAAATTGTTTTACTAGTACACCACTAAGCTCTTTTAATAACTATGGGTGTGTTCCATCAGGTCCCATTGACTTATTTGTCTTTACTTTCGACAGTTGAAATAGAACCTCTTCCTCTGTAAACTCACATGTAACAAATGACTCATTTGTCCTTTTTCCTAACTGAGGCCCCTTTTGTAAACACTGAACAAAAATATTCATTGAGGCAGTCAGTTAGACCTCTATCCTCTTCTACATACCTTCCCTCTTTTGTTTTTAATCAAACTAATCCTTGTTTTACTTTCCTTTTGTCATGTATGGATCTAAAAAATGTTTTGTCCCCTTTTTGTACTGACTGTGCTATTTTCTCTTCTGTGGGTGATTTGGAAGCTCTTATAACTTGCGTGGCCTCTTTCTGCCTTATCTTATAGATCTGTCTATCTTCTTCACTCTGTTTTTTTGTTGTTTGTTTTTAATTATTAAATGCTGACTTTTACTTTTTTACTATTCTGGCCACATTTGTGGCGTACCACAGTGGTTTCTTGAGTTTTTAGCTTTTACTGAAAACCTAATGCAATTTTCTGTTGCCTTAAACAGTGCAACTTTTAAATAATCCCATTTCTCTCCATTTAAATTGCTCCGGTCTGATAATTACTCCTTTACACATATTCTAATTTTAGAAAAGTCTGTTTTTCTAAAGTCTAAAGCTTTTGTTTTTGTGTGGTGTTGTAACTGTGGCTGGTTCCCTTATTTACCACTATAATGTCTTAAAGCATAGAACTTAGTAGGGCTAACCATACAGATATCTTAGCCATAATTTTATATAGTGTAAGAGATCCTCTATTTAACATATATAAATAATTGAGAATACAATATAAAATAAGGATTGTCTTGGAAGCAATAGTTTTGTCTTTTGGATATTTATTATATAAAAATATAAAATCCATTATAGCAGAGTTTATAAGATTAAATTACATGCTTGCAAATATCATTAATAGGTTAACATACCCTTCTGAACATGTCATCATGTCAGCCTCTCTGTCATTTTAAGATGGAGCAGCGTCTGTCTCCAAGTCTCTCCTCTGTGTCTTAACATTTAAAAGTACACCTATTTATACCTTAGGTGTACCCATTTTGGGGTTACCGTAGTTCATATATAAAGAAAATACCTTTTTTACTTTATTCATTTTAGGACCTCCCTTAACTTGGCAAACATACAAGGCCATAACTAAAGGGTGCATACGTCATGGAAATTTTCCTGACTTAGTTCAAGATGGCATCTTAAAGTCTGAATAGGTTATCTGTTGTTTATACTAAGCCGTAAGTGTACAGTCGTGGGAGATTCCCAGATTTGGGGAAGTCCCATTAACTTGGGGTTACCACAGTATATTGTGTACTGAAAGAGTCGTAGCATAGCCTTGAAGCTTGTTTATGCATTATTGTTATTGTAATTTGTCTGGGACAAAATGGCGCAAACATATGCACTGAGGTTATTGCTTAAAGAAACAGTTATGAAAAACAATATGTTCCATTTCTAACACCTTGTCAGTTTGCAATATCTCTTAAAGACAAAGTACACAGTTTAAGAAATACAACATTTCATTCTAAAACTTGTAATATTTCCATTTGCCCATAACAGTGTGACTCGGTCACTGTTCTTATATTAAACCACATTGACTGATGATCACTTTATCCTAAACTTTCACCTACAGTAATATCTGATACCAAATATCCACTTGTTAACCCTAAATCTGATATGGCCTCTTTACGAGTTGGCTCTTCAATGACTTGTTTTAGAGACAATCCCAGTAGGGAGTTTAGAATATGTGTGCACTCACTGATTTGACACAATCTGACAGACACACACAATCACTGATTCACTCACAGACACTCACTGAAAGACACATACACTCACTCACAGACACACTCACTCACTCACTCACTCACAGACACACACTGAAAGACATACACACATTCACTGACAGACACACATTCACAGACACACTGACATATATACACACACAGACTCACTGACAGACAGACACACACACTCACTCACTGACAGACATTACAGGGGAAAAAGGGAGCAGGTTTAGTTCTAATTAATCAAAATGAAGGCAGCAAACCAAAGAAGGAGATCCCACTAAACCCTTGATTCCATTTGAAAAAGCCCTTTTGTGCAGAAACAAGTTATGGAAAGTATTACTTTGTATGTTATTTGAATAAAGGTGTTTTGGTCATTATGCTTGCGTACTGTGCCAATTACCTTTTGTTTTAAATCATTTTATTCTTACCTCCTGGCTACCTAATTTCCTGTCTACTCCAAAGAAATCCCGGGTGGGGATCATTCCAACAGTGCCTTATCCATAGAGTAGTTTGCCTGCTCCACCTGTTTGAGTATTTACTATTTTAAATATTTTACCAAATTTAACATAATAGAGAGCATTATTATCCACAATTTTGATAGAGCCTATTTTTCATTAATTATCTCTTTCATAAAATTATTTATCTAACTATTCTTTATCTTAACTATATCAGTATGCTGGTTTAATTGTTGACTGACTTATTTTATTTAAAAGAGAAAAAAGGAAAGGAATGGAGGGAAAAAAAGATGAATATTTTCTTTCTCTCTATAACCTATTCCCTTTGACCTACGATGTCACAAATTTAGGTAACATGACCCATTTTGGTCTCAAATTAAAATTCCCAGTTACCTTTATAAGCAGTTCACCTACCAGGAGCTCTTTTACACACTTTGAAAAAGCTATTACATAGGGTGAAACGCGTTAGTGATTTTATTATAATCTTTTATTGTTTTAAAGCTATAAATAAAGTTCCTTTTTAAGTTTTGCTCCTGTATACTTATTTTTCTGCTCCTAGATACCTTCTCATCTATGATACACCTCTCCTGGTAATTTCTGTAATGGTGTTTGTTCCACTAAGATGCTAAGGATTGAACAATACCCTCAGATTGCACTAGGAAAAGTGAACAATATCCATTTCTTTCCCAGCACGGTTTTGTTTATAGGAAGCACTATGTTTTGTACTTTTATTTACATGTGGTGCTCCTGACCACTCCTGATTAGGACATCTGAAAGTGGTATCTGTACCATCTGTACTGATCTAGTGCTTGATCCACTGTTTATATTACATGGTATACTTTGTTCTACTGTAACAAGCCGGAGTTTACCTAAGCAATTGCTAATTCAGTGATGCTTATGAAAGTAAGAAACGCATGGAAGATTCACAGGAGAAAACGTTATTTTAAAAATTTTCTAACTACACATGAATTACCATCAACAACAATCACTCTAGAATTCTTAATTGTTTGTAAGTCATGTATGCATACGATAGTGTTGTAAAAATATATAAAATATGTAAATCAGGTCAAATAACTTCACAAAATAGTAAGTTTGTTAAAATTAATTGAACACAATTTTTTAAATCATTTTGTTTTGCCTTGTGGCAGTTGCCTCATAATTTAAAATGGTGTTTGGGTTTTGGCATTTTCATTTTCTCCAATGAAATGTTAATAGTGTTAATTAAAGCTATTGTAAAGGCCAAGCAATGTTATAACACATGTTAATACTATAAATAAATAAAAATGTATTAGTGTTTTTGTGAACGATGTAATGATTAATGATCTTCTACGAGTAATTTAAACGTTCTAGTGACCTTTATTAAGTAAATTTGGATCACTGATTTTTAAAATATGTTATTATCCCATATTAAAGGGACACTCCAGACCCCTAAAGTAATTTAACTTGGTGAAAAGCTTTATGTGTAATGAATGTATCCTATTTTTTTATTTTGCAAAACAGCAGATTTAAATGGAAATTTTATAAATTATACTGGTTACACCTCCCTGGATTTTCAGGCAAACATGTTGGTTCCTGGTTTGGTTAGCTTAGTTGTACTGAACTCAAGAGGCAGCATTTGCCAGGAGCAGCTGTCTTGCAAACACTTGCATTCTAACCCACCCAGACAGAAAGTCTGGGTGGGTTAGAAAAGGAAGGCTTGCAAAGGCAACAGACAAGCGAACTGCAGTTTCTGCAAGCTGTTTTTAGTTATAACTCCAATGAAATCAAATGCATAATTAAATGCACACAGGTGACCGTTTGAGTAGTAAGGGTTTGTGCACATTTAGGGAGCTATACACGCTTATTTAGAATGTACCCCATGATATCCAATGGGACACACCACTGCCTAAATGCAAAATAAAATTTAATAAATTACTGTTTAGTAGATATACCCCAAACGGAAACCTGTATGCATTTAATTATGCATTTATTTTGGGGGGTTTTGGTGCTACTGGTGGCACTCTGAATCCTGAAGAAAACAATTATGTTCTTTCATCACACTGGTGGTTGTTTGCTAGTTTATACGTCCATATGACTCTTCTGAAATATAGAATTCTGGCATTTTTAACAATTTGCCTAATCACTGCAAAGCACTACAAAAAGTAAGAGAATGCATTTACGGAACTTGTGTCTCTGGGCAAGATACGGCTGAAATAGGCATCCATTTAGCATTTAGTGCAGAGAGAGTATGCAAATCCTATATTTTGCATAAGTATCGATCACATGGCTGCAATGGCAGACTAAGGCACTACCTGCAGGGGGACTGCCTGGGTTGTAAGGCAGTTCCCCAATCAGCAAAAAATGAATAAAAAAATATTTAAATATATTTATTTTAATTAGAATATTATTCCCCTATTATACATACATAGATGAAGACAAAAATCACTAGTTTTAAAATAACACTGAATGGATCTGACCGCATGATGCACATTTGGTCATGATTACCTCATTTTAACTTAACTTGGCTTTAGTAAATATGACAGTTGCAAATCTATTAGAAATCTGTTTATTTTCATTGAGTTTTATGTTTTTGATGTTTGACAACCCCACATGAGTCACACAGTGATTTAATAAGGTTGGTAAAATTCCAGACACAGGACCAGTACCAGGCATTGTGGAAATAAGTGGAAGTATGTAATATAAAACTATTCTGTGTAGTTAAATTCATTCTGCCATTTGTCACCATTTACATTATTGCAGAAGGATTTTAATGACAACTTTGGTTTTAGTTTTCTGTATCTAACACATCTTGGGTTATTACTTTTCTTACTATGCATTCCAATTATACCTACATTTATATTTGACTGAAGTGATGGGGAATAAATAGGTCATTAAGCTAATGTCTCCTGGCTCCAGCTGCTTTTTCCACCATCAGATCTCTTCAAACTACAGAGAGCAAAAGCCACAAATGGTACTCAGTCAGCAATGAAAAATAACTTTCAGTGCATTTAAAGTCTTGTAGGGTAATATACCATGAACAAAAATATCTATGTGACCAATTTCAAAAGTAAAATGTGCACGCCTCTGTTTAGTTGAGATTTATAAAGATAAATAGCTTTAATGAGCTAGTTTACTTGTGAGATTAGTCAATGCAATTTAAAAGTTCAGCACTTGTGCCATTTAAGAGTAAAAAATCACACATTTTTATCTAAGTTACAATGTGTTTTGGCATTAGATATTTGTTTTATATTTTTCATAGATTAAATTATTCTAAAGTATTTTTTTTTATTATTATTATTATTTTTCTTAAGACATATGGATTAATAATATGCCACGTGGGTATTAATGTGGAGAATAAGGTCAGAGACGTTGTAAACGATATCGTAGTATAACATTTAATAAGATAATATATAAGAGGATTTTGATCACTACAAGGTATGGATTTGATTTTTTGGGTGACATTAGGGAATTTGGTGATATAACGATTGAGGGAGGAAAGAGGAGAGGGAGGCTTGTACTATCATATTTAAGAGCTGGAGAGACGTATCGTGTAGTAACAACTCGAAGTAACATGATCTTATGGGTTAATGTGGCCCTACATTCTAGACAAAACAAATAGATCTAGTGAATGCTATGCTGCTGACCATTGGTTGAGTATTTGGAATATTATTTGGTTCCGATGAGGTTTGGAGATTTTCCTCCTCTCGCCAGGGTACACATTCCTGCATTTATAGGCAGGTCTTGTTCAGGGGGTTACAGGTATATATGTTTCCTCATTGGGCTACCAGGAAGGGGCTTGTTCCCCCGCCTGGAATATTTTTCTATATATTCTATTGTGTAATAGTGTATTTTGTTTGTCTTTTTTTCTTTTTATCTGGGACCAACTTGGGATACAATCAGGATAAGAGGTGTTATGACTATCTTTAATGTGGTATCATGGAATGTTCAGGGTTTGAATTCACCACAGAAAAGGGGTGCGGTATATACATTTTTAAACGAGAATGATATAGATATTGGCTTCATTCAGGAGACACACTGGATTAACTCTCCAGAGAGATTTACGAAATTTAAGAAATTCCTGTTAATATTTTCTTCAAATATGGAGAGGAGAATAAAAAAAGAGGTACTACAATTATAATTTCCAATAGAATTAACTTTGAATTGATATATCTAATGGCTGATTCAATGGGAAGATACCTAATACTAATTTCCAAAATTGACGGCATTGTTTACACTTTGGTCAATATCTATGCACCAAACTCTTGCCCGGGGGACTTTTTAGATGAAATTATGGAAAAGGTGGATGGACTAGTGTGTGGTAATATTATAATTGGGGGAGATTTTAATTGTGTCTTGGACCCAACACGGGACAAAAGTCATAAAAATACTAGAGACCATAGATCTGTAAAATCTTGTGCATCTGATTTTTCGGAATTCTTAAATAGGAATTCCTTGTTTGATTGTTGGAGGACTTTGAATCCTAGTGAGAGAGATTATACTGTCTTTTTGTCACATCCTGTTCCTCGCTGTGGATCATTCTGGCAATGGCTTCTGGTATCCAGTACTCTTTTTGCTGTTCTTGCTTGGTTTTTCTGGTTTTCTGGTCTATGTCTGGTTTTCTTTGTTGCTGGGTTTCTGGGTTCATTCTTATATTCTGTCCCTGGACTTCCCAGTCTCTTGGATTCACTTAAATGTTTGTTTTATGTTGCCACACCTGTTTGTTTTCCACTTTCCTTTTGTTTCAGCTTGGACCTGCAGCAGTGTTTCATGTCTCTGCCCTTTCTTGCAGGTAAGTGCTATTGTGGTTTAGTGTGGTTGTTTTAGCATACATTAGGAAGTCTAGGACCTGCCAGATGTGGGGTACATTGGCGTTGTTAGCAGGCTTGTGCAATGTATGATCATATAATGTGACTAAATCCCCATACTTTTCATAATTAGTGCTTAGCTATGTTTCCTCTTGTTTTACCTTGCATCTCTTGTCTTGTAATCCCAGTTCATGTACAGTCCTGTCCAGTCATGCCCATTTTATGTTCTTGTTTTCCTCATGTCTTGTGTACATGTTCTAGGTTATGCTCTCTGTCCTGCTCCGGTTCTGGGTTCTCCTAGTTTTGTCTTGTTTTCATGTATGGTGCCTATTTCTAGTCTTGCCCTGTTCTCCTAGTTTTGTCTTGTTCTCATGCATGGTGCCTATTTCTAGTCTTGTCTTGCTCTCCTAGTTTTGTCTTGTTTTCATGCATGGTGCCTATCTCTAGTCTTTCCTTGTTCTCCTAGTTTGGTCTTGTTTTCTTGTATGGTGCCTTGCTCTCCTAGTCTTGCCTTGCTTCAGTACTGGATACATCCCTGTTGCAGAGCCTCCCTATTCAGCTCCTGGGAGATCTGCTTAATCCAAGCTCCTAGTTCCTGGGATCCGCATAATAAAAATATAAAATTTCTCAAGCAAAGATGGTATCATAACAATAATAAAATAAAGACCTTTCTAATAAAATTAAAAACAACCTTAAAGATAAATTTAAAAAAAAATAGTTTTAGGGGATAAACACTTAACCTCACCAAACGACATTGCGAACGCATTTGCAGAATTTTATAAATCTTTATATAATCTAGAGGAGCTAGGGAAAAGTAATGTAGAAATCGATAATTTCTTAAGTAAGCTTAAGCTCCCAAAAATTAATCAAAGGAAATTGGAAATATTAAATGCCCCATTTCTATTATCAGAGGTAAGTAATAACTTAAAAATGAATAAGGCACTGGGCCCTGATGGCTTTCCTGCAATCTTTTATAAAACTTTTTCTAGATTTATTACCCCTATCCTTTTAGAGATGTTTAAGAAGGTATCCGACGATACCCCCTTCCCCAATGTGATGATGTTGGCATCAATTATTCCCATACCTAAACCAGGGAAAGACTCAACACTTATTGCCAACTACAGACTCATATATCTTATTAACATAGATATGAAAATATTTTCTCAAATATTGTCTAACCATTTTAAAGAAGTTATCGGAGAGTTGATTGATGTTGATCAGTCTGGATTTGGGAGAGGTACTACAGATAATACTCAAAGGATATTTAATTTAATTCATAGAATAAATGAGCATAAGTAGGGATCTGTTGTTATGGCCCTTGATGCTGAGAAGGCCTTTGACAGAGTCAATTGGAGATTCCTTGACTCTGTCATGCGTCATTTTGGCCTAGAAGGACAATTCAGACATACAACTTTGCTGTTGTATAGGAATTCCACAGCCAAAATATCTAATTCCCTCTTTGAGTCTGACCCCTTTGAGATTAAAAATGGTACAAGACAGGGTTGCCCTTTGGCTACCCTGCCATATATCCTTACAATTGAACCCCTAGCCACTCTGATTAGACAAAATACTAATGTAAAGGGAATTAAATCTTACAATGGAGAAATCAATATTTCCCTCTTTGCAGATGATGTCCTTCTCATCTTAACTGATCCGATTATTTCAATTCCATCGGTAATGGATGCTATATCTATCTATAGTAGCTTCTCCAATTATAAGGTCAACATGAAAAAAATGCAAATCTTAGCTTCCTTTTTGTCCAAAACTCAGAAGACCTTCTGACTGCATGCTTTAACTTCTTATGGGCAAGGTACACTATTGATTATTTGGGGATTATAATATCCTTTGATATCGATAAGATGATACAAACAAATTATGATAATCTACTAAAAGATTTGCAGCAACAGGTGGATAAATGGAGGAGGATTGAAACATCATGTATAGGAAGGTTAAATATGACCAAAGCATTTCTGTTACCCAAACTCGTATACTATTTTAGGGCGATTCCATATAGAGTGGGGAAAGGAATTCTTAATCAATTTCAAAACCTGATTTCCAAATTAATTTGGGCAAATAAACCATCAAGGATAGCTTTTGATACCCTGAAGGAGCTTTCAGAAGGGAGGAATAGCTTTTCCAGATGTTGATAAAATTCATGAAGCATGTATGGCAACTCATCTCTTACTATGGTTAGACGCGGTCCAGGGAAATCAATCATGGCTTACTCTAGAACAGGAGGATAGCTCCAGATATAAATTGTCTGTTCTATTTTGGTTGGGTATCCTGAAATTAGGAGAAATAGAATTAAAGTATTTTTCAAATAAAATAATAATAGATATGATTAATACCGCTAAAATCCTAAATAAAAAATTAAAACTGGAGGACAAATTACTATATTGTGTTCCATTGGTGGTTTTAAATCACGTAATGGACGACATAAATGTCCAACCCTGGACACATCTGGGCATACTGAAGATTTCTGATTTATGGGTTGGGTCTAAACCCGTTCCATTTACACAACTGCAAGTTAAATTTAACCTTCCCTCCAGAGATCTCTTTCAATATTTAAGGATTGAAAAATGTTCTACTATCTAGAACTGTACTTAAGGAACATAATGTTAACCCCCTTATAGAGCTATATAAAAAGAAGAGAGGGATTTATAGATTTACTAAACTACTAGAATCAATGGTACAAGACTCCCATGCTTTCTCCTTTATTAAATGGGAACAAGATATTGGGGTATCATTTCCACTTGTGGAATGGACCAAAGCTACACTTCTAGTAAAACGTTGTCTACATAGTGTTTCTCTCTATGAAACTCACTTAAAAATAATGTATAGATGGTATATGGTACTGGTTAGACTTCACAAAATATCATCTGTCTACTCTAGGATCTGTTGGAGATGTTGAATTGAGGAAGGCACTATGTATCAATTATGGTGGGAATGTCAGGGGCTTAATAATGTTAAGACTCATATGATTGGTTTTGTTAATTCTATTTTTAAGGAAATAAAATAAATCAGTCCCCAACTTTTCCTTTTTAATATCGGTTTTCCCTCACAAGATAATGACCAAAAATATCTTCTGACCCATATTTTTTTTGCAATTAAAATCTGCATAGCTAGGGCATGGAAATCTTCCATCCCTTTATCTTGGCATAATATTATGGAACAAATAGAATATTAATATAGGATGGAATCGAATCCCTTTTTCGGTAACAGGAACTCGGTCAAATCATGGTTACCCTGAACAAACAGTTAGACTATAAGTTAACAAAGATTGTGTTATTTGTGCCCCTGTGTCGAGTCTCAGATTTAAAACTTTTTTTTTTGTTTGTCTCTTGTTAATTAACGTCTTTAGTTTGTTTTATTGGAATAGTGATTATGTATGGAATTGTGACAATTATATGGCTGAAGAAGCATTGGAATATTGTTCCTGTACTCAAATGAGACAGCTACATGTGGAAGAACTTTATATTAGTTTCGCAACAATGGATGATCATTAAACTAAATATAAAGTATGGCTGTTAGATATACTATTCATACATAGTCGATATTTATTTATCTTATTGAATACTATAATAAGTGTGGATGTTCTAGATATTTAATGTTATATAATAGTATAATGCTTTTTTGTATATAGAAGCTATGTTGATTCTTGTAATGTGAATGTTATAACATGAATAAATAAAATAAAAATATAAAAAATATTCTAAAAAGTAATATGTACGAAAAAAAATATAATGGCTTTGCTTGTTTGAATGTACACTCCGTGGTTTTATCAGAGTTCATACAGATGTTCAAACAGCTACTAGATGCATACCAAGAAGGATTTTTTTTCCTAGCTTGTTGCAAAATTGGAAGTGCTTCAAACTGGTTTTTTTGCCTTCTTTTGGATCAACAGCAAAAAACAAATGTGAGGAAGGCTGAACTTGATGGACGCAAGTCTCTTTTCAGCTATGTAACTATGTTACTATGTAATACTCCTAAAGCACCTTGTTCGCGTTTCGCCAACAAGGCTTCTTCAATATGGAAGAAGCCTTGTTGGCGAAACGCGTTTGTGGATATTAATACTGTGTATTTTATTTTATTAAAGATTTTTTGGTCACCTATTATTATGCCAATCATCTTTTAATACGTTGTATATATTTTTATAATTTTTACCTAGCATTTTATCATCCTGGATTCCAAGTAATCCTGAGGTGGGG
The DNA here is from genome assembly GCA_933207985.1 of Pelobates cultripes. Taxonomy (NCBI): domain Eukaryota; kingdom Metazoa; phylum Chordata; class Amphibia; order Anura; family Pelobatidae; genus Pelobates; species Pelobates cultripes. Next base: position 110,049,721 of record OW240918.1, read on the forward strand.
ATCATACCCCAAGGAGCAGTTTTACATGTATTTTATTTACACTGTTTTATCCAGTGTACACTATTGGTCGTCTCAATATTTGAGTGTTAAACATACCTTTGCAAGAAGAAGCCTGCACCATATCCCATAAGCGGGGATTATACTGCTGTACGCTTTTCATACTAGAGCTAGCTATAGCTCTAACACATGTGAGTGCATTACCATCTTTTTTATTATCTGTTGTACCATTTTGGACATACTACACTATTTGGTTTTTTATCTGTTTTATCTTTTCATAATAACCGGATTCCCTTGTGGAAGGACAGTGAGGACATTGTTCCTGAACAAGCACTTTATAGACTATCTAATCTAAAGAAGATCTGTTCAGCTAAGACTTTTATATTCAAATCCCATTTTATTATATTTTATATTATATTTTATTGGTCTATTTTGGCGCAACCTTTATCTTTGTCTCTATCCTTGTTGTATTTGAAAGGGTTTTTTGCGAGATTCCCTTTAAGGGTTGCAGCTTTATTGTTATTTAGCGCTTACTCTTTCTTTTGATTCAGTTTTAGGGACATGCCTGACACCCAGGCCAAAAGTCCAGAGAATTTAATTTGCTAGCACTGTGTTTAACCCTGTAACTTTCTATGACACCCTAAAACCTGTACATGGGGTACTGTTTTACGCGGGAGACTTCGTTGAACACAAATATTAGTGTTTCAAAACAGTAAAACATATCTCAGCGATGATATTGTCAGTGTCATATTTTTTGTCCCCCCTACCTGCTTGCTGCCTGGCCAAGGAGGGGGGCTATATTATTCCCTGGTGGTCCAGTGCACATTTGAACGTTTTCCCACTGACAAAGAAATAATCAGACTATAATTTTAATGGTAGATGTATTTTAACAGTGAGAGACTGAATAACAAACAAAAACTCCAGAAAAATGCATGTCAAAAAAGTTATACATTGATTTGCATGGCACTGCTTTTTTTTCATATAACTTTTTTGACATGCGTTTTTCTGGATTTTTTTGTTGTTATTCTGTCTCTCACTGTTAAAATACACCTACCATTAAAATTATAGACGGATAATTTCTTTGTCAGTGGGCAAAGGTTCAAAATCAGCAGGGGATCAAATACTTTTTTCCCTCACTGTATACTAACAAATAATCCATGTGTATAAACATAGTGCATATGTATAGAAAAACAATCCATAATCCACATCTATTAAAAACAATTAATATATATTAAAAACGTTATAGCTACTCAATTAATTGTACTTAATCCATCTATATACCTTAAATAGGGGAAGGCATAAAAGGTTAATGGAAAAAGGAAAAAATACCTATATTAAAAAAGGAAGCGAAAGAGAGAAATTCATATCCATAAATAGGTTCAAAATTATAAGTTGTTTAACAATAGGAATATCTGATAAGATTTACATAAATCAAATTAAAACACTCATTTCGAAATTCATGTTAAAGGGACACTATAGTCACCCAGACCACTTCAGCTCAATGAAGTGGTCTGGGTGCCAAGTCCCTCAGGTTTTAACCCTTCACATGTAAACATAGCAGTTTCAGAGAAACTGCTATGTTTACTTTTGGGGTTAATCCAGCCTCTAGTGGCTGTCTTCTGGACACTTTCCGGACACCTATGGACACCTCTGACGTCGGACGGGGAGGAGAGGTCACCAGCACTGAGGGAGCCCGGCGCTGGATTAAAGTAAGTAACTGAAAGGGTTTTAACACTATAGGGATTTTAACACTTAACACTATAACACTATAGTGATCCTTTAAGACCATTTGGCAATAAAGTGTACAAATTAAAAATCCATTTAATTTCTTTCTTACTTAGAATCATCGCTATGTTGAGAGACACTATGTTTGCAGTAGGCTCTCTAAATGTTGTAAATGTGCTTGCGCACCCTCACCTTTAAATGTCTTGAAATTTTTCGCACATATTGGAGATCGCAAGGGCACACAAGCACATATACAACATTCTTAGAATGACATGTTATAAAAGATGAAATGGGGAATTCCCGATTGGTAGTATGTGAACAAAAATTTTCTTTTTTCTTTTCTATGTTTCCACTAAGTCCACAACTAATACAATTCCAATAAAAATAGAAACCTTTTCTGGAGATAGCCATTTTGTCCATACAATTATATAAGCTTTTTTTCAATAAAACTATTGGTTAAAATTTGCTTAAAATTGTGTGCTCTTCTATAACCAAATTTGGGTTCTTCTCCAATAAACGTTTTTAGTTCACTGTCTTGTAGGATTTGCACATTTAAAAAAAAAAATCTTTTCAACCTTCTCAAAATCTGAATTAAAATCTAAAATTAAAGAGATCTGTTCATTCTTATTATTACTTTGTTTAACCCCTTAAGGACTGAGTCAGTTGTGATCAAAACGTAAACAAAACCTTGAATTTGCGCTATATGTCTGTTCTGGCGTAATTCACCTATTTCATATTATATTATTGTTCAGGACAAACAGGGCCCAGTGTTTGGGACTAAGTGGCTACTAAAAAAGACTAGACATACCCCATTTGCAATAACTTGGGTTGTCTACTTTTGCAAATGGTATGCCATCATGGGGGTAATTCTCATTCCTGGACTACCATATGGTCTCAAAGGCAACATTATCAATCTGGCAAATTTCAAAGTGAAAAAAAAGGAAATTCATGCCTTATATTTGACTCAATAACTTTTGAAAACCCCATAAGACCTGTACAGAGGGGTGGGTCGAGTACTGTTATACTCAGGAACCTTTGCCAAACACAAATATTAGTGTTTCAAAATAGTAAAACATATCACAACAATTAGAATGCAAAAAATTTGCATTTTTACTGATGATATCATCATTGTGATATGTTTTACTGTTTTTAAATGCTAATATTTGTGTTCAGGGAAGTCTCCTGAGTAAAACAGTAACCCCCCATGTACAGGTTTTATGGTGTCCTAGAAAGTCAGAGGGTTAAATATAGGGCTTGCGAGCCAAATTCTCTGGACTTTCTGCCTGGGTTGTCGGGCAGGTCCCTTAGATTGTAATTAATAAAATGACTTGATTATATAAAAATATTATAGAAATATATTTGTTGAATTTAAATATATACATATGTGTGTGTGTGTGTGTGTGTGTATATATATATATATATATATATATAAATATGTGTGTATAGATTTTTTTTATTATTTTTATTTATATATAGCTATATATACATATAGATAAATATATTTATAACGTCATTCTAAATGTATTTTGAATTTAATATATATGTATATTAATATAAAAATACAGTTAGAACAAATTAAAACTAGTATATAATTTGTTTTTACATTTATTTTAATTATTATTATTTTTTTAAATGTACATATTGATTATTTTTATTTTATATATATATATATATATATATATATATATATATATATATAATTCCAATTATAAATATTTATTAAAAAAATTCAAGAAATAAATTGAAAAAATAAATAAAATAAAATAAAGTTTTAAGTGTATTTTAATATATATTATATATATATATATATATATATATATATATATATATATATATATATATATATATATATATATAGTAATATTAAAATACACTTTTATTAATGATGTGTGTATGTGTATATAAAAGCACTTGGATCATATATATATTTTTTTATTTACTTTATTAAACTTTTTATTAACTTTTAATAACTTTATAAACTTTTTTGCAAGCATTAGGGGGGACTGCCTGATGAGCCCTCAGGCACTGCATTAGCCGGCTATTCCGGCCATGTGATTGCGAGGACCCCGCAATCACATGGCCGGGGTGGGGGGCGGATCAGGCAGAGGGGGTCTGCCTGAGCTCCCAGGCAGTCAACAGGAAAGGGAACGGCGGGGACCTGGTAAGTACAAAGGGCGGCAGGGACATTTATATTTCAATAATTATATTCCAATAATTCCTTTCTGTCTTTATTTTTTACCTCTACGATATCTTTCGCCAAAGTCTTTCCATCATACCCCTTGCACAAATTGAATTTTTTGAGTCAGGGCTTGTTTTTCATACTCACAGTCGTCGGTACATTTTCTTCAAATTCTAAGAAACTCACCTTTTGGAACATTGCATTTAAGTTAGTGTTTGAATTTTATGCACTTGATAAAGACTCACCGTCGAAACAGCTTTTTGCCTGAACAAATGTATAACTTTTAGAAATTTTTTGAATAAATCAATTCTACTGAGAATCCAGTGTTCTATTTGAGACTGCTGTGGACTTTCCTTGAGGGAGACCAGTTAGTAAAATCTTCATGCTTCTAAAGGCTGAGCCTGCTATATGAGGCTCTGGTTTATGTGCGTGGACATATGAAAAAGTATATATACTAAATTATTATCATAAAATTTTGCACTAGAAGTTTGCCTGTTGTTATATTATCTGTATAGATGCATATGAAACCAGTTTGGATCCACAGTAACTTATAATAAGTTTTATTGTGCAATATATATGTTGGTTTGATTGCACGCCTCTTTTCTTGTATAATGTTACTTTACAAGTGTGTATAATTTTGCAGTTATTTATATTAATATGTGTCACTGACTAATGATGCTTGAAGTGACAACCAGTTCCGGTGCAAGGATTTTTGGCTACACAGGTGAAGATACATTCCTTAATTCCCCTCTTGAATTTCTTAAACCCTTTAGTATATCTTATCCTCTTTGTGCATCTCTTACATCCCCCTTTGTGTGTTTCTTACTTCCCTCCAGTCCCTTTGTGTATCTCTTACTCCCTTCAGCCTCTTTATGTGTATCTTTCTCCCCCCTCTTCTTTGTGTGTATCTTTCTCCCCAGCTCATTTGTGTGTCTCTTTCTACCCTTTCCCATTCCCTCTGTGTGCTCCTTTCCTCCCAGTCCCTCTTGTGTATCTTTTTCTCCCCTTCCTCATCCCTTCTATCTTTCTTTCTCCCCCTAGCCTCTCTGTATGTCTCTTTTCCCCATCCACTTTGATGTGTCTTTCTCCCATTCCCAGCCCGTCTCTGTCTCTTCCCCCAGCACCTTGTCTCTTTCTACCCCCAGTCCCTCTGTGTCTTTTTTCTCTCTAACAGCCCCTGTCTGTCTCTTTTGCCCCTTCCCTATCCCGTCAGTCTCATTTGCCCATTCTCCAACCCCTCTGTGTGTCTTCTCCCCCCAAGACACTCTGTACTTTCTCTTTCCAGCCACTTTAGTGTGTCTCTTTTTCCCTTCCCAGCCCCTCTGTGTGTCTCTTCCTCCCAGCACCTTGTATCTTTCTCCACCTAACTACTCTGTGTCTCTTTGTGTCTCCCGAGCTTCTCTTGGTGTCTCTTTTCAGCCTCTGTCTGTCGATGTGTTTCACCTCCAGCCCCTGACTCTCTTTTTGTGCCCTGTTGTCAGGGTACCTTGTGTGGTGACCAGGGATCTGCCTCATGTTACTCACCACTTACAGAAGGAGTGGGACCATTCCCAATGTCCCTCTCCGTTCACCAGCGGTTTTCACGCAGGCTGCGATAAGCCCGCCCTAATTTTATGACGCAACGCGGGTGCGTCAACGTCATGATGCTGATGGCGTCACGGCACGCTGAAACATTCGAATAAGGATATTTTGGGGGCGTGGCTACAACACTAATGAGCCACAGTATACAAAGGGCTCAGAGGGTAAGGATCATTGCCCTGTTGTGGTTCGTTATTGTTCCCAATAGTGCTATGTTCTGTATTCTGGTTATTGACTTTGGCTCCTTTTTGACTATTATTCCTTCTGTACTCCTTTGACCCGGCTTTTGTATTCTCGTTTACCCTGATCTCTGTAATCAGGTGCCTAGAGAGATATCAGCTATGCCTCACTGATGATGCCTAACAAGGCTGAAACGATCGTCTGGGGTTGCTGTATCTCTCGTGCAGAGAGAACTTGCTGGTATTTCGGATCTGGACTGCCCGTATGGGTGGGACCAGTCTGATATGCTTCAGATATGTTCTCTCTGTAATGGTACAAGATGAGCTAAAACCAGCTTGAGTTCTGAGCGGGGACCCACCGAAGGGCAGGCTATTTTAGCTGCTGTCCGTTCTCAGAATACTCTTGCGACCCATTTTTTGCTCTCCATTAGTTTAAAGGATAATCCAGACGTGGACCTCTTGCTCACGGTGCCTAGAGAGATATCAGCTATGCCTCACTGATGATGCCTAACAAGGCTGAAACGATCGTCTGGGGTTGCTGTATTTCTCGTGCAGAGAGAACTTGCTGGCATTTCGGATCTGGACTGCCCGTATGGGTGGGACCAGTCTGATATGCTTCAGATATGTTCTCTCTGTAATGGCACAAGTTGAGTTAAAACCAGCTTGAGTTCTGAGCAGGGACCCCCCGAAGGGCAGGCTATTTTAGCTGCTGTCCGTTCTCAGAATACTCTTGCGACCCATTTTTTGCTCTCCATTAGTTTAAAGGGTAATCCAGACGTGGACCCCTTGCTCACGGTGCCTAGAGAGATATCAGCTATGCCTCACTGACGATGCCTAACAAGGCTGAAATGATCGTCTGGGGTTGCTGTATCTCTCGTGCAGAGAAAACTTGCTGGTTTTTCGGATCTGGACTGCCCGTATGGGTGGGACCAGTCTGATATGCTTCAGATATGTTCTCTCTGTAATGGCACAAGTTGAGCTAAAACCAGCTTGCGTTCTGAGCGGGGACCCACCGAAGGGCAGGCTATTTTAGCTGCTGTCCGTTCTCAGAATACTCTTGCGACCCATTTTTTGCTCTCTAATAACTGCTTGATCCAAGTATAATTCTGACTGCCATTCTGGGGTCAAGAAGGATTTTTTTTCATAGCTTGTTGCAAAATTGTGCTTCAGACTGGGTTTTTTTTGCCTTCTTTTCGATCAACAGCAAAAAACGAATGTGAGGAAGGCTGAACTTGATGGACGCAAGTCTCTTTTCATCTATGTAACTATGTAACTATGTGCTAGTGGATCTCTAGGAACGCATCCGCCTGGTGAAGGACTGGGAACCACCTAGAGAAAGGCTGGGAATAGTGTCCGCCCGGTGAAGGGCTGGGAGCCGCCTAGAGAAAGGCTGGGAATAGTGTCCAACTGGTGAAGGGCTGGGATCCGCCTAGTGAAAGGCTGGGAATTTTGCTGTACTGTTCAGAGTAGAACAGGGTTTTATTTGCTGTTTAGTCGTTACTATGATCATTGTTATACTGTTCTTTATTATTTTTTGGTTTCTATTCAGTTATAGGCATAGTGTGGGTACCCTAGTTGTGTGTGTGTGTTGTGTGGCTCATCCTTGATTTCGGATTATGTGCACATCTCTACATCTGTGACTCGTGTAAATGTGTTCTGATTAGTCTCTCCATGTTCACCTTTTCCCTTATTCTCTACCTCTTCTGTACTTGCTGCACAGAGCTGTGTTAGTCACCCACGCTCGCCCACTCAGATCTGTAGCCACCAGACTAGTCTACGTTTTAGGAAGACACACGAGGATCAATTCCTCGTGGCAGTCGAGCACTGTAGACTTTCCTTCTATTTCCTCTCTCTCTCTCTGTCCCTCATATGTGGGAAGCCTTGTTTGATAAAAATGGGACAAGAACATGCCAGACCTTCTAAAGGCTATTTAGCTTGTGATATTGTTAAGGAGAGAGCAGGGGAAGAGGCTATGTTAAAAATGAAGAAGATAGCAAAGATTTGTGGTTTTCAAATGTCACCCAGTGGTAGATTACAACCAGAGTTTTGAAGGAAATTACTTGTTGATAAAGAGGGTTTGTTACTGGGCTCAGGATAAACTAGCTGACCAAGCCACTTGTATAAATGACATTATACAAGATAAACTCGAGTCCGTGGAGAAGTACCATTCGCGATTGACTCAAACTTTCTCAGACCTTGGGTTCAGTGTACACAACAAGCACATACCCAGATGTTATCTGCTGCCTTTGTTGCAGGCCTTAAGGAAGCCATCAGGAAAGGCCTAGTGCTCTCCCATCCTGAATATAGAATTTATTCTTCTGGATACTCTCTTACTGGTTGCCAAAGGCCTAGAGTCTGTTCTACAACCACCACAAAGGAAAAATAATCCCCTTATGTTTTCCGCTTATAGCCCTGCCATCAAACCCGCCCGGTCCCCCCAGGATATCCTGTGTCATCTACCCTGCCAGCTGCACAGGGACAGCCCATGATACCCGCCCCTAGGCCTCAGACTAGGGCATGCTTTAATTGCAACCAACTGGGCCATTTCCAGAGAGATTGCGCTCACCCCAGAGTGCCTAGACAGCCGACCACTAGACCGTGTAATCCTGTGTTTGGCTATTCTATGTACCCCAATGCCCCTGCAGCCACATATGGTTGTTTTCCTCCACAGGTACATCCCCAGGCACATACTTCGTATTTCCCTCCTCAGGAATATACCCAAGCCATTTACCAACCCTCTCCAGCTGATACCCGTAGCTATGCTCACCCTTCCCTTGATAGTTATGATACAGATAATTACCAACCAGATGACCGTCCTGTACCCAGTCAACGACACCCTACACGCCAGATTCATCAGGCCAGTCACTCAACCACAACCACACGTCACTACACTGGCCCTGATCAATCTCATCTAGACCTAGTGCAATAGGTAAACGGCAAACCTGTGTCTAACACCCCTGTCATGGCAGTGTCTACAGGGGATAAAGGGGGGCCTCTCGCTACAGTAGTCCTACCAGTAGAGGGTCATCCTACTACCTTTTTAGTTGACACAGGTGCAGCCCACAGTGTTCTTAGAGAACAAGACCTGCCTGACCCGTCTTGCTTATCCGACACAGATGTCTCTTGTGTTGGTGTCGATGGCACTCCTAGAAACAACCCATTAACTAAGCTCTTGCGAGTGGGTTCTGACATACTCTCATGCTTTGTTGTTTCTTCCACTTGTCCAATTAACCTTTTAGGTGCTGATGTTCTGTCCCATCTTCAAGCCTCTATCTCTTTCACTGCTGATGGCCAGGTCCAATTATTAACCCCCCTTTCTCGCAAAGATACTTCTGTCCTCTGCTTTCTGCCCTTACTACTACACATGACATCCCCCACCGAGGAGGTAAGGGTCCCAGACGCCCCCAGTGCCCTGGATAGGGTCCCAGCTAAACTTTGGTCCACATGTCCTGATGACATTGGACGCCTACAAGACCCACCTGTGGTAGTTACACTAATAAAGGGAGCTAATCCACCACGATGACCACAATACCCATTGAAGCCTGCACAAGCCCTCGCCATCTCAAAGCAAGTTGAAAGTCTATTGGCAAGTGTAACACCCCTCTATTTCCAGTAAAGAAGACTGAAAAAGGCCAACCTGACCAATACCGTATGGTTCAAGACCTACGCGCTGTTAATGATGTCACCAACCAAGACACTGCTGTTGTCCCTAATCCACATACACTGTTCTCACAAGTCCCTCCAACAACTAAATTCTTCACTGTGGTTGATCTTGCAAACGCCTTTTTCAGCGTGCCCTTGGATCCCTCTTGCCAATATCTGTTCGCTTTAACCCATGATCGCCAACAGTACACTTGGACTGTCATGCCTCAAGGTGCACAGAATTCCCCTACTCAATTCGCCAAAGCTATGTCAACTGTCTTAGAACCTTGGCAGAAGTCTCACCCTGATGTGGATGATCTACTCCTTTGTACTGATGATCTTCCAACTGCTGAACAAAATTCCGAAGATCTCCTTTGTTTCCTCGCTGAAGAAGGATATAAAACCTCCAGAACGAAACTTCAGTGGTGCCGGCCCTCTGTGGTCTTCTTGGCACATTGCCTTTCCCATGGCACCCGTCACCTCAAGAAGAACAGAATACTTGCTATTACAAATCTCTCTCTCCCATCTACTCATCAAGCTCTTCATGCTTTCTTGGGCCTCATCACATACTGCAGGTCTTGGATCCCTGAGGCTTCTCAGCTCATGCAACCTCTCTATGATGCTTTGAAGATTGAACCATTTTCATTGTCTTTAACAGTTCGCTCCTGCTACTATGCCCTTCAAAGGGCCATCTCCTCTGCCCCAGCTTTGGGCCTACCTAACTATCAGCAACCATTCAAACTTTTTGTTTCTGAAAAGATGGGCCATGCATCAGGGGTCCTTACACAATCACATGGTTCCCGTCAACGCCCTATTGGTTATTTTTCATGCATGCTGGACCCCGTGGCTCGAGGCGGTCCTTCTTGTTTACATGCTGTGTTTGCTGCCTGTGCCCTGTTGGACAAAACTAATGACTTTGTTCTCGGACATAAACTCCCTGTCCTTGCTCCCCATGATATCACGGCCATTCTGAATCAAGTCCAACCGAAACACCTCTCCTCCCAGAGACACCTCCGCCTTCAAACCTCCCTCCTCTTGCCTGATAACGTCACACTACAAAGATGTTACTCTTTGAACCCGGCCACTCTTCTGCCACTTCCCAAGGGGAGTACCACAATACTGGTACAGTCTGGACATAAATCCGGATGTTCACATGGACCTTCAAGTGAACAAGCCCATGGTTCCACATGACGAACAACCTGAGGGCTACTTACATTGTACCCTGTGGTTCAGGAATACCCCAGGTCCTGACCCATACTATGAAGAAGAATTATTTAGTCTGGTGGAAATACGCATCACCCTGACAGACCTGTTCTGTGACTCCAGAAGAAATACTGTTATCTTGGTCTATCTGCACATGGAGGTATCACATTTATACCATCACTGGGAGGTGGCAGTTTCTCATATCTCTTTCACCAAATCTCCAAATCTCTCATGGAAAGAACTCGGCCCAATGGCCAAAACATGGAGCACCGCAACTCAAGAACAGCTCACATTGACGGGGGTCACTAAAAGGACCATAAATTGCAAAACAGTCGGTTACCCTAAATATCGGTTACCCTTCAGAACAGTACCCGGATGCCCCTCATGACTGTTTTGAACAGATGAAAATGGAGACAACCCATCAGACAACGGTGCACAAGGCTGCTCTGCCAGATCCTGACTTCACCCTGTTTGTGGATGGTTCTAGATTTGCCGACATACAGGGACAATATCATACCGGATATGCTGTCACCACAGAAGACCGAGTACTCCAAGCATCTTCACTTCCATCATCTAAGTTAGTACAAGAAGCCGAATTAATAGCCCTTACAGCAGCATGCAAGATGTCTGAAGGGAAACGTGTTAATATCTATATAGACTCAAGGTATGCCCTGGGCGTAGCGCATGATTTTGGCTTAATCTGGAAAATAAGGGAGTTTCTTACAGCAGCAGGTACTCCGGTGAAGCATGGCGCAGCTATCAACAAATTAATGGATGCCTTACTGCTCCCTGAAGATGTGGCCATATTGAAGATAAAGGCCCACGGGAGATTGAATTCAGAAGAAGCATGTGGCAATTACTTAGCCGATGAGGCTGCTAAAGTTGCGGCACGCCAGTGTCGGGAAGTGGACAGAAAAGTGCCCGTTGAACAGACTCCTACTTACACTGTGCAGACCTTGCCCACCGATCTCAAGCTCCTGAGAGAACAACAGGCCGCTGCCACCCCTCAGGAAAAACAAAGTTGGAAAGATAAAGGGGCAACCCTCCAGAATGAAGTATACCCAATCAACCTCAAATTCTGTCTACCCAAGAGTATGTACCCAGCTGGCGTTCAGTGGCGTTCAGCTCATTTATCTAAACACCTCATGAACTCTTTGATTGATAAATATTTTGAAGCTCCCGGAATCACCACTTTGACACGAAATTACTGCAGATCCTGTACTATCTGCACCAGATGTAATCCGGGAAAAATAATTAAAGCTGCACCAAACCATTTGGCCAAGCCGCAGTAGCTACTTTTACCTTTGATTACTGTGATATTGTTCCTTGTACCTTTCCACAGTCACAACACTCAGCAATATACAAAGACATACCCAATAGAAAGGACCCATACATTTGTGTGACAGGTGACCATTGGGGACATCATTGTAGTACCTGGAAAGCAGCAAGTTGGAACATAGGCCGACCATGGGGCTACATACCACAAAGTGCCGTGGATAGGGTGGACAGACATGGGAAACCCTTATTACACAGAATGACCGTATGTAAGTCAACAGGGTCTACCCCAATGAAACTCACCTTAAACAAAGAACATCCCAGCCCAGGGGACGCTGGTGAGTATGTAATGGGAATGTATTGGAAAGGGGGTGGCTCATATAACAAGTTGGGGACCTTCTATTTACAAGACATGCTTACATCACCTGACTGGGTAGACTCTACGCACATGACGATTAACCCTCTAAAACCACACATTAAAACCCTTAAAGACATGGTAGCCATTGCTAATCCCACAGTCGAAGACACTATGGCTGTGGAGACCAGGTTTTCAGATGCTAATCTATGGCTTGCGTGGATGAGGTATAATGCTAATTCACACAATAAAACTAACTGTTATGTTTCTGGAGGGGCCAGACCCCATCTGGGTACAGTGCCCTTCAGTCTGGATGTTGAAATATGTTTCCTAAGTCTCTATGCGCAGTCACCAACAAACTCATTTGTGTGTGAATCATGGAAAAATGTATGCCCAATAACCCAAGGGAATATCAAGCCACCTGATGGGATCACCGTGTACCCAGGTAATTATACTTGCTACAAAATACATGGAGCCACAGGAAAATTTGTGGGTAAATTCCCTTCTGGCTCCTGTACTACCTATCGAGAACCTCCCACTGCCCTATTAGTAAATCATGTTAAGTCCGTGGGAGACATTTATTGTGGTGACATGCAGCTCAGATCTAAAATGACTGGCCTGTGGTGGAGAGAATGCACTCTGACCAAAGCTATCATGCCAATACATATAATTTTTGATAACCACCAAGGCCCACTTTATTCACCACACACATATTTTAGGGTAAAAAGAAAAAACCCCTGTTCGAGGTAGTTTCGACCCACATATATATATCGATGCCATAGGTGTACCAAGGGGGGTACTGAACGAGTTCAAAGCCAGAGAAGAGGTTGCGGCAGGATTCGAATCCTTGATCCCACTCATCACCGCTAACAAGAATGTTAATTGGATCAATTATATTTACTATAATCAGCAACGCTTTGTCAATTACACGAGAGAAGCCCTCCAGGGCTTGGCAGAACAGTTACAGACTATCTCCCAAATGACATTTCAGAATCGAATGGCCTTAGACATGATACTAGCAGAGAAGGGGGGCATGTGTAAAATACTTCCCGATACTATGACATACCTTCCCAGACAATACAGGCCCCAATGGTAAGGTAACTATGGCCATAGAGAAATTAGAAAGTCTCTCTGATGAATTAATAAAGAACTCAGGAGTCCCCAATTCATGGGACAGATGGTTTGGTTGGATGAGTGGATGGCAGAAAACCCTCCTTCAAGTAGGTATGGCGGTTCTTACTGTGGTAATTCTCTTTCTCTTCCTGACTGTGTGCAGAAATACTTACAGAAGACTGCAGGTCAGACCATTGACCACACCACACCTACATTCCTACATCAAGATATCGACGACATGGACTGTGATACCCCACACACACCTCTCCAGTCCCACCACCTCAAAAAGACAACTACTTCCTTATAGGGACAGCATAGGGACAGCGCCTGTCTCCACGGGTAGAAGTCTGACGCGGGAGATGTAGTGGGTTAGCCACTATGGGATACCTGCGCAGTGAGGCGTTCGAGGCCTGTTCAGACAGATGAGCTGCAGCCAAGTAGGGACATTATTAGGGTCAGTTAGTAGTTGTCTCTTTAGTAACTAGTCAATTTAAGGGGGGACTGTTGTGGACAAAAATATTAACTCAATTTATGTTAGTAAAATGCCTATTTACTAATCATACCTACAATCAGCATTATTCAACTTTATATGTGATTTACCTAAGATGGCCGCTAGAGAGTTTCCCTTTGACATTGACTAATACCTTCACTAACAAGATGGTGCTGGAATCTGGGGGAGACCTCCAAGATACCAGTGACATCATACCCGGTAGGAAGAGCAATAAATTAACCACTTAACACCTAACCAATTATTGATGTATTATTTCATGTTATTTCTGACAAAGCATATGATGTAATTTTGCTTTATAAGGGGCATGCCGTCCCCTCAGAATAAACATTCCTCAAGTTTTTCATTAACCCAAAACCTGTGTCTGGTGTGAATTACTTTAGGAGCGTGCACGCACTACTACTTTAATTTGGCTGGGGGCAGATACACAAGATAATCAATTAATTGATTGATTCCACATCACTTTTATTTTTGTTTGTTCTGCAAAGTTGTAAAGTTCATCACTGTACTTTGCTACCAGTGCCGTATTACCTGACAATTGCTTTATCTGGGTTGGGAAAAGCCCCCATTTTTATTTTGGCTCCACATTAACTGTTAACAGACTCTATTATCCATACAAAGAGAGACTTGCTTTTACTGAACTTCTCCAAGCCTGACATAGCTTGCTTTCAGGAAACACATTTTTGTTGACGTTCCCCTCCACTATTTAAATTTTAGAAATATCCTTCTGCTTACCATTACTATTTTGCTAATAGATTTTAGGGAGTGTCTATTTTAATTCTTAACAAATAGGCTTTCCACTTAGAGAAACAGTATTCAGTTGCAGAAGGTAAGATGCTTATTGTGTCTTTACATGTATTGTAAAAATGTACACAACCAATGAACAACAGGTTGAGTGTAACTGAGCTCTTAAGAGTTATGAAAATTAAAGTGGGTTACTTAACTTTCGGTGTAGATTCCAATTGCACTTTTCATCAACTGATGGATATGCTAACGGCTTCTCCCAGAGATGCTGTTAGCATATCAAGCAGTAGAACTGCCTCCCTGAGCACACAATTCTACTCTTTTCTGGAGTCTTTTGATTTACATGACACCTGTCTCACATGATTATACATAGTATCTCATAGTTCACTTTACATACACAAGAATATATGTGTTTGATAGATGAGTCAATGGTATCAAAGATTAAAGATGCTATGATAGGGTCAATGACTTGGAGGTATGCCCTAGTGGTGCATCTCATGAAAGGGAGTGGGATTCTGAGATTTAAAGAAACACTATAGGGTCAGGAACACAAACATGTATTCCTGACCCTGTAGTGCTAAAACCATCATTTAGGTGGCTCGCCTCCCTTTAGTCCTCTTAGAAGGTGTTAAAACTCATCTTGTTTCCAGCACCAAAATGGTCCACCGGCCTCGCCCCCGGTTCGCCTCCTTGGTGACATCATCAGAATTGCAGATTTTTAGCCAATCCAATGCTTTCCTATAGAGTATCATATGAGGATAGAGGTATCCCTAAGGGGCAATGTAAGCATTGTATTTTCTCTGAAAATGCAGTGTTTTCGTGAAAAGGTCTGCGGGTAATGATTATACTCACCAGAACAACTACATTAAGCTGTAGTTGTTCTGGGGACTATAGTGTCCTTTTACTTATTTCTTATTAGATGATGATGCCACAGAAGTAGAAGTAGAACAAGCCATTAAAAGTTACTTTCAGGTCTATTTCTCTAACAAAGTTTAATTTCCATTTATTTGGATAGCACATAGAACGGTTTTTAAAAGCACCCTAATAAAGGCATGGTCATATAAAAAGCAGTAACTTAGCCAGACTGGTTCGGTCTCAGCTCCTCTGGGATTTGGCTACTTTAGAGGAAGACATGAAAAAAACAACTTTTTGCCAATTGCATACCCAAATATCAAATTCACCATTTAAAGGACCACTATAGTGCCAGGAAAACATATTCGTTTTCCTGGCACTATAGTGCCCTGAGGGTGCCCCCACCCTCAGGGTCCCCCTCCCGCCCGGCTCTGGAAAGGGGAAAGGGTTAAAAACGTACCTTTTTCCAGCGCTGGGCGGGGAGCTCTCTGCTTCCTCTCCTCCTCTTCTCCTCCTCCTGGACTGAATGCGCACGCGCGGCAAGAGCTGCGCGCGCATTCAGCCCGTCGCATAGGAAAGCATTTACAATGCTTTCCTATGGACGCTTGCGTGCTCTCACTGTGAAAATCACAGTGAGAAGCACGCAAGCGCCTCTAGTGGCTGTCAATGAGACAGCCACTAGAGGAATAGGGGAAGGCTTAACCCATTCATAAACATAGCAGTTTCTCTGAAACTGCTATGTTTATGAAAAAATGGGTTAACCCTAGCTGGACCTGGCACCCAGACCACTTCATTAAGCTGAAGTGGTCTGGGTGCCTAGAGTGGTCCTTTAATGGAAATTAGAAGCTATTCGGTTAAATATTACAGCATATATCTATGAGGAAAACTATACAGCTCTATTGTTTCCAAGGCTGTAAAGCCAGCAAATTACTGGCAGTCACATTTTAAAAAACTGCACTCTTTGTCTAAGATATCATCCCCAGATGGAATTATGTTTTCAAACCCCACACATATTGTAGATGAATTTAATTTGATTTACTTTTGATTGCCTCAGTTGACACTATCTAGCATCCACCTCATGCAAATGTGGCTTCTCCTCCACATTCTTAGGTACCATTCTGGCCTTTTATTCGCAGCTCTATGCAAAAATATCTAACTCAGGCTTTGTCTCCAAGTCCTTAAAAACACAAATGGTGCTTGTCAGGGATGTTCCTAGTCCCTTTTATTATAAATTTTCCATTAGAACCATTAATTGATCATATAACGCATGCAATGAGTTCAGAAATCTCCCATCCCATATGGGTAAGAAATCCCTAGCTTGTTTTGGTGATATTATTTTGTTGTTTTTAGTGGACCCAAAAATGTCTTTACTTTTTTACCTCTTTGACTTATTTTATCATTATGGACAGACTCCATTTAGAAAAATACCCCGGAAAAACATAGGCCTTCTCTATAGGTATACTTGACATATTATTGCAAGCATTGAAAGCAACTTACCCATTCAATTGGAGAAACACATTAGCTTATCTAGGTATCCGCCTCACTAAATCCCATTATGCTATGCTCAAAGAGAACCACTTTAAACTCTTAAATTAAGTGAAATCTTCCCTGGAGTGTTGGGACAATCTGGAGAAGTCATGGCTTGTCTGGACTACTATAGTAAAAATAATGAATTTATCAGTTATTCTTTACCTCAGTTTATCAGTTGTTCCTTATTAGGGACATTGTAACTATAGCTGCTTCCCGTTTAAAAAAAATCACCAACTTATCATCTCCCACATACAGAAGTATAAACCAACATGGATACAACATGCAACAATGTTGGTTCCCACAACAAAAATAGGTGGTTTAGGGGTTCTCAACATATTAGAGAGCAACTGCAATATTTTAAATCCTCAATACCCTTTCTACCCCACCGTTATGGTGTACTACACAACTCTATTATGAGCCCTTCCTCTACCTATCACCACCCCTCTACTTACACCCACATTCTGCACAATTGTTACAATGTACTCATAGTTATTTTAGTAAAGCTATTTTTAGCTCCATTGCACATGCTATAATTGTAAACACAAGATTTGCATCTACAACCCATGACATCAACGCACGTTGTCTTATTCCTAGTTTGCAAATTTCCCTGACTTACACCAGGAATTTTCACTCCCCAATAAAGAATTGTTCACTTACCAGAGAATTAAACACATTTTGCATATGCAGCACTTAATCTTGACAGATCTCTGGTGCTATTTCATAATCTATGCTTTGGTTTTAGATGCAATGGCAACCCACAAGCACTATAATACTGTAGCTTGGGTTCTACTCGGCAAAATTGCTATATATGTTACAGTGGGAACATGACATGGATAAAGTATTCTCACCTGATTAATGGTGAGGAGCTGTTTTCCATATGTGCAGTGTATCTTGGAGGATTAGTCTTGAGGAGACCTATACTAAATTAGTGATGAGTTGGTATTTGGTACCTGTGACAGAACAGCAGTTCTGCCACTATGCAGAGATATTCACACCTAATTGGTTTTCCCTCTGTCATTCACCAGGCACAGCCCCAAAGAGTGCCCTCACTCTATCTCATCCGGTGATCGTGCCTCGCAGGGAAAGCCGCAAGTCTCCTAGCAGTCACTCTGGTTAAGACTTTAACCGAGTGGCGATTTAACATTGTGAGTGCAACAAGCGCACTCTTTTGACTGAAAGGGGAATAGGGGAGAGTTATCCGGGGGGTATCAGACACATGGGGGGCTATTTGTATGATTTCATATAAGGGTTTTGAAGTAATGGCACCCTAATGTTTAGGGAATAATTAGCGATGACTGATCTCCCAGTTATTTCCCAGACTTAGAGGCGCCAGGGTGGGATTTACATTGTTCAAGCCATGGACTTCCTGTTGGGATCATCTGTATACAAGTGTGCCTTGTTCTCAATAAAACATGTCTTATTCACCCTTCACTAAGTCTCGGCTAGTGTATGGATGAGACACCTATAACAGTTATAATCACTCCAGGTATCCAGTGCAGAAAGAGAGACACTCAAGCTGAGTGCTATACTCTGTCACAGTACCACAGAGATTGGCACATATGTTTTCTACCTCTTCAAAATGTTGTCACCCAGGGCCAGTGCAAGGATTTCTGCCACGGTAGGCAAAGATCCATTTTGCCGCCCCCTCATGTCACTCACTCACTAACAGACACACACGCTGAAACACATACACTCACTCACAGACATAAACACACACTCACTGACAGACAAACAATCACTCACTCAGACACTCACTGACACACACACACACACACACACTCACTCACTCACTCACTGACATACATACACTCACTGACAGACAGACACACACAGACACTCACTCACTGACAGATACTAACTGACAGACATATACTCACTCACTGACAGACACACACAGACACTCACTCATACACACTCACTGACACACACAGACACTCACTCACTGACAGACACTCACTGACAGACATTCACTGACAGACATTCACTGACATACATACACTCACTGACAGACTCACAGTCAGACACACACACTCACAGACACGCACTCACTGACAGTTAAACACTCAAACACTCACCTCCCTGGGGTCCAGTGTGAGGCAGGTCCTCACTCCTCCCGCCCCCTGTTTAGTATGCTGGGGCCAGAATGACATCATATTCCGGCTCCCGGCATCACAGAGGGCGCGCGAGGGAAGAGTGACAGACGGCAAGAACAGCCTTATTTGCCGCCTGCATTCTCCTGGTCACAGGCATTTGATGGCAGAGCAGGCACCTGTCATCAAGGTAAGCAGGTGCCTGCTCTGCCATACTGAAGGACAACTTAGGGGGTGCCCTGAGGTGGCCAGATGGCCAACTCCTGGGCCCCCTGTGACAAGGCTCCTCTGGGCTCCCCCACCTTCTGAAACACTGGTGAGACCTCACTTGGAGTATTGTACGCAGTAGGATATTGATACTTTAGAGAGAGTTCAGAGAAGGGCTACTAAACTGGTTCATGGATTGCAGGATAAAACTTACAAGGAAAGATTAAAGGAACTTAACATGTATCGCTTGGAGGAAAGACGAGACAGGAGGGATATGATAGAAACATTTAAATACATAAAGGGAATCATCACAGTAAAGGAGGAGACTTTATTTAAAAGAAGAAAAACTACCACAACAAGAGGACATAGTCTTAAATTAGAGGGGCAAAGGTTTAAAAATAATATCAGGAAGTATTACTTTACTGAGAGGGTAGTGGATGCATGGAATAGCCTTCCAGCTGAAGTGGTAGAGGTTAACACAGTAAAGGAGTTTAAGCATGTGTCGGATAGGCATAAGGCTATCCTAGCTATAAGATAAGGCTTAGGGACTAATGAAAGTATTTAGAAAACTGGGCAGACTAGATGGGCCGAATGGTTCTTATCTGCCGTCACATTCTATGTTTCTGTGGCCCAAGACAGGGGGAGCCTGCCAGGAAATATCCCGGTGGGCGCCCCCAGCAGGCTGGTGCCCTAGGCAAATGCCTAGTTTGCCTAACGTTGGTGATGGCCCTACCCTCACCCTCTAGTTCTCTAGTACTGTTGACCCTTATCACAATGAAATTGTATGAAGCTCTTTCATACAAACCGTCTGGCACATTTTCAAAACATGAGAAGGTGTGGCAAAACTGAACAGTCATGTAAAGCTTTCTGTTCTGGAATTTCATGAGTCATCAATACTAATAATAGTACTTTGTTACCTGTACTTGTATTGCCATTGTCTATCACTTGACATACTCCACACTGTTCTGTAACCAGGCTGCAAATAACAAACAATTCCTAATGTCTTGAATACTTTGTTAAGCAAATGTGTTGTGATGCACATTGCTATTCTTTTCTGTATTATACTGAAAATTTTTAATAAGAAATGAAACATGAAACAAATATTTTGTTTAACGTTAGAACCTTTCTTATTTCATTTTAATTTATTAATAAATTAATGAATTAATAATAACAATTAACTATACCTGTAATCCAGAACTGAAACATCTTCCTGATCCAGTTAGTGGCTCCTCATAGAGAAGCATTTGAATGGCAAATGCACAGGAATTGGGGCATAAAAAAGCAATTATTTACCAAGGCAGAATAGGCAACTGCTTACATGGAAGGCAGGTGTCTACTCTGGACCTGGATCCCCACTGGACCTGATGGAGAGAACTCACACCAGCTCTCCTAAACGAGAGGAGTCTGGAAGGGCTGAAAAAAATAAAGCCACATAAAATACAATTATTTTTGTGAGTGTATGTGCAAGCCTGTGTAAATGTGTGAGTGTGCATGTCAGCAAGTGTAAAATAAATAAAGTGCTTTAACATATTTCCCTACGTATCGTTTTGATGTGTGTGGGTGCATGAAATGAGGAAAAAAGGATTTGTCTTGTCCTGAGAGTCCAAATTAGCAAAGAGTTTAAATATTGTTATTATGTTATTAAAGTACTCATTTTATAGATTAAATAGCTTCATATCCTCTTTTTAGACAAATAACTTGGGTGAAATCATAGCCACAGGAATATGTTTTTATTGGGCATAGTAAATAATATAATGTAAGGGTGACCACATTGCTGTTTGATCCAGTCTTATAAAAAATGTATACCTCAGGGCTATGCTAAGTACATGCAAACTGGCTGAGCATCAGTAGCAACATTTGGGATGTGAGAATTAGCCATCACTAACCTTAAGAAAATTGAGGTTTCAATTCTAGGATATTATATATGTAGCAAGTCATATGGCCATCCCTATTAAAACATGATAAACTTATATGATTGTTCTCTACAAAACCAAAAATAAGATGCAAACATTTGATCTTTTTTGTTACTGCTGTGTGAAAGACAGCACATATATAGTGTGATGTGAAATTAGACACCTATTGACTAGACATGTGCAATTTGTTTCGTTCCGAATGTCAATTCGGACGAATTTCAGGCAATTCGGTTATTCGAATACTTCCGAATGTCCGAATGTCCGAATAGCTGAATTGCCGAATTGTCGAAGTTCCGAATTGCCAAAGTTCCGAAATTGCAGAATTTCCGAAGCGTCGAAGTTACAAAGTACCGAAGTTCCTAAGTTGCCGAATTTCTGAAGTGTCGAAGTGCCGAAGTTCCAAAGCACAGTATTGCAGAAGTACTAATATCCCTACACTGTATACAAGTTTAAATAAAAAGTATACAAACATAGCCAGGATTCAGCTGTAAGCATTTGCAACACTTACAACAATCAAGTAACATTCATTCATATAAAATGTAAGTTACTTAGCCAGTCAGTGTAATGACAGGAATGAATAAGTAGATAACTCCCTAATTCCCACGGTATTAGGGAGCTATCTACTAAAAGGCTGAAAGACCTAAATTGGTCTTTCAGCCAAATTTACTAATACTAAGTAAAGATTACTTAGTATTCGTAAATTATGCCCCTACTCACTATACTGCAAGTAGGGGCATGCCTATTAAACAGTGAGCAGCTTGTGGTTGCTCACTGTAAAAAAACAAAACAAAACTTTCCCCCCCTCCCGAGCCCCCACCCGTGCCGTACGAGTGGGGGCTTCTAACCTGAAGGGGGACCTATTGCCCCCTCGGCCCCCACTCCTGAATGGCAGGTGGGGGCCCTAAAGTAAAATAAGGGGGGGGACCTATTGTCCTCCCCCCGGCCCCCACACCTGAGCGGCAGGTGGGGGCCCTTAAAGATGAACAAGGGGGGGACCTATTTTCCTCCCCCCGACCCCACCCCTGGGCGGTGGTTGGGGGCTCTAAAGTAAAATAATGGGGGGACCTATTGTCCTGCCCCCTGGCCCCCACCCCTGAGCAGCAGATGGGGGCCCTAAATAAAAATTTAACCCCCCCAGGTGACTAGTGGTCCCCAAACCCCTAATCACCCCCTCCCCCCAAAAAATAACCCCTACCTATCCCCCTCACCCTAAAAATAAGGAGGGGGAACCATTAAATAGGTACCTGTAAAAAAACAAAAACTTACCATTTGAAAAAAGAAGACATCAAATGGTAAGTTTTATTATTGTTTTTTTACAGGTACCTAGTTAATGGTCCCCCCTTATTATTTTTAAGGTGAAGGGGTAGGTAGGGGTTAATTTTTTTGGGGAGCGGGTTGACTAGGGGTTTGGGGACACCAAGTCACCTGGAGGGTGTAACATTTTTATTTAGGGCCCCCATCTGCTGCTCAGGGGTGGGGGCCAGGGGGAGAGGACAATATGTCCCCCCCTTATTGATATTTAGGGCCCCCACCCACCGCTCAGGGGTGGGGGCGGGGCGAGGACAATAGGTCCCCCACTTATTCTTCTTTAGGACCCCCGCCCGCCGCTCAGGGGTGCGGGCTGGGTGGGAGGACAATAGGTCCCCCCCCTTATTTAATTTAGGGCCTCCACCCTCCATTCAGTGGTGGAGTCTGGTGGAGGGCAATAGGTCCCCCCTTCAGGTTAGAAGCCCCCACTCATGCGGCATGGGTGGGGGCTCAGGAGGGGGGAAAGCACTTAGTATTAGTAAATTTGGCTGAAAGACCTATTTAGGTCTTTCAGCCTTTTGGTAGATAACTCCCTAATATCGTGGGAATTAGGGAGTTATCTACTAAGCGGCTGCAGGAGAAGTGCCAAAGTTCCGAAGTGTGAAGTTCCGAAATTCCAAAATGCTGAAGTTCCGAAGTTGCTGAAGTTGCCGAAGTTCCAAAGTGTCGAAGTGCCAAAGTTCTGAAGTTCCGAATTGCTGAAGTCACAAATTTCAGAATGCCGAACCGAAAATTTTCCCCATGCACATCCCTACTATTGGCTATATAGGAAAGATTTTAAAAGACTTGGAACCAGGGCAAAATTCCAAAATTTTGTTGCCGCTCAGTGAATGACAGTACATAAATGGTGAGATATGAAATTAGACACATATTGGCTATATGTGAAAGATTTGAAAAGACTTGGAACCAGGACAAAATTCCAAAATGTTGTTACTGCTGTGTGAATGACGGTACATACATGGTATAATATGAAATTATATACTTATTGGCTATATGGGAAAGATTTGCAAAAACTTGGAACCACGGCAAAAATTCAAAATCCCACTACCAAAAGTCTCGGAGCATAAATAAAAAAACTTAAAGATAAAGGGAATACAAATGTCCCAATTACCCGAGCAGAAGACATGTTGCCAGAAGTAGGAACTCCAAATCCAGTAATAAAACTAAAAAAATAAATAACGTCACTGCAAGCACTACAAAATTCACAGGAGGTTTAACAGGCACAAAACAAAAGGTAGCAAACAGGGGGAATGGTCACACCAAACACCTAACGCGTTTCGGACCATAGACGTAGGAGCATTCATATTAGTAATAAGGTGTTTACTTAAAGGGACATGCATCACTTGACAATTATTTTTTTAAAATAGCAAGCAAACACTTTTACACAAATATACAAATCAAGGCACTTTTACAGTATTGCTAGGGATCAGTTTTCTCCTTGAGTGCGTGTGGAAAGCACAAGAAAGATTAAGTAAATATGAACAAAAATAAAATTAACCAGTTTTTTTTCAGCCTGCGGAATGAGGCCGTAGCTAAAGCTTTAGGTGAGACAGTTACCTTAAAATGATGCCTGTCCCTTTAATGATGGTGTGTTCTAAATATAAAATTAAAAAATATATAAAAATAAAATGAACTTATTAGACACAAAGTATATAAAAAATAGCTAAATGCAGGCCTTGAAAGTTCTTTTAGAAATTTCAAGTTATTTCAGATACATGGTATATTGAATATTATGATTATATATATGCCAGTGTACAATATTACTATATAATAAATGCTATGTTTGCATAATTGAACTGTTAGTGATAGAAGTAATGATTGCTAAGCTTCTGCAATCCAGATTAATAACCCAATATATTTCTCCTGCTTGCTCTGCATTATTTAAAGGATATGTTTGATGTGAATGAAAATGTGAAAGGATAATTTCAATATAATTTCCCATTTGGATTACACGACTATATATATTGCTTGCTGTATTATTAATATTTATCCTTCATACATGAAAATTAAATTTATTTGCTGAAATGCATTTTTTTTATATTAAACTCACCTTTATTCTATGCATTATTTATTTGCATAGTTGTTTATTATTGTTTTAATAAATGTCATACACTTGAGATTCCCAAAATAAAATTTAAGTAATTTCTGGATTTAATATAAAAGAGTTATTAGATTTAATATAAATAAATTAACATTTAATTTATGCTCAAGCCACTAAAAATCTAAAAAACATAAATGTTTGCAATTTTATTAATTGTAGTTCATGAATATACTGCAGTTTGAAAAACATTGTATATTGGGTAGCTTATTGTAAAAAAGAAAACAAAACAAAATATGCTATGTCAAATGGCTAAAAATAAAGTAATGCATAAAAAAACACACCATCCCCCTCCCCATTCCCCCCACATAGCCTTTGCATCTTCCACTCACCACTCTCCACCCTGCTGCCCCTGCCTTACCCCTCCTTTTTTTTTTTATTCTACCACTTTCTCTTCGCGCCCAAGCATGCAACATTATTCATGGTGACTCAAGATCTCAGCACCATCCAGTTTATCTTTTGCTTCTTATGATGCAGCATATTATGCACACTACTCATATCTCCCCAATGTGCCTGGCACAGGTGCCTTTATTCTATATTTGGTGTAGTGATCTGAAGGTCACACTGCACACCATGGGCATTCACAGGAGGGGGCAAGAGGGGGAACTTGCCCCCGCTGGATTTTTCAACATGCCCACTCCCCACAGGCAATTTTCCCTCAGACTGTGACAGCTCAGTCCGACGGAAGGAAGTAGGAAGGTGCTGGGGGCTGCAGGGAGGTGCTGGGGGCCACATTTAGGCTGCCAGGGGGCAGAGGGAGCACTGTGAGGCTCCCTTCCAAATCCACAGTGATTTGGTGCCTCTGTGCTCTGCCCCCGCAGTTAGGTCCTGCCCCTGTTTGTCACGCACCGGAAGGAGAAGGACAGAATGCTCCAAGTCTCCCACAGCCTTCTGTGACAGGTAGGCTTCAGCCCATGACAGTGATTAATCTCGTGTGTGTGTGTGCTTCATAGTAAGTGAGCTTGTGTGTATGTGTGTGTGTGTGTGTGTGTGTGTGTGTGTCAGTGAGTTTGTAATGAGCATGTGTGTGTCAGTGAGCTTGTCTGTAGTGAGCATGTGTGTCAGTTTGCTTGTCTGTAGTGAGCATGTGTGTTTCAATGAGCTTGTAGTAAGCATGTGTGTGTGTCAGTGAGCTTGTCTATAGTGAACTTGTTTGAGTGTGAGTTTGTGGTGAGCATGTGTGTGTCAACAAACTTGTACACATGTTCTTGAGCTTGTTTGTCAGTGAGCTTTTATTTAGTGGGCATTTGTGTGTCAGTGAGTTTGTCTGTAGTGAGCATGTGTGTCAGCGAGCTCTTCTGTAGTGAGCATGTGTGTGTCAGTGAGTTTGCAGTGAGTATGCCAATGAGCTTGTCTGTAGTAACCTTGTGTGAGTTGTTTGTCGGTGAGCTTGTTTGTCGGTGAGCTTTTATTTAGTGGGTATTTGTGTGTGTCAGTGAGTTTGTCTGTAGTGAGCATGTGTATCAGCGAGCTCTTCTGTAGTGAGCATGTGTGTGTCAGTGAGTTTGCAGTGACCATGTCTGTAGCAGTGAGCTTTTCTGTAGTGAGCATGTGTGTGTATGTCAGTAAGCTTGTGTGTGCGTCAGTGAGCTTATCTGTAGGGAGCATGTGTGTGTCAATGAGCTTGTCTGTAGTGAGCGTGTGTGTGTGTGTGTGTGTGTATGTGTGACAGTAAGCTTGTCTGTAGTAAGTTTGTGTTTGTATGCCAATGAGCTTGTCTGTAGTAACCTTGTGTGAGTGTCAGAGTTTGTACTAAGTTTGTGTGTGTGTGTGTGTGTGTGTGTATGTGTACCAGTAAGGTTGTCTGTGTGTATCAGTGAGCTTGTGTTTTTATGTCAATGTGTATCAATGAGAAGGCCTGTCTGCCTGTGAGCTTGAGTTTTTCTGTGTCTGCATGTGAGTATGCTTACTGTACAATTAAATTTTTTACACTGACAGAACCAATATTTTGAATTAGAAAATGAAACATACCAAAAATATATATATATATATATATATATATATGTATATACACATACATACACACAAACACACACACACGCACATATATAAGTATATATATAGATATATAGTTAATACATTGCTTAACACAAATACACACACCAGTCAAGCCATACACAGAAATCTCACTTTAACAGTGCTCTCACTACTGCAAGGGATTCTGGGTTGGTGTATGCAAATTAGCTCAACAAGGAACCACATTTTTGCCTCATAATTCCACTTTATACATGGATTCCTTGGAGTATGTGTGTGAAGTATAGAACAGCTTTGGAACACAACTCAGGAAGAGGAGCAAAGTTGCTATTTGTAGAACAGTGCACCAAATTTTCAGGCAATAAAGCCTGCATCTCTCTCCAATAGTAACACTTGGAGATATCCTGGGATTTGTACTGTCTCCTTTAGCAGGTGCTCAAAGCACCTTGTTCACTAATTAATCCAGTTTTTAGTGTTCGTAAGTTCTAAAGTTTTTTCTTTATTGCTACATCTTTTTTCGTACCTTTTACCTCATTCTTTCTTTCTTGGTGTGGCTATTAAATGGAGGAGCAGACCTGTTGGTATACGATATAACATCTCTACAGTCGTAAGATGGAAACATTGAATATTATTTCCTATAATGTGAGACGACTCAATACACCAGAAAAGAGGTGTATGGCTCTTAGAGACATCGGTCGGATGAGTCGATATTGTTTTGGTCCAGGAAACACACTTCAGTGGTAGGGACGGCCCAAAAATATCCTCCTGCAAATTCTCTCTAGCATATTACAGCCACTATTCCCAGAGTAAATCGAGAGGAGTGGCCATATTGGTGGGGGCGCAATTGTTCACGTTCACTAAACAGGTACATGATGATTCAGGACAGTTTCTACTCGTCAAGGGACTCATAGGTCCCACACTGATCATGTTGGTTAATATATACTTGCCCAACAAACACCAATGCACCTCCCTCAGGCAAATCTTAACTAAAATCCAACCACACATAGAGTGAGAATTGTTTATTGGAGGGGACTTCAACCTTTCACTATACTCTCGCAAAGACAGCACATCCACTGACTCCACATATCTAAACCCAACTAGGGAACAAGTACGCAGGTTATTGCATGACAACCAGTGGCTTGCTGGAGAATAACACACCCAAATCAGGACTATAACTTATATTCCAAGCCACGATCCACGTATACCAGGATTGACATGTTTCTAACATCACAAAAATCCCTGAGCGCTGTGAGGTCCACATGGATAGGCAATATTTCATGGTCGGACCATGCTCCGATCACCCTCTAAGTGGCTATCCCCAACTTACCCACCAAACAGGGTCACTAGAGAGTGAAGCCCAACCTACTCCAGATTCCAAAGGTGCGGGAGGCTACAGCAAATAACATTACACAGTATTTTATGGAGAATCAAACCACTGACACGTCTCTTCAATAGAAAGTGCATAAATGCATTTTAAGGGGAGAACTGATCAAATAGGGGGCATACCTCATACGTCAAAGGTCTAGGGAAAGGGTCAAACGTATTAGTAACATAAAACTTATGGAACAAACACATAATCACATTCTCTCAGACACAGACTACCAGACTTTCGTAGCACTATGTACTGACCTCAAAATACTGCTAAATTACAAAGCAAAAAAGACCCTTCTGTGGAATAAACAACAGCACTTCCACCAGGGGAACAGAGACTGCTGGCTAAAGCCCTGAAACAAAAACAACTGACATACATACCCACAATCCGTGACTCCTCTGACAAACTTGTCTACACCACAGAAGACATTGCAGATGCTTTTAGGAATTACTACCACTCCCTCTATAATCTAGAGGCTCCACCACGCAATTGAGATGAGATCCAGACATACATGCATACCTGTTCATTGCTAGATGAACCATTCATCAAAGAGGAATTAGTGAGAGCAATTAAAAACACTTCACCCATTAAGAGCTTAGGCCCGGATGGATTCTGGCCAACATATTATAAGGTTTTCCTGGAGGAGACAAGTTCCCTACTTCTTACAAACATTAAACTCACCCCCACAATGTGGTCTTCCAGCATCCGGGCTGGAGACCACCATTGCTCTCATCCCAAAACCATGGCAACCCAAAACCAGGGACCTGGAGACCCGGAGGCGTGTGCGAGCTATCGCCCCATGTCCCTCATTAACGTTGATATTAAGCTATTTACTAAGATGTTGGCGGGTAGGCTTTGACCAATCCTGTGGGGACTGATCCACCCTGATCAAGCATGCTCTCACGAGAATCCAAGGATAACACCACCAAAATTATCAATCTTGTACACTAATCTCTATAGATGCCGAGAAGGCATTTGACAGGGTGGATTGGTCCTTTCTGGAGGGGTATTGGTGACCTTGGGTTTGCACTGGATGGATTGGATATGAACAATATACTCCATGCCATCAGCGAGGCTAAAAGTAAATGAGCAATTGTCACAATCCTTTAAGATTTCCAATGGCACACACCAAGGATGCCCCCTTTCCCCGCTCCTTTTCATTTTGACATTAGAACCCTTCTTACAAGAAATACGGAAAAACTAGTCTATAGAGGGCATGAGAATTAATATTAAAGAATATAAGATCTCGGCCTTTGCTGATGATCTACTGTTCACACTCTCGAATCTGGCCGCCTCACTTCCTCCCCTTATAGCTGAAATGACAGCGCATACAGCGCACTCTCTAATTTTAAAATCAACATAGGTAAGAGTGAAATATGAAATCTGTCCATACCCCCCACAGACTCAACACGACTACAGGCCATATTTCCATTTCAATTGGCATCGAAAGACATCATATACTTAGGGATAAAGGTGACCCCCCTCTACATCCACCCTCTATGGGGGCTAACTTTCCTCCACTTTTGGAAAACATAAAAAGAGACCTAACGGGGGGGCGTGGCCTGAACGCCGATGGAGATGGCCGCCTAACTAAGGAGCTCCGTCCCACATAGCCACAACTAGCGCACAAAACTCGCATCCAAGGCACAGAAACCTACCTGATGGGTCGTGCCAAGAGGTCTGATTCCCACCAAACCACGAGGAGATCACAGGGGGCCACGCAAACAGGACCGCTTGACGGATACCTCCACACGCCAAGCAGACAGCCGCGTACCGCCACAGGCCACAAAATGGTCGACGATCGGACCTCAGCACAGCCGCCCGACACGCAGGAACCCTCACTGTCGGACATTCGGGCCGACATCAGAGCCCTAACGGGAGCCATGGTCACGAAAGCTGACCTGCAGGCACTATCAGCCACGCTCCATGAGGCAATTAGATCGGAGGTAGCTACAATTCAGAGGGACATAGTAGCACAAGATGGACGCACACAAACCCTGGAAGCAACTCAACTTACAGCAAGTAGCAGACTGGATGCCACTGATGCGGCAGTAACAAGGCAAGGCAACATGCTGTTACAATTAAGAAGACAGACTGAGGACCTAGATAATAGGGGCCGAAGGTCGAACATCAGAGTCCGAAACCTACCAGAAGCAGCAGGAGAAGAGGATGTTCAGGCTACGCTGACTGCCCTGTTCAGGGAAATCCTAGGCCCGGACTCGCCGCCGCGCATTGACTTTGACCGCGCACACAGAGCCCTGAGACCGCGCAACGCAGACAATACACCCAGAGATGTCATATGCTGTCTCCATGAATACAGGGTAAAGGAGATGATCATGAACAAAGCCAGACTGAAACCAACATGGCGGTTCCAAGGAGCAGAGGTAGCCCTATACCAAGATCTCTCCCCTCTCACACTTGAGGCCCGCAGAGCGCTGAGACCAGTGACACAACTGCTACGCAGTCGCAACATACCGTATAAGTGGGGATTCCCTTTCTGCTTACTGGCCAGACATCATAATGAGTGGCGGCCTTTACGTTGGCCGGATGAGGTACCGGCTTTTCTTCTAAGCATGGGCCTACCACGCACGGAGGTTACGGACTGGATCCTGAACCCGCTGGAACAGAGACCCAACCAGCCAGCCCCGAGAGCACCGAGGCGGCGCAGGGAAGACTCGCCGCTCAGACGGCCAGACCGCTGACCTCTCAACCCGGCGCAACACCCAGTACAACCTGGAGTTTAACGCCTCCCGTACCCGAAATGGCACACGGCAGTAAGGGGACAACAGGAGATGTGAAGATGGTCACCGACAGCCAGCACATTCACGAGACTTTCAGATAAGTACTAATAACTATTGATCTCCGACAGGACTATGGACTTTGACACACAACGCACCAAATACTGTCTCGCTTGACAACTTATGGACGACGACGCCGAGCACATAATCTAGAGTTGTGGGGACTGACAGGTGGGGACTCATTATTCGGGGGCAGCGACGCAGGGAATGGTTTGAACATAAAGGGGATCACAACTACCGCTTTACTCCCGGAAGGCATCCTCAGACGAGGTCATAACTTGGGGTGGGGGGCACTGGAGGGAGGTAGGGGGCATCTCTCAGGATGCCACAGATGCACCACCTGAACTGAGTACATGGTATCGATGCCTACTGGACCTAACTCACATGGATTTGATACATATATGGACAGATCATGGGGATATAGGTTTGAAGTGGGAGTAAGGAATGATCCTATGACTTATATGCTTGATATACCACTGTGGGGGTAGCTCCTTACGATGACGAGGGCGGAGGTAGGGGAAGGAGGAGGGAGAAACTGGGGACCAGCTCAGGCACACAACCAAATGCACATTTCCAAACTTGTAATTAGGGGAGGGAGGGAGGGAAGGGGGGGAGAGAGAAAAAGAGAAAGAGAAGGGAGAAGAGGAGGAGAGGGGGGGAAAGGGGGGAAAACCACACCTACAACAGGTTGTATGCACCCACCGCTATTGATGCGACAGTAAAAGGAAACAACAGATGAAGTAGAAGCAGGTACCAAGTGGGAAGGGGGGAGCAGGGGAAGAAAAGAGAGGAGGGCGGTGCAAGATAGACATGGGAGGCATGTAGAGAGCGAAGTGTACAACACTAAGCCGAGAGAAGGCGCTTGACGAGCTAACCTAGGGATCCCCACATAGCAGACTGCAGCCCAGATTAGGGGGAAGTGTAGAGACAAGAAGGAGGCCCCAACCCAAGGTTGAGGAGGGGGTAGTAGACTCCCTGGGGACTTGTGACCCTCTCCCACATCGCAGCCAAAACCAACAGAGCACACTACGAGGCCTACACACGCCCACCCCGAACATAAGATGAGACACTCCTGTACTGACTGGGAAACCCATTGGAATTAAGCCATACATTCGGCGAATACCATAACCATGACAACCGACAGACAGAACAGACACGGATGACCACCAGCACTATTGACGGAGAGACAAGAGGTCCATCAACCACACTGGCCACGCCAACTTACCGACCCATCAGTAGGGATATACATTAGCCAAACATGAACTAGAGCGAAGTGCACTGCATGCGCTACTAACATCGTGGGGACAAACAGTCTCCTGGCTCAGACAGTTAAAACCACATACCACACGTTAGGAAACGACGGTAACAACACACTTCTCCAGGCCCTAGGCCACTACTCGACCAATACCCGTGTAAACCAACCTACTGCGGGAGCCACTGCCGACGCCCAGCCGGGACCGTAAACCGGTGGTACGGCACTGATTGCCCGATCAGTTACACGGAGTCACCCCACACTGGGGTATCACATAATACTCAACACCATTACACACCTCACACGAACTACACAAGGCAGCGAGCAGAAGATACACCTAAACACTGACACACCTAGAGGAAAGAGCCACACACGACACACCTGGGCACCTTGCTCTAGAGTACTTTACTGACACCTGCCTCACCACAACTACCCCCCCTCCCCCCCCTTTTTCTTTTCTTTTTTTTTCTCTTCCTCTTCCCTTCCCCTTCCTTCCCTCTTCCCTCACCTACCTAAGCGACAGCCCGTTGGGGCGCGCCCGGACCTTCCTGGCCACAGCGAGCAGAGCCCGATCCGTCGGAAAGCGGATTGATCCTGAATAGCGGTACCTGACACGGATACCGAGAGCTCACACATGGCTTACACCCCAGCGCCATTAGTGGTTAGGTCGCAAAACTGCAGAGGTCTCAACACCCCGGAAAAGAGATCTCACTTACTACGAAGCCTTAAGAGACAACAGATCTCCGTCGCCCTCCTACAGGAAACTCACCTCAGAGTGGAATCAAACGCACTACTCAAGGACAAAAACTACCCCGTGAACTACTATAGCAATCATCCGACATCTCGCAAGGCGGGAACAGCGATACTCCTGGCGACACACCTGCAATTTACCCTAAGGGAATCAAAGATTGATGAAGGAGGCAGATACCTCTTCATTAAGGGAGAAATAGCACTAAAAATGTACACTTTCGCCACAATCTACACTCCCAACACCGGACAAGCTAGCTTCATCAGACGAACACTCACGAAGCTAGCACGGTTCACTGAGGGGATCCTCGTATTCGGAGGGGACTTCAACATCCCACTAGACCCCCTCATCGACACCTCCACGGGACGGAGTAGCATTCCACACTCGGCGATAAGGACGGTACACAAAGCACTCCGGGACCTACGTCTGGTGGACTCATGGAGAGCACGACACCCAGACGACCGGGATTATGCGTACTACTCCACGATACACAAAAGATACTCCCGAATAGACTACGTATTCATCCAACAAGAAGGTCTCACGTACATGCAGAGGGCAGACATACACACTACACCGTGGTCAGATCACAGTGCAGCACAAGTCACGATGACATCGCCCATGTTCAGACCAACTAGAACCGCATGGCGGCTGAATGACTCGCTCCTGATGGACAAGATACTCAAGACACAACTCGAAGAACACTTGCAACAATACTTTGCGGAGAATAACACCGAGGAGGTTTCAGATATGACAATATGGGAAGCACACAAAAGTGTCATCAGAGGACACTTAATTCGTATGGCCTCCCGACGGAAAAAGGAAATCGGACAACAGTTAGCGGACCTCACGCAGAAGATATCTGACCTAGAAATGGCCCACAAACGAGACCAACAAGACCAGACCTACAGGGACCTAATGTCAAACAGACGGCATTTCTCAGAACTTATTGAGAGCAAACACACCAGAACGATCCGAAGAACACGAGCATTCTTCTACATGCACGCCAACAAGGGGGGTAAATTGCTAGCAAGGATGCTGAGAGGAACACAAAGCAGGGCACAGGTACACGCACTGCGCACCACACAGGGCACATTAACTCAATTTCCAGAAGAAATCGCGAGCGAATTCCAACGGTTCTACACACAGCTATACAATACACGGGGAGTTGACGACGGTACTTCCCAAACCACGAGGAAGGCAGAAACGACAGACTACCTAGGAGGCCTCAACCGGACACCCTCACACCAGAGGAAGCAGAGGAACTAGATACGCCGATCACCGAAGAAGAACTCAAACAGGCACTGAAGACAGCAAAAACTGGGAAAGCGCCAGGACAGGATGGTTTCCCGATAGAATACCTTAAGAAATTCGGAAACATCCTCATACCCCACCTAACCAAGGCATTAAACAGCATACACGAAGGACACACCTTCAACAGGGAAACCTTAGCGGCAATCATCACGGTCATCCCAAAGCCGGGGAAGAACACGGAGCTCGTCGGAAACTACCGCCCAATATCACTCCTTAACACCGACGTAAAATTGTTCTCCAAAGTGCTAGCGACGAGACTCCAAACCCACCTGACGAAACTAGTACATCCAGACCAGACCGGTTTTATACCAGGGAGAGAGGCCAGGGACTGCACCCTCAGACTATTCGCAGTACAGCACCTAGCCAAACAAACAAAGACGAAGCTACTTCTACTCTCCACAGATGTGGAGAAAGCATTCGACAGAGTGGACTGGAACTTCATGACGGAGACACTACGCAAGATGGGCATGGGACATGGATTACTCACTTGGATAACCGCGCTATACAACCAGCCGAATGCCAGGGTCAGGGTGAAAGGGGCTCTCACAGATAGCTTTGATATACGGAACGGCACAAGACAGGGATGCCCGCTATCCCCGATCATATTTGCCCTGACCCTGGAGCCGCTCCTGGACCGCATTCGGAATAACCAGGGGATCACAGGGCTCAGCTACAAAACGCAAGAACACAAAGTCGCTGCGTACGCAGACGATATGCTGTTTTTCCTTAAGAACCCAGTAGAGTCCATACCACAGTTACTGACCGAATTCGAAAACTATGGGTGCCTCTCGGGGCTAAAACTCAACCTGACAAAGTGTGAAATTCTTAACGTTTCCGTACCCAAGACCGAATGCACACAACTGGAACGAGGACTCCCATTCCACTGGTGCCATGAACGAATGAAATACCTGGGACTGTAGATCACACATGACGTAAAGGACATCTATGCGCACAATTACACACCCCTTCTAACCACCATCCTTGGAGATCTAAAGAGATGGAACTATGCGCACATATCATGGTTGGGGAGGATAGCGGTCATAAAAATGAATATTCTCCCCAGGATCCTGTATCTTTTCCATACAGCACCACAAACGATACCACAATCGTTTTTCGCAACACTCAAGACGGCGCTCATACAATACGTGTGGAGAGGGGACAGGGCACGAATTAGATACTGCCTTCCGAGACGTTGGGGAGGGCTGGCGCTACCAGATGTCAAACGATACCACCAAGCCACAGTACTACAGAGGTTGAGAGAACTACATACAGCTTTGCCCCACAAAAGGTGGGTGACGTTATGGAGAGACACCACAGACAATTGATTGCACACGCTGATGTGGCACAAAGAAATGGAAGCACAAACAATTCTGGGAGAGGACTCTCCAGTTACACAGACACTGAAGCACTGGAGCATACTGAGAAAGGAACCACAGATATCGCCCAAACCGAGCCCGCTAATCCCCATAACACATAACCCACACTTGGGCGATGGACTCGCGCCATCGGCCTGGCCGATAGACAGCCAAGAGGGATACATACCCATTCACATTATGCTTAATAACACGGGAGTGAAACCGCTAGGAGAAATAGCAGACGGAAGACCGATCACGCCCCTGCACCAATTCCATTACACCCAGTTGAAGCACTACTACCATAACCTGCCACATAGGGCTAAAATCCACAGAGACCTTACATGGTATGTGAATCTGTGCTCACAAGCACCGGAGGCAGACGGGAGAGTATCGGCGATATATCAAACCCTAATCACGGGAAATAGCGCAAAAAACAACCTACACAAGCGCCAATGGGAAGAATGGACAACTAAATCCTTCACGGACGACCAATGGGAAAAAATTTTGATACTTCAACACAAGAGCTCCTCTAGCTCCCACTTCCAGGAGGTCAACTACAAGCTGCTAGCGCATTGGTATCGCACACCATCCTTACTCAGCCGATACATTCCGACTATCCCGAACACCTGCTGGAGATGTAACGAAGGTCCTGGATCAATACGGCACATCTGGTGGGACTGCTCGAAAATTCAAACATATTGGAGGAACGTAGAACACGAAATACAAGGCATATTAGATGACCCCCCACGACGGAAGCAGCCCTTCTACATCACACGGAACAACCTCTTCCTACATATAAAAAATCGATCATGAGGCATCTGTTAAATGCGGCGAAATCCTTGATCCCACTGCATTGGAAGAAAGAAGATCCACCCACAATGGAACAATGGAAACGCAAAGTGGAAGAAATACGGAATGCAGAAGCAAAGATAGCCGACCTGCTGGGAAGAGAAGAACGGCACACGGAAATGTGGTCACCGTGGCTATTATATATAGTGTAGATGACGAGACGCGAGAGGACACACAATAAGACCCACGCAGAGGAAGAGACCTGGGGGATCCGGGTGCGCCTAAAGGGTGACCCGCTCACCTCAACCTCACAACCCCCCCCCTACATACCCCCCTCCCTCACCGACACAACCAGAGGCAATGCACAAACACGATCCAGAGCAAGGCACAAGTAGGGGCGAGGCCCCTGATGACGCTGTAGAGCAGGAGACGAGCGAAACTCACGATATCGCTGGAGATCAAGAGGCGACAAGTAGGGTTAAATGATACACAAAAGAGGAATTCCCCCAGAAGGGCGGAAAGCCGTGGCAGACAAGAGAAGACACAAAACAACAACACAACAGGGGAAACATGGGACTTCACTATGGATTGAGCCACATGATACACCACCACCACACGTATGGGTGGAGGGCCAAATACACACAGACACACACCAATCGACACAGGAAATGAAACCGGGAGACAACCACACCAACACTAGACCGAACACACACAGGGTTACACCTACCTCCACGAGCAAGGAACTCACATAGGTGAACCACACAACAACTAGAAAAGGCCACACATGAGTCCAATACGCACCACTTGAACAATGCCCACCAGGAACATTGCAAACTAGATGGAGACAATAACGAACACATACTTTTAGACGACAGAGACGTGAAGAGGGAGACCGCAGGATTTAGGAGAAACCTAACGATTCGCTAGGGAGACGGTCCAACTAACAGAGATCACAAATACAAACGCATGAAAGGAACACACAACTCTGACCGCTAGGCTGGTACAACCACCTCCCACGATCTCCAGAACTCCAATAAACGCGGGTACCCAGGGGAATTAGGGGCCAGAGTTCCCCAGGGTATAGCCAGATAATCCTACCGACCCCACCAGAGGACGCACGACACCCTGAGCTCAGGAACACATATCAGGAAGGGGGATTTACAACAGAAAGAAGATTGGGATGTGAGGTAGCTGACAAACGTGCCGAAAATGCGACCTTAGGTAAACGAGGCCTGCGGGCTCTGTGGGAGCGGAAACATGATGTCAAACTAGATACATGGATACCTTACATTATGTTTGAGACCTGCGTGTCTCCTTTCCAAATCTGCATGCTTGTAAACAACTGCTTTTACATTAATAAAATTCATATTTACAAAAAAAAAAAAGAGAGACCTAACGGCCTGGAACAAACCCCATTTTAGATGGCTAGGGAGAGTCAACATAATATCCATGAATATTCTACCTAGACTCCATCACCTCATCAATAGGGTATCCATTGATATTCCATAATGTTTTTTCAACTTACTACGATCGGTTTTTATGACCTTTATATGGGCCCACAATCAGCCGAGACTAGCATACAGAACCCTGATTAAGCAAAAACACTATAGGGGAGTGGGTCCCGGGACATACAGCTATACTATTATGCTGCCCACATGAGTAGAATAGTCCATTGGCCCAAACAACCTAAATCTAAGCTGTGGATCACCATTGAACAGAATCATATGAAAACGTTACTCCATGCATTGTCCTGGCTGCTGTCAAGGTCACCATTGCCCCAATTACCATCCGATCCAACAATATCTGCTCCTCTTATGGTTTGGCGAAAGATAGCTGAACTTGGAGAGATCGCACCAACCTTATCGCCCAACTATCCTATATGACATAACCCGCTCTTCCCAGCAGGAGCCAAAGGATTAGGTGTTAACCTTGGAGAACAACAACTGATACCCCCATACTTAGCGATACAACATTTGTTTACTAACTCAGGGCTGAAGGGACTAGCGATGCTAGTGACTACAGGCCAACCTAGCGTCTTCAGACAGTTAGGTATCACCAGATGAAACACTTCCTAGGGAATCTCATTACACTGCAGCAGACGATCCTAGCACTCACCAAATTCAAAACAATCTGTTTTTTTTAGGTGCACCCTAAAATATCCACTGTATGCTATAAAATACTCCAAAAAGCTTTCAATTCCACGCTCCCCACATATGTCACTGCATGGAACTCAATCCTAGCATCTCCATTGCGAGGCAAGGAATGGCACAAGGTTTCACCTTTACTTTCTGTGCACACACTAGGATTCCACTTCAAGAAACAAACTATGAACTGCTCTTGAGATGGTACAACACTCTACAACACTATGCTAAAATACATAAATTTGTACCATTGCACCCCCTGGTGTGGGAGCGGAAGGGGCACATTGGAACACATATGGTGGACATGCCCCCTGATACAGGAGTTTTGTGTATGGATAAGGGACAGGATACAGACAGTTACAGGAATTAGACTGAACCTAGAACTAACGGCCTTGTTGTTTTACCTTACAGGGGTACCGCTAGGTAAATATAAACATTCTCTTCTAAACTTCCTTCTAACAGCAGCAAAATTGGTTATAGCAGGAGAATGGAAGAGCCCTGAGCCACCCCCCACCCTTCAATGGCATGTTAAGATGAAGCACTTGGGCCATGGAGGAATTGAGATGGATATCGCTATGTAGGTCTGACAAATTTCAATATATATGGCAACCATGGATTGTATACATCACACATGATAATAATATGGTACCACCGCATGGGCACACATTCTACAGACGCCCCCTGCAGATGAAAGCACATAAAAATCCTTGGACACAAAATCAGGGTGCTGAAAGAGAGCTTGATTGTTCAACCCCTATTACCCTCACTGACAGTCTACTGGACTTGTGATACTCCACATGGAGGTCCTAATTCCTTCATCATTGCACTTCTCTTTTTGTTAAAATTCCTTTTTTGTTAAGTTTGTACCTACTGTTGAGAGTTCTGTTACTGAGATGATACTCTTGCACTGCGCAATGAACATCATATGTCTATCTTTAAAATATCAGTCTATAGGAGCGCATTCTGTGGTTTTATATATATGTTCACCAATTTGATATGTGAGCACCCCAATCTGCACACTGTGTTAAAGATACTCCAATAATATGTCTTGAACCTTTTTGTATTAAGCTTTTACTGTATTCATGGGACACAATATATGTGAAATGCTACTGCACATCCAGACAGCTGTACACTTTATATCCACATGTGCCTATGTATCTTTATGACTGAACATATTTGATGCGCAATAAAAATTAAATAAATAAAAAAATTTAAGTGAGGACTAAGGACTCTTTCATACCTGTCTATGCAGAAATGATGTGCATTGTTTTTTTTTTTTCACTTTTGGTAAAATAAATAATTTTCAAATTAAAATACTATACCATGTTACTCTTTATATTTTCGTTCTGGCAGATTCAAACCATAAGTTGACAAGCTGATTGGTGGATGAGGGCCTTGTAGGCCAAAGCTAGATAGCATTCTGCTATTTTGTTTGTGAGTGCTTATTGTAAAGATGTATATATTTTATATTATTATTTTTTTTTTTAAATCTACACTATACATATCTTTATTT
This sequence comes from Pelobates cultripes, assembly GCA_933207985.1. Lineage (NCBI taxonomy): Eukaryota > Metazoa > Chordata > Amphibia > Anura > Pelobatidae > Pelobates > Pelobates cultripes. The sequence goes on from OW240918.1 coordinate 110,089,470, forward strand.
TGTTTACGTTTTTTTCATATATCCTTTTCAGGGGAGAGTTGTCAACTTTTGGCCTGGTAGGCATTTACAAATGAATAGCCTCTTTTTATGCATAAAACTCACAGATCTAAGTGAGAATTGCCATACTCATGTGGCACATACAATAACCATGGATTTGGAAGATGGAGGCTCCTGAAGTTGCAATGTGTGTGATCATATATACCAGTAACCACTAGTAATATGACCTGCACAGTTTGAAAGATCATTCATAGAGATCTGTGCATATCTAAGAGATACACTGAGTCTATTAATACTTCTGAAAATCAGCATGCATGTCAGGATCACTATCTCATCTTACCCTATGGTCCCTGGCAAACACCTGCAGGCAAATCATACATATTCACAATCTCACATAGAAAATCCAATTTTAATGCAGATTAAGAGTAAATGCAGATTAAGAGTACTGCAATTAGGCCTGGAACTACCGGGTAACATGACAGAGTCGAATTGCAGTACCAGTGCCGCTTCAGTCTTAATCTGCATTAATATTGGAGCCAAACAACTTAACTATAGTATTTTACATCCTTCTGCATGAGTTTTGCAATGCACAGGTAAGATATTTGTAAAGAGGCTACTGGTGTACAGATAGCCAGGTAAACGTTTGAGGGAGGGGTGGGGGCATGAGCAAAGCAAGGCATGTTAAGGAGTGTTCAGATTTGTTTTGGCAGACTAATTGAGTTTTGCAGAAGACCAAGTAGAAGAGAATTACAGTAATCAAGGTTGGTAAATATGAGTAAGTGGATAAGTTGTTTTGCAGAATAAAAGATCAGTGGGGATGGGGTATTTTCTAAATATTGAATAGCTGATATTGACAGACAGTAGTGACAGCAGCTATGTGTTTTTCAAAGAGGAGTGAGGAGTCAAGGATGAATCAGGAGATATTGAGAGTGAGAATCTGGAGAGTGGTCTTTGGAATGGGAGATGAAGGAGACTGTGCATGGAAAAAAAGTTAAAATAATTAAATTTTCGCTGAGTTAATTTAAAGTAAATGTGATAACATTCAGTGTGCAACATCAGAATGTCATGAAGAGATGTGAGAGGAAAAACAAGCAATACAGGAAAGGAAAGAGATGAAGATCTGAATTTCATCTGCAAAGAAATAGGCGGTCAAGCCAATTGAGGAGTGGAGGTTAGACAGAAGGGCAGTATAGTGGAAGGAAAATAGGTTTCAAGAACTGAAACCTGTGGAACAGCAGAGTGTATATATTATTGAGGGAAACGCTATAGGATCAATCAGAGAGGTAGGATGAAAGTCATGAAAGGGCAGTACCAGCGATACCAAGGTGATTCAAGGTATCACTCATACAGATAAATCAAGAAGGATGAGAATTATGAGAATGAGCAAGATAATTGAGTATAACTACTACTGGCTAATGAAAACATTTTTTTTCCCTTTTCCCAATGCCTTAATAAAAAATACTGATCTATTTGCATGACTCTTTGAACCTTTTCTTTAATTTTCATTAGAAAATGATGGTGTGTCATCTATCATGTAATTTTTTTAATGTGAGATGCATCAGTATATAAGACACACCCAGATATTATAAATAGAAATTTACAAGAAAACAACCACTGAATATCTTACCCCCTCTTTAACATGCCTTGCACCCCCTTGTCTCTGATGCACCCTGCCTTCTGTCACTTATCACAAAAACAATGTTGTGCTCACTTTATTCTTTCTATGATTTTATCATTCATATATTTGAAAATGAAATAAACTTTAAACCATCTTCATGTGTATATATAAGTATCCTAATAGTTTAAATATTTGTTACACTTATTTTGCTTAGTCTTTATTTTGTTGACATTTTCTGGAAGATGTTCACTAGATTCATAGATGATTAATTTCTGTTTAAAATGCAATTTGTCTGAATTTGGGCCTATCGGGTGACTGGTGAAGCTCCTGAACCCTAAGTCGAAATGTACTAAAATCATAATCATGATTCTGAATTATACCATGGTGCCAAAAAAGAGCTAATTGATGGAAAAACTATGATTGACTACCAGGAGAAAGTCACAAAATGTTGATTTTATTTACAGATCAAGTAGGGAGAGAGCAATAGTGGTAATAAAATGGAAGAGTAAAACAAAAATGAATATATTGATATATTATATATTTAATATATTCACTGATCAGCCATAACATTAAAACCTCTGACATGTGAAGTGAATAACATTGATTATATAGTTATAATGGCACCTGTTAAGGGGTGCCATATATTAGGCAGCAAGTGAACAGTCAGTTCTTGAATTTCATGTGTTGGAAGCAGGAAAAAGACAAGCAAAAAGATCTGAGTTACTTTGTCAAGGGCCATTTAGTGATGGCTAAATAACTGGGTCAGAGCATCAACCAAACTATTTTGTGGGGTGTACCCAGTATGCAGTGGTTACTATCTACAAAAAGTTGTACAAGGAAGGACAACCAGTGAACCATTGTCAGGGTCATGGTTGCACAAAGCTCATTGATGCACGTGTGGAGCAAAGGCCAACCCTTCTTGTTTAATCACACATGATGATCCCTGATGACAGTGGCCTCTTTCAGCAGGTTAATGCAACCTGCAAAAATTGTTCAGAAATGATTTGAGGAGCATAACAAAGAGTTCAAGGTGGCCTGGCCTTCAAATTCCCCATATCGTCATACGATTGAGCATCTGTGGAATGTGCTGGAAAAGCGAATCCAATTCATGGAAGCCCCGCACTTGCAACTTGCAGGATTTAACAGATCTTCTTCTTCTCTCTTGGTTAAGACGTTTGGTGGAGTACATGCCTCAATGCATCAGAGCTGTTTTGGCAGCATGAACGGGACCTACACACTATTAGACAGGGTTTTAATGGTGTGGCTAATTAGTGTATATAATATATAAATATAAAAATATAGATTTTTTTTCTTACTGTTCCTCCTATTTTTCCCCACTATTGTTTTTTTTCCACTTGATCTGTGAACCAAACGGCAGGAAATGATCCTATAAGTATACAGCAAAACATATTTAGGTGTCCATTTTTTATTCGGCTGGTTAGATTCCTTAATCAATTTTTTGGGACCAAAATTCTGCCTTGCTAAAGCAACATTCGGCCTAATTTCTGGCATCCCGAAAATGTTTCTTTTTTTGGTAAAAACGGTTTGCCAAGACAAATTTTCTTGCCATTTCCATGTTTATTGTTCACTAGGCATTAACTAGAATTAGAATTCTTTCTTGAACTCCATTTTACATTACAGACGTTTAGTTCACTTTGTACCTTTATGATTTTCCATTTCCTTAAATAAATAAATTAAGGAAATTATCCTAATTTAAACATGTTTTTAACTTTTGTGCATTATAAGGAGATTGAAGTAAATATTTATTATAAGCATAGTCAGCTATATATATAAACTGATCTCAAAGCATCCGTTTGCTCGTATTTATGTTTGTTCACTATAATTTTTAAGACTTCCATATGGTAACTTGCTGTTCAAAAGCCAGATGGAATTCAATCATGTTAGTAATAATTTTCCTTTGAGCTTTGGGGCGAAATGATTGATTCTGAAAAAATACTTGGCTTTCTTAATTTAATGCTGCAAATTACATACATTAATCACATGTTTACCATTGTTTTATATTTTATATATACACACAAATACACTGTTTCCTTCACAGGATTGTATGCTCATTTCTATGGTTTGTTTTTTTCTGGTCTGTTTTACACTGTATATTACACATTGTATATTACTTTCCTATAAATATAAATTAGGGGGATTACATACTGAGCATCAAATGTGCATCTGAAGTAAAACATGTAAGGCTTTATGCCTTATTAAACAGATTGAAAGTAGAAAAACAGGTATTTACTAAAGACTTCATTTAAAAAAGTGAACTTAATTTAGATACCAATGCATAATACATGCACATGTCATACTATAAAAAAAAAAAAGAAAACATTTTTACAAAGACAAAAATTTCCAGTTAAAGTGGCTCTGACATTGTGGTACTGTCTTTGTGTTATAATCTAGCCTCCCTTCCACCACATGGAGCATTGATGTAAATAATTTAGATGAAAAAGTTGAACAGGTCTTCTCTCTGTAACAATGGGTCTTAATGACTCCCACATAAGTAGTTATTTTAACTGTGTCTGCTGGCTGAATGCTTATTTATTTTATATGCAAGACTAGCTCAGACAATCACCAGGTTAAAAAAAAGTGTGTGAGTTTTTTTTTTTTAATTCTGAGGAGTAGAAACAGACAGGGTTATTCACCGAAGTGCAAAACCCTCCAGCTGTGTAGAGGGTCTGCAAAATCTGAACATTGTTCACGCTATTCAAAAAAGAATATATTTTGCAATTCCCCTAACTGTAGGAATGATGTCATCCATTAAAAAATCTTGTAATGTTTGAAAGCAGGAGGTGAGCTTACATTTTCAGCCCCTTTACATGCATTATATCAGTGACTAGTGGCCTTCTGGCAGATAAATGTGTTCCTATACATGCTGGTAATCATAACTTACCATAAATTACCATGAATTTATTACTGCTTTCTGTAAAGCCTTTGAATCTCTTGACAGAGCTAAGAATGCTACCAATGAGAATTATTCAGGTGTCCAGGTCTGTTGCATATTTTACTATTGTTTCACACCCTGGCATCAGGTTGATTGGAACGACTTATCAGATACCTAGTAAGATGAAGTGGTGGCTAGAGACTGCCCTGACAACCTGGAGGATCTTTTTGAGCACATGATGCACATTAACAGCAGATTGAGGGAGGGGCACAATACCGACAACAAACCTAGAAATTCTGCAGTGAATTTGCACATTGGTTCAATAATCTTTAACTGCTTGTTTTTACCTGATTTTAAACCCATGTAGTTAAGGGTAACCATGTTATTGGAGACAGAGAAACAACTTAGGGGGAATGAAGGTCTTTGTCCATAATGTGTAAAGAAGGGTAATCTCTGCAGATGTCTGGTGTGTCAGGAAAACCTGCACACCCAGTGCATTGGCCTTTAGTGTGACACACCTTTGTCCCCTCTCTTGCCTCCTACTAGATTCTTACTCCTGGTGGAGTACTAATACTATCCAAACTAAGGCTCTTATAAAATCTGAAGCGGAAGAAAAATTTATAGAATCCAATGATTCCGTCTTTGACTCTAACACTGCTACATCCTTATGGGTGATAAAGAGACAACTGGCCATTGAGGTCATGTATGGCATACCCCTGTGTATGCCTGTAATAACACATAGGAGTGCCATATATATCATCTCCTTCAAGTGTCTCTGAGACCTTATATTCAGAGTTGCTCATTTTACAATTTCTCATCTCCTTCTTGTCATGTTGTTTTTGGCTGCCTTTGGCACCTCAAGCATAACCCCAATATTGATTGGGAATCAAGTCAGAGACTTACTTGGATTCAAAATTCCCAAGAACATTGTTTAACCAAGGTCACACTTATGCACAGAATCAATGTGCCTTCAATGTCTGTCACTGAAAGAAGTGTTTGACACAAAGGAGGAAGATAAGCTTGCTCCTCACAGACTGACTGTTCCATTTACCTGGTACAGTACATTCTAGGGGTAGGGTCTATCCTTTGCCCCCCTATGAAAATATTATTATGGAGGAATAGATTAAGGACACATTAGCTAAGGGTTTAATCATGCTGAGGCTGGTTTATTTTTTTGTTTCTAACTTGTTTCTGACTTACGACCATGCATTGATTACATAGCACTTAAAAAGATCACCATACATAATGCCTATCCAATACCATTGAACACTGACCTTCAATACCATTGATCACCGATCATCTTATGAGATCAACATTGTTTACTAAGACCTTGATTTTAATATTTTGAAATCATTATTTTAAAATGTTATCCAAGAATATGAAATCATTTGAAAAGTTTGTGCAAAAATAATAAATTTAGGCCTAAGGTGAATCTCAGGGGGCTTACAATTTTGTGCACAGCAAGGAAGGTCATGAAAGGAAGACATATTTTAACACCAGTAGTGGGCATTATGCCTTTCTTCCTCTGTAATACTCCAGCTGTATTCCATGACTCCATTAATGATGTATTGATGTCATAGTTTATCTAGATGACATCTTCATATATCGCTACACAGCATTAACATTTAAAAATCCTTCAAGCATTCTTTGAAAGTGGTCTTTGTTACAAACTGGAAATGTGTTTGTTCAATCAAAATGAAATCCACTTTTTGGGATTTGTTAGCTCTGCTGCAGGACTCCAAATAGATCCTAATAAACTCTTCTCTGTAATAGACTGGCCATTGCCACAGGGTCTGAAATCCATTCAATAATTTATTGACTTTGCCAGTTGACAGCTGCTATCAAAGCTTCATCAAGGGTTTCTCCTTTGTCATTGTTTACATTACCAGCCTGACTAAAAAGGGAGCTAAGACACATGCTTGGCCTCCAAAGGCTATACAGGTTTTCCACATTAAAACAAGCCATCACTTCTTCACTTCCTCAGATATCTTTATCCTTCTCGTAGTTTTCTTATTGAAGTAGACGCATCGTAGTCAAGCATAGAAGTACTTTCTCAGAGAAAAAGCCTTTACATACTTGTAGCGGAGAGGCAGTATAATCCACGATATCTCCGCTGGGTAACAGGAACAACAAAGGATAATCCAGGGAATCAGCATACAATAATCCAGACAGCACTGCAGTAACCCTTCCTTCCCAAGAACTAGACGACACATAGGCTGGGAGTCAACTGACAACCTTTTAATCGGCAGGACAATTTATACAAGTCCCCATGCAAGGGGTTTCCTGAGTCCCTCCCCAGGGGCACTCCCAGAGGGGACTACATGGGGGACTTACATTACAGCATATTTCTCCCATCAGGCACCGCTGCACGAGAGGGATCATCTTCCCAGAATGCACCGTTAAGTGGATTATCCCCTCGTGCAGCAGAACCGACAATTCACACAAAAATCCATAACTTGGGGAATATACAGTGGATTTACACGAATGGACGTTCGGTAGATAGCTGGGGTCTGAGCGCATCATTCGTGAGATTACCGCTCAGATCCCAGCTAAAATAACCGAACGCCGCACGAAAAACACAATTCGTATAAAACATATGAAAAGAACCGATTGCTTGAAGGGAACAAAATACCGAATGTCCCGAAACTCCCGAACGCCCTGGAGGCTCAGCGGGGCTCGTGCCGTCGAGTAGCCGTTTTTAGTACCAGGCGCTCGACGACATAACCCCGCTGAGGGAACAAAGGATCCAAGATGGCCGACCGCCGCATGGTCGGTAGTCGAACGACGGCCACCCAGGAGAGCCTCTAATAACCGATTGCAACAATGTTGCAATCGGTTAACTAGCGCCACACGCCTCTAAGTGTGTGGGCTATTAGGGGGTATCGCGTTCGGTTCACGAACGGCCCTCCAAAGTGCCGTTCATGAAACGAAAGGGAATCCCCATTTAAACCGCCATTTGCATTCGGATAATTACAGGTAATGCAGGGAATACATGAAGCAGACACATACAGGTTAAACGCATATCTCTCCAGACCTATCGGCAACCCTTAAAGGCATAGTGTCCAGTTATAGTCCGAGTGGCTAGGTTTGCCACAATACTTATGGGAGTTTCATCAAGAAAGACTGAGCAAAATTATGATGTGAGTAACAGTTTCTTGCCAGAGTGCTCAACTTAAAGAGTTAGCATTTGTTATAAGGTTCCAAAAATCCATTAATAATATTAACAGATCTTCAGACTCTGTCTAATCTAACTGAGGCCAAAAGACTCATCCAGACATGCTAAATGGTCGCTTTTCGTGTTCTGCTTTAACTATATGATAACATGCAGACCAGGAGTCTATAATGCTAATGCCCTTTTCAAGCAATTTGAAATTAATAAAGACCTTGGATTAGATAAGTCCTTTGTTTTACCCTAAAGAATCCATCCTAAAAATACCACAGCCTTTTTCCTTGTTGCAAAGATATGAAACTTGCCAGTTTAATGCTACTAAGTATAGACTTCAATAAAAGTTATATGCTATTGCTTCGGGAAGAAACAGCAGGTCCTGTGGCTTCATGGTTGCTTCAAAATATAGCCAGTTTGTTTCCCGTTTTCGGAATGCTTTTTGCTCAGACATGGATATTTCCATATCCTTTTCCTCAGCATACCACTGCAGGCTAATTGCTGAACATACTAACCAATCTCTTGAGCAGTGCTTACACTACTTCATTTCTCATCATCAAGATGCTTTCTTGGGCTGAATCTGCTTGTAATGACAATTTGATGTGGACATGGAAGTCCCTGTTATGAAACTGGTATATTTTTTTTATTGGTCCACTCAATGTCTTACATAGTGACCAATGCCATGTCCTATTCTCTTGATTTATGCTCTTGATTTACCAAGTAGATGTACATCCCAAATGTTTTTCACACCTCCAGAACCTCTTTGTAACAGGTACACTGCTCCTATGGTACCTCCTCCACCTGTCCATATTGAAAAAAGTGACACAAATTAGGGGGATAATGTGGAGTGAGGAACAGAAGGTGGAATATAGCAACAGGGAGAGAAGATGGAGAATATTGCAAAAGGTTTTGAGGGGTGGGCAGAATATGAGGAGATGGACAAAATATGGGGGACAATATGGAGAGTAGAGCAAAATTTAACTGGGGAACAGGTGAGGGCAATAATCAACTTAGTTTCACGTGATGGGCAAGAGGCCTGCCCAAATAATTTTGGCTTGATTTCCTGCTCAATAAAGAGTAAATGATTGATAGTTAGGGGAATGTTGATGTCATTCATCGTTGACCAATAGAGAGGAAAAAAAAGTATTGGGAATGAGAAGCACAACTTTAAAGCAGGGTTATTCAGACACACAGATCAAGTGAAGTGAGGGAGATTGATTACTGAGGGATACAGTATGTTTACCCATGCTGTGCCAGTGTTGGAGGGGTAGAAAGCCTAGCTTATTAATTCTTGTGTGAGACTAGCTTTATATTTATGCTGTGTCTAATTATAGGCTACTGCCAGGAGCCCTTAAAACAACTTTTACAAAGTGGTAAATAGCAGTTTGACTGGAATTTAGAAGTTTGACCAGAGAGAAAGCTCTCTTATATGGTTCCAGTAAACTGCTGATCCCAGGTTAACAAAACTTTCCATGACAGAGCCCCTATTGACTTGGACCACCCATGAAGACTTCTGAAAGTTGGTCCGAACTATATTATTATTATTATTATATATAAAGCACCAACAAATTACACAGTGTTGTACTATATGCTAAACAAATATTATCATCAGACAGAGACTGAACCAAAAGACCAATGTGGAGAGTACATAAAATGGAACCATGGGTTCCTGTACAGGCGATGACTGATGAAGATAGCCAAGGTAACATAACATTTAAAACCAGCAGCTGGGGGTTCTCAAAGGTGCATGACAGCCTACTAATGCTGCCCACATTCAAGACACCCGTTACCTACCCAAGACCACACGTCCATAGTAGATTAACCTTTTCAAAGAATAGATGCCAATATAACAAGCCACATTTGGCCCGATGCCAAAAAGAAAAGAAGAAATATGTTATCATCCATGAGGACTATGCTCCTATTTATCAGTCCATCCAGTGCTTGACTCAAGCTACGAGGCGAATAGTTCTAAGGTCCAGATTGCTCCTGGAAGTTGTTCGCTCAGAGAATGGCCGGACACAGCAGCAGGTTCAGGTCTTTCTAGCTTCACTTATGATGTACCTTTTGTTATTCCAAATCTGTTTCAAATGAAGTTGGTTGCAGTGTAGATGTGCAATGTGTTTGTTTAAAGTAAAATAAACTTATTTAGTAAGAATGTATCCAGATTACAATAAAAATATTTATAAGTTTAGTCAATGTAGGAAAAGATTTATTTATTTTTTGCAAACTTATTGAGCAATTAAGGGAATTTTAACCATACTTTCCGTTACAAGCTTGTTTACAGATCCCATTAAAATATCTGTCTAAGTATAACCCACATTGTAACTGGAAATATGTCTTGGGGCATAGAGTTTAAAGTCCACCCGTAGTGGGAGAAGGCAAATATTGAGGTCTCCTGAAGTCATTAAACTCTTATATTTTCAGTAAGATTGTCATGTTCTTCCTTCTAGATGTTTTATTCTTATATTGAAATAGTTTCAGAAATGTGTATTTACTTGTAAAATGCCAGGAGGGGCAGCATACTGTAAGGAAGGTTGCTATTAATAATATGCATATTGAGACTAGAGAGATATGTGTATTTCAATATATAGGTTAGTGCTAAAACTCTGAAACAGCAATGTTACCACGTCATAATGTGCTTGAATGTTATTCTGAAATTCTATTAGAGCCATTTAGTTCTTTACTAATTTGTAAGCTAGTTATATGCATGATTATATCATGAAACCAAACCAGGTTTCATATTGTCAGTAGAATTGATACTAATACATATATAATATTGTTGAAACATTACTGAATAAACAATCAAGATAAAGACTAGATGTGTATTTTAAACGTGCCAACATAATTTAACAAAATCCATCTGTGTCCATTGGAATAGTCGTTGGTAGTCCTTGTGACCTTTTCGCATGTGCTGACATAATTATAGGTTCATATTAAGAAACGTCTTTATAAAAAAGAAAAAAAGAAATATCACCAGTTAAAGAAGAACAAAGAAACCCAAGTAATTATATTAATCATGAACACTACTATATAAATAGGTGAGAAATTATAGTGTAGGTCTTCATAAAAGACACCTGAACTTTGTTAAACCACATCTTAATTAATAGGTAACATATCTCTTTTCAACCACAGTTGTATTCTAAAGCACTGTAGTATGAAGAACCATCCCTTTCATTAAAACTAAGTATGAAAATTTTGAAGTTCAAATAGTACTTTTGTTATTTTCTTTGAAAGTGCGATGAATATGTTCCATTAAAGGTTGCAAATTTGTGCAAAAGCCATTACAGCATATTCTAGGTCTGTCTCTTCACAATTTCCAAAGACAGTGATTACCCCAAACCCCTATTCCACTGACATTTTATTCTTCATTAGCTATGAGATCAAATTCCTCTTCATTAAATTGAAGAATTCAATTATATTTAATAATAGTATTGATAATACATGCTATGCATTATTTTACTATAGAAAAATGGCCTTGAGGGAATTGTTGTAAAGGTTACACAATCTTCATAAGTTAATTATAGTAATGAAGTACACTTAACTATAACAAATACATTTTTAGAAAGCAATAGTTTGTGTACATGAGGGAAAAAATACTGGTAGTGCCAATCTACACCATCAACATGCCATCAGCATGCTTGTGTCCCCTTGTGTACCTTGTGTTAAGGTAATGGTTTCAAATACAACCTCTTGCAGTTTATTACAAAGTCTTCCCCAGAATCCATGGATCCACATATCCATTGATTTCATATTCAGTTGACCCCCTTTCATGTGGAATAGTGTAGTCCTAATGGTTGTAGATCGATTCTTCAAGGTTGTTCAAGGTTACTCCCTTGCATAAACTCCCTACTTCCCAAGAATTGTTGAAAATAATACAAAAGGGGAGAAGAACAAAGTGTAAACTCTACTCACCTCCCACCTCATGAGTTTGTTTTCATTCATTTATTTAATTACATTACATTATGTTAGGCTAAATCATACAAATTACTTGATTGATTTTCAACTATTCTACTTTTGGTATTTCATCCACTCCCATTCTGTACACTGGATGTTACCTTTTAATTTATTTAAGTCCTCTGAGAATCAGATTGCTCTGTTAGTGGAGCATAGAATAGGAGTAATAATGTCAATGACAGATCTTACTTTACTGTTGAATGATTAAATGGTGACTGTTAAGTTCGTCATGTTAGTCAGTGCTCCAGTCATATGAACAGTATCTGGATTTTGCAGTCTGAATGGCCCTGCATAGAAACATAGAAACATAGAATGTGACGGCAGATAAGAACCATTCGGCCCATCTAGTCTGCCCAATTTTCTAAATACTTTCATTAGTCCCTGGCCTTATCTTATAGTTAGGATAGCCTTATGCCTATCCCACACATGCTTAAACTTCTTTACTGTGTTAACCTCTACCACTTCAGCTGGAAGGCTATTCCATGCATCCACTACCTTCTCAGTAAAGTAATACTTCCTGATATTATTTTTAAACCTTTGTCCCTCTAATTTAAGACTATGTCCTCTGTTGGTTTGATCGGACTGGTCTCATGGCCATGCTCTTGTGCTCTTGTGTTATTTGTCTTTGCTATGTCTGTTAACTAGAAGACATTACTAGATCACCAAATTAAGCTATATCAGAATTCTATATCTGACCTAGATTCTATAACAGTATACAGATGTATTGTTCGTAATTTTATGTACTATATGAAGAAAAATCCAAAGTAAAAAAAATATATATATACTAAAATAAAGTTAAAAGATTTCAAAAGAGAAGAATTATTAAAATAAAAAATAAGAAATGATAAAAACAATAGCTTTGATGTTGTATTTTTAACAGTATATATATTATAATAAGTATGTACATATAGAAACATAGAAACATAGAATGTGACGGCAGATAAGAACCATTCGGCCCATCTAGTCTGCCCAATTTTCTAAATACTTTCATTAGTCCCTGGCCTTATCTTATAGTTAGGATGGCCTTATGCCTATCCCACGCATGCTTAAACTCCTTTACTGTGTTAACCTCTACCACTTCAGCTGAAAGGCTATTCCATGCATCCACTACCCTCTCAGTAAAGTAATACTTCCTGATATTATTTTTAAACCTTTGTCCCTCTAATTTAACACTATGTCCTCTTGTTGTGATAGTTTTTCTTCTTTTAAATATAGTCTCCTCCTTTACTGTGTTGATTCCCTTTATATATTTAAATGTTTCTATCATATCCCCCCTGTCTCGTCTTTCCTCCAAGCTATACATGTTAAGATCCTTTAACCTTTCCTGGTAAGTTTTATCCCGCAATCCATGAACCAGTTTAGTAGCCCTTCTCTGAACCCTCTCTAAGGTATCAATATCCTTCTGAAGATACGGTCTCCAGTACTGTGTACAATACTCCAAGTGAGGTCTCACCAGTGTTCTGTACAATGGTATGAGCACTTCCCTCTTTCTACTGCTAATACCTCTCCCTATACAACCAAGCATTCTGCTAGCATTTCCTGCTGCTCTATTACATTGTCTGCCTACCTTTAAGTCATCAGAAAAAATCACCCCTAAATCCCTTTCCTCATATGTTGAGGTTAGGACTCTATCAAATATTCTGTACTCTGCCCTTGGGTTTTTACATCCAAGATGCATTATCTTGCACTTATCCACATTAAATGTCAGTTGCCACAATTCTGACCATTTTTCTAGTTTACCTAAATCATTTGTCATTTGGCTTATCCCTCCTGGAACATCAACCCTGTTACATATCTTAGTATCATCAGTATACCCCACTGGTGACAAGTCCAAGCTTCGAATATATTCCATTAACTACAACCCTCGGTTGCCTGTCACTCAGCCACTGCCTTACGCATTCAACAATATTGGAATCCAAACTTAAAGATTGCAGTTTATTGTTAAGCCTTCTATGTGCAACAGTGTCAAAAGCCTTACTGAAATCTAGGTAAGCAATGTCTACTGCACCACCCTGACCTATAATTTTAGTTACCCAATCAAAAAAATCAATAAGATTAGTTTGGCATGCTCTCCCTGAAGTAAACCCATGTTGTCTCTGATCTTGAAATCCATGTGTTTTAGATGTTCAACAATCCTATCCTTTACCATGGTTTCCATCACTTTCCCCACTACTGAAGTAAGGCTTACTGGCCTATAGTTGCCCGACTCCTCCCTATTACCTTTCTTGTAAATGGGCACAACATTAGCTAACTTCCAATCTTCTGGGACTACTCCTGTTAACAATGATTGGTTAAATAAATCTGTTAATGGTTTTGCTAGTACACCACTAAGCTCTTATAATAGCTTTGGGTGTATTCCATCAGGTCCCATTGACTTATTTGTCTTTACTTTGACAGTTGAAATAGAACCTCTTCCTCTGTAAACTCACGTGTAATAAATGACTCATTTATCCTTTTTCTCAACTGAGGTCCCTTTCCTTCATTTTCTTCTGTAAATACAGAACAAAATATTCATTGAGGCAGTCAGCCTGACCTTTATCCTCTTCTACATACCTTCCTTCTTTTGTTTTTAATCTAACTAATCCTTGTTTTACTTTTCTTTTCTCATTTATGTATCTAAAAAATGTTTTGTCCCCCTTTTTTACTGACTGTGCTATTTTCTCTTCTGTGTGTGATTTGGAAGCTCTTATAACTTGCTTAGCCTCTTTCTGCCTTATCTTATAGATCATTTTGTCTTCCTCACTCTGTTTTTTTTTATAATTTCTAAATGCTAACTTTTTGTTTTTAACTATTTTGGCCACATCTGCGGAGTACCACAGTGGTTTCTTGAATTTTTTGCTTTTACTGACAAGCCTAATGCAATTTTCTGTTGCAGTTTTTCTAAAGTCTAAAACTTTTGTTTTTGTGTGGTGTGACTCAGTCACTGTTCTTATATTAAACCACACTGACTGATGATCACTGGATCCTAAACTTTCACCTACAGTAATATCTGATACCAAATCTCCATTTGTTAACACTAAATCTAGTATGGCCTCTTTACGAGTTGGCTCCTCAACAACTTGTTTTAGAGACAATCCCAGTAGGGAGTTTAGAATATGTGTGCTCCTGGCACAAGTAGCTAATTTTGTTTTCCAATTTACATCAGGAAGATTAAAGTCACCCATGATGATAACTTCCCCCTTCATTGTCATTTTAGCTATTTCCTCAACTAGTAGATTATCTAACGCTTCAATTTGTCCTGGGGGCCTATAAATCACACCTACAATCGGATGGTTTTGCTATGGTTTTGCTATATTCAGTATGGGGCCATTAGCACTTAAGTAAGCAGACCCCTGTGTTTTAGTATTAATGCCAATAATATTAAGTCAAGAAAGTGCAAATAAAATAACAAATAATCACACATGCTATAGCAAGAACTACAATTGTCTTTTTTTTACAGATGGCGCAAGATACAATAAGGAACTTCTGATGTGTGTTTAAGGCGTTGTCGTTGGGGTATAAACAGGGCTGGACTGGAAAAAAAATGTGCCCGTACATAGATTAATGTCAACATCAAAGACAAGTACAAACACACCTAAAGTGAGCATATTGGTTCAAAGCTCCACCAGGACAGACCATGTGCAGAGCCCTGCTAAAGAGCTCTTGCATGAGAGAGGCCCTGTATTTGTTATGTGCAGCATAAGTGAATATAATGCACTGTGTTTGCTTGTGACTTGTCTAAAAAAGAGGGATACCAGAGGACAAAAGGGCCAGGGGATGCAGTGTGTGTGTTCATAGGGGCTGTAGTGAATATGTATATAGGTGGCATTTTGTGTGTAGGGGCTGTAGAGAGTGTATTGTTAGGTAATGCAGTGTATGTTTGCATACAGGGGATCTAGTTCGTGCATAAGGGATCTAATGTGTGTTTGGGTGGTGCAGTGTGTGTATAAGGGATGTAGTATCTATAGTGGATGTAGTGTGTAAGAGGTGCAGTGAGTGCGAGGGGTTTGATTTGAGGTATGTGTGTATGGTGCAGCGTGTGTGAGGGATACAGAGTATGTAGAGGGGCAGTGTGTGTGTGGGGTGTAAATATATATATATATTTATATACAGTCAGGTCCATAAATATTGGGACATCGACACAATTCTAATCTTTTTGTCTCTATACACCACCACAATGGATTTGAAATGAAATGAACAAGATGTGCTTTAACTGCAGACTTTCAGCTTTAATTTGAGGGTATATACATCCAAATCAGGTGAACAGTGTAGGAATTACAACAGTTTGTATATGTGCCTCCCACTTTTCAAGGGACCAAAAGTAATGGGACAATTTGCTGCTCAGCTGTTCCATGGTCAGGTGTGTGTTATTCCCTCATTATCCCATTTACAAGGAGCAGATAAAAGGTCCATAGTTTATTTCAAGTGTGCTATTTGCATTTGGAATCTGTTGCTGTCAACTCTCAATATGAGATCCAAAGAGTTGTCAATATCAGTGAAGCAAGCCATCATTAGGCTGAAAAAAACAAAACATACCCATCAGAGAGATAGCAAAAACATTAGATGTGGCCAAATCAACTGTTTGAAACATCCTTAAAAAGAAAGAACACACCGGTGAGCTCAGCAACACCAAAAGACCCGGAAGACCACAGAAAACAACTGAGGTGGATGACCGAAGAATTCTTTCCCTGGTGAAGAAAACACCCTTCACAACAGTTGGCCAGATCAAGAACACTCTCCAGGAGGTAGGTGTATGTGTGTCATAGTCAACAATCAAGAGAAGACTTCACCAGAGTGACTACAGAGGGTTCACCACAAGATGGAAACCATTGGTGAGCCTCAAAAACAGGAAGGCCAGATTAGAGTTTACCAAACAACATCTAAAAAAGCCTTCACAGTTCTGGAACAACATCCTATGGACCGATGAGACCAAGATCAACTTGTACCAGAGTGATGGGAAGAGAAGAGTATGGAGAAGGAAAGGAACTGCTCATGATCCAAAGCATACCACCTCATCAGTGAAGCATGGTGGTGGTAGTGCCATGCGTGGGCATGTATGGCTGCCAATGAAACTGGTTCTCTTGTATTTATTGATGATGTGACTGCTGACAAAACAGCAGGATGAATTCTGAAGTGTTTCGGGCAATATTATCTGCTCATATTCAGCCAAATGCTTCAGAACTTATTGGACGGCGCTTCACAGTGCAGATGGACAATGACCCGAAGCATACTGCAAAAGTAACCAAAGAGTTATTTAAGGGAAAGAAGTGGAATGTTATGCAATGGCCAAGTCAATCACCTGACCTGAATCCGATTGAGCATGCATTTCACTTGATGAAGACAAAACTGAAGGGAAAATTCCCCAAGAACAAGCAGGAACTGAAAACAGTTGCAGAGGCCTGGCAGAGCATCACCAGGGTTGAAATCCAGCGTCTGGTGATGTCTATGCGTTCCAGACTTCAGGCTGTAATTGACTGCAAAGGATTTGCAACCAAGTATTAAAAAGTGAAAGTTTGATTTATGACTGTTAATCTGTCCCATTACTTTTGGTCCCTTAAAAAGTGGGAGGCACATATACAAACTGTTGTAATTCCTACACCATTCACCTGATTTGGATGTAAATACCCTCAACTTAAAGCTGAAAGTTTGCATTTAAACTACATCTTGTTTGTTTAATTTCAAACCCATTGTGTTTGTGTATAGAGCCAAAAAGATTAGAATTGTGTCGATGTCCCAATATTTATGGACCTGACTGAATATATATATATATATATATATATACATATATATATATATATATATATATATATATATACATTGTTACATGCTTGGTATTGTCTTCTTGTCTTGTTGGAAGGTCCAATGATGCCTAAGCTTCAGCTTCCTCACAGGCGGTATGGCATTTTCTCCTTTCCTCCTTTCTCCTGATACTTTAGTGAGTCCATCTCACCTTCCACATGCTGCAGGTTTCAAGTTCCAGAGGATGCATCATTGAGCCAACACCATGCTTAACTTTAGGCAGTGTTCTTTTCAGCTTATGTTTAATTCTTCTTCCTTAAGACATATCGCTGATCCATTGGGCTGAAAGGTATCAGTTTTGCTTCATCGCTCCACAGCGGTCACAAGGGTTTTTCACAACCTGCCTTCTCAGAAATATGGTTGTAGCCATTAGTAGTTTCCTTTTTCTACCCCTTCTAGGTTGTGTAACCACTGTACCTTCAATTTTGAACTTGCAAACTATTCTTCCAATGGTGTCTCTAGGAACATTCAATGCCTTTTCTATCTTCTTGTATCCTGTTCCTTGTTTGTGAAGGGTGATTATCTCTTCTCTTAACTTTGTGGACCATTCTATTGACTTAGCCATATTTATAATAGTAACACATTCATCGTGTTCAGCTATTACAATAGATTTTGTTTGATCTGTTTATTGCAAACAGCTGAAAGTTTGTAAATTTTGGCAATAATACAGATTTTTAATGTGGATTGAATATTTTTTTATTACAACTGTAAACAAGAGGAACTTTATTATTATTATATTTTTTTCTTTAACCATATTATAAGGGGTGCAACTGTTCTTGTCCAACCTGTCACCTCCCCCCCCCCCCCTACCTAAGGGTGGTAGAAGTAAAAGTGGAGGAGGTGCCACTGGAGGTAGGTTGTGACAACTGTGCAGAATCAGATACAGCACAAGTGGACCTGCTGCTGTCTGCCCTAGTACTTTCTTGCTTTACTTCTTCCATTGTAGTATAACATGATGTTATATTTGAAGCTGTAGCTTCATCCTGACAATGGACCCTTAACTCTCCTTCTACTCATTTCATTGCCACAAAATTTGTACTTTGCAAATAAACCTTCTTGGAGACACTCAATGTGATTCTAAACGTTTCTTTGTTGGCATGCTACATTAGTCCCCACCCTTCACCTTGTGTCTGGTGATGATGCAGAAAGCTTTACATTGGTGGCAGTGGACCTTGCAACAGTAGCTTGCACACTAGAACTTAGTTTATTAATGGAAATGTTGATGATATTGGTATTGGTGTTGCTGGTGATGGTAAAATTGAAAGTTGGTGGGCTACTTGTGCCAGTGATGGCAGGTGCATGTCTCAACTGTTTTCATTTGATGAGATGATTATATAGCAGATACAGATGGAGATAAAGATGGTAGACAAAATGCAAGAGGCTAGCGCAAACTAGATGTCAGTGAAAGTAGTGGGCTGCTGCCTGTCCTTTCCACACTTTCCTGTTACAATTCATCTGGCTTGTTGTACTCAAAGTCAAGTAGCTCCTGGACCAGAAGTAAAAGTGCTATATCTGCAGTGGTGGGGAAACAGATTGAGGTACCTCAGTGTCAGTGAAAGTGGCAGTGCAGGTTGTTGCAGCATGAAAAGGATGGGGGAAAAAAAACAATTTCCCCCATGGTGTTTAACAGATATGCTGCTTATTCCACTATCCTGAGGTTGAATAACAATAATAGTGGTGGTGGTGGTGGAGAAGGAAGTGGTGATGGAAGTGCCAGCAGTCCTCATGGTCGTGGAAGAATTAATTGGGGAGCAGGACATAGATGATGGTGGGTTTGTTTTTCTTATTACAATAAATTATGTAAGGTGTACAAATGATTGTGTATTATTTGTGTTGCAAAATGGGTAAGTGCTTGGTGGATACACTTCTTTAATGTTATTGTGTTTAACTTTAAGAAACTGTGCACAATGCTCGCACACTTACATAGCACACACTGAACTGAACACAGTCAAAAAAAAAAAAAATAGGATTTTCTTTCTCCAAAAAGTAAAAGAAAAGGTTTAACAAGCAGTCTCTCACTAGGGTAAATGACAAATGTTTGTCAATCTCCAACACAAAGCTGTTTCAAATGCCTCTGTCAGTAGCTGCTAGTTAGATACAGCAAAAAGCTAAGCCGAACTCTCACTAGAATCAATGACCCAGGCTAGGAAAGAGGAACTTTATTTTATTTATTCATTTATTTTGTTACTGAACACCACAGTCTCCAAAAGAATGATTTTATTTCCTCCAAACTGTTAACAAAAAAAATATAACTTTTAACAACATTAGGAACAATGTCAAAAGGCCTGCCAACCTCCTGTCTCCCGCTCAAAGTTGTTTCAGATAGATAGATAGAGTAAGCAGCTTATGTATATACATTTATGTTTAAATATTTAGATTCTGGTTTTACCTGGTTTTTTAATAATCATTGTGACTAGCAGAAATGTCACAGAGTTCAGGTATCCTATTTACATTCAATATTTTATTTGGCCTCCAAATGTAATTGTGACAAAGAGGTACAAAAGAGTTCTAATTTATTGCAATTACTGGAGCTTGAAAATGTTGCTTTTCTGCCCGTGGCAACTCTGTTTGAACAGGGCTGGCGTTACATGTAGTCATACTGCCTTTCCGATCCTATTCTGATTGCATTATTTCAACTTCACTGGAGAACTGCAATGTTTTTATAGAAGCATTCACATGTAATTTTAGAAATATTAGTTGAACTGGTAAAAGATAAGGTACTCTGAACCAGCGATAGATTCGAAGATAATCGTGTTCTCATTCTTGTTTCTAGACTTGCGCATGACAAGGAAATTTGTTTCGGCCAAATCATTTTTCTAGAAAATAAAACATTTTTGGGGACACCTGAAGTTTGGCTATATGTTGATGTGACAAGACAAAAACAATAGTAAAAATTTAGCAGACAAAGCAAAAGGATGCAAAAATTGGCAATTGGTGTACTGCAAATATAGAGGATATGTGAAACAATATTAAAATAATAAAAATATGTAGTTATAGTTTTATAAAAAATAGAACAATATAAATAGAGAGGTTTTTATTTTATTTTTTTCTCCTCCATTTATTTCCTTTAATTGGTCTCATCTTATTTGATCAGTGAATAAAATCAGCATTTAGTCGCCTAGCCAACAGTCATCTATTTATTTTGGCTCCATGGGCAGAAGTCAGGTTCACAAATCAAGACAAACATGTTTGGCACTGCGTGGCTCTTTTGGTTTGTGATTTGGGATGAATTGTAGTTCGGACCGAAATGAATCCTCAAGTTTATTTGTTTCTATGTATGTAAAAGTGGGCAAAATTGAATTTCAAATGCTAAATAATGAATGTGACTACTTTGCACTACTTTCAAAACTCCAAGCACCTTAACCACTGTAGAGTGCTGCAGTGCTTATGATGCCAGAAAAGTTCATGGCATCGCCCAATGTAAGTGGTAGACTTGGATATTCATTTGGGACCAAACAGTAATTCTGCTGAGACTGGAAAAATCTGGCAATTCAAAGAATTTATGATATTTGAACAGCCAAAAATTAACTCTGTTGAGCCAGAACATGTTCATTTTCATTTATAATTCTGTGTGCTAATCCTGGCACCAGAAGAAAGGGGGATGAAATTAAAATTATTATTATTATTTTTTTTTTTGCATGTAGTAGTTTCTTACGATGGATAAGATGTCTACCCAATCATATAGATTGGGTTATTAGGGGACAGTTACTGAATGTTGATTTGTAGATTTTAATGTCAGATCAAATGAAGTGATCAATGGAGAGGAAACAAAGGAGGAGTGTGACGAAGTGCCCTTCGCCACTTGGTCCTGGAGAGGCCTGCTTGCCAGCCTCCTCCCTGTGACTATGACTCTTTCATGTATTTGGCTTTAAAGCCCCTAGTCTACCTTCAGACAGACTATTTATGTAGGCTGCTTTATTTATCTTATGTTTTAGTCACCCTGTACCCATTATAGGTGCAGGGTGTGTGTAATGTAATTGTTTATAGTGTGTGTGTGTACTGTGAAATGTATTGCCTGCTCTCCTGTACTGCTGAGGTTTGCTACCAACTAGGTGGGTTTGGCTATGGAGCTTGTTTAGTGCCCTATGTTGGTAGCAACAGCAATATGCACTACCTGAATTGCAAGACTGGTTCATTTGCATATTCGTGTATATTTGCATATTGCTAATTCTGCAGGCAGGTGACATATTTACTGTTAAATATTGTCTCCCCCACCCCTTTAAAAATGTGCCATTGTGTTGTGATAAGTCACTGTGTGTTGCCTGCTATGGTTTGACTGTTTGTGATTTTAGTGAGGTTTCACAACAATGTTATTGTGGTGACCCTATGGGCTGGTCCCAAGGGAAATAAAGGTTAAGACAGTTCTTCTTGATCCCTCTAAACGTAGCCTTGTCTTGTTATTGGAGGGAGCTGTTATAATCACACTGGGGTTTGCTATGCTCTGCATGCTCCCCTGAGCTTGAATCACTTAGCTCTTTTAAGAGCTGGTTCCTGACACACTCTCTTTGGAGGAGGGGTCTTCACCACACAGTCCTGGATGCTGGAGGTTCATACAGGGTGGAAGGAAGAGTTCTTTCCCACACAGTCCTGGAGGACAGAAGCTGATCCAGGGTGAAAGGAAGACTGCGAGACTCCAGTCAAGATACAGCGGTTGCGGAGTCTGCGGTGGTTGTGGTGTCTGCTGCACTGCTTGGAGTCCTCAGGAAGCGCTAGGAGCATCCGTCAACGGAGCATCCATACTCAGTCGGAGTACAAGGAGCTCCGTTACAAGGAGCAATAAAACAAATCTACCTCTAAGCAGGACCCTTCTGACACTTTGACTTCATCTATTGAGTGAGATAGACCATCAGAACCTGTGTGTTTTTAACCTTGCTGTACCTGTGTTGGTATAGTATAGACTTAGTCTATGATGCATTTCCGTCTAGCAGTTATTACTACCTAGAGCACTAAAGAAAACTTTGTATGAAAGATAAGAAGATTGTCACTTGCAGCCATTTTGTCATTCATTCTAGTGCTTTCGGACTGTATGCTGTGCAAGTATCTAAGCACTGTGCACAGTGTTTCTTAAAGTCAAACACAATAACATTACAGCAGTAACATTACCAATCACTAACCCATTTTTCAACACAAACAGATACTTTTGCTGAATGAAGGCTTAACTCAGTGAAGAAAGCATCCAATAGTCAGTTTGAGTCAGAGAGCTACACTCAGCAGACCTCAAGAAAGAAGTCAAATCATTGTATACAAAACATTTCATACCCCTACTAATGGGAGCTAATGGGAGCTAATGGAAGCCTTAGATATTGATCGAATTACAAATAAGGCACAATGTATGATTATTTCAGTCATGAAATAAAAATGAGTAGGAGAGCTCAGGACACTGCTGCTCAGGGTAGAAATACAAAAACGATCCCTACTTAAAATGAATATATAAACCACATTTAAAAATAGGGATTTTATAAGTAGTTCCCCTTTACAAATAGTTCCTCTGTTTTTCCACATGTAGGAGATTTGGGAGCAATAATAACAATACAAGGGTTGGATGATGTTTTTGAATACATTTAAGTGCTGTGAGAAATTAGGTAGCATATTTGTAGCAGGCTATGGATTTCATGCCATATTTGTTATTTTTTATTGTCTGTTTAGTCAAAAAATGTGTTGCTGTAGTCTTATCTATATCTAGGTATATATGAGCTATATCATCTTTTTATGGTGTAATCATGCATATCATTGACAATGAAGACTGTGATCAATGTTTTTTATGTAATAAGAATTCTGGATGATGTGTCTGCCCCTAAATATGTTCAAGTGATTAGCTATGAATACCACAAATGTTAGTTTCCAATGTCAAACATTTTTAGATCAATTTGTATAGGATAATCATAGTAAAGATATGTTAAAAAATAAAAAGAAGTCTACAAATATAAAATAGGACTGCTCGCCCCCATTTATATTGACATATTTCTACTTCAGCTGCTTATTTCAGCTATACATAATAGCTATAAATGATTTTGTTCAATTGCTTATTGTTGATTTTTTTTTTTTTTTTTTATATATTCTGGTTTTCTCCATAAAAGGGGGAGATGGAGGGCTGTGGTGGTGCATTAGTCATATTCTTGAAATGTGACATAAGGTTAGAGCATGTAAAGTGATGCCACAGAACCCACTCTCCACTCACAAAGTAGTCGGTACACATCACCACTCTATTATACAGGCATTCAAGTAACAACTGACAAATTATGGAGTAGACCCAAAAAGACAGACAAGATATTCCACCCTCTCCCCGCCCCAATAAAACCACTAAATTAATTATGTTGTAAGCAGTGGTCCTTGATAATATTGTGGGAAATATGCCAATTAAGTGCCAAAGTAATTACCATAAGCAGGAAGACATATATAGGTAGCTGTACATTGATCAGCCACAACAACCACGTGCCTAAATTTGTTTAGGTCCCCCTGCTGCTGCCAAAACATCTCTGATGTATTGTTGAAGTATGGACTCCACAAGACCTTTATACATGTCCAGTGGTATCTGGCACTAAGGCATTCTGACCAGTCTGCCACTATGCAGCTCCAAATGCAGCAATATGAAATGCATTGTGTCTTCTGACATCTTTCTTTCATGGCCAGCATTAGGTTTTTCAGCAATCTGAGTTACAGTATCTCTTCTATATACATTTCCAGTGGTATCTGGCACTAAAGCATTCTGACCAGTCTGCCACTATGCAGCTCCAATTGCAGCAATATGAAATGCATTGTGTCTTCTGACATCTTTCTTTCATGGCCAGCATTAGGTTTTTCAGCAATCTGAGTTACAGTATCTCTTCTATGTGATCGGACCAGACAGGCGAGCCTTTGCTCCCTAGATGCCTTGGATGCCCATGCCCCTACATGGGTTCACTGGTTGTCCTTCCTTGCATGACCTTTGGTAGGTACTAACCACTGCATACCAGGAACACTGCACAACACTTTTTGGAGATGCAATGTTCAGTTACGGGGTAACAGTTATAGAGATGACCTAGTAGGTTCTTCCTTCTGGACCACTTCATGCCACCCTCATCATAAATAAAATACACAAAACCCCTGTTCCTAGTCATCTTTCCACCCAAAAACATTACTTTGTTCTAAAGGTCTCCAAACCTATTCCAGAAATTCCTCTGTAATTCAACAAGTCTATGACTTGTCAAGTTCTCTGACCTGTCATCCTGTTTATTGACCAGAAAGTAGGGCATATGCAGAGTTCTCAAAAACATAGCCAACTATAGTAACCCTACAACCAGTCCTTAATAAAATATTTGAAAGTACACAATGACAATATATTGACGCTATTTGTACAACATTTACCCAGAAACTATATTATTATTATTATTGCCATTAATATAGCGCCAACAGATTCCGTAGTGCTTTACAATGTAATGAGAGGGGGATTTAACTATAAATAGGGCAATTACAAAAAACTTACAGGAACAATAGATTGGAGAGGAGCCTGCTCAAACGAGCTTACATTTTACAGGAGGTGGGGTGTAAAACACAATAGGACAGGAATTTGCAGTCAAATAAGGTGGGCTGCTCTTTAGGAGAGAGCAGGAGACAGGTATGTGAGGCAGAGGTTAATCTGGGAGGCCATAAGCTTTCCTAAAGAGATGGGTTTTAAGGCACTTCTTAAAGGATTCAAGACTAGGGGAGAGTCTGATGGTGGTAGGCAGGCTATTCCATAGGAAGAGAGCTAGCCCGTGAGAAGTCCTGCAAGCGTGAGTTGGCCGTACAGGTGCGGGCAATGGACAGGAGGTGGTCACGGCCAGAGTGGAGAGACCAAGAAGGGTCTAGAGTTGTTCAATGCTTTATAGGTGTGAATTAGTACCTTGAATTGACTCCTATAGCATACAGGAAGCCAATGTAAGGCCTGACAGAGGGGTAAGGTGTGAGAGAACCGACTAGAGAGGAAAATCAGTCTGGCAGCAGTGTTAATTATGGACTGTAGCTCCTTGGTAGCATCTTGCGTAAGAAAGAAGCGGATGCGGGCTATGTTTTTAAGGTGGAATCTACAGGATTTGGCAACATATTGGATGTGAGGCTCAAAGGTGAGGCCAGAATCAAATATGATGCCAAGACAGCGTGCTTGCATCAGTAATTAAAAATGTAACCAATTCCCCATACAACGAATTATGAATATGAATGCAAGTATTTCCAATTGTTTAACATTTTTTTTAAAGAATTTTTTAAAAAAATGTTTCTAGAACCATTTTATATATGTACCTATGTAACTTGTCTTAATATTGTTTTTAACAAATTAAATGCCTACAAATGTATTTTAATTAGATATTATATTGGATTAAATACTGTGCAGTAATTTATAAAGTCATCCAGCATGAGACATTTACTTGACATAACTTTTGAAAGTGAATCCTCAAAATATATTTATTAATAGATATGTAGATATTTTTATGCATTAGTCATAACATTCAAATCGGACATGTCAATCAAATGTCTCTTCACACTGAATATATTTGCATATGCCTGAGATTTACCTTGAATTATATGCTGAGTTAAGCATAATTTACTATATTATTTTTCTGAGGTTGACTTGCTTAGTAATGAATGTCTCCATTTTATACCAGTTCCATGATGAAACTGCATATGTGTCAGTGAAAGGCATGTTGGCGTGCCATGCCCATTAAAATAATTTGCTATATTGGGATTGCTTTATGTTATTGAGCAATGTGAAAGGTGTGTTGTAGAAAACATAGTTTATCACCAATAAAGGCAATCTATCTATTGGGACTTATGTTATTGGATTCCAGTTGTGAGTCCATGTCATGGCCCTAGGGAAAATGTTAGATATATAGGTCTATTTATGATAAGATAGTAGGATTTTATATTCACAAAAAGGTTCAGGGTATTTAGCAAGAATGCTAGTATTAACGAATGACACCTGTTCTCAGGATACAAATGCAGATCAGGCCCTGCTAAATTAGCAAAATCCTCATGTAGAGAAATTAAATTTTAGACCTGTACCTGTTAGTGTCATAAATAAACATCTTAATAATTTAAACATGAAAAACCAGTGTGGACCAGATCAAATCTTAGCAATGTTGCTGATGCTCAGCGCACCAGCAATAGCTAAACATTTCATACCCTAATCAATGAATCCTTGGTGTCTGGATACATACCCAAACTTTGGAAGAATGCAAGAGTAGTACCTATCTATAAAAGTGGTGACAATACTTTGGTTTCTAACTCATTACTCCCTGTATTGTCAAGAATCTTGGAAAAATACATTCACACGCAACTATGTGAATATTATCAACAATCAAACTATCTGGCCCCTAATCAATCAGGCTTTCATTCAAATCACTCAATTACAACTGCCCTCTTAAAAGTTTGTAATGACATCCAAACTAACATGGAAAAGTAGATTTAACTGGAGCTATTTTACATGATTTTGCCAAGGCCTTTGACACAATAAACAATGGCATTCTTTTGCAAAAACTTAAAAACTCAGGTACTGGTGAATGTCCGCTAACCTGGTTTTGATTATATGTGTCAGATCGATTGCAATATGTGACCATTTCTGATAGCACCTCCCTCTCCTGGCCACGTGTGGTGTTCCCCAAGGCTCCATACTCGGCCCACTACTATTCACATTATTTATAAATGATCTACCCAATGTCAGGAAAGCCTCAACATGTATGCAGATGACACTGTAATCTACACAAGTATACACGACCTATCACAGCTTGTGGCTGTGCTCCACGACCAGTTTGCAGTGGTAGAAAAGTGGATTGATTGTGGATAACAAACTCTTCCTAAACACTGACAAAAATGTCACAATGATCTTTGGAACTGTACCTAAATTACATAAACTAGAAAATCCCCAACTATGTATCAGAACAAATTCAAATAGCACACTCACCACAGTCTTCTCTTTCAAATACCTAGGTATGTTGCTAGACCCCAATCTATCCTTTGGCCTTCATATTGAAAAACTTTCTTCAAAACATTATCCAAAACTTAGTGCCCTGTACAAGCCCTACAGAAACAAATACTGCCTAAGGTTACAGGAAGGAAACAAATAGTGCAACAAATGCTAATGCCGGTCATTGATTATGGGGATGTTGTGTATGCACCTGCACCGCAAACCCAATTTCATAAAGTTAATACATTGTATAATTTGTTCTGCCGCTTTGTACTAAAATGTAATCACTTGACCCACCATTGTGACATGTTAAAAGAGATAACAGGTCTACTCAGCTGTTCCCTCCTCCTATAACCTCCGATCTAGTACCAGCACGATATTTAGCATACCGCAACACAACAATAAAGTGGCTTGATCCTCATTTTGCTACAGAGCACCGCAATTATGAAATAACCTCACTGACACAGTCAATCTTCATTCAATCTAAAATCCAAGATTAAATATCTCAATACAGAATGCAGCTGTAATCATGGTTGACTATATTTATTACTTGGTGTGCATTAAATTTATATATGTGTGTATATATACATACTATTTTTGGAATATTATATTATATTGAATCCAGTGTTACATTTCTCAAAAGAATTTGATATTTCAAAATGTAAAGCAAAGGTTTACCAGTTCACCAGAACTACAGATTCTAGATGTAGCTACTTCGGACATTGCTGTAGCAGTATTATCTGGAAGAACTAAACTGGAACAATTCATCTTGTCTTCTTTTTCTCACTTAAAATAAATGATATAGAAATAAATTAGGTGAAAGGGAGTTACTATTAATGACCCTATCGTGTAAAAAAAATGTCCCTTGTATTACAGACTCTTTTTTTTTTTTTAATGGAATCAAATCGATACCTACAGAAATGTTACAACTTGACCAACATGTTCAATAGTTCTTGCCTAGCCATGGTGGTCTAGATTAGTTCTTAATTCCTTAAATTTTCAGAAAATATATTTTTAAAATGAATGTCAGTCTGCTGGCAGGTCACCTAGGTATCAAACAAACCTTGTCTATCTTACAGAGATATTTCTGGTGGCCTAACTTTAAATGGACACTATATTCAGTAGGACCACTATAGCTTAATGTAGTGGTTATGGTGACTGTAGCCAGTGTGCATCACTTGCATTCATTGTCTTCCAGCGCTGAACGTTATCCATAGGGATGCATTTATTCCATACATCTCTATGAGGCAATGCTGATTGGTGTGGTGCAGCTTTTTGCCACGCATGCACAATAGCCTCCAAATGCTCTCCTGTGGAAAGCCTTGGATTTTCCGAGATCTTAAATATTGATGATGACCTGTTTGGTGTCGGAGAAAAGGTGAGTTTAGTCACCTTTCCCATGTGATCTAAGGGGGACTATGGGCCTAAATAATTAATTTAACTCTATATTGTCAAGATTTTTTTTGTATTCCTAAAACTATAGTGTTCTGTTAATTATTATATTTGAACATATATTTATCACTGTGATATTTGTTAAAGAGAAAAAAGTTACAACCTATTCCTATACTTGATAATCCAGAGGATTCCTATTTTTAGGATTTCAGTGTTGATTTACCACTCTCTGAAGGAAATACCACTATCCTAGTAGATCGACAAACATGCCCCATTTTGTTTCCCTACCATCTCTCTCTGACGTACTAACAACCGCCAAACTGCTTGTCTCTAATTTAGTAATTTTGGAATCCCCAAGAAAATTATACTGATAGAGTTACTCAATTTAATTCCAAATTAATCCATATTAATTTGGAATCAATCAGATATTAAATAACATGAAATAACCTTTTTATTTCACCCACAGTTTAATCAACAAACTGAGAAAATAAATCAAATTCCTGAACAATATCTTATATTATATTGTTGTTATCTCCAAAATTATTTGAATAGTCTCCTACCATTGGTCAAATGTGCCTACAATAACTCCTTCCATTCATCAGAGTCCATTATTATCAAATTATGGGTAGCATCTATCCATTCTACCTCCTGTCATAACAAATTAGCGTAATTAAGTGGTTTTGTTTAGTGTTTAGATCATACTCCTGATGTCCACTGCTCCATTCTCTTCTATTTCAGAGTTAAAGCATTTTTGTTTCAATTTATGCTGCCATTTCCACAACTCCTCTGGCTGTGACGCAAAAAGCTTGCATGAAAAAAATAAATGTTTAATTTTTAATCAGACGTAAACTTGCTTTAGAAGTTTTTTTGTCCTGCTCTGTAAATTGAACTTTAAGCATACACATGAGTTTCATGTAGGTTCCAGAATGCTAATTTTTTTATTTGTCAGTCTTTATTTTATTGAGGCAAGTGATTCATACAATACAGAAAATAAATAAGGAGTTATAACATTTGTACTTTTATCATGAGAAATGTAGTATAGTGATGTTCCGAACGGTTCGCCGAACGGTTCGCCGAACGGTTTGCCGAACAGTTCGCCGAACGGTTTGCGAATGGTTTGCCACGAACGGTTCGCCACGGACTCATCATTGAGTAAACTTTGACCCTGTACCTCACAGTCAGCAGACACATTCCAGCCAATCAGCAGCAGACCCTCCCTCCCAGACCCTCCCACCTCCTGGACAGCTCACTAAGAATGCAGCTTCAAAATGGATGCTGTCCAGGAGATGGAAGGGTCTGGGAGGGAGGGTCTGCTGCTGATTGGCTGGAATGTGTCTGCTGACTGTGAGGTACAGGGTCAAAGTTTACTCAATGATGAGTCAGTGGCGAACCGTTCGAGCGAACTGTTCACGAACCGTTCGGCGAACCGTTCGGCGAACCGTTCGGCGAACCGTTCGGGACATCACTAATGTAGTACAATAAAATATATAGTAGACTATTAGGAGATTGGCAAAGATAAGAAATTCTAAATTAAACAGAACATGCAATAAGTTTAAACAGATCTCACTTTACAGGAAGTGCTTAGGAAGGGTATGCGAATCACACGCATGGACATTTGGTTAGGCTGCATAAACAAAGTAATGTAACTCCGAATTGGCAGTGAGACTGCAGGAACATGAGCTATAAACAAAAACTGTTCATTGAGTTAAAGTTCTTTTGGTGACTATAGTATGCCTTTAAATTCTTATTAAAACAAATTAAAGAAAATGTCTCTGTCTTAAATATATAATCAGAAATATTAGCTGTATAATAATCAGCAATGTTCAATACATGAACACAATAAGTCAATAAATATCTATGAACAGTTAGATAAACAAATCAATAGCTCAACAGGCATACAGAGAAATCATACAACTCTATCATCAAAATGATTAGATTAGAATAGATTAGATTATCCCTCTTGAAATCAATTTTCTCGCATTGCTTTCCCAAAAACAATATAAAAATGTGCTGATCTTCACAGAAAACCAAACCCACTCTTTTGCATTGAAACACTGCATATTCAAAGATTAACCCCTTATCTGCTGAACTGGCCAGTTGTGTGCAAAATCGATATCAGAATTGATACACAGCATGCTGAGGCCAGACAACCAACAGAGTCATGCCCTTCCTTCTGTGCTGCCCCTATCCTCCCCTTATACTGTCCTCCCTAAACATCCATACTTCTCCAGTGAGAGTGAGTGATGTCAGGTGAGAATAATCAGACTGCAGGGAGAACGTGTAGGTTGAATAGAGGCAAGTTTGATATATTATTTTTTTTTAAATTTGTTAAGTTTGTCAGACCACCTTGGAAAGGGTTATTGTGACGGTAGTCACCATCACTGGGAGCAGAAGGACACTTTTACAAAGGTTCCTAAATTGCCTACCCTGTGACCATTATAGGTGCAGAGTGTTTACCATGGGTTTGTATATTGTTAATTGTTTTGTGTGCTCTCCTGTCCTGCTGATGCTTGTTACCAACTAAGTGGAATTGGCTATGGAGCATGTATAGTGCCCTCTGGTGGTTGCAATAACTATCTGCAGGCAAGAGATATATTTTGTGTTAATTATTGTCTTCCCCACCCCTTTATAAATAAGTCATTATGTTATAATAAGTTGCTGTATGATGTCTGCTATGATTTTGTTATCTGACTTTTATTGAAGTTGTCACAGCAATCTAAGTATAATAAGCATATGGGCTAGTCTCCGGTAAAGATAAATCGGTGTGTTAGTTCTTTTTGAAACTGTGTGTCCTGTGGGGATTTTTGGAGATCCCAGTCACAGAACTGTCATACCTGTTAGCTGGCTGCATGATCAATCTAGCCCTGGGACAAATCAAAGAGAGCTAGACCTAAGAACCAAAAGTGTCTTTATAAAGAATAGAGCAATCACATTGTAGGCAGAGATGCCAACCTGCCTAGAAGGAAAGCTGCAGAGGAACAAGTAGAAGGGAAGATACCTGCCTGGAAGAAGGGCTGCAGATACCTTCTTCCAGGCAGGTATCTTCCCTTCTACTTGTTCCTCTACAGCTTTCCTTCTAGGCAGGTTGGCACCTCTGCCTACAATGTGATTGTTCTAGTCTTGCTGCCTAAAGGGATGATAAGGAGAGCTGCAGCCTGGAAGGAGAGCTGCAGCCTGGTCGGGTGGAAAAGCTCCAAAAGGGCCTCAGTCAAGCCTCTGTGACTGGGGTCTGATGCGTTCTCGGGTCCCTGCAAACCGCTAGGAAGCAGATTGGGCGGAGCTACTCAGTCTGAGTACAGGTCCTCCGTCACAGTTACCCTAAGCAAAACCAGAGTTTACTGAAAATATAGTTACATGTGTACATCAAGTTCAGCCTTTCTCACATTTGTTTTTACTGTTGATCCAAAAGAAGGCAAAAGCGCTTCCAATTTACAAACTAGGAAATATTCCATCTTGACCCCCGAATGGCAGTCAGATATCTCCTTGGATCAATAAGCTATTATCCCACTAATTATATCCCTGTATATTATGTTTTTGCAAGTATTTATCCAATTGCCATTTAAATGATTGCATAGGCGCTGAAAAAAAACACCTCTTTAAGCAAAGAATTCCACATCCTTGTTGTTCTTACTGTAAAAAACAGTTCCTTTGTCTTAGACTAAGTCTCTGTTATTCCAGTTTAAATGAATGACCTTGTGTCCTATTTATAGTCCTATTTATGAATAGATTTCCAGACAATGGTTTGTATTGGACCAAATATATTTGTATCATGCTATCATATCCCCTTTGAGACGCTGTTTTTTAAACTAAAGAAAATTACATTTGTTAACTTTTCTTTATAACCAAAATGCTCAATTTCTTTTATCAATTTTGTAGCAAGTCTCTGCACTTTTTTTGGTGCCATAATATCCTTCTTTAGAACAGGTGCCCAAAATTGCAAAGCATATTCAAGGTGTGGTTTTATCAGTGATTTGTAAAGAGACAAAATTCTATTTTCATACTGAGAATGAATGCCTCTAATTATACATGATAATACCCGACTGGCCTTAGCAACTGATGATTGACATTGCACATTGTTGCCTAGTTTGTTGTCTTTAACAATTTCCAAATCCTTTTAATGTGTAATGCCTAATTCACTATAATTTATGATGTGAGTTGCTTGTGCATTCTTTACCCGAAGTGCATAACTTTGTATCTTCCTACATTAAATTTTCAACCGCTGTTTGAATGCACAGTCCCCACATCTATCTAAATCCCACAATACAATGTCAACAATATCCTGCTCATATTGTATTGTTTTACACAGTTTGGGTTCTTCTTCAGACACTGAAACATGGCTTTCAATGTCTAGTTCAAGATCATTTGTAAATATGTTAAATAGAAGCGACCCAAGAACAGAACTCTGAGGGACACCACCTACCATTTTTGTCCAGCTTCAAAATGTATTATTAATGATATTGTTTTACACAGTTTGGGTTCTTCTTCAGACACTGAAACATGGCTTTCAATGTCTAGTTCAAGATCATTTGTAAATATGTTAAATAGAAGCGACCCAAGAACAGAACTCTGAGGGACACCACCTACCATTTTTGTCCAGCTTCAAAATGTATTATTAATGATAACTCTCTATACATACAGGGAGTGCAGAATTATTAGGCAAGTTGTATTTTTGAGGATTAATTTTATTATTGAACAACAACCATGTTCTCAATGAACCCAAAAAACTCATTAATATCAAAGCTGAATATTTTTGGAAGTAGTTTTTAGTTTGTTTTTAGTTATAGCTATGTTAGGGGGATATCTGTGTGTGCAGGTGACTATTACTGTGCATAATTATTAGGCAACTTAACAAAAAACAAATATATAACCATTTCAATTATTTATTATTACCAGTAAAACCAATATAACATCTCAACATTCACAAATATACATTTCTGACATTCAAAAACAAAACAAAAACAAATCAGTGACCAATATAGCCACCTTTCTTTGCAAGGACACTCAAAAGCCTGCCATCCATGGATTCTGTCAGTGTTTTGATCTGTTCACCATCAACATTGCGTGCAGCAGCAACCACAGCCTCCCAGACACTGTTCAGAGAGGTGTACTGTTTTCCCTCCTTGTAAATCTCACATTTGATGATGGACCACAGGTTCTCAATGAGGTTCAGATCAGGTGAACAAGGAGGCCATGTCATTAGATTTTCTTCTTTTATACCCTTTCTTGCCAGCCACGCTGTGGAGTACTTGGACGCGTGTGATGGAGCATTGTCCTGCATGAAAATCATGTTTTTCTTGAAGGATGCAGACTTCTTCCTGTACCACTGCTTGAAGAAGGTGTCTTCCAGGAACTGGCAGTAGGACTGGGAGTTGAGCTTGACTCCATCCTCAACCCGAAAAGGCCCCACAAGCTCATCTTTGATGATACCAGCCCAAACCAGTACTCCACCTACACCTTGCTGGCGTCTGAGTCGGACTGGAGCTCTCTGCCCTTTACCAATCCAGCCACGGGCCCATCCATCTGGCCCATCAAGACTCACTCTCATTTCATCAGTCCATAAAACCTTAGAAAAATCAGTCTTGAGATATTTCTTGGCCCAGTCTTGACGTTTCAGCTTGTGTGTCTTGTTCAGTGGTGGTCGTCTTTCAGCCTTTCTTACCTTGGCCATGTCTCTGAGTATTGCACACCTTGTGCTTTTGGGCACTCCAGTGATGTTGCAGCTCTGAAATATGGCCAAACTGGTGGCAAGTGTCATCGTGGCAGCTGCACGCTTGACTTTTCTCAGTTCATGGGCAGTTATTTTGCGCCTTGGTTTTTCCACACGCTTCTTGCCATGTTGACTATTTTGAATGAAACGCTTGATTGTTCGATGATCACGCTTCAGAAGCTTTGCAATTTTAAGAGTGCTGCATCCCTCTGCAAGATATCTCACTATTTTTGACTTTTCTGAGCCTGTCAAGTCCTTCTTTTGACCCATTTTGCCAAAGGAAAGGAAGTTGCCTAATAATTATGCACACCTGATATAGGGTGTTGATGTCATTAGACCACACCCCTTCTCATTACAGAGATGCACATCACCTAATATGCTTAATTGGTAGTAGGCTTTCGAGCCTATACAGCTTGGAGTAAGACAACATGCATAAAGAGGATGATGTGGTCAAAATACTCATTTGCCTAATAATTCTGCACTCCCTGTATAGTTAAGCACTGTTCTATCCAAAGACAAGCATTTTTATCTAGACCAATTTCTTTTAGTTTGTACACTAATCTATTGTGAGGAACCAAATACCTTGGCAATATCCAAATAGATTACATCCACTGCAACAACCTGATCTATACTTCTACTTACTTCATTGTATAATTCAATTAGATTAGTTTGACATAACCTAAGTTTTATAAAACCATGCTGATTATTGCCAATAACAATGTTCTTCCCAATGAATTCCTGAATATTATCCCTTAATAATGCGCTAAATACTTTTCCAGCCACAAAAGGTAAGCTCACAGGTCTATAATTTTCAGGCAAAGATTTTGAACCCTTTTTGAAAATAGGAACCACATCTGCCTTTCTCCAATTATCTGGTACAAATCTTGAAAGAAAAGAATATTGAAAGATTAAATACAGATATTCACTTATATTTACACTTAGCTCCTTAAGTACTCATGGGTGAATACCATCAGGCCCTAAAGCTTTGTTTGCATGTTTTTCTGCGAGTTTTTGCAGCAGTCATTTATATATATTTTGCCATAGGATTCTCCTTAATATATACTGAGGAAAACAAGTTATTTAAAATGTCTGCCTTTTTCTTGTCTTCATTAATTAACATGACCATTTGTGTTGTCAGTGTACCTATACGTTCATTTTTATTTGTCTAATAAGTGCAGTTATGCAGTTATGCACTTAAAAAAAAATTGGGGTTGGTTTTGCTCTCTTTGGCAATTTCTTATTTTCTAGTTTAGCCACTCTATTTGCCTTTTTGCATGCATTATTGACTTTAAACGCCCTTCTCTTATTTTTAATCTAAAAAAAATGGTTTTGGTTGGAACAACCCTTTAATCCTGTCTGTTAACATTTACCCTTCCTAATACATGTAGAATACACTCTGTATTCCATGATTCCCTCTTTAAACTCTATGTCAAAAATACTTATTCTCACTGTAGAAATCATGACAAACTTCTGTATTGGTCAATGATGAAGAAGAAAATGTGAAATTGTAGAAATATAATCTCTTTGAGAAAAAAATATCAGTTATTCCAATATGTGAATTTACTTTTGTTTTATTACATAGGCCCATACATTCTATATATGCAACAACTTCTAAAGTAAATTTTAAAACTTATTCTCTCTTAAAGTTATTGTGTCCTTTTTTTGTGACAGCTTATCTATAAAATTGATTGTTATTCATTCTGATCTAGGTAAAATCTATTTAATTATCTTTCTTCTAGTTCAATATTTATACAGACATTAATCTTTTAGTTTATAACATTCCTCTTTTTTCCTGCAGTCCAAAAGTCTTATGGTTACTTTTTCCTTTGATTATGACAATAAAGAATAAAATAAGAGGAATACATTGAGATCTATTTATTGAGAATCTGAATATTCAGTTTGAACTAACAACTGTGGATTGTTGTCAATTAGAAATATTCTTGTTTTCTAATATGAATTACATTAATATACATAATTTGTTAAAATTAAAAGATGTTACAGTCCAGTGCTATCAGGGAACAGCATTGCCATGAATGGTGTAGGTGGTCTTCAACAATCTCTAAGTAGGTGGTATGTGTCAAAGTAACATCCACATGAATGCCAGGACCCAATGTATCCCAGCAAAACATTCCACAGAGCATAACACTGCTTCCACAGGCCATCATTCTTCCCACAATGAATCCTGCTGCAATCTCTTCCCCAGGTAAATGATGCACTCACCATCCACCCGAGAAAAGAAAACGCGATTCTTCGGACCAGGCAACCTTCTTCCATTGCTCTGTGCCCAATTCTGATGCTCACATCCCCATTAAAGGTACTTGTGGCAGTGCACAGTGGTCATCATGGGCACTCTGACTGGTATTTGGCTACGCAGTCTCATACACAGCAGAATGAGGTGCATTTTGTGCAAGGACACCATTCTATCATGGCCAGCATTACGTATTTCAACAATCTGAGCTACAGTAGCTATTCTGAGAGATCAGACTATCCTTCGCTCCCCATGTGTATCAATGGTTTTCCTTCTTTTCACCACTTTTGGTAGGTGCTAGCCACTGCATACAGAGGACACATCACAAGATGTGCCATTTTGGAGATGCTCTGACCCAGTCATCTAGCCATCACTATTTGGTTCTTGTCAAAGTCACTCAGATCTTTTTTCTTGACCATTTTTCCTGCTTTTAACACTTGAAATTCAAGAACAGACTGTTCACTTGCTGCCCAATATATCCCACACTTGACAGGTGCCATAACGAATGCCATAATCAGTGGTTATTCAATTCACCTGTCAATGATTTTATTATTGTGGCTGATCACTGTATAATTTGCTTACCTGTAAGTATGGGCCTGATTGTATTCAGGTATGCATAGCAAATATGTATGTGTTTCTTCACAACATGACATGTAATGAATTAGCTATTCTAGGTAGCAGGTGCAACTTACCTGATAAGGTCTACCATCTTAACCACATCATGCCACACTTATCATAAATAATATACACCAAACACCTGATCCTAATCATCTCTCCAACCCAAAAGATGACTTTGTCATAGTGTCCCCAAACCTACTTCACCTGTCAGTGGTTTTAATGTTGTGGCTGTTGTGGCTGCCGCCCAAGAGTTGTGGGAGTTTGAGAGCAGGACTTGTTTTTTTATTGTATTTGGATTCACTTTTGTATCACACAGCTATGTTACCATGCTGCCGCCCATCCCATGTGTTTCTTGTTAAGGGTTAATAAGCATAGGGGTATAAATATAAATTTTATATTTAAAATTGGTAAAGCAAAGCTTGAATCAGAGATTATATTGTTCAGATTCAGCACCGAAAAAATAGACAAGAACAAAAAGTAAATGTTGTTTTCGTATTATTATAAAATTGATAATTGCAAGTAGAAACCTTTTAAAACTGTTTGCGTGAGCAGAAAAAAAAATCCTCTCAATTAGAGAGCTAATACCAGATAAGCTAATCAATTTTTTTTCTATGATTATCAGAAAGAAAACAAAAATTAAGATGTGGCATGTTAATGCTTCTTATGTTCATGAACAAATACAGTCTTTATTGCACCATGGTGCTCTCTGCATGATATATAAAGTACAAGATCATTGCCTCTCAGTTCTTGAAGTCCCCTGAGCTTCTGGACATGGAAAGAAAACCAGGACAAAATTGGATTATAGCTAACAAAGACTTGCCAGAGGGTCATAAAAATCAATTCAGTATCACTTCCTTATCATTCTGTGGGATCAATTATAATCAATTTTACTTCTCACTCTGTAGTAAATGTCATTTTTCATTCATTTAAGAATCCAGTTTCTGGGTAGAGAAAGAAATTGCAGTCCATGTAGTAGATTTTGTTCAGTTTTCCTTGCACAGCTTGCTGTTTAAATGGAGATTAAGAGCATTTGTTGTGGTTTACCTTGTAAAAGCTGTCATTTTGCACCTTTCATATGGTTTCCAGAAAATCTTTTTCTTTTATAATAAATTGATCATTACTCATTCAATTTGTAAGCAAAACACATTTACTCATAAAACTAAAATAATAAAAAATTTGGATATATAGGTAGCAGTCCATAAGCATTAAATGGCCTGCCGCTATTAATTCAAATGCCTTCTGCTGGAGACTGTGTGAGAATTATTTGTTTTAGTAGGTTGTTTAGTTTATCATGTTTACATGGTGTGTTCAATAAAAACATGGCAACATTTCATTCTTTGTGTGTTATTAGTTTAAGCAGACTGTGATTGTCTATTGTTGTAAATTAGATGATGATCAGATCTCATTTTATGACCAATTTGTGCAGAAATCCATATCATTCCAAAGGGTTCACATACTTTTTCTTGCAACTGTAAGTTGCTCGATTAGTGTTACAGGCAGCATCTCAGCATCTCACCAGTACCGGCATCATTCAGCATCTCAATGGATTTTCAGAACATCAGGGACAAGGATTTCTCCCTCAATGGCCAAAGGTAAGAAGGTGGGGGTAAAATGTTTTTTTCTCATTTTCTGGCTTTGCTCCCAGTATCCAGAAGGCTGAAGTCCCAGAGGTCATGCTCGAAGTATCTTGAAGGCCTCAGTCCTAGAGGACCAACCAAGCCTTCCCTGTATTCATGTTTTGGATTTGTGTTTTTGTAGCTAATATACTTATTTTCCTTTTTACATGTTGTGTATTGAGGTTTCTTTGCATATTAGGTGCATACTTATGGTGTTTGCTGTTGTTGTCAGGGTTCCTTTCCAACCAAACCATGACCGAAAATAAACCTTAACAATGTCACATACTACTCACAAGCCACAATTGAGGGAAAGGGAGGGAATTGGTCCTGTTCCTTAATCCATCAACAACACTAATGTCTGACTTCTGACATTGCTGCCTCCGCCACCACCATCAGTATATTGGGATTAACAGAAGCACCAAGGAAGCAATAGTTTTTTGTTTTTATTCTTTTCATGCTTTAAAACCCTGTACTGCCACGTCCAGTGGCAGTGCATCTCCTTTTATCACAGCTAGTTCATGCATTATACCTTCTTGGTGCTTTCCCAAGAAGTGCACAAGAGAGTATATTTTGTGGGGGTCATCAGAGTCACTTGTGAGTGAAAAGCGGAGTATCAAAGTATTTTCCCCAATGTCTGGTATAGGTGGTGGTGATGAATTCAGTGATGATGATTCTGTAAACCCCCATAACACTTTTAATTCTTTCCCACGAGCTAGTTGACTATGAGTATGATGAGCCAGATGATTTACAAGAGGAGAGTGTAGAGAGCACCGGCAGAAGCCCAGTATTTTTTTCAGGCAGCTAGTGTGCACTTGCCTCTTGCATCTTGTCCACCATCTCCAAGTCCATCTGTATCTGCTGTAGAATTGTCTCATCCAAAGGAGACAGCTGAAACACCAGCTGCACTTGCACCACTGGCAGAAGTAGCTCATCCACTGTTAAAGTTTCCACCACAACAACAAACACCAATACCACCACCATCAACATTAACAGTACTGGCACCATCAAAATTACCATTAGCATTAATCAATGTAAATGTTAGTGTATAGGCTAGTGTTGCAACACCCACCAAATCAAATCCACCTGTATGTCCAGCAGACACAAGGCAAAAGGTAGGGGCTAATGCATCACACCAACCATGCAAAGTCTGGTTTAGAGTTGTGGTAATGTTAGCGCATTAGAAATAGGAAATCCAGGTTCAAATCCCTGTCACACCACCTTACAATACATATCTACCTACCTCAAATATCTATATATTGTAAAATTGCCTGAGTGGACATACTTGTTGTCAAATAGCCACTTTCAATAACTATATACTAATAATAATTTTGAGTTCCTCCAAAAAGGCTGATTTGCAAAGTGTGAAATGTTTTAGAGGGTGAGTGAAGTCATCGCAAGTGCTGGTACTAGTACAATTCTGTGGTACTAAAGGAAGAATAGGCAGTATTAAGAAAGAACTAGTAATAGGCAGAATTAATAAAGTACTAGATATGGACATTGATATTCTGTGCAATTGTTCCAAACTACCAGCAGAACAACTTCCCTTGCTTCCACTACCATTATTAGATAGAGCTGG
This sequence comes from Pelobates cultripes, assembly GCA_933207985.1. Lineage (NCBI taxonomy): Eukaryota > Metazoa > Chordata > Amphibia > Anura > Pelobatidae > Pelobates > Pelobates cultripes. Next base: position 110,129,946 of record OW240918.1, read on the forward strand.
GGAGATGGTGAGAATAGTGTCAGTAGGCAACAGAGACAGGAACACTAATACCCCTTATTATCCAGTGAATCATTTATTTTTTATTTTTATTAATACTGCATGTGCCACTAACAGCTACTTTCATTCTTTTATCGACTGGTTTAGAATTGCTTTACTGATGTGTTATTTTTTATTTTTTTTAATTCCTAGTTAGACAGATCATTTGCTTTGCTGTATTTTTCTGTGTCACTGTACTGACTGTTTCAGTGGAGGTAGCAGGCTTAGTCACGCTGCAAGATTTAGTCTTTGTAAAAACAGGGGATTTTTCACACATGAAAGGAAAAGTGATTGGGCAGTTGATGACCAAGTCGCCTTATCCACCATTTCATTTCTTGAAAAATACCCTGTTTTCAAACTAAATATCTCCATCTGCTGCTAGTGCATTGTTTTTTTCCACACTGAAGGATCATCACTGACATTACAGAGTGGATATGTGGGAAATCTTTGTTCTTGCTAGTCTGGAATGGGTAATTTTGGCAACTCAGAATTGGCATTACAAAAATGACTGATATGATGTAAGCCAGGCAATATATTGTCGATTTTTTTGCATTTCAGCACAGTCCTCTTTTTCATGCTATTCTCGCTGTACAAATGGCTTTCCTGATTTTTTTTCATTTCCGTAATTCAGCCAAAACATATAGTGATATGAACTAAATTCCATTAACCCAAAAACCTTAAAAAAATGCTGCTGAAGTGCTTTCAATGAACCAAAATGTTTTATTCTACACAAGTCAGACAGTTCTGAATAGTAAAAATCTAATCTTGGTTGCATACAAAGTATTTTGTCTAGGGATTCTAAGCATTGCCTTAGTAGTAAGGAATCATTTAACAAATCATGAAATGTACAATGTGGAAAATGCATAGTGATTAGGTAGTAAGTAGAAGATTAGAACAGATTTTGGGCTCTTCCCTTTTTCCTTATTTTTCTCTCCCTTTCTTTCCTTTTATTTTGGATAGATTAGGGAAAGATAGGTTCAGAGAGGGTAAGAAGGTAGGGCTTTGAAAGGGAGAGGAGTAGGGAATCTTTTTTTTTAACCAAAATAAAGGAAGGGTTATGGTAGGGAGAGCTATTTGGGTGAGGGATAGGCTCAAGGTAAGTTAGGACCATATAGAGATTGTTCCTCCATGCCTACAATACGTTTTCTATATACTATTTAGATTCGGTTATCTGTCATTTATTATTTTTAAAGTGTTACAAAATTTAAATGAATTGTCGTCTACAAAATGTAAAATTGTGTAATATGTATAAATGCTCTGTTTATGTAATTTCTACTCTGCAATTATTTTCTTTTAATAAAGAAAGTAAAAAAAAAAAAAGAAAATGCATGGTAGAACAAAATTCTATTTAATTTTATAACACGTAGTATTAGTGATGAGACTGAGGTTTATCACAGCAGCATTATTGATTGATTAAAAATGTCTTGTAGCATGATATTGAATTTTTAGTTTTTAATTTAATCCATTTAAAAAAAGTTAAATAGATCAAAACATTTTAGTGCTTGCAAATCTTCCTTTTAACCTAAATGTTTTGCAAAGTTTTCAGACTCATTTAAATCATCCTCTTCAATAGATGTAATTGTGTACTTTTTCCCCGTCATGTATAATGACTAGGGAGAGTTAGTTTCCCTAAATTAAGCCTGTATTGTACCACTTAAGCCTCTTGTACCACTTTTAAACATTAAAGTGACACTATTGGCAGTTTGGCACCCAGACCAATTCAGCTCATTGAAGTGGTCTGGGTGCAACATCCCTGCCTCACTTAGTAATGCAATGTAAATCATTACAGTTTTAGAAAAACCTGCAATGATTACCTTGCATGACTAACACTGCCTCTAGTAGCTGTCAATCAAACAGCCACTAGAGAAACTTCCTGTTTGCTAGGCAGCTTTTGGTAGGCTTACTGAGGCTGGGAGTCCTCAAGCTGTGCATGAAGACATCCATCAGTAAAATTCCCATATGATAGTATTGCAGCAATGCAATCCTATGGGGAGGGCGTAATGCACTTGCAGTGCTCATTAGCCACCCCTTCTGGTGACGTTGGAGGAGATGGAGCAATGACCCAGTAAAGAAGGACATTGGAGCTGGAATTGGGTGAGAACAGCAAAGGAAGGAAATATAGTGTAAAGAATACAGGTTTGTGTTCCTTACACTATAGTGTCCCTTTAATAACCTCTTATTTCATTTCACTCCATTCATTGCTTATTTGGTGCCTTTGAAGAGGGAGAAGATAAAAATAACTCTTAACTGATTCATAGCCGAATAGAGAAAAGAAGGTGTCCACAAGCTTTAAAAAAACATTGAAAATGCACAGACACACCTTATTGATGAACAGAGCATTGGTTAAAGGACCACTACAGTGTTAGGAATACAACGCTGTATTTCAAATATTATAGTGACCTTGCACCCCCCACAGCAATCAATAGGTTAAAAACCCTTTACACACTTAACTGATTTCAGATTCCAGCCCTGCCTCTGTCTTTACCTCCTTTGATGTCAGAGAGATGTGTAACAATTTCTATGAACAGCCCTGCTCCTGGCCACATTCCCTGTCACACCCCTAAAATCAAAGTGTCTCTCCTAGTCCATTTGAAATGTTGGGATGTATGCCCCTTTACACAACCATCTCATTCTCAGGCCACTCCGCTAATGACAGAAACAGGGCATTACTGTGCAGCTGCAGGAGAGAGAAACCCAACTGACCACACTGATCATTTCCAGCATTCCTAGGGATAGGAAACTAATTTGTGAAATCAGTGACCCTCCCTGGAGGGTGTGGACAGTATAACAAAGAATAAGCAGGTAAACATGAAAAAAATCATATTTACTTGCTTTTTCAGTCCGCATAATGAAACAACTGTCTCATTCAATGCTAAAGGCTCTGAATGGGAGAGTTGTCTCAAAGTGATGCATGTCTATTTAAACAATTCAAAATAGAAAAAAAAACTATTTGCACACTTATAAAATGACAGTCTTTCTCCCACTACGTAGCACTCTAAATGCTAATGCAAAATCCATTACATGGATAGTAAAATATAATTAAAAAAAACATTAAAAGGTTGTGGAGAAAATACAGGGTTTGTTTTTTATTCAAATAGTTTTGACATTGAAGTGTCTGTTGTTGACTAAAGAGGACAAATAAAGTCTCAAGGGAATTATCAGTGAAAATATAGTGGCAGTTATTCTAAATGTATTTACTCTATAGAGGCTGTATTGTAATTGACTGAGATGGAGAATCTGATAAGGAGATGAGTGGTGTCACTATTGTTGGCGATGAAGACGTTCAGTCTAAAAATCTTTGGACTTAAGTCAGAAATACAGCACCGCCTATCAGGCATTCTAAATTAGTACTGTCCTTCATCTAGTAGAATTTTTTTTATTTATTTTATATAAAGAAAAAATATATAAACATTCAAGAATTGTAGAATATCATCACAAAGTAATTGTCCCCTTTTTAACAGTTGCTTCAGTCAGAGAAAGGTCACAATGTATTGGAAAAAAAGCTGTGCTCTGATAGATGCTAAATGGAAAAAAAGAATAATGTGCATCTTTATATTCACTTTATTATCATTATTATTATTATTATTATTATTATTATTATTACTATTATTTGAACCTGTTCTAGTATTTTTATTAAAACATGTATTTATTTATTTATTTAACCCCTTTATTTAACTTCCAAACTTCTGGAATAAAAGGGAATCATGACATGTCACACATGTCATGTGTCCTTAAGGGGTTAAATATGGGATTATTACCATTTGGTTCCAATTGTTTGTAGTGTTGCCTTTATTTAGTAATAAACACAGCAGCCTACATTTCAGTCCACCATCTGAACTTTTGTCAAGACTTATGTACAAACTGCCTTAACCCCTTAAGGACACATGACATGTGTGACATGTCATAATTCCTTTTTATTCCAGAAGTTTGGTCCTTAAGGGGTTAAATATACTCACAGGTTATAACGAGGGGGGTTCAGACGAAAGAGAGGCTTGAACAGCAAACTCATGACGTTATTCAAATCAAGGAAACCTTAACAAGCAAAATGAAAATCCTGGAATCATCTTGTGGTGTGCAGCTTTCTACTAAATGGTGATCTTGCCTGTGTGTGTAAATATTTAAAGATTACACAAAACCCACTAAGGTGTTAACAGAAAAACTGGAAAGATTAGTGGACAAGGAAAAGTAAATCAAACATGTCCATAACAGGATAAGGAGATATGCAACATTTATCCATAGCGTTTTAGCAAATTACTAAAATAGCCTAATCAGCAACATTGTTTCTTACCTAACTTATTACATTATTAATAAATCAGAAGCAGTGGTTAATTAGTAACTCAATGGCTCCTATTTGTATCACACTATGTCTGTCACTGTAACATTATAGCTATTCAAAGCAAATGAAAACCTAAAACATAAAGAAAGGTTGCATTATTCTACAAAAAAAACAAAACATACATTCACCTATGGCATACATGTTAAACGTGCTCATATAAGTTCCTCCATCCTTAATAAGTTATCTTTTGGGAAGGAATGGAGGTTAATCTCACAGAGACCCCTAAGGGCCACTGTGTCCAGGTGGTGGATCCAATATGCCTCCTTGCACAATAATAATTATCCCTATCAACCCCTCTGGGATGAATTGGTATATGATCAATACCTATGATTTTAAATGAGGCAAGCGGATGTCCCCCATCATAAAGTGTTTTGCAATGTGATGTGTTTTAGGGTCCATAGTTGCATTCCGAATACTGGATACATATGAAATGTCTGTTCTTCCAAAGAGGCTATCTTTTGTCCCAAATTATTGAATGATCCCAGATTCTGTTTTTTACTTGTTAAGATTTAATAATTTTTTTATATTTCTTTACTATCATGAGTTTGCTTTTCAAGTCTCTCTTTTACCTAAACCACCCCTATTTCTCAACCGTTCTGAGTCGATTTAAGGCAGTTTGTTTTGTTGTACACTTTTCTTAAAAAAGGTCCAGGTGGTGGATTGAAATGTTGACTGCTGTGTTTATTACTACAATGGAGAAATAAAGTCAGCACTGCAAGCAATTCAAAATAAGTCCAGTGAGTGCACTTTCACTTTTTAGTTCTGTGTATATGACACAAGTTGCACCATGGTCATAAATATACTGGGACACCAAATGCAGAAGTGCCCTTCTTGATTGTATATCTATATTGCTGCTTTTTTAGGTTTATCACAAAGCTGTTTATTTGGCTTTAGGGTTCACATTTAGCTTGGTTTGCCATTATTATTACTGTTGTAATTTAATGTGATGTTCTGTCATAACAATAAATTGCTTTTGTCTTTGGTGAGACAAGGATCAAACATGCATTTTATTTGGTTTTGGAACAAGCTTCTCCTATCTTCTGACATTTTTGTAGCTGTGATTTACTAAAAGAATACAAATGTGGGTCAGCACACAGTACTTTAGAGCATAGAATTTTGTATTCTCTTTACTCTAAAGAACTAAACCACAATCATTGCTCTTCTCATAAAAAAAAAAGTATTTGAATGCATAGCTTTTAATTAGTTGATATATTATTTGTAAAGGTGGAGAATTTACAAAGTTAGGACATCATTAGCATTGAAACATGTTTTGATCTAATGTAGCTTAACCCAGTTAGAGCTCTCATTAACAGATGTATTGCTTGTAGGGAACTTTGTTTTCATTGTCAACGGTCTTCAGATCAAAGGCTCTTAAAAACTAATGTTTATCACTGCCTTATGTAATTTTACCATGCCTACGTTATGACATATTATTGCAAATTTGCATAATCTGCAAATCAGCATGCCAACTATTTATAGAGATTTTAAAATAAGTTTCCTTGTGATAAAACAAGTTAATCTTCAGGTTGTCTTGATAGGTTTAAAAAAAAAAAACTTATTTAGCTAACTAAAGTGAAGAAATAACAAATGTAGCCAAACTATATAAATTTGAAACCCCCCCCAAAAAATATGAAATTTTTAGAGAATTTATACACAGGATATCCTGAAAGCATAGATGCTTAATATTTTTTTCCCCATTGCTGTATTATAATGAGGAGCCAGTGGAATTATATCATAATAATAAAGTAAATATTTAAAAACATTTCTTGGCTAGCAATGAAAGCATTTTATCTTGGTATCCTTCCCCTTAGGCCATGCTAGAAGGAAGTTTAGATCCCTTAGTCTTTTCCTGTCACTCAGATCTCTAGATAGATTGGAGTTTATTTACTTTGTGACTTACTGGAGAAAAGCTATATTCCTGACATTTACATTTCAGTCACACATTCATTGGTTGTCCTACTGTAGTACCACAGGGATGTAACCTATTTTCCATGGAATGAGATCTTCACTTAGGTAGATCGCTGAACGTCCAGATAGTTGATTCCATAATTTTGGCTTCCTGGGGATACCTCTAGGTTTTGCACTCTATTCTCAAGGATGGTGTGGCTGTGTGTATGTTGGCTAGGAACACAAATGGCATGCCAATAGTCGCTATGCAAATACTAACTTGTTTTCATGACCACCATTTCCAAAATTTTGAGATTGAATTAATAAAAAGAAAAGGAAATTTGGATAAAGAAGCTGAACAGCTCTATTCACTAATATTCCAACCAGTGTTATAAATAAAATTCAACAATAACATATTTTCTCAACCCAAAGTTTTTACTTACTTAGGGATTTAAATGTCTAAGGATTTGGATAAAATAATGGAACACAATTTTCTACACCTTGTAAGAGCAACTAACAAAGACCTAAAAGAATGGAATCAAGTAGAAGTGTCATGGTGGGGGAGAGTGAACATCCTAACATTGTATGTTCTTCCCAAGTGGATCTCTATGTTCAGAATGCTACCATCAAATATCCCTACCCTGTGGTTAGCTATGGTTAAAACGTCTTTTTCTAATTTTATCTGGAGGAGGAAGAAACTAAGAATAAAAAATTAAATATTGTCCAATAATATCAGGAAAGGCGGTATGGGCTTTCCTGATATTGAGACTTAGTACTAAGCAAGGATGGTTTTATACGTAGCTTTATTGTATAAGGAGCAATCAAAATCCGAAGCTTGGTATAGACAAGAGTCTGAGATTAGTAACATAAAGGATTTCTCTAGACTAATCTGATATTCCAAAGTGGGTAAATATTCTTCTTCTTTTGTATTAAAACAGATTATCCCAACTTGGGAAAAAATAAAAAAGAGATTAAAATGTAACAATAAAATATTTGACTTCCAAGAAATTTACATTATTGAAACTGAAATTGAAAACATCTATTTAACTAACTGGAAGAATACAAATATTATTTGCATTAAAGGAGCACTATAGGGTCAGGAACACAAACATATATTTCTGAACCTATAGTGTTAAAACGACCATCTAGCCCCCCTGTCCCTCTCTTGCCTCCCTAAATATAGTAAAAGCTTTCTTGTATTAGAGCCTGAAGCTGCTGACTCTGCCCCTGTCTGGCTCAGAATAGCAAGCTGTCTGCTGACATCATCAGAAGTGTTGTTCTGAGCCAATCACAATGCATCCCCATAGGATTGGCTTAGACTTTGAAGGAGGCAGATCGGTGCAGAGCTAGCACAAGCCATACACTGCACTGGCACATCAGTATTTCCTCATAGAGATAAATTGAATCAACGAATCTCTATGAGGAAAGTTCAGTGTCTGCATGCAGAGGGAGGAGATACTGATATGTTGTGATGCACACTAGGCAAGACTGAGATAGGAAGCAGCTCTAGCAGCCATCTGAGAAGTAGCCAGTTGTTATCACTAGGCTGTAATGTAAACACTGCATATTCTCTGAAAAGACAGTGTTTACAGCAAAAAAGCCTGAAGGTAATCATTCTACTTACCAGAACAAAATGCAATAAGCTGTAGTTGCTCTGGTGACTATAGTGTCCCTTTAAGCATTTGATGAGCAATAATAGACTCAAACACTTTGATAAACTACCTATGGAATAACAGTTGAGAGATTTTTTTGTTATCTGAGAGTGTAGAATTTTTTATCCTACCAAGAATATACTTTCTAATGGGGATGTTTACAGTAAAATTATATCTGCTTTCTCAATCTATAGCTTAAAACATTTGTTCTCTAAATGTGTGAAATTGATAGAAACAGGTAAGGTCAATATCACTCCAGTCATAATCCAAAGATGGGAAAAAGCTTTAAATATTTCTATTGAAGAGGAAGTGTGGTCCACCTCTGTTTATAAAGTGAATACATATGTACATAGTTTAACACACTAATAACACTTTGATAAAGCCTCTTTGCAGGAGAAACGCGTTAGTGTTTTTTAAAAGCTGTTTTATGATACTTTTTTTTATCTCCAATAAAGATGGCTCATTTATGCTATTGGAGCCTCCTTTTTATTCTATTTTATTTTATAATATAATTCCTTTTACTCTCTCCAACACCCCCACTGGAGGACTCGAGGAGTGATATCCTTCGTGGGGATCATACCACCTACGCCTACATATATTGAGCAATATCCTATTTGCTCTTCACTTGTGAGTATGCCTCCATTTTTTTTATCATTTTATTTTGTATTATCCAGAGAGCACTATTTTGTGTTTTTATCCTTTTTATAAATCACCAATTATTCTAATACCAGCCTACTGCCATTGGAAAGGAGATATACCCTACCACCACTGGAGACCGCCTTTTTGAGGACATCCAAGGACCATCAACATATCCATAGGCGGGGATTGTACCGTCCAGGCTCACATATCTGGAGCTGAGTATAGGCTCCAGAAATTGTAAGTGCAATTCCTTTCCGTTCATTTACCATCACTTAAGATCTCAATATACTACACTATCTCCGTGTCTTTTTCTTTCCCTTCTCCATATCGCTCTGAGCGTGGGAATTCCATCATAGGCGCTGCTCCCTGATCCTACTACCTATATATGTACATAGGCTCTCTTTATTAGGGACTCATTATAAATTGATAAATACATGGTACATGGTACCATCTAGATTATCAAAGATGTATTCGAGTTACCATCAATCCTGCTGGAGAGGAGGTGCTGAGAGAGGCAATTATGTGCATTTATGGTGGTCATGTGGTAAAATTGCTCATCTATGGCAATCAGTACAAAATATTATCTATAAATTATGTGATACAAGGCTTATATACAAATCAGAGGTTATGTTGTTACATATTAATTGGCCTCATTTGACTAAGAGACAGCTTATCGCGGTTTGCCACTGTTTGGTTGCAGCCAAGTTAATTATTTCTAGGAACTGGAAGAAGGATCAACCCTTTACTACTTCTCACCTTATAACTCATATTAAGTTTCAATTGTTAATGGAGAGAGGCATAAGCAAAAATAAGGGCATTTATAGAGATATTGCCAAATGGGAGAAATTGATAAATTCCATAGATGCTTTAGAAAAACACAAGTAACAAATCTAGGGTATGAGATAGGATACCCCTGTTGGGAAGGGGTTCTTTCAGTGAGCGATCCATATGTTTGTTTGTTTTTTCTATTTCTTTATGTTTCGTGTACATGTCTATGTTATTGGAAAGGCATTTTGCTTATGGATTGTCAAGTATTTATGTTTATTTTTTTTTCTGTCTGATAAATGTGATTGTATGTATGAGTTGGAAGCTGGCTTCCGAGGATTGCTCGGACCAGGTACAGTTCATTTTTGTTAACATCTTCAGTGCCTTTATTTTTTCTTCAGTCATATTAATGTATAAAATATTACCTTAACAAGACAACTTGAACTTATCACAATTTGCAAATTGCTACTAATAATTACTATTTAAACAAATAAGTGACAAAGAACTCTAACAACTAAAATTAACTAACGTACTAACAACCCAACCTAACACCTGCAATCTACCCTCCATCTAACACTGGTAGCTTTCCCTCACTATAACAACTAACTAGATACCAGCTTCTTCTAACCAATTATCATAACTAAAACTCAACAAAATTTGACAGATAAAAGAATGAATAAATAATCACTAGCAGAGAGCACACTGTCACTGAGGCTGCCTGTCCTACTGCACACAGTCACACAACTAAACAAAGTGTGAGACTCTCTCTCACTATAAACATCTCTCTCTCTTTTTCTCTCTCTCTCTACCTAGAACACACACTAAAACACTATACACTAGATTAATGCAAGCAATGATTCCCTGGATGGCAACTACAAGGCAGAAATCTAATTTCTATTCTGTTTGTTGTGCTGCAAAATGAAAGGACAACACCATGTTAGCCTAATATACACAAGTTCCAACCCATTGTCTCCCTGTGCTTCCACTGGCCAAGTGTCTGCAACAAAATCACCATTTACTGACTGTTCTCTCACATCAATCGCAAACATTTGCTTATTTAATTTGAAATAGAATAGAAGTCTAATTGGACAAGCAAGCATGACATCACACAGACAGAATTAGTATTTTGGCCCAGGTTACCACCCATCATTCCTTTCCCTCCCCTCCCACTTGTTTACCACTTTTCAGCCATCCAAAGCACAACGCATGTATCCAAAACAATTTAGTTTCATTTGTTACGTTTCTGTTCATTTTCATTCCCTTTTGTTAATTTTAGATTTGGAAATCATCCGAAATTCACCTAAAATTTGATTCTGAAACAAGCTGCATGTTTAGTTAGTAACACAATATAGAATGTAGTTGAAGTTTGCCAAACAATGCCAAGACACTCAATTTTACTCTCTTCCCCTGAAATACTTCAGAGTCGAAGTAAGCCAATGATTCTGAGGTGGATGGATTTAAATGCCTTTACACCAGGTTCAGCTAATAAAATGCCATTTATGTGGAAAAAACATAATTAAATTGTATCTCCATTAAAAAATAAATAAAACACCTCGTTCCTGTCATGTTTTGTTTACTTGAGTGAAAGTTGCACACATTATAAAAGAATTACAAGTGACAAGAAATCAATATTCTAACAACGGTGGTAGCTATTTCATTTGCAAAGTACTGGCTTTACTATGATTAAATAAAGGAAACTAGTCAATGTAAAAACACACCCCAGTGAGCAATACTATAATTAGTGGAATAATAAAAAGAAAACAATACACTTAATTGTTCAAATAATTTCTTGAATAGTTGTGAGCAATACATGTTTTATCAAAAATAGCAAGTATATTTAATAGATTTATTAGGAATAAATTTAATAATGTTAAACGATGCAATTATGTGACATAGTACCACACACCGCTTTATAATCAAAAACAAATATCCAAATTATGTGTACAAATTGTTTTCAAATATTTTTATTAAAGTATATGCCAAAAAAAGGACAAAAATATAACAATACATCAAAATAATACAGAAAAATAACACAGAGAAAAAAAATAAAATAATATATAGGCATCATTTCAATTAATGTTAAGAGTAAAGATGACGATTAGAGATCAAGGGGCTTTCTAATGTAACTGATTATGGTACATTATAAGCCATTATAAGCCAAATCCATCTTACTTCCAAATGCCCTATATGTTGCTGTCAATACCTGCCTCTGTGTCATTATCCAAGTTTATTTTATGTGTACAAATGAAACTAAAATAAGTACCAGAATCTGCACACATAGATAATCGTAAATAATCTACAGAAAAAATATGTATACCAAAAGTGTGCACATTTATTGATAAAAAAAAGTATGCATATCAAAAAATGGTGTTATACCGTCACAGCAGCCCTCGTAGATGCTAAAGGTAGTACAGGCATATCACACTAAACCATTGTAGTGCACTGAGATGACACAAATTTCCCAGACAGGGGAAGGTCTAGGGCTTTCACACTCTTTTTCGGGGTAGTCTTCTGGGTGGTCTCTCCCCTGTCTGGCAGTTGCAGGTAGTACAGCAAACTGATATTTTCCGAACATATTTTTTTTTCTCTCTCTCTTGCTGGGAAAATTCTGTCATTTCAGTGCACTTCAATGGTTTGTGTGATATGTCTGTACTACCTTTACCATCTTTGAGGGCTGCTGTGACAGTATGACACCAATACTCAACAAATGTTCACGCTTTTCGTATACATACTTTTTTAGTGGATTATTTGGGATTATCTATTTGTGCGGACCTACATGCACCTATTGTGACACATTATCTATAACTGGGAAAAGTCCAGCACCGTCGCAAGAATCCTGTTTATTTAACGATGGAATGACTCACAAATACAATCTAACATTTTATTTTGCCATTTCTGAGATAATTTGGTGTTGCGGCTATACATATGAATGGAATATTATTTCCTGTTCACACTATCTTGAGTTTATTATTAAGTACCAGAATCACCTGTGTAGTGAAATGTGCCTCATTTCTACTAATATATCGATACATGCTGGTACTGTTTTTTGTTTGTACTATGCTAACATCTAAATAAAAAAAATGTTTACAAAAAATATATAATATACTCAAATAAGTTTGTTTTAAATATTTTTTTATTTCGTTGGTAACAGTCTAACCAGCATATAGCAAGGGTGCAAATAGTTGCACTGTAGCCTACGCAGAGGCTTATCATGGCAATTTTATGGTGAGCTCGCATGTGCCTTCGCAGAGGCCAGGTATTGAATCGCCATATAGCAGTAATCATCAATACAACATATGCATATGGTACAGATCCACAGATCTACGTATATATAGTATACATTTTCTTTATCTTTTATAGTATGAATTTCCTAAATTGTTTGTTACCGAGGTACAGGCTTCTGGCTCATTGTTGTGTGTAGTGTGTGGTCATCGTTGGTGCGGCATAGGTTGTGTATAGAGTTATTATGGTATTTAGCGCGGGACGTGCCGTTGTCTAAATAGCAACCTGGTGTGAGCTTTTCGTGCCGTGGCCATCGTCTGCACATTTGTATGTGGCTGTGCCTGTGAGTCATTCGCGTAATTGCTTACTGCAATGTGGGTAGCCCTGCATTATATTATTGGGTCATGTCAGATGTGATTAGCGTATTCTTGTCGTCTTTAGGTTACGCGTGATAAAGTAGTCAGAGGGCTACTTGTCTATGTGGTCTGCTCGCGTGTCGTATTGTGCACCCACCGTCTGGTGGGTCGTGGGTGAAGCCATCTGAGACGTCTGTTCCGGGGCCTAGTGTTATGGTGTGTAGGTGTGAGCGCTTGTCACATTCATGTGGTCAATAGTTGCCAGGGATCCCTTTCCATATTTGTATGTCTGGGTGTCTGGGTGGGTGCCTTGTGAGGTATGTTCGTGTGGGGTAAGGTTCGGGAACAGGGGGTGTAGAGAGATGAGGAGGGGGGGTAGGAGTGGAGGGGGGAGGTAGTTGGAGAGAGCAAGGGAGGCGAGTGAATATCTCCGCTGTCTGGTTGACATCCACTTCCCCAGACTCCGCCCCGGTTAGTCCCACCCTGTCAGCGCCCCAGTTGGTCACCTCTCGCGTGTCTGGGTGTGTTTAGGAGTGACACGAAGTCATCTGAAGCAGTGTATCTCAGCCAGTAGAACCATCTCTTTGTGTATTTTTCTTTTGCCTTTGCAGTGGTTGCCTTCAGGTCCTCAAATTTCCTGGTATCCTCCACCTCCTCCACCCAACGTCAGAGGGGGGGGGGTTCGTGGTTGCTTCCAGAAAATGGGGAGTGTAGCTTTCGCTGCATTTAGAAGCCTCTGTATCACAGAGCATTTATACGCCGGCGTGGGCATTGTCGTGTGGTGCAGCAGGCTCAAATAAGTTTGTAAAACATACAATTTGTGAGTGCAACTAATTCAATATATATGAAATAAAACAACTCCTGTGCACATTTATAACACATTGTATACTTAGAAGAAAACTCAGACATGATTATTTACTAACATGAAAATTGTCTGGAATTAAAAGTTCATTTCAAATTTAAAGCCAAAAGAGCCAAACTGTAAAAAAACAAAAAATCAGTTGTCAGCTGTGCTTCCGGTTAATCTATTTTGGCCATTAATTCAAAGTTCATGCTGAATTCAGTTTGGATTCCTGACTGTTGCAGAGCTACACCACCAAAATTTCTCACTTTAGTATATATAGGCTTGGTGATTAGTAAATAACAGACGTGATGATTTGGTCCAAACTGCAACTTATCTTAAATTGGGTCGATTGCGTGATTGGTCATATTCCCAAATATTAAGCCAAATTTACCTGGATTACAAACTAACTGAAATGTGCAATGACTAGGCATGTTTGTTTTGATTCATGATTCGGGATTCCACCTGTGGCACCAAAAAAAGAAAAAAGATTTTTGATGGGACAGTCACTAAATGGTATAATCACAGATCAAGTGAGCATTGAGCTCACAAAGGACACAAAGGAGGAACATTTAAAAAATAAATAAAAAAAAGTTATAAAAATATATATTATATATTTTACTACTCCTCCTCCTTTTCTGACTTTTAATGACTTTTTCTAACTTTATCTGTGAACCAAATGGTGGTAAAATACTCCTAGTAATGCACTTTTAAATGTATACCGTATATACTCGAATATAAGCCAAGGCACCTGATTTTACCACAAAAAAAACTGGGAAAACTTATTGACTCGGGTATAAGCCTAGGGTGCGAAATGCAGCAGCTACTGGTAAATTTCTAAATAAAATTAAATCCCAATAAAAGTACATTAATTGAATATTTATTTACAGTGTGTGTATATAATGAATGCAGTGTGTGTGTGCTTGTGTAGTGTGTGTATATAATGAATGCAGAATGTGTGTGTTTGTGTGAATGCAGCGTGTGTGTATATAATGCAGAGTGTGTATATTGGGGGGCAATGTCAATCCCTGGTGGTCCAGAGGCTGTGCAGTGGGGGGGTCGGCAGCGAGCTGTTTCTTACCTCCGTTCATCTCAGCTCCGTTCATCTCCCAGTGTAAATCTCGCGGTCTGCCCGTGGCAACGCTCTGACGGCCGTGGGTGCCACGAGATTTACACTGGGAGCTGAACAGAGCTGCTGTAAAGGTAAGAAACAGCTCGCTACCGGCCCCCAACAGGACCGCCGGGCTTGTAATGAGCCCGGTGGTCCTGGTCTGTATTATGGCAATGTAAGTTGCCATAATCCAGACACTGACTCGCGTATAAGCCGAGTGGGGCTTTTTCAGCACAAAAAATGTGACGAAAAACTTGTCTTATACTCGAGTATATACGGTACATGATATTTTTATACATATATATTATATTTTGCAGTACAATGATTTGCCCATTTTCATGCACTTTAGGTTTGTCTGATTCATTTTTTCTGAATCGGTTTATAGTTAATTTTTAAATTGTTTGGGGTAACGGTTGCTGGTGCCTGTTTCCTGTTTCCCTTGTCCTGACTATTTTGGCACGTAAAGCTGTACGCTGTATGCATAGAGCCTGTTCATGGAGTGATTCCTATTATCAGTACATTTGCACTGCGAAGCGCATGTTACAATATAAGATTTATTTATTTCTCTTTTTTTATTAGATGTCTTTATGCTCAACTAATACTCAAACAATAATGTGGGGTTGGTTCACCTATATTTAAACTGTTCATTAATTCGAACAGACATATGGGCAATATTTCAGCCAAACCAAATTTTCTCACTATGGACACAGGGCCAGTGCAATGATTTTTGGCTATACAGGCGAATATGCGTTTTGCCCGTCCCCTCCCCCATCCCCCCAAAAATGTATCTTCACCTGTGTGCCTCATAACCCATCTTTTGAATGCTGTGCTTTAGTGTGGGGGATAGGGGCAGAATTCTGTGGGATAGGGACTTTATTATTATTATAATATTATAGCACCAACAAATTCTGTAGTGCTGTACAATAGGGCTTTAGTAGGTGGATAGGGACAGTACTGTGTGTGTGGGACAGGGGCCTTAGTAGTAGTATCAGGGAATAGAGGCAGTATTGTGAGGGGGATAACGACTTTAGCAAGGGTGGAAGAGGGGCACTATTGTGGGGAGTTGGGGCTTTATTGGGGTGGGGGCAAGGACCGTATTGCCGCAGCTTGATTCTTTAGTATGGGGACAGGGCCCATATTGTAGGGGATTGATTGTGGGGGGGGGATAGGGACAGTGTTATGGGGGATTGGTGTGTTAGTGGTAGGGTTAGAAACAGTATTGTGGGTAAGGTGGCTTCAGTGTGGTGGGATATAGGCAGTATTGTGTGGGACAGGGGCATTAGTGATGGGTTAGGAACAGTATTATGGTGGAGTGAGTCTATGGTGGGGGAAATAGAAACAGTATTGTGGGATCTGGAGCTATGGTGGGGGTATTGGAACAGTATTTTGGGGGTTGGAGCTTTAGTGAGGGTGCAGGGGCAGTATTGTGGGGGACTGTAGCTATGTTAAGTGGGATAGGAAAAGTATGGGGGCAGGGGTGGTATTGTGAGGGTAAGGCATTGTGGGGGACTGGGGCTCTAGTGGGGGGGATTGGAACAGTTTTAAGGGACAGGGAAGCATTATGGGGGACTGGGGCAATGGTGGGAGGGGGGTTGGTAACTGTATTGAGGGAGCAGGGCAGCAGTGTGGGGGAATGAGGCAATGGTGGGAGGGAGGGACAATATTGTGGAAAAGAAACAAACACTTTTTTCAATCCACCCAGTCTTCTACCTTTTGGAGACCTGGAGTGAATCCACAGCCTGGGGTCCAGTGGGCTGCCGCAGTGCTCCTCTGAGGGAGCTTCGACCAATATCCGCATTACTTGTACAGCTATCTCACATGCCCCGCAGGTGCCTGAGAGTCAGAATATGACGTCACATTATTACTCCCAGGACCGCTCGAGGGAGCTATACAGGAAATGTAGGAAATGTAGATCTGGGTCGGAGTTCCCTCGCGCGCCCTCTGCTCCTGCGCCAGGACGCAGAGGTACCGGCGCTTGGCCACACTGCAGGAAATGACCATCTGGAGATGAGTGCTGTGGACTTCTCTCCTGATGGTCAATTGGATATTTGTGCCCCCCGGGCCACAGTGCGCTAAGGCGGCCACCTGTTCTGTCTTATGGTAGCGCCGGCCCTGTATGTACAAGTCTAGTAAATAACACTGACATCCTCCAGAGTCATAACTCTGTGAGTAACAGCCTTTCATAATTCTCTCTTTGTAATTCCTAATTTTTTTTATCTAGGGCTATTGGTCACAGAGTCTAGAAACTTCTCTTAATATTGTGAGTTTTATTTCAAACTGCCATGAACTCAATTTACTAGAACACATTTACTATGATCCACAAGAACAATTCTCCAAATTAATTTGGCATGTAAAGTTAAAAAAAGAAACATGAAAAAAGCACATTCAGCCCAAATGTCCTATCATTTATTCAATATCCATACAGACTTTGCCCCTAAAAAAAGTTTATATAATTTCTACCATATTATTATTACTAATTACTAGTAGTGATGTCCCGAACGGTTCGCCACGGACTCATTATTGAGTAAACTTTGACTTTGATTCATTGTGAAGCTGCATTCTTTTTTTTTTTATTATTCTTTTTTTTTTTGCGGTTATAGAAATACAAAGCTTTTCAGTTGGTGTCAAAGAGAAGGTGAACAAACAATAGTACCATAGTACATTTTCATGATATAGTACATCAACACATGCAGTATGTTAACCATTTTTTAAATAATAAAAGAAAGTGTTTGTCTGGCTAGGTTCCCTCATGTCTGCGCCATGGTAGGTGTTCTTTGGGTTAGAGGGTGCTTGCTAGGAGCGGGATGCGCCCTGGTCTCTGTCAGTATTAGGCATATTAATTGATTAATTTCTTAAGGCGCCTACGTTAGTTAAATGTCGCTTGGTCAGGGGAGTAGTTGGTGACCTAAGACATGTTACGTGGTGGCTGGTATAAATGCAGGTCTTGGTAGGTCCGTCTCGGGTTGTGCTTCTGGTCGCTTGTAAGAGTGTGAATGAGAGCATTGCACATCCCAATTAAAGTTGCAGGGGGGGGGGATTTATTCTAGTCTAGGTGTCTGGCTATATGCTTTCAGAGCCAGTTGAAAGGTATGGGTGGTTACTATAGAACACTGAAAGTAAAATTAAACTTAAACTTTAGCTGGCATCACGTTAGCGTGGTCGTGGAGTTACATGGTGTGAGCTGAACTTAAACAAGTGAACATCTAAACATTGAGTCCCGGCTTGACCGCAGCCGTCGCCCTCAGGCGGGATGGTCGGAGGTGCGTGGCTCAAGTCCCTTTGGTACGAAGGGTCTGATATTGGCCACATTCCATGTTGTACCCTGTACCACTGGTAGAGTGTTAGTCGGCACCCCAAGAGCCTCGAGGAAGGTGGAAGCATCGGAGAGTTGTAGAAGAGAGTGTACTTTGCCTTCTCTTTTCACCAGTAGGCGATGCGGTCCCCACTTATATGGTATAGATTTGTCCCGGAGCTGCTGTGTGATTTGCTTAAAGGATCTCCTCCATGTTAGGGTATGTCTGGAATAGTCCCTGAAAAGCGCCAGGTGAGCCCCCTCGAAGGGAAACGTTGGAGAGCCTTTAGCGGCCCCATAAGCACCCCCCGGTCGGAGTCCCTTACAAATTTTATGAGCACATCACTTGGGGCTTCTTTTGGTGCTTTGCTGGCCCTGGGTAGGCGAAAGCAGGAGTTGATTCCTAGCTGTTTTGCTTGTTTAGGCAGGAGAAGAGTCGTTATAAGCCATCTGCAGTAGTGAGGCAGTTCAGCCGCCGTGATCGTTTCAAGGATTCCTCAGACTCTCAGATTGCGAGCTTTAGTTCTGTCCTCCATGTTGGCTAATTGTGCTGTCGGTGAATTACATTGCTGTTGCAGTGAGTGTAAGGCTGTATCAGTGTTCATTTGTGCAGTACTGATATTTTGGATAGTTTCTTCCACTGATTGCACCTTGCTGGTGAGCGTGGAGACTTCCCCTCGTACCTGTGCCATATCGGCCTGGAACATGGCTTGAATGTCCTTCATCAGAGCCTTTATGTCGGCTTTCGTGGCCGGAGCCGCATCTCCCAGCTCCTTGGGTGCCATGGGCTTTGTCAGTGCCAGAGCCGCTGTTTGTATGTCGGCCAGCAGACCGTCGTCATCCGACGAAGGAGAGGAGTAGGCCTCAGCCTGCGCCATCTTTGAAAAGTTGGGCCGCATGGCCGTGCGCAAGTAAGTCCCGATATCCTGGGAACCCGTGCTCGGGTCCGCTCGGGATTTCTTTGTTTTCTTCCCCATGTCATAGGGCACACCTGGAGCTGTTTAATACTCGACGGTGTGGGCTTTTCTCCCCGATATCAGTCTTTTGTAGACGGAGCTGTGGCAATGTGCGTCTTGCTTTCTCCGGTGCTGGCTCCGCCCCCCCCGTGAAGCTGCATTCTTAGTGAGCTGTCCAGGAGGTGGGAGGGTCTGGGATGGAGGGTCTGCTGCTGATTGGCTGGAATGTGTCTGCTGACTGTGAGGTTCAGGGTCAAAGTTTACTCAATGATGAGTCCGCGGCGAACCGTTCGTGGTGAACCGTTCAGCGAACCGTTCGGGACATCACTAATTACTAGTCATTACTAAAAAAAGTTTATATAATTTCTACTATATTAGTATTACTAATTACTAGTCACTTTGGCTTTGAACAGAGTTGACCAATTTGTCAATTACATTTGTTTCTATTTCTATGCATTAAATAAACACTCCACATTAAATGAACAGAGCACTCCAAGCACAAAAACCACTACAGTATGGTGTCAGGAGCGCCCTGATGCCCTTCCAGAGTAAGCAGTCAAACCATTTAAGATCGATAACATCACCTCTGTATCACTAAATGCATGCTGCTGTCAGAAACGTCCGTCACTGATTTACAGGAACACCCACTGTAGAGGTTATGGTACCAGTAGTGACTTGATGTCATTCCAGAGTAAAAATGTTGTACCCTGTACCGCATCCTCCAGAGCCATAACTCTGTGAGTAACAGCCTTTCATAATTCTCTCTTTGTAATTCCTAATTTTTTTTATCTAGGGCTATTGGTCACAGAGTCTAGAAACTTCTCTTAATATTGTGAGTTTTATTTCAAACTGCCATGAACTCAATTTACTAGAACACATTTACTATGATCCACAAGAACAATTCTCCAAATTAATTTGGCATGTAAAGTTAAAAAAAGAAACATGAAAAAAGCACATTCAGCCCAAATGTCCTATCATTTATTCAATATCCATACAGACTTTGCCCCTAAAAAAAGTTTATATAATTTCTACCATATTATTATTACTAATTACTAGTAGTGATGTCCCGAACGGTTCGCCACGGACTCATTATTGAGTAAACTTTGACTTTGATTCATTGTGAAGCTGCATTCTTTTTTTTTTTATTATTCTTTTTTTTTTTGCGGTTATAGAAATACAAAGCTTTTCAGTTGGTGTCAAAGAGAAGGTGAACAAACAATAGTACCATAGTACATTTTCATGATATAGTACATCAACACATGCAGTATGTTAACCATTTTTTAAATAATAAAAGAAAGTGTTTGTCTGGCTAGGTTCCCTCATGTCTGCGCCATGGTAGGTGTTCTTTGGGTTAGAGGGTGCTTGCTAGGAGCGGGATGCGCCCTGGTCTCTGTCAGTATTAGGCATATTAATTGATTAATTTCTTAAGGCGCCTACGTTAGTTAAATGTCGCTTGGTCAGGGGAGTAGTTGGTGACCTAAGACATGTTACGTGGTGGCTGGTATAAATGCAGGTCATGGTAGGTCCGTCTCGGGTTGTGCTTCTTGTCGCTTGTAAGAGTGTGAATGAGAGCATTGCACATCCCAATTAAAGTTGCGGGGGGGGGGGATTTATTCTAGTCTAGGTGTCTGGCTATATGCTTTCAGAGCCAGTTGAAAGGTATGGGTGGTTACTATAGAACACTGAAAGTAAAATTAAACTTAAACTTTAGCTGGCATCACGTTAGCGTGGTCGTGGAGTTACATGGTGTGAGCTGAACTTAAACAAGTGAACATCTAAACATTGAGTCCCGGCTTGACCGCAGCCGTCGCCCTTAGGCGGGATGGTCGGAGGTGCGTGGCTCAAGTCCCTTTGGTACGAAGGGTCTGATATTGGCCACATTCCATGTTGTACCCTGTACCGCTGGTAGAGTGTTAGTCGGCACCCCAAGAGCCTCGAGGAAGGTGGAAGCATCGGAGAGTTGTAGAAGAGAGTGTACTTTGCCTTCTCTTTTCACCAGTAGGCGATGCGGTCCCCACTTATATGGTATAGATTTGTCCCGGAGCTGCTGTGTGATTTGCTTAAAGGATCTCCTCCATGTTAGGGTATGTCTGGAATAGTCCCTGAAAAGCGCCAGGTGAGCCCCCTCGAAGGGAAACGTTGGAGAGCCTTTAGCGGCCCCATAAGCACCCCCCGGTCGGAGTCCCTTACAAATTTTATGAGCACATCACTTGGGGCTTCTTTTGGTGCTTTGCTGGCCCTGGGTAGGCGAAAGCAGGAGTCGATTCCTAGCTGTTTTGCTTGTTTAGGCAGGAGAAGAGTCGTTATAAGCCATCTGCAGTAGTGAGGCAGTTCAGCCGCCGTGATCGTTTCAAGGATTCCTCAGACTCTCAGATTGCGAGCTTTAGTTCTGTCCTCCATGTTGGCTAATTGTGCTGTCGGTGAATTACATTGCTGTTGCAGTGAGTGTAAGGCTGTATCAGTGTTCATTTGTGCAGTACTGATATTTTGGACAGTTTCTTCCACTGATTGCACCTTGCTGGTGAGCGTGGAGACTTCCCCTCGTACCTGAGCCATATCGGCCTGGAACATGGCTTGAATGTCCTTCATCAGAGCCTTTATGTCGGCTTTCGTGGCCGGAGCCGCATCTCCCAGCTCCTTGGGTGCCATGGGCTTTGTCAGTGCCAGAGCCGCTGTTTGTATGTCGGCCAGCAGACCGTCGTCATCCGACGAAGGAGAGGAGTAGGCCTCAGCCTGCGCCATCTTGGAAAAGTTGGGCCGCATGGCCGTGCGCAAGTAAGTCCCGATATCTTGGGAACCCGTGCTAGGGTCCGCTCGGGATTTCTTTGTTTTCTTCCCCATGTCATAGGGCACACCTGGAGCTGTTTAATACTCGACGGTGTGGGCTTTTCTCCCCGATATCAGTCTTTTGTAGACGGAGCTGTGGCAATGTGCGCCTTGCTTTCTCCGGTGCTGGCTCCGCCCCCCCCGTGAAGCTGCATTCTTAGTGAGCTGTCCAGGAGGTGGGAGGGTCTGGGATGGAGGGTCTGCTGCTGATTGGCTGGAATGTGTCTGCTGACTGTGAGGTTCAGGGTCAAAGTTTACTCAATGATGAGTCCGCGGCGAACCGTTCGTGGTGAACCATTCGGCGAACCGTTCGGGACATCACTAATTACTAGTCATTACTAAAAAAAGTTTATATAATTTCTACTATATTAGTATTACTAATTACTAGTCACTTTGGTTTTGAACAGAGTTGACCAATTTGTCAATTACATTTGTTTCTATTTCTATGCATTAAATAAACACTCCAAATTAAATGAACAGAGCACTCCAAGCACAAAAACCACTACAGTATGGTGTCAGGAGCGCCCTGATGCCCTTCCAGAGTAAGCAGTCAAACCATTTAAGATCGATAACATCACCTCTGTATCACTAAATGCATGCTGCTGTCAGAAACGTCCGTCACTGATTTACAGGAACACCCACTGTAGAGGTTATGGTACCAGTAGTGACTTGATGTCATTCCAGAGTAAAAAGTCAAACCACCCACCAGGTGTCTTCTGCTGTCTTCTCTGCTGCCAGAAGCTTCTGTCATTGAGTTTTTGCTTCTGCTCACTTGGAGTTGCCTGAAGTAACCTATTGTAAAGAAAGGTTATTTTAAAGAAGGAGTTTCCCTTGGAGTTCTGTGAAACTATGAATAGAAGTTTCTTTTTTTTTTTAGTTAGACCGTTTTAGCTTTCAAAAGATGTAAAATGCTAAAGAAAAATAATTTTTAATTTAAAAAAAAGAAGATAAAAACCATAAGTTTAGACATACCAGGTTTGTTTTTATATTCTTGTTGCTTTTGTTGTGCCTGTGGAAATTAGTGTTAGCAAGATTGCAGGTCTGACTCAGTGCACACCTTATAACATGTATGCATGGTGGAAGAATCATTCCCGGGTTCATACCTCTGTGGTAGCTGTGAGTGAATGGCTTTTCAGAAAGCTCACTGAGCAGAGTTTAGTGATGTCATCCAGTGGTGTGGGAGGAGATAAAACAGCTAGGGTACAGGCTGGTAGTTAGGTGACAGTTACACATGGTAGCAGGGGAGAGGAAAAAGGAATTATTTGGCTAGTCCTGATTTTGAACACCTTAGCAGTTTTGCTCTTTTTAGTGAAGATGCTGGAAGTATCAGTTAAGGAGTAGCTGTAATGGAGGAAGCTATTTTTTCTGACATCCAAGGGAACAGCCCCACTTGTAGGGGTTGGAATAAAAAATTGAGAAATGCTAGACAGGCTGTGGAGGTAGGTGACTCTATGGGGTAATCTGCTACTCTTATCGACTCAACTTCACAGTTTGTTGTCTGCCGGGTACAGCATGTTGCTGACAAAGTAGATGGATTATTGAGAGGGTTGGGGATGGCACATGTCTTATGGTGCCAATGACAAACTCAGAGGAAGATGCAGGATTCTAAAGAATGAGTTCAAGGAATTAGGAAATTAACTGAAGAAAAAGACCTCCAAATTAGTATTTTTAGAGATATTACCTGTGCTATGCGCTATAATGGAAACGCAACAAGTGATTAGTGAAGTTAATGCATGGCACAGTCAAGGAAGCTTTTATATTTTGAGAGCACTGGACTCATTTTGTGTCTGGGTAAAATCTCTATAGCTTTAATGGATTGAACCTAAATGGAAGAATGTCTGTTGGAAGATTTTAGGTATGAAGATATAATCTAGTTTAGAAAAATGGTGCCTCAGAGGGAAAATTATAACCTACAAATAGATCCAGAGCCAAAGCAAATTATTGTCTAGAAATCTATTAATAAAGAAGACTATACATATGATGCAAGGTTACCCATATAGATTGGAAGAAAGGAGATTTAGTCTAAGGTGAACAATGAAAAACAATGAAGATGTGAGATTATTTTTCTAAAGAGGTGGTTTCATAAGAGTATGTACAGATTTTTAAACAGTGATTGGATGATTTCTTGCAAACACACAATATTCAGGGGTATAATATTTAAAATGTGAGGTAAAAGCTTCTTGATCCAATGAGAGATCTGACTGCCATGGTGGGATTGTGAATGATTTTTCCCTAGTTTGTTGCAAACTTGGAAAGGGCATCAACAGTTTTTTTGCCTTCTTTTGGATCAACAGCAAAATGTGATGTGAGAACGGTTGAACTTGATGCATACAAGTCTTTTTTCAGCCTATGTATTTTTTCATAAGTTAAAGGAACACACCACTCACCATAGCCACAACTGCAGGTGCCCTCCATTTAAAGAGACATTCATTATTTTTTTTAAATATTCATTTCTTAGCAGTGATCTGCTGGAGCCTGTCCGCTCCTCCAGTACTAACACTGGAAAGCTGAAAGTTTATAAACAGGAAGTTTCCTTAGTTCTGCTAAGCTAAACCCTTAATTAAAGCGCCACTGTCACCTCACCTTGCAAAATTAGTACGTGATAAAGATAAAATCTTTCTGAAATACTCATACTGAATGTGTCGGAATTTCACAGAAATTCCAAGCCAGTCAAAAGATATTCTAAGACAAAGTAGAGACTACTTTGTCTCAGTATATATATCGTACACATAACATGGCTAGACACTGAGTGGAGCTACCGCTGTCTAGAAGTATCAATTTCCCACCCATCACCAGTGACACTTGCAGAGATATTAGCTGTGTCTATAAAAGATCCCATGGGTTCTCCATAGACCACAATGCTGTACTCTTACGCATGCACAAAAGTATAGCGCAGAAAAGGACCAGCCCAGAAGAATATGGCGGCACCCATGAGAGACCGGATCAGATAAGCAAATCTCATCTTTCCTGCACACCCCCACCCCCCAGTCACTGATCCACGTTAGGTTTTTTTTTTAATTATGTAAAGTCCCCAGAGGGTGACAGTGTCCCTTTAAAGAATTTCTATTTGTTAACAAAATGAATGCTAAGACAACGTCTTCAGATCAAAGCAGCTGAGAAACTATGTAATGTGTAAATCTATTTTTTAAGAATAGAAGTAAAAATCATTTATATAGGACATATTAAATTTACTTTCAGTACATTGACAACTTACCCATGTGTAATGTATCATCATGAATTTATGTTGAATATCCTTGGGTATGTCCTATAAACAACTATTTCCTGTTTAGTGACAAATTCTGTGAGGGGGAATGTGATGAGGACTGCCTATGCCCCGTCTTATGCGAACCTTTTCCTGGGATGGTGGGAAGGACATATTCAACATCTAGAAGCTCTACATGAATTTTGTGGCATCGATATATACACTACCTCATTGTTGTGTGGCAGGGCATGCCCGACAAATTCAAAAGATTTGTATATCTTCTCAACCAAAATGAAGAAAATCTCAGGTTCACCTCAGAATTTGGAGGACACACCCTTAATTTTTTGGACATTGCCATCTCAATTATGGAGGATGGCTCCGTCCAATCCACTCTATTAAAGGACCACTCTAGGCACCCAGACCACTTCAGCTTAATGAAGTGGTCTGGGTGCCAGGTCCTTCTAGGGTTAACCCATTTTTTCATAATTATAGCAGTTTCAGAGAAACTGCTATAATTATGAATGGGTTAAGCCTTCCCCCTAATCCTCTAGTGGCTGTCTCATTGACAGCCACTAGAGGCGCTTGCGTGCTTCTCACTGTGAAAATCACAGTGAGAGCACGTCATAGGAAAGCATTGTTTTCCTATGAGAGGCTGAATGCGCGCAGCCGCATTCAGCGGCGGAGGCGGAGAGGAGGAGGAGAGCTCTCCGCCCAGCGCTGGAAAAAGGTAAGTTTAAACCCCTTTCCCCTTTCCAGAGCCGGGCGGTAGGGGGTCCCTGAGGGTGGGGGCACCCTCAGGGCACTATAGTGCCAGGAAAACGAGTATGTTTTCCTGGCACTATAGTGGTCCTTTAAGGAAGTCCTTATCCTCCAATGGCCACCTACGTTGGGATAGCTTCCATCCAAAACCCCTGAGATATGGCATCCTGATTGGCCAATAGCTCAGGGTACAGAGAAATTGCAGTGATTTGTAAGATTTTAAAATCATGGCAAAGATCCTGCAAAAACAGTTCCATAAAAAGAGCTCTATCAACAAATGCCTCAGAAAGGCATACAGGAGGGCATTGGAGGCCGATAGGGACACTCCTGGGAAACTGTCACACAAATGGCTCAACCAAAGTAATCAGGATGATTGCCCCATATGATATGGGATGGGACACTATGATAAAAACTTGTGAACAATTTTGGCCCATTCTGACATCTTAAAAAGGTTATAAGCTGTGAGGATATTTATGGGATGATAAATATTAAAAATCATATTTTAAATTTTTTTATCAAAAATGTATTTAATAATTTTTATTATATCAAAAATTTATATCTGGGCACTGTTCCCCGATTAATGATTTAAAGTTGAGAATTACCCACAATTTTAGTTCTCTTAGCTACTAGAGGAAGTTTCAGCAGAAGATTTTTATTTCACATATTAATCACAAATTAATTATAAACATATAATTTATTGTGACAATAATAATAAAAATAATATATGTAACGTGTGACAATAATCAGTGAATATTTAGGTATAACATAAGTATACAATATGGCAGTGGTTTAACACAACATAGACAGCTAAAACAACAGTTATATGCACAGTTGTCAACAGTTTAAGATTTATGATAGGATACTCCACTTAGAAACCAAATTCACATAGAAGACAGAACTTCATAGAATACAGCAGTGCAGCGTAAAGCAATAAAACTTTGGCTGACAGTCAAATCACACTGCATTAACTATTCCACTGCTGGCTACAATCCTCATAGGCAAGATATCCTATTATTTTGCAATTGTACTACAATATTTCTCATACTAGATCATTTGACCATTGCAAGGATCATCCAATAAGAATAATTCTAACCAGATTTTACATTGCAGATTTTTAACTTTTCTTAAATAAGATTCACTATCTTATATCAGAACAAGTTAATACCACTGAATAAAAAATTGGCATTCTAACATTTGGCAAATTTACCGTTAATATATCGTTATCTTTATTCCACCTGGAGGAATGGAGTTTTTATAACCATGTATTCCTTAGCTAATTATGGTTTCTAATAATTGAAATCTGACCAATATTTATCCAGATATATTCCTGCTATTAGTAAAAATTTATTAAATTTGATTAAATAAAAACCAGCATAATTACCAGTTAGGTTGTAGATTTAGTGTTCTGCTAGTCTAAGTTTTAAGCATCTTGATGTCATCCCTATATATTGAAGGTCACATGGGCACTCCAATAGCTATATATTCTTCCTTTTGTTACAACAGATATGGTATTTTATGGGATTAGAATTATTAGTATTATTAGAAGTGAATTGTATAGTTTTAGATTGCATACTTGAGTTCGTACTTATACAAACTATACCTCTATTACATAAAAAAAATTGTGTGATTGTGATAGAAAGGATGAGTTTTTGTTGGCAGGAACTTTAGTAAAATATTTTTAAGAATTGATTTGAAATTTGGAGAACCCCTAAAACAATGCTGGGATTATCTGAGTGCCGTGTTTCTTTTTTATCTATTATTATTTAATATGTTTATTTTCTACTGCCTGGCATCCTATTTTATTGTTCCAGTGAGGACAACTCCAAAGAATCCTAGGTGGGGATTATACCACTTACGCACTACCCATTGAGCAGTTTGCCTCCTCCAAATGTGAGTACCCAATTGTTATTCTACACTCCTGGTAATTCTTAAACAGTGAGCACGATTGTTGCCTCTTTTTATTCTATTTTATGGTCTTGATATTGCTGTGACATCCGCCTAACAAAAAACTCTTCACGTATCCTATAAGTGGGGATTATACCACTGTACGCTATTTATGATAGAGCTGGTTTAACCCCTTAAGGACCAAACTTCTGGAATAAAAGGGAATCATGACATGTCAGACATGTCATGTGTCCTTAAGGGGTTAAAGCTCTATAAAACACGATTAGGACTATATACGACCTTCTATCTACTATTATTAATGAAGATAATCAAAAGGCTTTAGTGTCTCGACAGATAGCAGGATATTTCTTCGGAGGCATAGGTACTCCAGACCCGAGGTTACATTATAGACTTCCATTACCCCCCAGTCCAGGAGATTCCCCCGCGATCTAAGCGACGTCAAGAGAATTACAAGTGCTGGTGGACACCGAAATACAAGCCCTCTTCAACAAAGGGGCAGTTCAGTGGGCACCAGACAAAGGAGGTTTCTTCAGCTCCATTTTTCTAGTCAAGAAGAAAACAGGAGATTTTTGCCCGGTTATAAACCTGAGGAACCTGAACAACTTCGTATCCTATCAACACTTCAAGATGGAAGGAATCCATCTTCTAATAGACTTGCTGCGCCCAGGGGATTGGTTCACTCGCCTGGACCTGAAGGACGCATATCTATCCGTTCCTGTGGAATCCGGATGTTGACGCTTCCTATGTTTTGTTTGGAAGGGGAGACCGTGCCAGTTCACCTGCCTGCCCTTCGGCCTCAACTCGACCCCATGGTGTTTCACCAAACTATTAAAACCGGTTACGGCATGCCTACGCTCCAGGTGCATTCGATGTCTGATATATCTGGACGACTTGCTTCTATTCTGCGAGGACATCTCCAGACTGAAATTTCAGACGCTTTACACGGTCTCTTTGTTTGAATCCCTGGGGTTTGTGGTCAACCGAGAAAAGTCAGCCCTCACACCTACACAGGTAGTTCAATTCTTGAGATTCAAAATAGATGCGACACAGTGCATCCTATGCCTCACTCAGGCCAAGATCACGGCCATTCGGAAAGAGATCCTATGCCAAGAAATGATCCCACTCAGGGTCTTGGCACGAATATCCGCTTCAATCCAGGCCATCTACCCGGGACCCCTTCACTACAGGGCCATACAATGCCTGAAAGCACGTTTCCTACGCAGGAAACCCTCCTACGACCATCTGATCCCCATTACGCAGGAAGTCAAAAATGAACTTCGCTGGTGGCTGTTACACATGTCAGCCTGGAATGGCAAAGCAATCTTCTGCCCGACTCCGGATTTTGTCCTGGAATTGGATGCGAGCCTATGGGGCTGGGGAGCGACCTGCACAACCGCCTCCATGGGGGGCCCCTGGTCACACACAGAAGCAGGATACCACATAAACTGCCTAGAAATGATTGCGGGCTCATTCGCAATACGGAACTTTGCGGGTCATCTGTCAGATTGCTGCATCCTGCTGAGAATGGACAATGTATCAGCGGTACAGTATATCAATCGACTGGGAGGGGCCTGCTCACGGACACTGACGGAAGTGACGAAGGAGATTTACAACTTCTGCCTCCAGCGCAATATCACGCTCCGGGCGAAGTACCTCCCAGGTGTGGCGAACCTGACAGCGGACTAGTTCTACAGGCACTGGAGGGACGCCAGCGATTGGCAGCTACATCTTCCTAGAAGTGGCATGACATTCACGGTGGATCTGTTCGCCTCCAGAATGAACTTCTAGGTTTCTAATTATTTCAGCTGGCTCCCGGACCCGGATGTGCGCAGCAGTGGATGCTTTCCTTCAGGATTGGCCATCATAGGGAGCTTACGCATTTCCACCATTCACTATGATCTCCAGAGTCCTACTCCAATTACGACACCAACAGATATCATTGGTGTTGCTGACACCCCTTCGGCAGGGTCAAGCGTGGTTCCCAGAACTACTGGAGCTGTCATGCCAAGACCTGATGCTACTTCCATCCCCACAGACACTCCTGTCGGACTCACGAGGCAACCATCACCCCCTCGTGCTGGACGGCCACCTCCGTTTGGTGGCTTGGACTTTTTCCGGGGTACCTGGAATGTCAATGAACTATCGAGATCAGCTAAGACTCTCCTCTGGGACTCTTGGGCTCCAGGAACGAGGCGATGTTATTTGTCCACCTGGAACACATGGTGTAGTTGGTGCCTGGAACAGAGTATTGATCCCTTTACAGCACCTGTTGCCAACGTACTAAATTTCCTATCTCACCTATTCGATCAAGGTAGGTCATATTGTTCAGTTAACGTTGCCAGATCAGCCATTGCAGTGGCCCACGTTCCTCTTCAGGGGATGCCCATTGGACAAGACCCCTTGGTTTGTAGACTCTTGAGAGGAATCAGACTGTCACGTCCACCGGCTCCTAAATATACATTCCTCTGGAACGTACACTGGGTTTTGGATTTCATTCAGGAATGGCCAGAGAACAAGGATTATTATTATTATTATTATTTTGATATTTATAGAGCGCCGTCAAATTCTGCAGCGCTTTACAATGGGTGGACGAACAGACGTGTAGTTGAAACCAGACAAGTTGGACACACAGGAACAGAGAGGTTGAGGGCCCTGCTCAATGAGCTTTCATGCTAGAGGGAGTGGGGTAAAATGACAGTTGTCGGCCAAATTTACTCTTCTTCTGTGCCTTGTATCCTTTCATCGGGTCTCTGACGTCAGGGCTATTGATGTTAACGCATTCACTTTCTCCCCGGACAGAGTGACCTTCTCGGTGTCGAGACGTACCAAATCCGACACCACTGCCATCTTCTATCCATATTTTCGAGAGGTTCCTAAGCTCTGTATGGTTACTACGCTATATCACTATGTGACTACTACTGCCCTGCTTCGAAACCCCCAATTGGGACAACTGTTGATATCGTATGTACGTCCACATAAACTGGTTTCTTCCATTACCTTGTCTCGTTGGATCAGATGGCTATTGTCGTTGGCAGGTGTGGACGCCTCGTTGGGTGCTCATTCAGTAAGGGGCGCGTCAGCGTCAGGAGCCCTAGTAGCTAGTGCTTCCCTTCCTGATATTCTACAATCGGCAGACTGGTCTCGTGAAGACACTTTTCGGCAGTTCTATTTCAGACCGGCGGATCATGCATCTTTTGCCTTATTGGCTGAGCGTTGAAACATCAAATATGAAGCCTCCTGTCATGTTATAAAATTGTAGATTACGCTAGCTTTAGTGTACCTATAATCTTAATTTTATTAATGACAGGAGACGAATATTTCCCACCCTGTTTGTTCCCGACCCTTGTTTGTATTTATTATCTTGTATATTGAATATTAATAAAGAGATATGTTTCTGGTCAGTTATTCTTTTTTTTTTAATTCCTGTATGCTTTTTATTACTACATAGGGCGGGGACTTGTAGTCTTGGTGGTGTTCACTGCAATTTTCGCTGGTTGGCTACATGCTTTTATACGTACGTTTCATTGGCTAATCACAATTTTCGATTCTGTTTATCTCGTTTCAGTATAAAGTTCACAGGATGAGGTCAAGCGCTAGTCTTCAATTCGGTTGAAGTGGCCTATGAGAATTGTTATTTCTGTCAAGAGATGGACTGTTATTGTTATGTTATGTTTTTCTGACTGTGTTTGTTATTGCAGCTTGAAAGAGGAAATGGAATGTTGAGAATGGAGTTATATGGTCTCCTTGCTGTTTTCTGATTGGTTGTTTACTCTGTGTTTTTTGCTGCTGTGGAGTTCTAGTAAAGAGAGACTTAAGCAAATATTCACCTCCTGTCATTAATAAAATTAAGATTATAGGTACACTAAAGCTAGCATAATCTACAATTTTTTTTCCAATTGTCTGATCTTGGGGATTTTTTTAATACCTAAATGGTTAAATTTTTGCCTTCTGCCTTCTTGTTTAGTTACCTATTCTACATTTCCTAACTGTCTTAAGAACTATTGGTTGACAGAAAAAAGCTGGTGAAATTTCCTGACTTTTGAGAAAATATACTTTGCAATATACCTATTAACTTAATTATTTTTTATTGCTGAGAGAAGAAGATATATGTTTAGTTTATTGTGTGTTCAGTGATATTGTTGTAAACTAAACAGAATTTCAAGCTTACAATGAGATAATGATGAG
Source organism: Pelobates cultripes (assembly GCA_933207985.1). Classification (NCBI taxonomy): domain Eukaryota; kingdom Metazoa; phylum Chordata; class Amphibia; order Anura; family Pelobatidae; genus Pelobates; species Pelobates cultripes. The sequence goes on from OW240918.1 coordinate 110,161,916, forward strand.
AGGTTGACTGATACAATGTAATTATAAGTAGTGTGAGCTGAACTTATTCAGTCTCAGTGCTGACAATGCAGTGCAGTTTATAAATTGCTACGTTGTAAAATAGCATATAATGTTATAGTGTATGCCCAAGTGCTTCATACTTTTTTTTTATCATGTGGTAATAAGTGGTCCCTTGTCTCTAACAAGAATAAATCAGAACGATCCCCTCTGTCTCTATTACATAACATGAGTGAGCTATAACCATTAATTAAATATGAGTAAGTATTCAAAACTATGTAATGGAATTTTGCAGTTGAAAATACGAATAGAGCTGCAGTGTTCTCATATTTAAGATAACTTGAGCATGTTTAGAAAATTAAATACTTAAAAAAGGTGATATTTTGGAAACATTTTTTCTCAACAATTTTATTTAGTTAACAATCTAAATATATTATATATGTTGGTTTTGATGCATCATAGCACATTGTAACACAGATACACAAATACTCAGTTATGGTTATATTTCATATATAACAAAATTGAAGTTATGAACAACATTGGACATTAAACATTTAGCACTATGTAATTCCATAGGCTTTACTTGAAGTGTTGTGCATGCCTTAAAAAGACACTATAGTCACCAGAACAACTACAGCATAATGTAGTTGTTAAAGGAGAGTATGGTCAGTCCATATAGCCAGTGGTGTATTTTGCATATGCGTTGCCCTAGGCATGAAAGAACTCTGGAACCCCTTAATTAAACTTGCCCCGCCCTTTCTGTCAAGGCCACACCTCTTCACACTCACTGATTTGACACAATCTGACAGACACACTTTCACTCACTCACTCACTCACAGACAGACAGATTGTTGTTATTTTTTTTTTAACTTTAATTTAAATCCACCCAGCCTTTGGTGAAGCTGGGTGGATATTTTACCTGGGGTCCAGTGGGGCTGCTGGCCGGGCTGCTTGGGCAGGAAGGCAGGCGTGCGACTAGTTGAGCTCCAGACATGCAGCAGAGTGATGCCGAGAGCTGGAGTGACGTCATATTTCGCAGAGTGATGCCGCCCACCTGGAGCTAAACAAGCCGCCTGCTCTGGGGGCCCAAATGTGGCCAGCCGGAGAGTTCTTGGGCACCCTTAAAACAAGGCTAACAAGGCATTAGCATGGGCATTTAGGGGTGGCATTTTTTGACGGCCCCTGGAAAGTGCAGCACAAGGCAAATGCCTTGTTGGCCTAACGGAAGATACATCGCTGCCTGTAGCCACTTGCCCCCCCCCCTGGATTTTTGTACTTGCCCCTGACTAAGCAGTTGGGGTCCATCGCTTGGCTCACACATCAGGGCGCCATAGCAACAAGGGCGCCGGGCGGCTGCACACTGCTCACACACGCAGGGGCCAGCAATGCTGAATTTGCAAAGCCAGTCCAAAGTTGTATGGAGGGGCCGGGGCTATGTGGAAGGTGACAGCGGGGGCAAGGTTAAATGCAGCCTGAACCCGCTGCCCTTGCTGCAGACCTGCTTCCCCAACTACAACAGAGCAGGAACTGCACTGCCTCCACTCCTCCATTTTCAGCCCACAAAGGAAAAAGGTAAGTGTTTGTGTGTGTGGGGCAGATCAGAGTGAACAGAGTGGGCCAGAACAGAACACATGGGGTGCTGGGGGGTCAGAACTGGACACATGGGTGTGCTGGGTGGGGGGGCAGAACATGACACATGGGGGTGCTGGGTGGGCAGAACAGGACACATGGCCATGGGGGGGCAGTACAGGACACATGGGGGGCATTACACGACACATGGGGGGCAGAACAGGAAACATGGAGGTGCTGGGGGGCAGAACAGGACACATGGGGGTGCTGGGAGGGGGGCAGAACAAGATACCAGGGGGCAGAACAGGCCACATGGGGTTGCTGAGGGGGCAGTACCGGACACATGGCCATGGGGGTGCTGGGGGGGCAGTACAGGACACATGGGGGTGCTGGGGGGCAAAACAGGGCACAAAACCCTTTGTTCCTGGCTGTTTCCCACTTGGTTCAGTAAATGGGACTTACTGAACCAAGTACCACATAGGCGGACCACCCAGAAGTGGAAGTGTGCAGGCAATTTAACTCCCAAGCTGGGAGCCTGCTGTAGGTAAATTGCCCTCCAGGGCCTCTACCATTGCCCTCCAGGGCCTCTACCATGAGGAAAAGAAGAGGGCCCAGACTCTCATCTTCTGGTAGGCAGGACACTGGGTGAAGGAGCCTTGTCCCGAGTCACGGTAACCTGAGAAGTTATGGCCAGCCAGATGATCCCTGGATCTGCCGGCTCTAGTAGAGACCTGCCCCTGGAATACCCTTCTAATGAAGGATTGGGCCTTATCTAGGGTGGTAAACATTCCCACAAACTGATCTAGGTCCTTTATAAAGGAGCCCCAAATAGAAGACTTTGGGCATCCGTGCCAGCCTATGTGAGGGCAAGGTTGGCCAACTTAGGCTCTATTTTAAACTGGATAGACTTATGCCACTTTATAGAGAGGGAGGCGTTCACACTGCCTGCAATGGGAATAGCCCGCTGAACACAGCCATGGAGTTCCTCCAGGTCTACTTGCTATTCTCAACCCTGGTATCTTTTGCCAAGTCAAACAATTTTGCCAAAGGACCAAAAAGTTTTTGTCCTGGCATGATTTTAGTAACAAATCCAAACCCATGTGCGGGTTGCATCCCAGCTTGATAAGGAACTGGGTCATCATGGGTTTGACCAGCCGGGTGTCACATGCCTTATTAGGTACAACAGGTCAAGGGCATATTGTGTTTGTTCTGGGCCGCCTTGGTGAGAGGGTGCCGCACACAGGCTTCCAGGTAGTGAGCCACATGGTCCGCTGGGAGTTACTTGGCCAACCTAGGATGATGTAAGTCATCCCAGTCAAACATGGATTCTCCCAGCAATTCCAACAGACGTTCCCTGTAGGCCACCTTGAGAGTCGCACACAACAGCAGCTGCTGGAGTGGAGAACAAGAGGTCAATGTCTACATCATAGGAGTCCTTGCCCGAGTCGCTCCCTGACTCAGTACCAGCCTCCTCACTAGACTCGATTTCTGAGTCTGAGTCACTCTGAATTTATGCTCTAGCACAGGTATAGGCAACCTTCAGCACTCCAGATGTTGTGGACTATATCCCCCATAATGATCTTACACCCATAATGCTGGCAAAGCATCATGGAAGGTGTAGTCCAAAACATCTGGAGTGCCGAAGGTTGCCTATGCCTGCCGCGCCCATTCTGCCTTGTGCAGAAAGGCTCTTTTGTGTTAGTGAGACACATCTTTATGGGCGACATGAGGATCAGCAGTCATATAGATAGAGAAAACCCTGTGTACGATGGATGTGACAATAAAAAGGCCTGGGAGATAGTCTGTGATAAGGCTGAAGACATAGAACGAATAGCTGCCATAATGGCATCATTCACGGAGTACTGCAGCATCAACATTTGGTCCTCCTCCGGGAGAAAGGGTCATCAGCCTGGGGTGGGGAGCCCGATGCTAAAGAGGTATTCTCCACAGGGGATGGGGGGCACACAGGCACCTTAGGCTTGGGCAAAATGCAAAGAACAGACCCACAGTGGATATATATATATATATACTTAACCATACAAAAGGTACTTCAGACCCAACTATAGTACAGTAACACAAGGGGGACTGACACATTGGGCAAAGTAACCTGTAATGAAAATCCCAAACAGGCTAGAGAGTGTTAAATACCCAAGCTAGCCACGAAGAAAAAGGAGAAGAGAGGAAAGCTCACCAAGGCCCAGACCAGCAGACGTGGAAGGCCAGGAGAAGAGAAAATCGAGAAAAAACATTTCAAGCCGTTCTTGTGAGACAAGTGGAAAGCTGCAAACGCTGGAAATTTCCCACCAATAGAGTCAAATTCGAGCCGAACGTATATCGTTTGCATACCAAATGCAGCCTAACGGAATTAATTTGAGGCCGAATGATGGCAAACGCAGGTTAAATTCGGATATTGAAAAAGGTTGAATTAAGCAGAGTAATGCCAAGAAACAGCTGTGAAAATTACAAAAACTGGTTGGTGAAAAGTGGGAAAAGACCCATACAGACACAGGAAGCAGGGCCACCATCAGGGTTACGGTTGTCATGGGCCCGGCGGTCCTGGGGGGCCTGGACTGCTCAGGTCGTCCGGGCCCCACATTCAGTGGGTACATACGGGGTCGCAGGGGGCCCTGCGACCCGGTATGTACCCACTGGGCCAGCCTCTTCTCCTGGGGGGCCCAGCAGCCGGTCACCTCAGGGCCCCCCAGAGGCTGGCCCTGCTGACACCCGGCGGGTGCACAAGGGAGCACTCTCCCTGGCTGAGTGCTTCCTCTTCAGCTCCCTCGCGCGCCGCATACTGATGCCGGCGCCGGAAGATGACGTCATCTTCCGGTTCCGGCATCAGTGCGGTGCACGAGGGAGCTGAAGAGGAAGCACTCAGCCAGGGAGAGTGCTCCCTCACCCGCCCACAGGACCGGCGGGTGTCACCACTGGACCCCAGGGAATCCCCTCAAGGATAGAAATTTGAGGGGGGGAAAGGAAGGACATTTGAGGGAGGGGGGAGAGGAAGGACATTTGAGGGAGGGGGGAGAGGAAGGACATTTGAGGGGGGGAGGAAGACATTTGAAGGGGAGAGGAAGGACATTTGGGGGAGAGGAAGGACATTTGAGGGGGGGAGAGGGGAAAAATTGAGGGGAGAAGGAAGTTGAGGGGGGGAGAAAGAAGTTCAAGGGGGAGAAGGAAATTGAGGGGGGGTAGAAGAAGGAAGTTGGAGAGGGAGGGGGAGAAGGAAATTGGAGAGGGAGGGGGAGAAGGAAATTGGAGAGGGAGGGGGAGATGAAGGAAGTTGGAGAGGGGGGGGAAAGGCAATGAGAGGGAGGGGGAGAAGGCAATGAGAGGGAGGGGGAGAAGAATGAAATTGGAGAGGGAGGGGGAGAAGAATGAAATTGGAGAGGGAGGGAGAGAAGAAGGAAATTGGAGAGGAGGGAAATTGGAGGGGGGAGAAGAAGGAGTGGAGAACAAGAGGTCAATGTCTACATCATAGGAGTCCTTGCCCGAGTCGCTCCCTGACTCAGTACCAGCCTCCTCACTAGACTCGATTTCTGAGTCTGAGTCACTCTGAATTTATGCTCTAGCACAGGTATAGGCAACCTTCAGCACTCCAGATGTTGTGGACTATATCCCCCATAATGATCTTACACCCATAATGCTGGCAAAGCATCATGGAAGGTGTAGTCCAAAACATCTGGAGTGCCGAAGGTTGCCTATGCCTGCCGCGCCCATTCTGCCTTGTGCAGAAAGGCTCTTTTGTGTTAGTGAGACACATCTTTATGGGCGACATGAGGATCAGCAGTCATATAGATAGAGAAAACCCTGTGTACGATGGATGTGACAATAAAAAGGCCTGGGAGATAGTCTGTGATAAGGCTGAAGACATAGAACGAATAGCTGCCATAATGGCATCATTCACGGAGTACTGCAGCATCAACATTTGGTCCTCCTCCGGGAGAAAGGGTCATCAGCCTGGGGTGGGGAGCCCGATGCTAAAGAGGTATTCTCCACAGGGGATGGGGGGCACACAGGCACCTTAGGCTTGGGCAAAATGCAAAGAACAGACCCACAGTGGATATATATATATATATACTTAACCATACAAAAGGTACTTCAGACCCAACTATAGTACAGTAACACAAGGGGGACTGACACATTGGGCAAAGTAACCTGTAATGAAAATCCCAAACAGGCTAGAGAGTGTTAAATACCCAAGCTAGCCACGAAGAAAAAGGAGAAGAGAGGAAAGCTCACCAAGGCCCAGACCAGCAGACGTGGAAGGCCAGGAGAAGAGAAAATCGAGAAAAAACATTTCAAGCCGTTCTTGTGAGACAAGTGGAAAGCTGCAAACGCTGGAAATTTCCCACCAATAGAGTCAAATTCGAGCCGAACGTATATCGTTTGCATACCAAATGCAGCCTAACGGAATTAATTTGAGGCCGAATGATGGCAAACGCAGGTTAAATTCGGATATTGAAAAAGGTTGAATTAAGCAGAGTAATGCCAAGAAACAGCTGTGAAAATTACAAAAACTGGTTGGTGAAAAGTGGGAAAAGACCCATACAGACACAGGAAGCAGGGCCACCATCAGGGTTACGGTTGTCATGGGCCCGGCGGTCCTGGGGGGCCTGGACTGCTCAGGTCGTCCGGGCCCCACATTCAGTGGGTACATACGGGGGCGCAGGGGGCCCTGCGACCCGGTATGTACCCACTGGGCCAGCCTCTTCTCCTGGGGGGCCCAGCAGCCGGTCACCTCAGGGCCCCCCAGAGGCTGGCCCTGCTGACACCCGGCGGGTGCACAAGGGAGCACTCTCCCTGGCTGAGTGCTTCCTCTTCAGCTCCCTCGCGCGCCGCATACTGATGCCGGCGCCGGAAGATGACGTCATCTTCCGGTTCCGGCATCAGTGCGGTGCACGAGGGAGCTGAAGAGGAAGCACTCAGCCAGGGAGAGTGCTCCCTCACCCGCCCACAGGACCGGCGGGTGTCACCACTGGACCCCAGGGAATCCCCTCAAGGATAGAAATTTGAGGGGGGGAAAGGAAGGACATTTGAGGGAGGGGGGAGAGGAAGGACATTTGAGGGAGGGGGGAGAGGAAGGACATTTGAGGGGAGAGGAAGGACATCGAAGGGGAGGAAGGACATTTGGGGAGAGGAAGGACATTTGAGGGGAGAGAGGAAGAAAATTGAGGGGGAGAAGGAAGCTGAGGGGGGGGAGAAAGAAGTTCAAGGGGAGAAGGAAATTGGAGAGGGGGGGTAGAAGAAGGAAGTTGGAGAGGGAGGGGGAGAAGGAAATTGGAGAGGGAGGGGGAGAAGGAAATTGGAGAGGGAGGGGGAGATGAAGGAAGTTGGAGAGGGGGGGGAAAGGCAATGAGAGGGAGGGGGAGAAGGCAATGAGAGGGAGGGGGAGAAGAATGAAATTGGAGAGGGAGGGGGAGAAGAATGAAATTGGAGAGGGAGGGAGAGAAGAAGGAAATTGGAGAGGAGGGAAATTGGAGGGGGGAGAAGAAGGAGTGGAGAACAAGAGGTCAATGTCTACATCATAGGAGTCCTTGCCCGAGTCGCTCCCTGACTCAGTACCAGCCTCCTCACTAGACTCGATTTCTGAGTCTGAGTCACTCTCAATTTATGCTCTAGCACAGGTATAGGCAACCTTCAGCACTCCAGATGTTGTGGACTATATCCCCCATAATGATCTTACACCCATAATGCTGGCAAAGCATCATGGAAGGTGTAGTCCAAAACATCTGGAGTGCCGAAGGTTGCCTATGCCTGCCGCGCCCATTCTGCCTTGTGCAGAAAGGCTCTTTTGTGTTAGTGAGACACATCTTTATGGGCGACATGAGGATCAGCAGTCATATAGATAGAGAAAACCCTGTGTACGATGGATGTGACAATAAAAAGGCCTGGGAGATAGTCTGTGATAAGGCTGAAGACATAGAACGAATAGCTGCCATAATGGCATCATTCACGGAGTACTGCAGCATCAACATTTGGTCCTCCTCCGGGGGAAAGGGTCATCAGCCTGGGGTGGGGAGCCCGATGCTAAAGAGGTATTCTCCACAGGGGATGGGGGGCACACAGGCACCTTAGGCTTGGGCAAAATGCAAAGAACAGACCCACAGTGGATATATATATATATATATATATATATATATATATATATACTTAACCATACAAAAGGTACTTCAGACCCAACTATAGTACAGTAACACAAGGGGGACTGACACATTGGGCAAAGTAACCTGTAATGAAAATCCCAAACAGGCTAGAGAGTGTTAAATACCCAAGCTAGCCACGAAGAAAAAGGAGAAGAGAGGAAAGCTCACCAATAGAGTCAAATTCGAGCCGAACGTATATCGTTTGCATACCAAATGCAGCCTAACGGAATTAATTTGAGGCCGAATGATGGCAAACGCAGGTTAAATTCAGATATTGAAAAAGGTTGAATTAAGCAGAGTAATGCCAAGAAACAGCTGTGAAAATTACAAAAACTGGTTGGGGAAAAGTGGGAAAAGACCCATACAGACACAGGAAGCAGGGCCGCCATCAGGGTTACGGTTGTCATGGGCCCGGCGGTCCTCGGGGGCCTGGACTGCTCAGGTTGTCCGGGCCCCACGTTCAGTGGGTACATACCGGGTCGCAGGGGGCCCTGCGACCCGGTATGTACCCACTGGGCCAGCCTCTTCTCCTGGGGGGCCCAGCAGCCGGTCACCTCAGGGCCCCCCCCAGACGCTGGCCCTGCTGACACCCGGCGGGTGCATGAGGGAGCACTCTCCCTGGCTGAGTGCTTCCTCTTCAGCACCCTCGCGCGCCGCATACTGATGCCGGAAGATGACGTCATCTTCCGGTTCCGGCATCAGTGCGGTGCACGAGGGAGCTGAAGAGGAAGAACTCAGCCAGGGAGAGTGCTCCCTCACCCGCCCACAGGACCGGCGGGTGTCACCACTGGACCCCAGGGAATCCCCTCAAGGA
>OW240918.1:110170541-110217866 GCA_933207985.1 Pelobates cultripes
GGGGGAGAAGGAAATTGGAGGGGGAGAAGAAGGAAGTTGGAGGGGGAGAAGAAGGAAATTGGAGAGGGGGGAGAAGAAGGAAATTGGAGGGGGAGAAGAAGGAAATTGGAGAGTGGGGAGAAGAAGGAAATTGGAGGGGGAGAAGAAGGAAATTGGAGAGGGAGGGGGAGAAGAAGGAAATGGAGAGGGGGAGAAGAAGGAAATTGGAGGGACAGGGAGGGGCAGAAGAAGGAAATTGGAGGGAGAGGGAGTGGGAGAAGGAGATTGGAGGGGGGGAGAAGGTAATTGGAGAGGGGGGGGGAGGAAATTGATGGGGGGAGGGGGAGAAGGAAATTGACGGTAGGGAGAGATTGACATCCATCACACACACACACACACACAATGCACCCCTTGCACACAGAAAAACACACAATGCATTACACACAGACACACATACACAAGCAATGCATCCCTTACACACAGCAACATACAATGCATCCCTTACAGATGCACACACTGCATCCCATACATACACAAACTCACCTTGCAGCCCTTACACATACAAACACAAATTCACACAATGCATTCCTTACACACATCAGGACATCCCCCACACACACACTCCACCCCCTGGGAACAAACTCATTGGTGGAACATGAAGGTGGACCCTGGGACCCAGACCTTGAGCTGTGTAAAGGGCCCTCAAAAAAATGGAGCTGCTTCCCTCCCAGAACATTGATTTTTGTGACCACAGTTACAAATGCCTCCAGAGAGCCTGTTCTACACCAGACCAGTGGAGCCAGACAGCAGCTAGAGCCCATCATCATCCTGATCTGGTTGTAAGTAGGCAATCTAGTATATTATTCATGGCACTAATCTCTAATTTACCTCACATTAAAGGGACACTATAGTCCCCAGAACCACTGCAGCTTAATGTAGTGGTTCTGGTGTCTAGCCTGTCCCTGCAGGCCTTTTGATGTAAACACGGCGGCACTGCAGCACTGGTGTTAGTTAAAGGACCACTATAGTTCCCTGAGGGTGCCCCCACCTTCAGGGTCCCCCTCCCGCCCGGCTCTGGGGAGAGGAAAGGAGTTAAAACTTACCTTTTTCCAGCGCCGGGCGGGGAGCTCTCTGCCTCCGATCCTCCTCCTCTCCTCCCATTCAGCTGAATGCGCACGTGCGGCAAGAGCTGCGCACGCATTCAGCCGGTGTCATAGGAAAGCATTCATAATGCTTTCCTATGGACGCTTGCGTGTTCTCACTGTGATTTTCACAGTGAGAATCACGCAAGCGCCTCTATCGGCTGTCAATGAGACAGCCACTAGAGGAATTGAGGGCTGGATTAACCCATTTATAAACATTGCAGTTTCTCTGAAACTGCTATGTTTATAAAAAAAAAATGGGTTAACCCTAGCTGGACCTGGCACCCAGACCACTTCATTAAGCTGAAGTGGTCTGGCTGCCTAGAGTGGTCCTTTAACATGGCAGATCATATGGGTGGGGCGGCAAACTTTACTTTTGCCTAGGGTGGCAAAAATCCTTGCACCGGCCCTGCAGACACTGCATCCCTGTGGGCAGACTCGGGGGGGCAGCACTTTGGGCGGACTTGGGTGCAGGCACCGGGGGGCCCAGACCTTGAGCTGTGTCAGGGGCCCCAAAATCTCTGATGGCAGCCCTGACAGGAAGGCAATAGGAAAGGCTAAGAATTCAGGGGGCAAAAGAACTAAATTCCAAAGGTAGCGGTAACAAGATAAAAGCTAAGGAAAACCCTTAGGAGACCAAAAAAAGTGGGGTGGGGGGGGGACCCCACAGAACAGTTTGGAACTCTGGTGGCAAGAAAAATACAGGAACATTAAACAATAAAAATCAATGCCAAACCAAATAAAACAGAGAGAGAACAATGGGTACTAGTCGTACTGTGGAACAGCAAAAAAAGAGGAAGCTTTGGGGTAGCTGCTTATAGTTATAGTGGGATTAAGATGGGGATTGGCTGGGATTATTGTGTGTTCTATTTTTTCTAATTGTTTGTATTCTTTGCTACTATTAGTGGTCAGTAAAAAACAGGTTTAAGCAATATGAGCCTCTGTGTCTTGACATAAAATCAGAAAGTGCCTTAACGTCTATGTGTCCAAGTCTTTAATGCCAAAGATAGATGTGCTCTGAGCAATTCTTGGCTATGTTGACTTTTTCTTTTTGTGTATTTAATATACATACTCCATTACTTTCAAGACCTTGTGCATCCAAAAGACAATTTAAAAAAAAAACAACTTCTTGCAAATTAAGTTAAAATTAAATCTACACTTGGTTAATGCTTAAAAACTGAGCAAATTATTTGTAAGTTCAGGTAAGTAAGTAAAATTTTGCACTTTGTTTTTTAATTATTCAGATTTTGCAAAACAATTTAAGAAACAAAGAGACAAAGAACATAATACAATGTGATTACCTTATGCTGACATATATAACAAAAGCCACTGCATTTCCTGTACAGGTTGTGGTGTATACAATGAATAGGGTGTTGACGTCCATCGACCCAGTGATTTTAGTGACGTGTATTGGAATGTCTGGCTGGATGTTGTAAACCTGCTGCCAGCTGAGTATGGTAAGGCGGATATGTCTTTGAATAATTGCTTATGGACTGCGGCCTATGGCGAGTGTACGCTAGCTTAAAATATACCCTTTAGTACAGTCTTGTCAGGGTGGCGGTCCGGTACCCGGGACCCAGACACTGTAAGGGCGGCGGTGCGAGGACCGGGACCCAGTATGCCTGATGTCCAGAGTAGGAGTCACAGTGTGGAGGCGGATTAGCAGGGTCTGGTGCTAGGTAACCGCACGCCCCCTGGTGTTGAGCACCAGCGTTTGTGCAGCCACAAACCAGAACCCTGATTCAGCTTATGCGGATCCCAGGAACTAGGATCTTGGAATTAAGCAGACCTCCCAGGAGCTGAATAGGGAGGCGACCGGGTAAGTAATGAAAGGCCGGAGGGCGTACAATTACACCCGGCGGCATTTAGAGCCACCTAAAATAGGGCGTAATAGTACGCCCTCCGGTCTTAAGGGGTTAATGTAAGTAAAGGGGAAATATATACAAGTTAAAGGGACACTATAGTCACGAAAACAACTTTAGCTTAGTGAAACAGTTTTGGTGTATAGAACATGCCTCTGCAGTCCCAATGCTCAATTATCTGTCATTTAGAAGTTACATCACTTTGTTTATTAACCCTAGTCACACCTACCTGCATGTGACTGGCACAAGCTTCCTAAACACTTCCTGTAAAGAGTCATCTAATGTTTATCCTTCCTTTATTGCAAGTTCTATTTAATTTAGATTTTCTTATCCCACGCTATATTAATAGCTTGCTAGACCCTGCAAGAGTCTTCTGTATGTGATTAAAGTTCAATTTACAGAGCAAGAGATACAATTGTTTAAGTTAAATTACATCTGATTGAAAGTGAAACTTTTTCTCATGCAGGCTGTGTAAATCAGAGCCATGGGAGGTGTTGCAAGGGCTGCATTAACAGAAACAAAGTGATTTAATTCCTAAATGGCAGTGAATTGAGCAGTGAAACCTGAGAGGCATGATCTATACACTAAAACTGCTTCATTAAGCTAAAGTTGTCTAGGTAGCTATAGTGTTCCTTTAAAGTATATTTGTGAACCATACGTGTAGGTGACACAAGTAATCCAGATAATAGCGACACTTAGCCATGTAGGGTGCAAGTCATATAATAGAAGTCGATATGCCCCAGTAAGGGGCCTAATACCGGCAGCTGAAGAAGGCACCGCCGTGAAGCTACGTATTAATGAAAGGCTGAATATGTTCGTAGTGAAATATGCCCTGAAAGAACAACTTACAGTTAGTAGAAACCAATTAAATCAGCCATGGTGTCTTCTATGAGTACGAGGTAGGGGTGTCTTAACTTAATGATGACGTTTTAGTATAATAATGATGACGTCACAATATGTCTGATAGGTGTGGCATCACAACTTATCTATATCCTACTCCACCTATTAGTGTAAAAGCTTTCAGACAGAAAGTCGGACAGCATGACAGAAAGTCAGTATCCCATTGGATATCTTAACGTACAGGTGCGCGTGCTCAATATTGAATTGTGTTATAAACGTATGCGTACGGAGGACCCTACTGATGGCATAGCTAGACAGCATGTTTCTAGTCTTTCTAGTCTAATTTATTTACCCCTTAAAGGACACAAGTGCTAAGAATGTTGGATGGAGGTTGGTGTTGCTCGAGCAGCTCGTGCCTACTCCACTATCAGCATTGTTCGTATTGGTACGCATGAGCCTGAACAGTTCCGCCCTCCTGGCTGTTGCTGGGAAAGGAAAGTTGCATCTGCATAGCTCAGCCGTAATACAAGGAATGGACCATGACCTGATAGAAGCAGGGCTGTAGGAATCACCTGTCGTGTAGGTGAAGAAAACCAGGCTGGACATGTCATCACCTTCTTACAGGGATCTGAGACATACTGCAATGTAGTAATAATTAGCTTGGATCAGGATTGTTTTACTGACTGGATAGCTAGGGCCAAGTTGTGAAGCAATTCATTAGGTTGGTGACAGGTGAGGCCATGCTAGTTGCCAAGTGGCTTGAGAGGCTCTATCTATGCTTTGGCGCGAGGGGATTTGTGGACCCCGAACGTTGTGGTTTGGTAACCATGCAGGCTGGAAGCCTAAAAGCTTTCCACAATGGAGGCTTATGTTCCCCTGGTTTAAACCCCAAAAGCAAACAAACAACTAAATTATCCAAATGCAAAATTATATAAATGCATTAAAGAGTAGTATCAAACCATGATGACGCCAAGGGAGGTTGCCGGCGCGACTGCCAGTCCACCGGGTCGGAGGACAGCAGGTGCTTCCTGTTCCGCGGCCTACGGGAGGCCGTCAGAGGAGCGGGCTGCAGCGACAGTGAAGGGGAACCCAGACGGGATGTACCAGCAAGCACATCCGAGCAGAATCTTGATAACTTAGAGCAGGAGACAAAAGCGTTCCACGGACCGGTAAGTAGCGAGATGGCAGTCTGCATGCACCGGAAGTAGTAGCATGCAGATCACCAGACCATTGATCGTAGGGTAGGAAAGAGGGGGAGTCCCTTTATAAGTCACACAAGCCCCTCCCACAATTCCAGGCAAAGCCTTAACATATATACATAGATACTTAGATCACATATATAATAAATATATATATATATATCTATATATATATATATATATATATTTATGATCTAAGTATATATAATTAAATTACAAATGGTTTTAAACTTTTATTTAACTTGGTTTTAGGCACTAGGGGGACTGCCGGTCATCTCAGGCAGGCCCACTGCTGGCACAGCTTTGGATGGCAACTCCGGCCATGTGATCATGACATCGGAGGACTGCCTGGGATGCCATGTAAGTCCCCCCATGACTATCCCTGGTGAGGAATCGGCTGTGATCAGGTAAGTGGGCAGGACGGCAGGGACGTGTTATGCTGCCCGCCAGTGGTTAGGACAGTGTCCCTAAGGACAGCATAGCACACCTACCATCTATAAGGGGTCATATTGATTGTTTATCTAACACAGATTGTAAACAAATAAATGTTTCTGTTTCTGTCAGTTTTACTTGCCATGTGGATTAACTTTTCCTTTTAGGCAGTGGCACTAAAGGTTAACTGATACGAAACTATAAAGTATTTTCTTTTTCTGCATTATAACTTTATTAAACCCATCAATGTAAAACAATTTAAGTATAGTAATTACAGGGGCATCTCGGTTTCTGCACTTCCCTAACCCTTGAATAAAACAACAGAGACTGTTTTTCATTGTGGATTTTACTCACTGGTGAAGATGTGCATAGCATATTGTGTGACTTCAGAAAATGAGATTTTCTAATGAAATGTCAAGTCCTGTTAACAAGCAAAGCACAGTTGTCATTTAAGTGAAAGTGATACTGCTAAGCAATGGAGGAAAATCCCATCCCACTGCAAACAAGACAAGGTGCAAGGAAATTAAATCATTTTCTGAGTAAATGTAATGCATGAATTCTGTTTTGACACTGATTTATTTCCTCATAACTGGCTTTTTGCACCATTTTTTGCATAAACAGCACTTTTCTAAATGTGCTTTTTTTTCCCTCCCCCCACTTAATAAGGAACATATTTCCTGTTTCTGAAAAACAATAAACATTTATCTTCATAAACATTTACTTAACAACTGTTACAGATGTTTGTGACTGAGCTCTTAAAATATGTCTTAATGTAGCATTTGTGGTGAGTAAAACAATGTTATTTAGAGTAAAACAATCCTACACTTTGTTGTTTAGGCTTTAGACCTCTCCCAGGTTACTGAGATGGTTTGTTTCCTCTAATCATATACAGACATGATCCTTGACCTTTATATAGGATTAAATATGAGCTACAGCATTCACGATATACTAGCCTGAGCATTAATTATATTGGCAGGGTACAGCGTATTTGGGAATATTCATTCCCCACCTTACCTTATTTCTACTTTTTTCTCCCTTACCCACATTGGATGTTAGTTGTATGATACCTATCCCTCTATATTTAGGAAGGAGCAAGGTCGGGGGATGAGATACGGATTATTTCTGCACATTTACATAGTTCTGGCTCACTCATAATCGAGAATACTATATTACCTTCATATCAGATAATAAGGATAAAGCCAGAATAATGCCAGAACTGAGACCATCTGTCTTTACTATTTAATTAGTTAACTAGGCACATAGGGAAAAGTAGTCGTAAATACTTTTTTGTATCTTCTCTATATTTGGTTACATTAGTATCTACTATAGACAGTTACTAGCTTTTTAGGTTCCAAGAATATAGGACTTTTCTCTTTGATATTACATACACAGGTTAAGTCCTATGCCAGTCCTAGTGCTGGCAAAGAATTTAGGGAACTGATTATTAGTATTTCAAGCTAGCATGTATCCTGAGCTTTGACTAGATCTCCATCTATTCTCATGAAGGATGATGCATTGTCAACTGGTAAGGCTGCTCTTTTTGCGAGTCTAAGTGTAGCTGCATTAATCTTGGGAGCAGAACTCCAGAACTTGCAATCTTTATGATTTAAAGAATATGCGCAGGGAGCTTTGTTTTGTAACTGGCTTCTCTCTCTTTCCCAATTTCATCCATTCAGATAAGATGATATCTTTGATAGCAGAATGTAGGAAGTCTTCTACTTCCTAAGGTCTTCAAAAAAAAATGTGTCTGACGTTTCCACTAAAGATTTCTCTTCAGAAATTATGACTGTTTTTTTTTTTCTCTCTCTTTATCGTTTTCTCTTTTTTTGGGGGAGGGGAGGGGAATATAGGATGGCATCAGGCTATTTATGAATTTTGAACACTTTAGTTGACATAGAAAAAAGTGAAGGTTAACGATGGGAACATGTGCAGAATTATAATCGGTACATAAATCCACTTGGCATTATTAATACACATGTTTAATATTCAGTAAAAAGAGAGGAGAAGAGAAGCAAAAAAAAAAAAAAGGGAAGAGAGAATGTTTTTCTTTTTCTACCCTCCTCTACTAATGAAGGTGTTATAGTTTAAACTTATGTTATATGTAAATAAAGAACTAAATTATTTTAACCCCTTAGTGACCAGACCGCTTTTCAATTTTCTTACCGTTTGGGACCAGGGCTGTTTTTTTCATTTCTGATGTGTTTGTGTTTAGCTGTAATTTTCCTATTACACATTTACTGTACCCACACATATTATATACCATTTTTCTCGCCATTAAATGGTCTTTCTAAAGATACTATTCTTCATCAGATCATATAATTTACTATAAAAAAAATAATATTAAAAATGTTGAAAAATTTAAAAAAAAACACTTTTTCTTTTTAAATGAGTCAAATAAAGCATATTGGGTGGCCAGGTGGCCAAATAGGTATATACAATATAGCCAATTAGAGAAAGATGAAAAATGCTATTACCAGTAAAAGTCTGGCAAAAAGATAAACCATCAAAGCCTCTCTCCCTGTTAAGCTTGCTAGACAAACATAGGAGGAAAGATCAGAAGTAAAAATCAAAGTGAGTGAGCCATCAAAGCAAAATGCTAACCATTAGTGAAAAATAAAGTGCCCAGTGATAAAACAAAAAGCAAGAACTCCCGACGTCCGTTTCGGCGCAGAACTACATGCACCTTCGTCGGGGGGGAAATAATAGAATGGCATTGATATCTGTTACATACCATTATCCCATGTGGGAGCCCTGAGTATCAGCCAATAGTCAGGCTGTACTTTAATAAGGGGTGTGTATATGGCATATGTGGGGAACGTCCTATCAGTAATCTTAAAGGTATATTCCAATCAGGGCATATGTCAAGGCAGAAGTCATCCTTACCCCATACATATAGACCTCTGTGTAGATGCCACTGTTTTCCTGTCTCCCCGCTGCGTGACCCATTGCAGCAAAGTATGAACAAGCAAAGTAAATGATTGCCGAGCTTGAAATGAAAAGAGTGTTGCTGCCAAACACCTAGTGCCTTCATCCGGGGTATTCAAGAGAGCCACTTGCTATAAGAAGACCCGCCGAGCGGCTCTCTTGATAGCCCAGAAGAAGGTGCTTTAGCAGCGCTGAAACACGCATTGGGTCACTTTTATTTAGCTAAGCAGCTCTGGGAACACAATTGGAGGGTATTTTGTTGGTGTACTGGGGGATCTGTAGGGAGTCCTGGTTTTTTTACTCAGTCTTGGTGTTTGGCAGCAACAAGCCTTCTATTCTGCAAAAAAATTTCAGTCAGTGACCTTGAAGTCAAATTTGTATTAAGTCAGTTTTTAGAAGGCTGTTGCAAGCTATATACTTTTTGTCACACTGGTAACATCTGATCAATAAAGTTTACCCATAATAGTGGTTTTGATCTAGAGGGCCTTTGAATTGCCTCTCCTTATTGCCAGAAGTGGTTGACTATAAGGGATAAGGAGATTTACACCAGAGTGACATTCTTTCAGGTAGCAGTCTGAGTTGCTTCATGGCTACATTTGATACATTTTTATTAAACACAATTTACACATAATAGTGGTGTTGTTTCTAAAGGCCATTAAAATGCCTTTTATCCTAGCCACAAGAGGTCTCCTGTAGTTGATACATAAACACTTTTTATTAACAGTTCGAGCTGTCACTCGGCTACATTGAATAGTTTATTTCACACATTTTCCCATAATAATGGCATTTATTTATAGGGCCTAATACTGCCTTTAATAATAGCCATAAGAGGTCTTATGTAGCTGATTTATAAACCCTTTTATTGTTTCAGACCCCCACTTCTATCATCCTCAGCCAACATCCCATTCCAGTCCGCTCTGTGTCCATCCGGTATTATAGAGCCTTCAACTGTTTATGGTACTTTTTAATGAGTCTATGTTGTATATGTCCCTTTTTTTCTAAATACTTAATAAAATTTAAAAACAGGGGAAGGTACCAGCGCTAATATTCTGACAATGTAAATTATAACAGTATAGTAACTTCAATACTGGTTAGCTGCTATATCACCATATTCTCATCTTTAAACAAAGTATAATAGTGTATAGGTAAAGCGCTATATTTATATAGGTAAAAGCAACAAAGAAAGTGGTCCGTGCAGTGGAGAGCAGAGATATAGGTACAAATACCTTAACTTGCCTTATATCAACGACATATGAACCACTGTGATTTGATATAAGACAAGTTATTATTATTATTATTATTATTGCGATTTATATAGCGCCAACAGATTCCGTAGCGCTTTACAATATTATTAGAGGGGGGATTTGACTATAAATAGGACAATTACAAGAAAACTCACAGAAACGAAGGGTTGAAGAGGGCCCTGCTCAAACGAGCTTACAGTCTATAGGAGGTGGGGTATAAACACATTAGGACAGGGAATAGAAGTCAAAACAGGTGGGAGTGAAGCAGAGCTGGAGGAGAGAGTAGAGTTCTGCCCTTTAGGAGAGAGCAAGAGACAGGTATGTGAGGTAGAGGTTAGTCTGGGAGGCCATAGGCTTTCCTAAAGAAGTGAGTTTTAAGGCACTTCTTAAATGACTGAAGACTAGGGGAGTGTCTGATGGCGGTTAAGGTATTTGTAGCTATATTTCTGCTCTCCACTGCACGGACAACTTTCTTTGTTGGTTTTACCTATATAAATATAGCGCTTCACCTATACACTATTATACTTAATAAAATGTATCTAATTGTATATATTGTTCAAATATTAGTTTTATATTCACAAAGAACCTTTTTGTGCCCATCTGATTTTGTTTTCCTCTGGACATTTATGCATTCTTCCGATTGTCAAACCAAGTGTTACCCCCTTTTTTCAGGTTCACTTGTACATACCAATAGTCCCTTCGTGGGACACTGTTCTTATTAAGATGGGGTAAAGACACCGTTGGGTCTGTTACTGAAATAAAAATATCATCGGCATACAGGTATATCTTTAGTTCACTGTCCTTTAGAGTTACTCCCGTAGTCAAATAGTTGTTTCTTATATTAATTGCAAAAGGTTATATAGACAAAATATATAATAAGGGAGACAGTGGACAGCCCTGCCTAGTTCCATTTGATATAATAATCCAGTTGGTGCTAAAATCCTGTTCCACTATCAGAGCCGCAGGAGACAAATACAGGTACCAATCACACATGCAATCCAGGGAAACCAAAGTGGGTCAGAACTTTCCTAAGATATCCCCATCCAACCCTGTCGAATGCCCTTTCTGCATCCACCGACAGGGTCAGAAGGGGTACCTCCTTCGTGCTGTGCCCAATCCAAAATGTCAACCACTCTCTGAGTATTGTTAAGGACTGTCTACTAAGGAGGAAGTCCATCTAATCCAAGTGTATGACTGAGGGTAAAAAAAAAAAAATCTGATGTTCTGACATAATGGAGACATAATTTCATATCTATGTTAACCAAGGATATTGGGCAATAGCTTGACACGTTTATCTTGTTTTAAGATAGGAAGTATATTTGCTCTCAATAGATCTCTTGATGCTTGACTCTCACATGCCGATGATACTTTACTTAGACATGCCACTTCTGAGACTTCCATTCCTGCAGTTATTTCAGCTCTGACTGAGTTTGGATATTACTCCAATTACAAGTAAAATGTATCTATGACCCAACTTTTCAGAAACAAGCTTTACAAAACAAGTTTCAGTTTTTTGGAAATAGGGAATGGATTGATTACCTTGATGTGAAGCTAATGCTCGTTTTAAACCATATAATTCCAGAATATTACACAATCTTGTTTCAAGATCTTAATCAGCAGAATACTTAAGGGAAAGCAACAGAAGTATCGTGGCTGAGAATAATTAACTTGGTTAAAGCTTACCTGGTTCCCTTTTTTTTTTTTAATTATTCAAGTTTGCATCCCAGGGTTTATTTTAGATAGATTATATAAATCACTTCTGCCGTTTGATAACATATGTAAGGAACCCAGGATTGCATATAATATAATCAAAGGAGATAGTACTTAAATAGGCATAAGTTTTCCTGAACCTAAGCTTTTTACACATGTGCTGGCTTGGGAGTTGGAAAAGAATAAGAATGCTGGTTAGTTCCACTGTGAAAGTCCTCCGCTTGGAACCTTAAACCTATTTTATTTATTTAGGATTAGACCTCCAATGATTTAACATCTAAATTTAAATCATCCACTTCTGGGAGATGCAGTAAAGACCAAAAATAAATAAATGATAAAAAAAATTTAAAACAGAGGTTGGTTGGGTATGAAAGATTATTTTATTCAAGATACACCCATTAAAATTCTCAAATATTACATGCAGGATATAGATATGTCCGGTTGGATCAATAATGGCATAAGTACTTTAGCAGATATTAAGTCAAATGAGAAGCTACTGCCATTTTGTGTTTTACAAGCTAATTTTTCCTTTACCCTAGAATTATTATTTTATTTATTTTTTTAAGTTAAACTATATTTTATTCCAACTCAACTGGATGACTTTATTGGTAACTGCAATACCAAACTAATTCAAAGGCTAAAAAAAAATAATTATTAATAATCAAACTATATCAACTCCCTGAAAGGGAAAGTGATATGGAGATTATTAATCCAATTAAGAATTAGATAAATGTATGGACAAAAAGTATGGATAAAAAAAAGTGTCCATTCCAAAATTTTGCAGGAAATGTATTAAAAGTTATTAAATCATTTTTATGTTTCGTTCCTTTGTGTATTAGTATGTTTAATAAATTAACTACTAGTTGTGTATTGAGACACTTTCATGTACAGTGTTCATTATATAATCTATGGTGGAATTGCGTAAAATTACAGCAGATTAAGGAGAAAGTTGCCAAAGTATTGACGGATATCCTTCATGTATATCACTTGAGCCACAAACAGAAGTTATCTAGTCCCCGTGGTTTGTTTATATTTGTAATACTTAGGAATAAAAGTTGGTTGGAACTTAATTGCAGATTTAGAAATAAAGACAATTCTGTCACTTTAAGAATATTTCAAGTAAGTGTTTTATTGCTTAGGTCTTGATACAATAGAATACCCTTTAGTAGCAATTCAATCTTTAGAATGCAAACCTTTAAGTAAATACTTAAACAATGTCCAATAGAATTATATGCAGAGTATAAACAAGACGTATATATGCAGGAGTTGTGCAGGATATATTTAGGTTGCAATTTAAATACAGGAATATATTGACGCACAATGAACTGACTTTTGTATGACTGGATTCACCCTTTGAGAGGATTAAACTGAATGACTTGAACAAAACAGCAGTTCCCAGTATAATAGTAGAACATAGCTTGTTTGTGGAGTTTGGTGATTAGAGAGAGTCCTTTCCATGTTTAAGGAGTCTGTAGTTCAGCAATATCAGTTTAGAGTAAAGAGATGAGAGTAGTCAAAGTCCGTTCCATATCCAGGGAATATAGAGTTCCGCAAGGTCAGTTTGGAAGTCCAGAGGTTCAGTGAACAGCTTGATAACACAGGGAGCTCAGACAGCACTTGGTAACAAAATGACTGAGAACTGGAGATTACCTGCAGCTTCCTTTAACCCCTTAAGGACACATGACATGTGTAACATGTCATGATTTCCTTTTATTCCAGAAGTTTGGTCCTTAAGGGGTTAAACACAGGTGTGGGTGACATCAGATGCTTGATCGGTGAACAAGGAAGTGCTGCACAGTGTATCTGCCCAACAGTAATGATGACAATATTGCTGATACTTAACCCCCTCGATGGGAGCCTATATATATATATATATATATATATATATATATATTTCATTTTTTTATTATTATTATATACTTATTATTTTGGTTATGCTATTTGGTATTTGGTATCTGAGGAGGTTTGATTTTATGCTTCCTTATTAATACTCCACTTAGAATAAAATAATTTGATGTATGATAGGATGGGTTATGAATGAAAATTAGATATAAGTAGAACATTTTCAATTTGGGTTTGCTTATTGGTTAAGTATTCTTTTATTATAATACTCTGTGTCTAGAAATAGTCAATAATAATAATAATAGTCATGGAATGCAATCTTTTTATGTTTTTGGTTTATTCTTTTGTGTATTTTTAATGTTCAGTATTGTACTGTAGATTCTGTACTGTATTGAAAATGAATAAAATATTTCTGAAACGAGAATGGGTTTTTCACTATATTTGCTAACCATAAATCTAATTAAAGTTCCTTACTAAATCTGATTCAGGGGCTTCAGATTCTAATTCTCCCTCAGAGTTAGATATATATTCTGGTTCATGCTTTCTCTTAGAATGTGTTTAGCAAGATATAGCTTGAAAACCCTCAGAAATGGCTTGAGTAATCTATTCTTTTAAATCCATTAAGGCTGGATCACTCTCCCTAGAACTCTCAGCCACTCCTCCTATGCATTAAAGGCAGAGATTTTACCATTAGGTGCAATGGAATTACATTCCCCATATCACGATTCAGGGAACCCAACACGCTGGCACACACACACACACACACAGAAAATGTGCCGTACCGGACCTTAGAGTGGCCGGGCTAAGCACGCTAAGAGTAGGCAGGAGACAAGCCAAGTAAAGGGAACCAGAAAACGGGAGAACGAGAAGCAAGCCGAAGTCAAAGGAGTGGAGAAGACAGGATAATCGGAATAACGAGCCAAATAATCAGTAACCAGAGAGCAAGACGAGAACACTATGCTACAGGTATCACAAGACCACAACAGGGCACTGAGAGACAGGAAAGGTGAGTATAAATACCCTTGGTTTAATTCTGATTGGATAACTTCCAATCAGATAACTTCCAATCATGTGTTACACATGCTGCCGCTGGGGGGCGTGGAGGACAATGGCGGCGAGCGGCACAGAGGAGACGCCGCTCGCCGACAGGTAAGCAGAGGGGAGACCGCGGGCGGCGATGGACTGAGGGTGAGTGCTGCAAGTGGCGTGCAGCCTCCCCTCCTAGCCGCCCGCTGATCCCTGACACCCCACACTTGTTAGACTTGTCTTTTATTCCCTATTTGCGGTATTACTGATCTCTAGTAGCTGGCTTAGTACTCTTACGAGATGTTGTCTGTAAATTGATTGATAACTATATAAGTATACAAATCTTTTCCAAGTATCCAGTACGTACTGTGCTTACCTTGGGAGACTGGGCAGCAGATTTAGTGGGGAGGAGCATTCATTGGGGGTTCAGCAGTCAGTAAATAAAATTCTAAAATCATTAGACGCAGTAAACACATGTGCAAACTACACCGAGAGATAGCAAACCAAAAGCAAGGATTGGAACATGCAATGATGCACAGGCACCTCAGACACAAGGACCTTATCGGTATGAAAGGACAAAACACGTTGAAATTTGGCAAAAGTTCTGAATGATTCCGAAAATATCTCTACAGTATTAGGGGGTCAATATTGCTGTATACATTTCCTTTGCTGTTGCCATTCAGCATCCAGTGAATAGGTCTCCAAGTTATGCAGAATTTTAATTACATAATTATATAGTTGGGCACCCAAGAGTTGAGCGGACACCTGGATGTTCGGGTCAGACGGGTTCGCCGAACGTTGAAAAAAAGTCCGGATTCGGGATCAAACTTGACCCCGAACTTGACCACGGACCCCATTGAAGTTAATGGCGACCCGAACTTTTGGCCACAAAAATGCCTCTAAAAAACTCCTGTAAAGGGCTTTTGACTGAAAAATTTACTTTTTAAAACTCCAATACAAGCAGCAGATTAGCAGCAAAACAATTAGAATGTTTACAAGTGCGCTGTAGCCACAGTATTAGACGCTTCTATTTGACTCTAAGATATAAAGTGCACGCCCCAAAATGTACTATCTAGCAAATTAGCAGCAAAACAATTAGAATGTTTACAAGTGCGCAGTAAGCACACTATTAGACGCATAGATTTGACTCTCAGATATGAAGAACAGGCCTCAAAATGTACTGATTAGCAGTTTAGCAGCAAAACAAATAGAATGTTTACAATTGCGCTGTAACCGCAGTATAAGACGCTTCTATTTGACTCTAAGATATGAAGTGCACGCCCCAAAATGTACTATTTAGCAGATTAGCACACATCTTCCACCTACTCCTCAACCCTGCCCTCCTTGCCGGTATGCACACTGCAGAATGCCACAACAGTTGGTACCTGTGTTTTTCCAGCATGTAAAGTCTGCAAAGGACATATGGAAATTGTTTTAAAATTTTCTCCATGCAACAGTTTTCCCTATAAACTGACCTCTCAGTTTGACTTGTGAGGGTATTGCCCCAGAATTACAATACTGTTAGCTACTGGTCACTGGTTTAAATATAGCAGCTTGTTATCTGGTAGTTTCTAGTGTAGAAAATACCAAACTGTTTTCTATCACTTAGATCTGTGTAACAAGTGTTGTAGGTGTGAAACAATATTACAAGAGACCGATGTAGTAAATTCGAATCAAAGTTACGCTTCAATTTGACTCTCAGATATGAAGTGAACACCCTGTGACGAAGTGCCCTTCGCCACTTGGTCCTGGAGAGGCCTACTTGCCAGCCTCCTCCCCTGTGACTATGACTCTTTCATGTATCTGGCTTTAAAGCCCCTAGTCTACCTTCAGACAGACTATTTATGTAGGCTGCTTTATTTATCTTATGTTTTAGTCACCCTGTACCCATTATAGGTGCAGGGTGTGTGTAATGTAATTGTTTATAGTGTGTGTGTGTGTACTGTGAAATGTATTGCCTGCTCTCCTGTACTGCTGAGGTTTGCTACCAACTAGGTGGGTTTGGCTATGGAGCTTGTCTAGTGCCCTCTGTTGGTAGCAACAGCAATATGCACTACCTGAATTGCAAGACTGGTTCATTTGCATATTCGGGTAGATTTGCATATTGCTAATTCTGCAGGCAGGTGAGATATTTACTGTTAAATATTGTCTCCCCCCACCCCTTTAAAAATGTGCCATTGTGTTGTGATAATTCACTGTGTGTTGCTTGATATAGTTTGACTGTTTGTGATTTTATTGAGCTTTCACAACAATGTTATTGTGGTGACCCTATTGGCTGGTCCCAAGGGAAATAAAGGTTTTGACAGTTCTTCTTGATCCCTCTAAACGTAGCCTTGTCTTGTTATTGGAGGGAGCTGTTATAATCACACTGGGGATTGCTATGCTCTGCATGCTCCCCTGAGCTTGAGTCACTTAGCTCTTTTAAGAGCTTGTTCCTGACACGCTCTCCTTGGAGGAGGGGTCTTCACCACACAGTCCTGGATGCTGGAGGTTCATACAGGGTGGAAGGAAGAGTTCTTTCCCACACAGTCCTGGAGGACAGAAGCTGATCCAGGGTGGAAGGAAGACGGCGAGACTCCAGTCAAGATACGGCGGTTGCGGAGTCTGCAGTGGTTGTGGTGTCTGCTGCAGCGCTTGGAGTCCTCAGGAAGCGCTAGGAGCATCCGTCAACGGAGGGTACTCAGTCGGAGTACAAGGAGCTCCGTTACATTGGTGGCAGCGGTGGGATGGCGTCCTAGTGCGAGGAGAAGCAGCTCGGAGACACTGGTATCGTATGAGAGGTTATTGAGGGCAACGCTAGCCACTGTGCAGCGTCCCTAACTACAGCAGCATGGAGCAGGGATGGATAGAGCCCTGCGAAGAGCACCTCAACATGATACGTCGCTACGAGGACGACGCTTACATTGAGGAGGTAAAGAGGCGGTTGGTCTGCTATGGCCCAGACCTTTCGAACGAGGTGGTCCACCAAGTAATGCGCCAGTTGAGTGCTGAGAACAGTGCGGCAATGGCCTTTGAGCGACAACTGTGGAGGTTGAGGATATGGACACCTAGTCTCCAGCGGCAGTGCAAGTTACAGGGAGCCGAAGGTGTCGTCCTTCCTCCCCAGCGGCAGTGCAAGTTACAGGGAGCCGAAGGTGTCGTCCTTCCTCCCCAGCGGCAGTGCAAGTTACAGGGAGCCGAAGGTGTCGTCCTAACTCCCCAGCGGCAGTGCGAATTCCAGGGGGCCGAAGGTGTCGTCCTTCCCCCCCAGCGGCAGTGTGTCCTACAGGGAGCAGAGACAGTTGGTCTCTCTCCCCAGCGGCAGTGCAAGTTACAGGGAGCCGAAGGTGTCGTCCTTCCTCCCCAGCGGCAGTGCAAGTTACAGGGAGCCGAAGGTGTCGTCCTTCCTCCCCAGCAGCAGTGTGTCCTACAGGGAGCAGAGACAGTTGGTCTCTCTCTCCAGCAGCAGGACAATGTTATGGGAGTGGAGACAGGCGGTCTCCCTCTCCAGCGGCAGCCTGTGTTTCAGGGAGAGGAGCACAGCACCCTATCTCCCCAGCGGCAGCTTACCCTACCAAGGGAGACACCAATCTCCCAGATGGCGCAGAGGGGACCGTGGTCTCTGTGCCCAACCTACAGGGATGCTGGACAGCCTGTCCAGATCCCCAACTACCCTCACAGGGACAACAGGAGGAGGGGGTAAGTACAAATTCCCCTCCCCAGCTAACTCCTAACTTGGCTCCAAGGTTAACAGGGGAGATGTTAACCCCCACTGACCCCCACGTTCCCCTGGCTACTGAGCCGGACTATGTCCCAAGCCCCCCCAGCGGAAGAGCTGGCAGCTGGGCAGAGTGCAGTCGGCCTCTGCCCTCCCTTTGTCCCTTGTCCAGAGCCTGATGTCCTGCAGGCTATACCAGCAGAAGAGCTGGCATCAGGGCAGACCGTTGGCCTCTGCCCCTCAAGTCCCCACAGCGTGTTGCCCCATCACCCCAGAGGAATACCCAGGTGCAGTCACTGTTTGCTGTGGGTGGGCTGCTCTAATAACTGTTTGTTGTGGGTGGGCTACTCTGGCACTTGCTTATGGTCGGTGGGTGACTCGACTAACTTAGGCACTGACCGACAGAAAGTCAGGTGCCTGGTTAGTCTTCCCCCCGAAGGGGAGATATGTGACGAAGTGCCCTTCGCCACTTGGTCCTGGAGAGGCCTACTTGCCAGCCTCCTCCCCTGTGACTATGACTCTTTCATGTATCTGGCTTTAAAGCCCCTAGTCTACCTTCAGACAGACTATTTATGTAGGCTGCTTTATTTATCTTATGTTTTAGTCACCCTGTACCCATTATAGGTGCAGGGTGTGTGTAATGTAATTGTTTATAGTGTGTGTGTGTGTACTGTGTAATGTATTGCCTGCTCTCTTGTATTGCTGAGGTTTGCTACCAACTAGGTGGGTTTGGCTATGGAGCTTGTCTAGTGCCCTCTGTTGGTAGCAACAGCAATATGCACTACCTGAATTGCAAGACTGGTTCATTTGCATATTCGGGTAGATTTGCATATTGCTAATTCTGCAGGCAGGTGAGATATTTACTGTTAAATATTGTCTCCCCCACCCCTTTAAAATGTGCCATTGTGTTGTGATAAGTCACTGTGTGTTGCTTGATATGGTTTGACTGTTTGTGATTTTATTGAGGTTTCACAACAATGTTATTGTGGTGACCCTATTGGCTGGTCCCAAGGGAAATAAAGATTTTGACAGTTCTTCTTGATCCCTCTAAACGTAGCCTTGTCTCGTTATTGGAGGGAGCTGTTATAATCACACTGGGGATTGCTATGCTCTGCATGCTCCCCTGAGCTTGAGTCACTTAGCTCTTTTAAGAGCTTGTTCCTGACACGCTCTCCTTGGAGGAGGGGTCTTCACCACACAGTCCTGGATGCTGGAGGTTCGTACAGGGTGGAAGGAAGAGTTCTTTCCCACACAGTCCTGGAGGACAGAAGCTGATCCAGGGTGGAAGGAAGACGGCGAGACTCCAGTCAAGATACGGCGGTTGCGGAGTCTGCAGTGGTTGTGGTGTCTGCTGCAGCGCTTGGAGTCCTCAGGAAGCGCTAGGAGCATCCGTCAACGGAGGGTACTCAGTCGGAGTACAGGGAGCTCCGTTACACACCCCAAATATACTATTTAGCGCCCCCAAAAAAAGAAAAATGACTTTTTAAAACTCCACTATAAGCAGCAGATTAGTGGCAAAACAATTAGAATGTTTACAAGTGCGCAGTAAGCACACTATTAGACGCTTCGATTTGACTCTCACATATGAAGAACAGCCCCCAAAATGTACTATTTAGCAGATCAGCAGCAAAACAATTAGAATGTTTACAAGTGTGGAGTGAACTATTTGACGCTTCTATTTGACTCTCAGATATGAAGTGCACCGCAGGCACCAAAATGTACTATTTAGCAGATTAGCAGCAAAACAATAAGAATGTTTACAAGTACGCAGAAAGCACACTATTAGACACTTCTATTTGACTCTCAGATATGAAGTGAACACCCCAAATATACTATTTAGCGCCCCCAAATTTTTTTTTTGAAATTGACTTTTTAAAACTCCAATGTAAGCAGCAGATTAGCAGCAAAGCAATTAGAATGTTTACAAGTGCTCAGTAAGCACACTATTAGACGCTTCTATTTGACTATCAGATATGAAGTGCACCCCACTAATGTACTTTTTAGCACCCAAAATATTTTAAGTTTTAAAACTGCAATGTGACAGCAGTATTTGACGATTCTATTTGACTCTCAGATATGAAGTGCACCCCACTAATGTACTACCCCACTAATGTACTATTTAGTACCAAAATAAAAATTACTTTTAAAACTCCGATGTAACCGCGGTATTTGAAGCTTCTATTTGATTCAGATATGAAGATATGAAGTGCACCCCACTAAAGTACTAGTTTGCAGAATTCTATCCTAAGCTGTCCCTATCAGCGTCAGCATCCTCTCCCTACACTAATAAGACCATGTGTGCGTGCGGTGCTACGCGACTCCAGCTTATATATAGAGTCTGGGTCACATGCTGCACTGGCCAATCACAGCCATGCCATTAGTAGGCATGGCTGTGATGGCTTCTAAGGGCACACAAGTCAAATGCTTGTTAATTGGCTGCCCTGCAGCCTTTGAAAACGCTCCATTAAATCGCCGAACACCGAACTCCAACCCAGACATACAGTGACATGTCCGTGTTCGGGTCCGGAGTCCAAAAAAACCTAATGTTTGGTACGAACCCGAACTTTTCAGTTCGGGTTCGCTAAACTCTACCCAAGAGTAACCCACTTATCTTATTCTTTTGAGCAGCTTGTTACCTAAATTGTCAATATCAACATAGGAACTTTATTTTATAATTTTGTGTTTGTTATTATTCTAAGACAATTAGGAGAAGAGGAGAGAATTAGGATAAGGAAAAGGAAGAGGGCACGGGAAAGTCACCAAAGTCTGCAATCAAGTATCTTGCAGAAAAAGCAGCTGAATAATTAACTTATTCTAGGCTTTGGTGAGTGCATCAGAAGGTTTAGTCAAAAGATAAATCCTTGGGTCAGGAGGTAGGTCTATTTTGAGAAATCTAGACATGAGATCATTTACCTTTACTCATAATAAAGAATTTAATAGGCAATATCACCAAAGCTGGAGGGATGTGTCTATGGTGCCGCATTACTACCAGCGCTGAAAAGCATGTCAGCTCATCTGAACCTTTTTTTATACAGATAAAGTTACTTTTTTATTCTCTTAATAATGTTTATTCATAATGCCACACACATGCTGAGCATCCTAACAGTCATGATTATCAGATGGCAAACTACATACCCGTTAAATGTCCTCTAGTTAATTATGTTACACTTTTCCAGTATATTGTGTGCTTAGTAAGTCATAGCATACTCCACTGTCTATGTTATACACCGTATGTTATGCATACAAAGCTTTTGAGCGGAATCTTTCATGTCTTTAGTAGCTAAACATAAAAGAGTCAAAAAAGGAGAAAATTGTTGGAATATAATTACTGCTTAAACTCTCCTAAGCTCCTACTGAATGCATCTACTTTAGGATGTGAAAATGCTTTATTTAGTTTTGTCATTTTTGACAGCTTTATGAGAATAGACTGAATGTATATTCCTGCGTCAGAGTCAGTGTAATTACACCTAATATGAGTTATACATTAAAGTGCTGTTTATAACATAATATCTTATAGCATCCAATAGCATATGGTGTGTTTGTGCTTTGTGCAATAATACGACACAAAAAAAGGGTATTGCAATTAATAACCAAACTTTTCAAGTTACATTATACGCTGATGATATCATACTAACTCTTACATCTCCTGAAACCTCTATCCCTGCATTAATATCAACAATAGGGGAATGCAGTTCTCTCTCTAGTTATTAATAAAATGTATTTAAAACTCAAGTAATATCAAATGGTTTGACTTTATCTCAAAAACAAAACAAATGCTTCTAGATAGTTATAAATTTAAATGCTGAAGTGCCGAATTTCCCACATTTTCTTGGCTGGGTCAGACCAACATGGTGAAGACTTTTCTGGTCCCTAATTTTGCGGCTCTCAGGGAATATTTTAGATAAAATAAACAAACTTTTACTTTCTTTTATACGGAACGGCAAACAGTTTCCAATCACTCAAAAGACCATAAAAAGAGATGGCACCCAATTGGATCTAAATTTCCCTGATATATTACTCCATGATACCACAATGTTAACTCATATACTATCTGGAGCAATAGAAAACAACTGGAGTAACGGATGGTTTCATTGTGAGAAATTCTATTTGAAAGGCCAAAATCCATTCGACTTACTATGGATTAAACCTTCTCTTCTAAAAGCTTTACATTTGAAAAATATAATCTTGAGAGATGCAGCAGAGACAGGTTGGGTATCAAGTACGTATTTACCTCATCCACACCATTAATGGTGCTCAGTCTATATAGACACAGGGCCGGATTAAGAGCACAGTGGGCCTGGTGCTGACCATTATGACCCGCCTAATTACGGAATCTTATCGACCAAAAACACTAAAATAGTCATACCTCCCAAGTGTCATGTATCTGATGGAGATGGTGCTGGAGGGAAACTCATAAGATGCAGCTATAAGAAAACACATACTCTATGCTAATCTCTCTCTAATTTATGCTTTCATCTTTCAAGTAAATCCATGACCCCTAACAGCAGTGCCCAGTGAAGCAGGAAATCAATGAGCGGGGTAAAAGGGTGTGCCACTGACGCGAATCACGTGACAAGACCTGCCAAAAGGGGTGAACATGCCCAAAAGGGGGCATGTTTGTCCAAAGAATTGGAAGGTCAGCCTGGCATGAATGCATGTCAGGCTGCCTGCCAATCCTGCATGCTGTCCAACTAAGGGCATACTATGCAGGCAGCACCTTGAGCTTGACATAAATGCGTCTAATGATGCACTCACTTCATTCTTTCTAAGGACTGTCCCCTAGCACTCGCTGGTCCACTTGTCTCCTTACCTTCTTACTAGCAGGCAGAAGTTCCTGGTATATAGTCTGAGACAGAGAAAAGGTGTCTGTAGTGAGTTTAGAAGAAAGGGGACATGCCACAGTGTTAGAGAGACCAACGTCTGCGTTACCTAAACTAACTTTAATGTCAGCAAGTGCACACAAGTTTTGTTCCCATACATCCCTCTTAAGCTTCCAAACTTAAAGGGACACTATAGTCACCAGAACAACTACAGCTTATTGTATTTGTTCTGGTAAGTAGAATCATTCCATTCAGGCTTTTTGCAGTAAACACTGTCTTTTCAGAAAAAATAACTCCACTGGCTGCTCCTTAGATGGCTGCTAGAGGTGCTTCCTGGGGCAGTACTGCCTAGTGTGCAGCACTGCCATTCAGTGTCTCCACCCTCTGCATGCAGACACTGAACTTTCCTCATAGAGATGCATTGATTCAATGTATCTTTAAGAGGAGATGCTGATTGGCCAGGGCTATGTTGGACTTGTGCTGGCTCTGCCCCTGATCTGCCTAATTGACAGTGTCAGCCAATCCTATGGGGAAGTATTGTAATTTGCTCAGACCACCACTTCTGAGCCAGCAGCTGCAGAATTGAATACAAGTAATATTTTACTATATTTAGGGAGGCAAGAAGGGGCCAGGGTGGTGGTTTTAACATAATAGGGTCAGAAATACATGATTGTGTTCCTGACCCTATAGTGCTCCTTTAAGCAAGAGTATGTGAAGAGTAGTTAAGGTTGCCACCTTTCTTGGAAAAAAATACCAGCCTTAATCATTTGTATAATTAATTAGTTATGCGTGACATCACATGATGTAAATCACAAGGAGTGACATCGGAGAAAATTCTGTAAAATCACCAAACTACTCACAGTTTGATTCTCCTGTATAGATGGATTGCTCCCATTGTCTCCCTGTCTCCCAGTGTCTCAGTCTCGCAAGTCACCCAGTGTCTCAGTGTCCCTATGTATCACAGTGTCTGTGTCCCCATTTCTCCCAGTGTCCCAATGTCTCAGTGTGTCCCCATGTCACTAGGATACTGGGGACACTGAGAGACATGGGGACACTGAGACACTAGAAACACACTGGAAGACATGGAGACACTGAAACATTTGGGGACACTAAGACACTAGGGACACAGACACTGGGAGACTAGGGGACACTAAGAGACTAGGGGACACTGGCTGGGAGACAGACACTTGGGGAGACATGGGGACCGTTGTGGACATTGAGAGACATGGGACACAGACACTGGGAGACTTGGGGACACTGAGACACTAGGGACACTGGGCGGGGGATATAGTGTCTCCGTGTCCCAATGTCTCCCAATGTCCCTATGTCTCACAGCGTCCCCATGTGTCTCAGCATCCCCATGTGTCCCAGTGTCCCCAAGTGTCTCAGTGTCCCCATGTTTTCCAGTGTTCCCAAGTGTTTCAGTGTCCCCATGTGTCCTAGTGTCTCAGTGTCCCCTAGTGACAGTGTCCCCATGTGTCCCCTAGTGTCTGTATCCCCATATGTCCCCAAGTATATCAGTGTCCCCTAGTGTCTCAGTGTCCCCATGTTTTCCAGTGTCCCCAAGTGTGTCAGTGTTCCCAGGTCTCCCAGTGTCTGTGTCCTAGTGTCTCAGTGTCCCCTAGTGTATGTGTCATCATGTGTCCCCTAGTGTCTGTGTCCCCTAGTGTCTCAGTGTCCCCATGTGTCCCCTAGTGTCTCAGTGTCCCCTAGTGTCTCAGTGTCCCCAGGTCTCCCAGTGTCTGTGCCCCCATGTGTCCTAGTGTCCCCTAGTGTCTGTGTCCCTATGTGTCCCCTAATGTCTGTGTCCCTTAGTGTCTGTGTCCCCATATGTCCCCTAGTGTCTCAGTGTCCCCATGTGTCCCCTAGTGTCTCAGTGTCCCCATGTGTCCCTGCTGCCTTTCCCCAATCCCTCACTTACCTGAGCTCTAGAGCTGCTGTCTGGACTCTCTGTGAGTAGTAGAGAGAGGCAGGGATATTCTGTAACTTCCTATCCCTGCCTCTCTCCACACACAGTGACCCCTACTGGCCGGTGCTGGTATTGCAGAGTAATCTCCATTTATTCTGAGAAAAATACCTGCATTTGTATTGCTGGTATTACTGCAATACTGGCACGGCCAGGCAGCCTCAAATACCGTCTGTTCCATTAAAATACCAGTCAGGTGGCAAACCTGAGAGTTTTTTTTTTAAATGGGCCTATTCCATGGGCCTGGGCCTGGAGCTGCAGCTCTATCAGCCCCTATGTTAAACCGGCCCTGTATAGACAAGATTTAGTTTAAAATGAATGGATAGAGAGGAACATAAATACTTTTGCAGATATTCAGTCTAACATAGGTATAAGAACATTCAGCCAGCTGAAGGAAGATTATAACCTTACAGGTCGGGATGTTTTTCCCTATTTGAGGATTAAAAACTTTTTTCAAACATAACCTTATTACTGAACCAACTATTCTTGACAATTTTATTGAAAAACAACATAGGAATAAATTAATCCCCAGAGTAAAGAATTTATTAATAATTAATTAGAACTTCCCTCTTATTATTTCTAAAGGAAAATGGGAAAGAGATTTTGATAAAGAATTCTCTTTTCAGACTTGGTGTAAAACCTGTCCGGAGGTAAAGAAATAAGTACATTCCATCAATTTACAGGAAACTTTTTATAAATGAATCCATAGATGGTACCTTGACCCCAAAGAAAAAGTAAATTTGATAAGCTAACTATCAATTCATGTTGGAGGTGCAATCAGCCCACAGGCACTCTACCATATCTGATGGGAATGCCCAAAGTTGTACAAGATTAAAATTGAAATTGAGGGAATTGTATAAAAAATTCTTCAGAATAAATTCGTACTGAACTCTTGTCTGGTTATTTCATTTAGAATTACCTAAGTCAGATAAAGACTAACATCTTATTGGCAATTAAGAAATGTATAGCCAGAGAATGGCGTAGAGTAAACTCTCCAGAATGGGCACAAATAATAAGTCAGATCTCACACCAAGGGAAAATGGAATATTACTTTTTTGTGAGGAATAGTAATTTAACCTCATATTATAAAATTTGGTCACCATGGTATAAACTTCTCTCATATAACTAGTCCCTTATGGGTATGATGCTCGCCGAGACAAGAAACATTTTGTTAAAATTGCTGTTAAAGGACACTCTGTGTCAGGATCCTATCCTGACAACCAATTATTACATTTCTTTTATTTCGGTTTCTTTAATAACAAGTTCCTGCACTAACTATGTTTTGCCACAAGTGGCCTCCCTAGCCTCTAGGTCTGAACTTACCTTCTTCATCCTCACTTGCCTTGACTAATTACAATTCCTACAAAAGGCTACACCCAACTCAAAACAGGGCCTTTACAATGAAGTTGATGGTCAACCAGAAAGACTTCTGTTCCTGAATCTTGAAATCTTACCTATGCACTTACCTTTTTTGCTTCCTTCCTATTGGAGACCAACCTGATCTACATTATCAACCTTTTGTTGTCAACCTGCTCCATACCAACCTGAACTACACTTCAAACCAGCTTTATTTCCAACATGCTCCATACCAACCTGAACTACGCTTCTATTCTGCTTTATCTTTATACTTCTAACCTGCTTAACACCAACCTGGACTTCACTACTAATTATTATTACATGGTGTTATTTAGCCGCTTTATCAGTGTTCCTTCCAATAGGGGGTTGATTCCCTAGAATTTTAATTCCCTGCAATTCCTGAAAACCTACTGTTCTGTACACTTGTTTTTCTATATAACCTATATTTTCATCTATAGGTATTTGCTTCTGTCTACTTATATCCTGTTTTCTAACCTGTCTGGGGCATATTGCCTAAACCTTTGTTTCTCTTATTTTTCTTCTCCCAATAATTTAATTTGTAGAATTTCCTGTTACTTTATTATGTCCAAACTTACCAATAAAGAACCTAATGTTAACTCTGGCCAAAGTCTCTTATCTGACCTGCTCAAGACCATGACACTCTGTCATTGTATATAGAGGGGAAGGGGGAAGGGGGAAGGGGGAAGGGGGAAGAGGGAAGGTATAGGATGGACGGTTTTACTAAGTAATACTCCCATAACCTAAATTATGTTACATACAAAATGATCCTAGATGCTCAAGCACTATTGAAATATATGAATATAAATGACGAAAGATGGAATTGTGAAAAGGTTGGTGCTACTATCACCTGTGTGGATCACTCAACACACACATATAGTGAAATACAGTGAAAATCAAACGGGTGGTGAGAGCACTCAATAGATAAAATATAAATATTACCAATATAGGCACAGACACATCCTAAAAATAGAGATAAAAGACCATAGAGTAATATAGTTTACAAAAATAGATAAACATATATAGTTGGTCCAACTCACATGGTTCTGAGTCACTTAAAAAGCTGACTCAGACTAAAGGTGTAAAGCAGAGATAGAGCTTTAGTATGCTGGACTCCTGTGTAGTCAGATTAGATCTTGTTCATGTCAGTAGAGGTTTTCTTCCCCAAGAATCCAGGATGCAGGAGCAGGGTAAAACACTCTTTATTTGAACAGAAATAAAAAAATAAAAATAAAAAGTACAGGCTTAGTCCATATAACTTGCCACTCGATGCGTTTCGGCTCAATGCCTTCTGCCTTCTTGAAATATATGTTTGAACAAAATATGAATGTATGTATGGAAGAATAAATAGAGGGGAAGAATGTTTTAACTTATATTTCTTGATTATAACCAGGGATACATTTATGTCTGGAAGCCTTAACGGTAACCAGAGGTGTAAGGGAGATGGGGAAAGGGAAGAGGAAGAGAAATGGGAGAAAGTTGCCTTCAT
Source organism: Pelobates cultripes (assembly GCA_933207985.1). NCBI lineage: Eukaryota > Metazoa > Chordata > Amphibia > Anura > Pelobatidae > Pelobates > Pelobates cultripes. The sequence continues at coordinate 110,198,089 of OW240918.1, forward strand.
TAATTTATTCCACCCCCCCCCCATGTCCCTTTCTTTAATATGGGCACTATTGAAAGATCTTCGGACTGTAATGTAATCTTTTGTGCTCTGTATGTTGTATTTAACAAAACTTCTCAAATGGATATTGATGTTTTATTATTCATGTATTTAAGAAAACACTTAATAAATTATATTTAAAGAAAACATAGTAAACTATACATTAGAAGTAAATATTCAAATAATAAAAGAACGTAAAGTTTGTCTTTATCAAAGTACATACATTTAGTTGCTACTTTACTATATACACCTCAACAAGGTGCTAGAAGCATTCCTTATGGTAATGACATACAGCCTTGTCCTTAAGGCACACCATTGGCTCACGGTATTCCATTGGGAGAGAATTAATCTGGACTGTTAGTGTGCCTTAAAGACTAGATTTGGATTTGCTGCTTCAGACATCCTGGTCCATTTAGACAGGATAAGACAACACATTTGTGAAGTGCAACTCCAAATAAGCTGTATAGCTATCATGCTATTAGGTCCTTCTTCATGGCACGGTGTCAGTAGAATTGTGCATTATGGATAAAATTGTGCAGATGATATAACATGATCTCCCAATTGTTCTGAAAAAAAAACTCTGGTGAAACCAGTTGCCTTCAGAAGTCACATAAATTGAAAGGTGTCCACCTGTATGCAATTAAAGTTATAATCTCAAAGTGAATGCACATGTTTCAGGGAAGGACCAGATAACATATCTAAACAAAAGGCAAGAACCAATTCTCAAAAATTTTTCATTGTCGCTAGACTGGCCCCTTCTCATGAAGTCTGCAAAATAATAGGGGGGAAGGGAAGGGGACATCAGGGGGGGATCTTTAGAATAAATAATGGGAGTGGACAGATCACTGTTCACACCTACCCAGTGGGTGTGGAATAATTAATAATATAAAATAAAGGGTACATCCTAATTTTGTCTCATGGTCAGTGGATGTGAGCTGCTAAATTTATAACGTGGGAGACATAGTATCCATCCAATCCCCATCTATGGGGGATGGTAGGGGGCTATTATATGAATGGTGGAGACCTAATATCACCGCCCCTGCCCTCGCCCATGGGTGGCAGGTGGGGGATCTAAATAATTACAGAATGGGAGAAATTAGTGTCCCCAATCCAAAAATGGATTGCTAATGGGTGGGGGCCTTACATAATTAAAGAAAATGGGGAAATTCGTGTCCACCACCCAGCCCCCACCTATTAGAGGTGTGGGGGGAGGGGCTCTAAATGAATATACAATGAGGGTTGAAAATGCCCTCTATACCCCTTGGAGAGTTCCCAATCCCCTATTCATCCAAAACTAAAATACTTCCCCTCACCATACTAATAGTGAAGTCGACAAGTAAAACTAATATCTGTAAAATAATAAATATACCTGCCATCTGAAAACTTATATTCTACAGCCTTAATAATGGCCAAATAAAAATCTATAATCTTCATGGTCAGCAAGTGGGGGCTACTAAATTTATGCTCTGGGAATTAGTATTTCACCCAGCCCCCATCCATCACCCATGGCTCTTAGTAATTATACATTGGGAGGTGGACATGCCATTGTTTTTTTTGTTGATTTCCAGTCAGGGACATATTTTAGAATACATTCTGAAACTTTGAATGGAGAGGTAACGGTTAAGTTGGATCTCAGCTAGCAGATGATGACCCTTCAAGTATCACAGTGAAGAGTAGGGTAACCCAACTATGGGATATTGAACTCTAGAAACATTATTTGGTCCATCATTTGTATGGACATTTGTGAGCTTTGTGGATTCAGAAAATTCACTGTAACAGAATATGCTCTCACACTTTTGAAAAAAGTTGGTGGACATACCAATAGCTGCTGAGCACCATAATCTTCTTTTCATCCTGGTAGCTTAGAAGGTCAGCAGTATGAGTCAAATTAGGTGCAGAGAGGTAAGTTATGATCATTTCAGAGGCACTAGTCTATTGTTAACCCCCATAGTTCTGGTTTGTTTTTTGCATTAGTCAGGACGCTCCTTAGATTCAATTTATTTGGAGATATTAGCATAGGGGTAATATGTTGTAACAATATATATAGCACATCTGTTCTAGAGGAACCAAATGTTTAAAAGTTTGATCTTTGAAGTGAAATAGTTAAACTAATTTAGCCTCAATTTAAGTTTAATCTTGCAAAATAAACACAATTATCATCTGAATACACAATGAATATGCGTTTCTATATATGTCCTGAATCATATATCAACATGAAATTTCTGTACATTAAAAAATTGAAAGGCAATGTGAATTAATTTAGAACAATAACAACACACAAGGGCAAGTAATATAAGATTAGAAGAACAATACCCATATAAATATTATGCAAAAAATCATTATAAGACAGTTTAAAAGGAAAATGGCATATTGGTGAATGAATTGGGATTGCAGGTCGATATATAATTGACAGATATTTGCAGAGCCAATTATTATGTTTTTCTCCACATAAAATCAGAATCACTGACTAATTGTGTTGAGAGTAATGGACTCTATCGCAATATCCCTGGCGACCACCAGAGAGCGATAAGAGAAAATCAGCAATAGACTGAAATGGAACGCATGGCCATATTATATGGTGTAGATGGTGGAACGCAGGGAAGTGCGTCATCATGGGAAGTCGTCCGTTTTACCGCTCATCATTGACCAGAAAATACATGCAGCTGAGGAATGGAAGCTAAGGAGCAATCTGCCGACGGGTAACCTATCCAATCATAGGAGAACATTGAAGAACACCCACTATACCACCAATGGACTTCCAGGATCCACCTTATTTAAAGGGATTACGGGGAGGTATTAGGCTAGTTGGTACACTTGATTGTCTATTTTACTATCCTGCATATTGTTACCATTTTTGGGAGGTAACTTGAGGGAAGCAAAGAATCCAAAAGTTAAGTTTATTTGTTATTTCCACGGGTGAATAGGTGGAAGTTGTATATTGTACTAGTCTAAATTTGGCTGCTTCATTTGCTTCCATAGAACTGCCTCTGGCCAAAGGTCCACATGATCCACTGTGCTGAGTACTGGTTGTGCTGCTGAAAGTAGCACACATGTCAGGTTCAATTTGCAAATGGAGATTTGGTATCAGATGTTACTGTAGGTGAAAGTTTAGGATCCAGTGATCATCAGTCAGTGTGGTTTAATATAAGAACAGTGACTGAGTCACACCACACAAAAACAAAAGTTTTAGACTTTAGAAAAGCAGACTTTTCTAAAATTAGAATATGGGTAGAGGAGCCATTATCAGACTGGAGCAATTTAAATGGAGTCCAAGAGAAATGGGATTATTTAAAAGTTGCACTATTGAAGGCAACAGAAAATTGCATTAGGTTTGTCAGTAAAAGCAAAAAATTCAAGAAACCACTGTGGTACTCCGCAGATGTGGCCAAAATAGTTAAAAACAAAAAGTTAGCATTTAGGAATTATAAAAAAACCCAGAGTGAGGAAGACAAAATGATCTATAAGATTAGGCAGAAAGAGGTTAAGCAAGTTATAAGAGCTTCCAAATCACACACAGAAGAGAAAATAGCACAGTCAGTAAAAAAGGGGGATAACACATTTTTTAGATACATAAATGAGAAAAGAAAAGTAAAACAAGGATTAGTTAGATTAAAAACAAAATAAGGAAGGTTTGTAGAAGAGGATAAAGGTCAGGCTGACTGCCTCAATGAATATTTTTGTTCTGTATTTACAGAAGAAAATGAAGGAAAGGGACCTCAGTTGAGAAAAAGGATAAATGAGTCATTTATTACACGTGAGCTTACAGAGGAAGAGGTTCTATTTCAACTGTCAAAAGTAAAGACAAATAAGTCAATGGGACCTGATGGAATACACCCAAAAGCTATTAAAAGAGCTTAGTGGTGTACTAGCAAAACCATTAACAGATTTATTTAACCAATCATTGTTAACAGGAGTAGTCCCAGAAGATTGGAAGTTAGCGAATGTTGTGCCCATTCACAAGAAAGGTAATAGGGAGGAGTCGGCAACTATAGGCCAGTAAGCCTTACTTCAGTAGTGGGGAAAGTGATGGAAACCATGTTAAAGGATAGGATTGTTGAACATCTAAAAACACATGGATTTCAAGATCAGAGACAACATGGGTTTTACTTCAGGGAGATCATGCCAAACTAATCTTATTGATTTTTTTGATTGGGTAACTAAAATTATAGATCAGGGTGGTGCAGTAGACATTGCTTACTTAGATTTCAGTAAGGCTTTTGACACTGTTGCACATAGAAGGTTTATCAATAAACTGCAATCTTTAAGTTTTGATTCAAATATTGTTGAATGGGTAAGGCAGTGGCTGAGTGACAGGCAACAGAGGGTTGTAGTTAATGGAATATATTCGAAGCTTGGACTTGTCACCAGTGGGGTACCTCAGGGATCTGTACTTGCACCCATTCTCTTTAATATTTTTATTAGTGATATTGCAGAAGGTCTTGATGGTAAGGTATGTCTTTTTGCTGATGATAATAAGATATGTAACAGGGTTGATGTTCCAGGAGGGATAAGCCAAATGGCAAATGATTTAGATAAACTAGAAAAATGGTCAGAATTGTGGCAACTGACATTTAATGTGGATAAGTGCAAGATAATGCATCTTGGACGTAAAAACCCAAGGGCAGAGTACAGAATATTTTATAGAGTTCTAACCTCAACATATGAGGAAAGGGATTTAGGGGTGATTATTTCTGATGACTTAAAAGGTAGGCAGACAATGTAATAGAGCAGCAGGAAATGCTAGCAGAATGCTTGGTTGTATAGGGAGAGGTATTAGCAGTAGAACGAGGGAAGTGCTCATGCCATTGTACAGAACACTGGTGAGACCTCACTTGGAGTATTGTACACAGTACTGGAGACCATATCTTCAGAAGGATATTGATACCTTAGAGAGGGTTCAGAGAAGGGCAACTAAACTGGTTCATGGATTGCGGGATAAAACTTACCAGGAAAGGTTAAAGGATCTTAACATGTATAGCTTGGAGGAAAGACGAGACAGGGGGGATATGATAGAAACATTTAAATATATAAAGGGAATCAACACCGTAAAGAGGAGACTATATTTAAAAGAAGAAAACTACCACAATAAGAGGACATAGTCTTAAATTAGAGGGACAAAGGTTTAAAAATAATATCAGGAAGTATTACTTTACTGAGAGGGTAGTGGATGCATGGAACAGCCTTCCAGCTGAAGTGGTAGAGGTTAACACAGTAAAGGAGTTTAAGCATGCGTGGGATAGGCATAAGGCTATCCTAACTATAAGATAAGACTAGGGACTAATGAAAGTATTTAGAAAATTGGGCAGACTAGATGGGCCGAATGGTTCTTATCTGCCGTCACATTCTATGTTTCTATGTTTCTATCTACCTCAACCAGTATGCATCCCACTGAAAATCACAAATCCTCTAAATGTCCTTCCAATATTTAAGGATGTTAAATCAGACTAGTGGCAGTCCCCCCTTAATCCTAGGATCACAAACTAGTAACAGTTCAGGGAAATTAGCAACTTAGTCGCAAACACAAGGTTTGAGTACATCTTTCAGCCTCTGAGTCATTGCTGCTACATTGGTCAGGAGCGTGCCACTAGGAACAATTATCCAGAAAAGCATCCATCTTACCTATGTGGTGGTTGACCTGTCCCAAACTGGCACTTCTATGGCTCAAGGTTTCTGTCATGTCCCTAAATGGAATAAGTGCGGAGAGAGTCAAGACACACATTCCTTCATACTGCAAACTTTTTATTGGAATTAGCCCAACATGACAACGATCGGCTGATGTGAACAGCTTTTTTTAAGTCATAACATCATTGAATTGCACACACATATAAATACTCCCTTTATCAGTGCAACACATCCTTAACCTGATAATATAATATATTTAAATAGATCTGTTGGTTAAGCAAAGGGGGGAAAAAAAGGTTGTCATGAAGATGGTGCTAAAAAAGACATGTAACAACATAAAACCTACATTAAAAAAAATGAATCCAGGCCCAGTCAACCTACGTATACAGCAACAATGGTATGGGAATAGGTAAGACTAATCTTCTAAACCCATTGCAGTATTATAATTACATATTCTGAGATAGTGGTTGCAAAATAGAGAGACATATTCATTCATATCCAGCCCCCTCTAGAGGCAACAGAGTAGTATTACAATTACATATTCAGAGAGAAACACCTAGTGGTTGCAACGTAAGAGGTATTGCTTTCTCATCCAGTCCCCTCTAGATGTTACAAATTAGTATTACAGCTACAATTACAACTACATATTTGGAGAAAGCCAACTAGTGGTCACAACATAAGGAGAGATATTCATCTTCCCCAAGAACTCAGTACCAAACCCTGCAAGAACAGCCTTAAGCAGAGCCTAGGCCCCATACAGCATTTCTACAGCTACTCCCAGAACCCAGTACCAAACCCTGCAGGAACAGCCTTAAACAGAGCATGTGCCCCATACAGCATTTCTACAGCTACTCCCAGAATCCAGTACCAAACCCTGCAGGAACAGCTTAAAGCAGAGCCTGATCCCCATAAAGCATTTCTACAGCTACTCCCAGAACCTAGTACCAAACCCTGCAGGAACAGCCTTAAGCAGAGCCTGGGCTCCATACAGCATTTCTACAGCTACTCCCAGAACTCAGTAACAAACCCTGCAGGAACAGCCTTAAAGGACCACTATAGGCACCCAGACCACTTAAGCTCAATGAAGTGGTCTGGGTGCCAGGTCCCTCTAGTTTTAACCCTGCGGCTGAAAACATAGCAGTTTCAGAGAAACTGCTATGTTTCACTGAGGGTTAATTCAGCCTCTAGCGGCTGTGAAAAGCACAGTGAGAAGACACTGGACGTCCATAGGAAAGCATTGAGTGACGCCATTGTAATGGAACGCATATTGCGTTCCAATTGCCCGAAAACGGAACCCGGAAGTGAAAGGAGAGTAGAGGGGGTATCCGAAAGTAGAGATTAAGCAGGCGATTTAAGAGAGGCGAAAAGCAGTGAGATACATCAAAGCCAACTGAGGAAGCCTGTTTTATCGGGTGAAACGCGTTTTGGACACTTTGGACATTTGTTTGGACTACACAGTTGATCCAGAACTTTATTTGATATACTATATTTTATTTATTTTATATTCAAGTGTATTTTAAACCAATAAAGCACCTTTTCTTTGGAAGAAACTTCTCTGACTTGGCATCAGCACTATCCTGAGCTGGTCAAAGGTGGGACAAGACAGAACATTGTATAGACGAGGGATCTGGACATCCTTTTAATGGTCCACAAGTGCACATCATTGAGTCATATGAGGGTATGACTCCAGATTTGTGAGTGACACCACTCTTGCATTTTAATACACGTTATACTTGACAATACTGTATTGCACTAGTGTTTTATAATTTTATTTTTCAGGATATCTACTAAACAGTTATTTAGAAGCTCCACCTTACGTATGTATTGATTTGACTGTCAGCAAAAGTTTTTTTTGCTTTACATTGTGCTGCTGTGAAATGCTGTGAGATGCTGTGTTCTGTGTTAAGTTGACTTCAAAGTAAAGTGTCCTGTCATAAATCTTGTTGAAGACTGCCTACATGTCGAAATAACTGTTGCTATTTAGCTGTCTGTAATTGTGTTAAACCACTGCCATATTGTATACTTATGTTATACCTAAATATTCATTGATATTATCATGCATTTTACATATTATTATTATTATTATCACAATAAATTATATTTTATAATTAATTTGTGATTAATACGTGAAATACAAATCCTCTAATGGAACTTACTCCAGGATCTATGAGAATTAAAATGGTAGGTAGTTCTCAGCTTTAAATTAATATAATCGGGGAAACAGTGTCAAGATATCAATTTTGATATAATAAAAATTATTAAATACATTTTTGATAATTTTTATGAAAATATTATTTTTAATATTTATCACCCCATAAATATCCTCACAAAGGACACAGGCAATTTTTGCATTCTTTGCTGTGTTCAACTGCAATTTGCATCTCTCTCATTTATTGCACCAACATATATTGTATAACGTTTTTTAGAGGACAAAAAGGGATTTAATTTGATGTCACATATACATAAATACATTTTCATGAATAATAAAAAAATAACAAAAAATGAGTTCACAGTTTATGCTATAATAATGTGTGCCTAATATGTCCAGCTTAGGAAAAGTAGTACAAAATAAATTCATTTATGTGTCTTGATTTATAGATGTCAGGATTACAGAATGATCCAGCACGTAGAATTGTGTAACACAGAGGACTGAAAGGTAACATATACCGGACCTTAGAATGGCCGGACTAACGTACCAAAGAATAGTCAGGAATAGTCGAGGTCAAGGGATACAGAAAGAGACAAAACGATAAGGAAAAGCCAGGAGTCAGGGATGCCAGAAAACAGGGAAGTCAAAAACAATGCCAAAGTCAAATCCGAATAACTACAGAATCAATAACGTGCTCTCGGACAACCACAAGGGAAACCACGACAGGGTACTGAGCAGGATGAGAACTGGGCCTAAATACCCCTCCTCTAGATCTGATAGGCTGTAACTGGCCTTTGACCCCAAAGTCGGTTACCAGGTTCCCATTTGCATAATTGCTGCTCAGCATTAATCCTTCTGTGGATTTGGTTGCTGCTCGGCACAACTTTTCCTGTGTGGACAGTAAATGCCATTAACCACATTTTATAAGCGGATGAATACGTGACAATAGAGTACATAATATGTATAGGATTTCAGCTTATTTTGAAAGTTACAGGTCACAAATACAAAGACTAAAATAAAATTTCAATGTGAAACAATTTTAGAAGTTGGTGTTTATGTCTTGTAAGTTTAGTAGCCATCACAAAAAAACTGAATTGCCAAACAAAACTATATATTTATATAAAGTAGACATCACAGGCGATTTACCTTAGGTTATTTTGCAACTTTTTATGTAGCCATTTCATCGCCAATCTCTGCTAAATATTGGAGTAAAATTTAGTTTTTTCTCCTTTTTGGCATCTACACAAACAACAAGGTTTTTGTAATGTGCATTTCATAACGCTGGTGTGTGCTATTCCTGTACAGAACCCTATATTATGTTCTATATTATATTCAGCTTCATCTGCTGAGTATAACGATACCCCCATTGTATGCCTTTGCCACTATTCTGTGAAGCTACAATGCCATATAAGACCAGGCTATTTCAGTTTCTTTAGTTAGAATTTTCATAGATGGATTTGATGGGCCTGTGTGTCATTTTGTGGCATTATAGCAGTTTGACTGTGTATAACCCCCGCAAATGGCTTCCATGTGAGAAAGCAGACACTCCAGTGTATCGTATATGGCATTTTTTGTGCCTTAACCTAAATCTTCTTAGTAAGACAATATGCCCAATGTATGACCTAGACCAGGGGTAGGCAACCTTTTAGCAGCACTGTGCAGAAATAAGATTGTGATGACACGTACAGTGCCGGTTCTATTTTCATAAATTGAGGTGTGTATGTTGCCGTATTCTGCTTGTGTTATTTATATTGCAGTTGCTTTGTATTGTTGTATTTGTGCCTATATGAGCTATTATATTGTATATGTACAATACCTATGAATGTGGGCTGTGTATGGGGGCTGCTTGTGGAATTGTGTGTGAGAGCATGCCCCATTTACTGAGATCACTTCTTCTATGTGCTGCAATGCATAAATTGAGGATTTTCCTTCACCACCTTTTAGTAGCAGATATCTGAAGTTTCACTGGGACTCCTGATAGGCCAAACCCTGTTTGGCTCTTGCAGTCTTGAGTGCCATGCAATGGCACCTTGAGGTGCCATAGGTTGCCTACCCCTGACCTAAACACTATTTTGTGTTACATTGATATAAAAGAGAAATTCAGCTTTTTAAGTGTGAATTTTTATAGATGGTGCCGATGAGTCCGTGTTCCATTTTGGAGCATTTTAACAGGCAACATATTCCAACTACACCATAAAGGCATACCATTTCTGAACGAAGACATCACAGGGTATTTCAAAAGGCATATTTTGAACCTTATCGTTTGATGATTTTTCCGCCAGCTTGTACCAAGTGCATTAGTAGTAAGCATTATTTTCCTACCTTTTTGACACTCAAAGTGAGTACTGCTGTAACTTTATTGTGTTTGATGTTAAGAAACACTACACAGTGCTTGTGCCTCTTGCACAGCACACACTGGAATGAACACAGACATAAAATAAATTAAAAAAGGATTTTAATTTCTCTATACAGTTACAAAATAACTTTTAACTATTGTATATTGGTAAACTAGTCTCACACTAGGATCAATGATCCAAAATAAGCTAACCTAATAGTTTCTTTTCATCCAAACAGTTAACAAAATAAATCTTCTAACTGTACAGTTGTGCTCAAAAGTTTGCATACTCTGTCAGAAATTGTGAAATTCTGGCATTGATTTTGAAAATATGACCAATCATGCAAAAATGGTTTTTTTATTGAAGTATAGTGATCATATGAAGCCATTTATTATCACTTAGTTGTTTGGCTAATTTTTAAATCATAATGATAACAGAAATAATCAAAATGAACCTGATCAAAAGTTTACATACACTTGAATCTTTGGCTATGATACAGACACACAAGGTGACACACACAGGTTAAAATGTCAATTAATGGTCAATTTCCCAAACTTGTAGCCTTTTAAATTGCAATAAGTGTATGTGTACAAATAGTCAATGAGTTTGTTAGCTCTCACGTGGACGCACTGAGCAGGCTAGTTACTGAGCCACGGGGAGCAGAAAAAAACTGTTAAAAGACCTGCTTAATAAGGTAATGGAACTTTATAAAGATGGAAAAGAATATAAAAAGATATCCAAATCCTTGAAAATGCCAGTCAGTACTGTTCAATCAGAAAATTCAGGGATCTCTTAATTCCAAGCAGAGCTCAGGAAGACAAAAAAATATTGCATCTACACCTGCCAGAAGAATTATTTGGGATACATATAGAAACCTGCAGGTAAACTCGGGAGAAATACAGGCTGCTCTGGAAAAAGACGGTGTGGTTGTTTCAAGGGGCAATACGGCAATACTTGATCAAAAATTAGCTGCAATATTGAGAAAGAAGCCTTTACTGCGCCAATGCCACAAAAAAGCCAGACAACACCTTGACACACCTCATAGCTTCTGGCACACTGTAATTTGATGAAACCAAAATAGAGCTTTAGGGTCACAACCATAATTGCTATGATTAGAGAGGGGTCAACAAGGATTTAATAGAAACATCGAAACATAGAATGACATGACAGATAAGAACCATTCTGCCCATTGTCACGGCTGCTATTGTGGTCCAACACACAGAAACTATGTAAACATATACATACAAGAGAAAAGGAAAATAAAAGGACAGAGGGTAAACCGGACCTTAGAATGGCAGGACTAATACGCTAGAGTTAGAGAATGGTCAAAGGGAAAGCCGAGGTCAAGGAAGCCAGAAATACTCAAATACCGTTTAAACAAGCCAAGTCAGGGGAACCAGAATTCGGAATAACCAGGGAAAAGCCAAGATCAGGATACCAGGAAGTCAAATTCACAAAGATAAAAGCACTCTCGGGAACCAGGAACAGGAAACCACGACAGGGCAAGGAACTAGAGTGAATTAGGGATTTAAATATCCCTCTCTTGGTTCTGATTGGTCAGAGGGTGACCTCTGACCCCAGAATGTGCATGTGCGTTGACATCGTGACATCACATGTACATTTGTATTAATTTGAGGGGCAGAGCTTAAGATAGACGTGACCAGGTGGTCCGCGCCATCTTTGATTTGGGCGCGATGCCCAGAGAAGGCAGAGGAGCGGCTCCCGGCTCGCCGACAAGCAGGTAAGCTCGTGGTGTCAGCGAGGCCGTGCCGGTAGGGCACGGCTGCGGCACGTGGCGGGTCGGGAGCCGCAACAGTACCCCCACTCAAAGACTGCTCACCGGGCGGGAAGGAGCCGGCTTATGAGGGAAGCGGTTGTGAAACGACCGGACAAGACGGGGCGCATGAACCTGGTCAGCAGGAACCCAACAACGTTCCTCTGGACCATATCCTTTCAAGTCAACAAGATAAGACAAAATACCCCTGGAGAGTTTGGAGTCCAATACAGAGCAAACCTTGTACTCCTCCTGGTTACCCACTACCAAGGGTGGAGGAGGAGCAGTAACTCTAGTGTATCGATTGCAAGTAAGAGGCTTGAGCAATGATACATGAAATTAATTGGCTATTCTCATGTGGGCAGGGAGTGCTAAGGAATAAGTCACAGGGTTGATACGGCGGAGGACCCAAAAAGGACCGATGTACCGAGGGGCAAACTTCATGGAAGGAACTTTAAGTTTGATATGATGTGTAGAGAGCAACACCTTGTCTCCTGGTTGATAAACAGGATTGGCACCCCGTCTCTTGTCAGCTTGGATTTTAGCACGTTTTGATGCCTTTTGTAATGCCGTATGAACGGAATCCCAAGTGTCATGAATATAATTTAAACGAGTGTTCAACGCAGGAATATCTGTGTCTGAAAATTCAGAAGGGAAAACAGTGGGGTGATAACCCTGATTTACATAAAATGGACTATGATTAGAGGATTCATGAGTCGTATTATTCCTGGCAAACTCAGCCATGGGTAAGAGTTCATACCAGTTAGACTGATTGGCATCGATAAAACAACGTAAATAAAATTCTAAGGACTGATTGGCCCTCTCTGCTGCGCCATTAGTCTGAGGGTGATATGCTGAGGAAAATGAAAGTTCTATACCCAATTGTTTACAAAAGGCATGCCAGAACCTAGAAATAAATTGGGTACCTCTGTCAGAAACTATGTTTTTAGGCACCCCACGTAAGCGAAATATCTCTTTTAAAAATATTTGTACACGATCTTGAGCAGATGGTAATTTTTTAAGAGGTACAAAATGTGCAATTTTTGAGAATCTATTTATGACCATAAGGATTGTGTTAAATCCGTTTGAGCTAGGCAGATCCACCATGAAATCCATGGCTAAATGGGTCCATGGAGCAGTAGGTATAGGCAATGGTTGTAACAACCCAGGAGGTGATTTGTGAGAGCATTTAGAAACGGCACATATTTGACATGCCCCTACATAATCCTTGATGTTTTTCCTAAGTGTAGGCCACCAGAACCTCCTGGAGATAGCAGAGAGAGTTTTATGGACTCCAGAATTACCTGCTGTCAGATTATCATGGAATAAACCAAGTACCTTTTTTCTTAATGGTGGTGAAACGTACAGTTTATCCAGAGGTCTCTCCACGGGTGCCTGAGTTTGATCTGCTATTATAGCACAGAAGAGTTTAGAAGACACTTCAGAAACAGTAGTAGCAATAAGGCATTCTGTAGGTATGATAGGGAATACCTCTTGTTCAGGAATCTCATCTGTCTCAAATTTTCTAGACAGTGCATCTGCCTTGGTGTTCTTGGTCCCGGGCCTATAGGTAATTACAAAGTTGAATAGGGAGAGGAACAATGACCATCTAGCCTGACGAGAGGACAATCTCTTAGCATCCCCAATGTAAGCCAAATTCTTGTGATCGGTAAAAATCAGAAGTGGCTCTTTGGAACCTTCTAAGAGATACCTCCATTCTTTAAGGGCAAGTATCATGGCCGATAATTCCCTATTCCCAATGTCATAATTTCTCTCTGCAGGTGTTAGTTTTCGAGAGAAAAACGCACAGGGATGTAAAGGCGTATCAGGACTTTCTCTTTGAGACAGAATGGCTCCTACTCCGGTTTCTGACGCATCTACTTCTAGAATAAATGGTTTCATTGGATCAGGGTGTGTCAGGACAGGTGCTGAGGCAAATAAAGATTTTAATTGCTCAAATGCCTCCTTTGCTTCCTTGGGCCATGAATTGCAATTTGCTCCTTTTTTTGGTTAGGTTGGTAATAGGAGAGATTACAGAGGAAAAACCTTTAATGAACTTGCGGTAATAATTCGCAAAACCTATAAAGCGTTGAGTAGCTTTAAGGCCTTTGGGTAGCAGCCATTGTAAGACTGCTTCCAACTTGTGAGGGTCCATTTTGAAGCCAGATGGAGATATAGCATATCCAAGAAACTGTATCTCGGTCTGCTCAAACTGGCACTTCTCGAGCTTACAGTAGAGGCCGTTCTTTAACAGGGTTTTTAGTACTATTCTCACATGTTCGTGATGTGTCTCTAGGTCTGGGGAATAGATGAGAATGTCGTCTAGATACACTAAAACAAACATGTGGAGGTACTGTCTAAGGACATCGTTAATGAAATCCTGAAATACCGCTGGAGCATTGCATAGTCCAAACGGCATAACTAGGTATTCGTAATGTCCCATTCTTGTATTAAACGCGGTCTTCCACTCATGCCCTTCCTTAATTCTGACTAGGTTGTAAGCACTTCTGAGGTCGAGCTTAGTGAAGACTCGGGCTCCTTTCAACCTGTCGAATAATTCAGAAATAAGGGGAATGGGATAGGCGTTTTTTATTGTTATCCTATTCAAACCCCTATAGTCTATACAAGGACATAGGTCTCCTTTTTAGAAACAAAGAAGAATCCCATAAGGGATTAGCCCAGGTTAAAGCCTTACCCGTTAATTGGTTCATTAGATAGCCAATCTTTGATCTATCTGTAGGGAATCAACCAGGGGAAGCTTCAAAGTGGTATTCGATTTGGTTTAAAAAAACTCTAAATTCTTTAGAATCACCTCCAAATGAGGGAGAGGTGAAAGGGTTATGGATGGTGGTTTGTGTGTACCCAGTGCTACCACAGGTGGTGGAGTCACAGGTGGTACAGGGGGTGCCTCCAGATAGGCAGTTCTCTGGAGCAAGGTCTGGAATGCTTGGGCAAACTGATCTAACCTGTGGTCCATATCCTCCACCCTCTCACAGGCACTCTCACAGGCAATCATATGTTTGCATAGTTCTGCAGGATCCATGGCCCTGTCGTAATGTCACGGCTGCTAGTGTGGTCCAACACGCATAAACTATGTAAACATATACATACAAAAGAAAAGGAAAATAAAAGGACAGAGCATAAACCGGACCTTAGAATGGCCGGACTAATACGCTAGAGACAGAGAATGGTCAAAGGGAAAGCCGAGGTCAAGGAAGCCAGAAATATTCAAATACCATTTAAACAAGCCAAGTCAGGGGAACCAGAATTTGGAATAACCAGGGAAAAGCCAAGATCAGGATACCAGGAAGTCAAATTCACAAAGATAAACACACTCTCGGGAACCAGGAACAGGAAACCACGACAGGGCAAGGAACTAGAGTTAATTAGGGATTTAAATATCCCTCTCTGGGTTCAGATTGGTCAGAGAGTGACCTCTGACCCCAGAACGTGCGCGTGCGTTGACGTCGTGACGTCACTCCCACATTTGTATTCATTTGAGGGTCCGCGCCATCTTTGATTTGGGGGTGATGCCCAGAGAAGGCAGAGGAGTGGCTCCCGGCTCGCCGACAAGCAGATAGGTAGGGCACGGCTGCGGCACGCGGCAGGTCGGGAGCCGCAACACCCATCTAGTCTTCCCAAATTTCTAAATAATCTCATTAGTCCCTGGCCTTATCTTATAGCTAGGATAGCCTTATGCTTATGCCACGCATGCTTAAACTCCTTCACTGTGTTAACCTCTACCACTTCAGCTAGAAAAAAAGTGGAAAAAGGTTAGCGCTAATAATAAAATGAATAAAATAAGTAAGAGGCAGCAGCCTAATAGGGGGTCACCCTCTAACCCTCTATAGTAGGAGTAAACACAAAAAAAACAAAGAAAAGGCTGCGCCAAAAGGGATAAATAGAACAAATAAATTAATGACAAATAAAATATGGTAAAATGTGATATAAAAAGAGTCCCAATTATAGATGGTGTCTCGACTGGTGTCCGTCTCATGATATGAAAGACACAATGGGAAAGAACCAGTCGTGCAGAGTGTATAGATAAGTAATCGTGAAATTAAAATATAAATTTCACACTCACATTTCCATGAGCTAGGACCAGCTCTAGTATGATTGACATACGGCGGATAACCCTCCGCTTGTGGGGGTGCTTGTCCTCCTGGAGAGTGCTGGTGTCCAATTCTCAGGAAAAGAAATAAAAACAGCCAATAGTGCTCTCTGGTGAGGTAGTTAGCAAAAAAGTTAAAATAAATAAAATATACTCACAAGTAGAGTGCAGGCCTTTCTGCACTCTATTACTCGCGTGGGTGGTATGATCCCCACCTTAGGATATGCCAGGAACAATAAATAAGGATAAAATAGTGTAAAAGGGTAATATATGTAAAATAATTTATTAATACAATATATTAAAACCAATAACGCGTTTCGCCGTAGAGGCTTTATCAAATTGGAATAATATTAGTACCTGGCACATAAGGAGTATATATAGCTTATACATACATTCAAAATTGGCACCAAAAAACGATCACCAATCAGGGCTGTACAAAATATAAAATGAAAGTACCCAAACAAAAGATAAAAAATGATATACAACATTAATATATCTAGACATACAATGGTATTTTTATAAATGTAATGTGAAAACGAGGGATATTTAATATAAAATTAAGTAAACTAAAAATAAAGAAATAATTTGTGCGTGTCACGTGACCCGCAATGCACTCTGGGATCTGTAGTGCCCGGACCACGTGACCGCATCTAATATGCCAATAGGCAGGCAGTCCGTGCGGCCAAGACAAAGAAAAACTGCATGCACGGACGGCAGGGCGGGATCAAGCTATGTCACGTGACCCGCGGCGTCACATAGCACCATTACCCGCGGGTCACGTGACCGAAGCCGAATGAATTGTGGGAAATGTAGTTAATAAGCACTTGAAGAGAAAAGTTGTATTAGGTAAAATAAAAAAAATACATAAGATAGTAAAATAATATAATGATGCATAAAATAATGCATAAAATAATATAAATCTTGGGTAAGAAAGGGGGAACTAAACTGTGGAATCTGCATTAAAATATAAAAGGAGACATAAAGAAATCTGCCTTATAACTAAAAGATCAACATTTGGTGCATATATACAACCTCAAAATGAATAATAGTGGCAAGAGAGAATAAATAAAAATAAAATAACATAATAACTTAGGATAATAGATCTATATAGATAATATCAATTAATAAAAAGCAAATCAGTAGATAAAATTATTTAAGATAAAAAAACATGACAATACATTTATAAAAAAATTATAAAAAATTAAATAAGTCAAAATCTACATTTAGACCTTGGGGTGTTAGGGTTTGTAAGTTAAATACCCATTCCATTTCTGATCTACCGAGAATGTTTTTTTATATTACCACCTCTCCAAGGTATTTGGCATTTCTGAATTCCTAAACATTTGAGAAATTTGGGATCTTGATTATGGTTAATAAAGTGCTTAGATACAGAATGATTTAGGTACCCATTTCTTATATTCCTACAATGTTCTGCTAGTTTTATCTTTAGGCACCTGGTGGTCATACCCACATATTGGAGGCCACAAGGGCACTCCAATAGGTAGATAACATTGGTAGTATTACATCCGATTAAATCTCTTATGGTATAACTTTTATTAGTTTGTATAGATTTGAATCTAGTAATTTTGGATTTAGTTGTTGAATCAGTATTTTTACATACGGTACAGCGTTTACATTTGTAAAAACCATTTGCACCATCTAAAAAAGTATGATGAGTGTTTTTAATTTCTTTGGTATAATTGTTAGTTAATATGGATCTAAAATTAGCTGCCCCTCCAAAAAAATTTTGGGCTGTATTGGTAAGATTTCTTTGAGCAGATCATCTTGTCTTAGTAGATGCCAATGTTTTTTAATTGTTTTTTTAAATAAAACCACTTTTGTTGTTATAGTTAAAAATTATAGGGAGAGTGGGGGTTTCTAAAATATTTTTTAGAAACCCCCACTTTTAAATATAGTCTCCTCCTTGACTGTGTTGATTTCCTTTATGTATTTAAATGTTTATCATATCTTCCCTGTCTCGTCTTTCCTCCAAGCTACACATGTTAAGCTCCTTTAACCTTTCCTTGTAAGTTTTATCCTGTATCCCATGCACTAGTTTTGTAGCCCTGCTCTGAACTTTCTCCAAAGTATCAATATTCTTCTTAAGATACAGTCTCCTTTATTGCGAACATTACTCCAAGTGAGGTCTCACCAGTGCTCGGTACAATTGCATTAGCACTTCCCTCTTTCTACTGCTAATTCCTCTCCCTATGCAAGCAAGCATTCTGATAGCATTTCCTGCTGCTCTATTACATTGTCTGCTTACCTTTGAGTCATCTGAAATAATTACCCCTAAATCCCTTTCCTCAGATGTTGAGGATATTTTATAATCTGCCCATAGGTTTTTACATCCAAAATACATTATCTTGCATTTATCCAGACTAAATGTCTGCCACAGCTCTGACCATTTTTATAGTTTACCTAAATCATTTGTCATTTGGCTTATACCTCCTGGAACATCAACCTTGTTACATATCTCACTGATGTGTTTTGGGGGAGAGGGGGGGATGAGTTCAAAAGGCATGGGGAATCTTGTGAAAATTGATGGCAAGATGAATGCAGCATGTTATCAGAAAATACTGGCAGACAATTTGCATTCTTCTGCTTGAAGGCTGCGCATGGGACGCTCTAGGACTTTCCAGCATGACAATGACCCTAAGCACAAGGTCAAGCTGACCCTCCAGTGATTACAGCAGAAAAAAGTGAAGGTTCTGGAGTGGCTATCACAGTCTCTTGACCTTAATATTGTTGAGCCATTCTGAGGAGATCTCAAACGTGCAATTCATGCAATATGACCAAAGACTTTGCATGACCTGGAGGCATTTTGCCAAGAGAAATGGGCAGCTATACCACCTGCAAGAATTAGGGGCCTCATAGACAACTATTACAAAAGACTGCACACTGTCATTGATGCTAAAGGGGGCAATACACAATATTCAGAACTAAGAGTATGCAAACCTACAAGAGACGGGAACGAGTCTCACGGACAGCGAGTGGGACAAAATCTTTATGCTGACGCACAAAGGGAGCATCTGCTCCAAATACCAGGAATGTAACTACAAAATCTTAACGGGCTGGCACAGAACCCCAGATGTATTACGTCATGTCCACGAGTCAATCCCCGGGGAGTGCTGGAGGTGCGGCTTGGAACAGGGCACAAGACTTCACATCTGGTGGTCGTGTTCGCTAATAGCACCATATTGGAAGCAGATACACGAAGCAATTAGGGATATAGCGGACGCAGACCTCCCCCTGCAGCCGCTGCAAATGTTGCTTAATCACACGCAAACACCGCTGCGGAGTTATAAAAAGGGTCTGACCATACACCTGCTAACGGCAGCGAAAATCCTAATCCCAATTCACTGGAAAAGTAGCACAGTCCCCACCTTCCAGCAATGGGTGGATAAGGTGGAAGATATATATAACCTTGAGATGATTACTGCCTCCCTGCAGGGACGCACGGACAAATGTGCAACGACCTGGTTCCCGTGGGTGGACTACATGACCAAGAGAGCAAGGCGGGGGGGCGCTCCGGGGGGGAGGGAGAAGGAGGTGCCGTGGTGCCGCCGACCTTGCCGACCCACGGGGGGGAGATGCCCTGGGGGGACCGGCGACTACCTCCACGGGTCCCGAGTGACAATAGTACCGGCAGGGGGGTGGCCGGGTGGGGACTTGCTGCGAGTGGGGGGAGCGGGGGGATTGGGACGGGGACACACTGGGCGCAAGCCTAGCACAAGAGCAACGATAACC
>OW240918.1:110217966-110239283 GCA_933207985.1 Pelobates cultripes
GGGTAATATGTTGTAACAATATATATAGCACATCTGTTCTAGAGGAACCAAATGTTTAAAAGTTTGATCTTTGAAGTGAAATAGTTAAACTAATTTAGCCTCAATTTAAGTTTAATCTTGCAAAATAAACACAATTATCATCTGAATACACAATGAATATGCGTTTCTATATATGTCCTGAATCATATATCAACATGAAATTTCTGTACATTAAAAAATTGAAAGGCAATGTGAATTAATTTAGAACAATAACAACACACAAGGGCAAGTAATATAAGATTAGAAGAACAATACCCATATAAATATTATGCAAAAAATCATTATAAGACAGTTTAAAAGGAAAATGGCATATTGGTGAATGAATTGGGATTGCAGGTCGATATATAATTGACAGATATTTGCAGAGCCAATTATTATGTTTTTCTCCACATAAAATCAGAATCACTGACTAATTGTGTTGAGAGTAATGGACTCTATCGCAATATCCCTGGCGACCACCAGAGAGCGATAAGAGAAAATCAGCAATAGACTGAAATGGAACGCATGGCCATATTATATGGTGTAGATGGTGGAACGCAGGGAAGTGCGTCATCATGGGAAGTCGTCCGTTTTACCGCTCATCATTGACCAGAAAATACATGCAGCTGAGGAATGGAAGCTAAGGAGCAATCTGCCGACGGGTAACCTATCCAATCATAGGAGAACATTGAAGAACACCCACTATACCACCAATGGACTTCCAGGATCCACCTTATTTAAAGGGATTACGGGGAGGTATTAGGCTAGTTGGTACACTTGATTGTCTATTTTACTATCCTGCATATTGTTACCATTTTTGGGAGGTAACTTGAGGGAAGCAAAGAATCCAAAAGTTAAGTTTATTTGTTATTTCCACGGGTGAATAGGTGGAAGTTGTATATTGTACTAGTCTAAATTTGGCTGCTTCATTTGCTTCCATAGAACTGCCTCTGGCCAAAGGTCCACATGATCCACTGTGCTGAGTACTGGTTGTGCTGCTGAAAGTAGCACACATGTCAGGTTCAATTTGCAAATGGAGATTTGGTATCAGATGTTACTGTAGGTGAAAGTTTAGGATCCAGTGATCATCAGTCAGTGTGGTTTAATATAAGAACAGTGACTGAGTCACACCACACAAAAACAAAAGTTTTAGACTTTAGAAAAACAGACTCTTCTAAAATTAGAATATGGGTAGAGGAGTCATTATCAGACTGGAGCAATTTAAATGGAGTCCAAGAAAAATGGGATTATTTAAAAGTTGCACCATTGAAGGCAACAGAAAATTGCATTAGGCTAGTCAGTAAAAGCAAAAAATTCAAGAAACCACTGTGGTACTCCGCAGATGTGGCCAAAATAGTTAAAAACAAAAAGTTAGCATTTAGAAATTATAAAAAAACCCAGAGTGAGGGAGACAAAATGATCTATAAGATTAGGCAGAAAGAGGCTAAGCAAGTTATAAGAGCTTCCAAATCACACACAGAAGAGAAAATAGCACAGTCAGTAAAAAAGGGGATAAAACATTTTTTAGATACATAAATGAGAAAAGAAAAGTAAAACAAGGATTAGTTAGATTAAAAACAAAATAAGGAAGGTATGTAGAAGAGGATAAAGGTCTAGCTGACTGTCTCAATGAATATTTTTGTTCTGTATTTACAGATAAAAATGAAGGAAAGGGACCTCAGTTAAGAACAAGGATAAATGAGTCATTTATTACACCTGCGTTTACAGAGGAAGAGGTTCTATTTCAACTGTCAAAAGTAAAGACAAATAAGTCAATGGGACCTGATGGAATACACCCAAAGCTATTAAAAGAGCTTAGTGGTGTACTAGCAAAACCATTAACAGATTTATTTAACCAATCATTGTTAACAGGAGTAGTCCCAGAAGATTTGAAGTTAGCGAATGTTGTGCCCATTTACAAGAAAGGTAATAGGGAGGAGTCGGGCAACTATAGGCCAGTAAGCCTTACTTCAGTAGTGGGGAAAGTGATGGAAACCATGTTAAAGGATAGGATTGATGAACATCTAAAACACATGGATTTCAAGATCAGAGACAACATGGGTTTACTTCAGGGAGATCATGCCAAACTAATCTTATTGATTTTTTTGATTGGGTAACTAAAAATTATAGATCAGGGTGGTGCAGTAGACATTGCTTACCTAGATTTCAGTAAGGCTTTTGACACTGTTGCACATAGAAGGCTTATCAATAAACTGCAATTTTTAAGTTTGGATTCCAATATTGTTGAATGGCTAAGGCAGTGACAGGCAACAGAGGGTTGTGGTTAATGGAATATATTCGAAGCTTGACTTGTCACCAGTGGGGTACCTCAGGGATCTGTACTTGGACCCATTCTCTTTAATATTTTTATTAGTGATATTGCAGAAGGTCTTGATGGTAAGGTATGTCTTTTTGCTGATGATACTAAGATATGTAACAGGGTTGATGTTCCAGGAGGGACAAGCCAAATGACAAATGATTTAGGTAAACTAGGTGTCGGTCAGAATTGTGGCAACTGACATTTAATGTGGATATGTGCAAGATAATGCATCTTGGACGAAAAAACCCAAGGGCAGAGTACAGAATATTTGATAGAGTCCTAACCTCAACATCTGAGGAAAGGGATTTAGGGGTGATTATTTCTGATGACTTAAAGGTAGGCAGACAATGTAATAGAGCAGCAGGAAATACTAGCAGAATGCTTGGTTGTATAGGAGAGGTATTAGCAGTAGAAAGAGGGAAGTGCTCATGCCATTGTACAGAACACTGGTGAGACCTCACTTGGAGTATTGTACACAGTACTGGAGACCGTATCTTCAGAAGGATATTGATACCTAGAGAGGGTTCAGAGAAGGGCTACTAAACTGGTTCATGGATTGCGGGATAAAACTTACCAGGAAAGGTTAAAGGATCTTAACATGTATAGCTTGGAGGAAAGACGAGACAGGGGGGATATGATAGAAGCATTTAAATATATAAAGGGAATCAACACAGTAAAGGAGGAGACTATATTTAAGAGAAGAAAAACTACCACAACAAGAGGACATAGTCTTAAATTAGAGGGACAAAGGCTTAAAAATAATATCAGGAAGTATTACTTTACTGAGAGGGTAGTGGATGCATGGAATAGCCTTCCAGCTGAAGTGGTAGAGGTTAACACAGTAAAGCATGCGTGGGATAGGCATAAGGCTATCCTAACTATAAGATAAGACTAGGGACTAATGAAAGTATTTAGAAAATTGGGCAGACTAGATGGGCCGAATGGTTCTTATCTGCCGTCACATTCTATGTTTCTATGTTTCTATCTACCTCAACCAGTATGCATCCCACTGAAAATCACAAATCCTCTAAATGTCCTTCCAATATTTAAGGATGTTAAATCAGACTAGTGGCAGTCCCCCCTTAATCCTAGGATCACAAACTAGTAACAGTTCAGGGAAATTAGCAACTTAGTCGCAAACACAAGGTTTGAGTACATCTTTCAGCCTCTGAGTCATTGCTGCTACATTGGTCAGGAGCGTGCCACTAGGAACAATTATCCAGAAAAGCATCCATCTTACCTATGTGGTGGTTGACCTGTCCCAAACTGGCACTTCTATGGCTCAAGGTTTCTGTCATGTCCCTAAATGGAATAAGTGCGGAGAGAGTCAAGACACACATTCCTTCATACTGCAAACTTTTTATTGGAATTAGCCCAACATGACAACGATCGGCTGATGTGAACAGCTTTTTTTAAGTCATAACATCATTGAATTGCACACACATATAAATACTCCCTTTATCAGTGCAACACATCCTTAACCTGATAATATAATATATTTAAATAGATCTGTTGGTTAAGCAAAGGGGGGAAAAAAAGGTTGTCATGAAGATGGTGCTAAAAAAGACATGTAACAACATAAAACCTACATTAAAAAAAATGAATCCAGGCCCAGTCAACCTACGTATACAGCAACAATGGTATGGGAATAGGTAAGACTAATCTTCTAAACCCATTGCAGTATTATAATTACATATTCTGAGATAGTGGTTGCAAAATAGAGAGACATATTCATTCATATCCAGCCCCCTCTAGAGGCAACAGAGTAGTATTACAATTACATATTCAGAGAGAAACACCTAGTGGTTGCAACGTAAGAGGTATTGCTTTCTCATCCAGTCCCCTCTAGATGTTACAAATTAGTATTACAGCTACAATTACAACTACATATTTGGAGAAAGCCAACTAGTGGTCACAACATAAGGAGAGATATTCATCTTCCCCAAGAACTCAGTACCAAACCCTGCAAGAACAGCCTTAAGCAGAGCCTAGGCCCCATACAGCATTTCTACAGCTACTCCCAGAACCCAGTACCAAACCCTGCAGGAACAGCCTTAAACAGAGCATGTGCCCCATACAGCATTTCTACAGCTACTCCCAGAATCCAGTACCAAACCCTGCAGGAACAGCTTAAAGCAGAGCCTGATCCCCATAAAGCATTTCTACAGCTACTCCCAGAACCTAGTACCAAACCCTGCAGGAACAGCCTTAAGCAGAGCCTGGGCTCCATACAGCATTTCTACAGCTACTCCCAGAACTCAGTAACAAACCCTGCAGGAACAGCCTTAAAGGACCACTATAGGCACCCAGACCACTTAAGCTCAATGAAGTGGTCTGGGTGCCAGGTCCCTCTAGTTTTAACCCTGCGGCTGAAAACATAGCAGTTTCAGAGAAACTGCTATGTTTCACTGAGGGTTAATTCAGCCTCTAGCGGCTGTGAAAAGCACAGTGAGAAGACACTGGACGTCCATAGGAAAGCATTGAGTGACGCCATTGTAATGGAACGCATATTGCGTTCCAATTGCCCGAAAACGGAACCCGGAAGTGAAAGGAGAGTAGAGGGGGTATCCGAAAGTAGAGATTAAGCAGGCGATTTAAGAGAGGCGAAAAGCAGTGAGATACATCAAAGCCAACTGAGGAAGCCTGTTTTATCGGGTGAAACGCGTTTTGGACACTTTGGACATTTGTTTGGACTACACAGTTGATCCAGAACTTTATTTGATATACTATATTTTATTTATTTTATATTCAAGTGTATTTTAAACCAATAAAGCACCTTTTCTTTGGAAGAAACTTCTCTGACTTGGCATCAGCACTATCCTGAGCTGGTCAAAGGTGGGACAAGACAGAACATTGTATAGACGAGGGATCTGGACATCCTTTTAATGGTCCACAAGTGCACATCATTGAGTCATATGAGGGTATGACTCCAGATTTGTGAGTGACACCACTCTTGCATTTTAATACACGTTATACTTGACAATACTGTATTGCACTAGTGTTTTATAATTTTATTTTTCAGGATATCTACTAAACAGTTATTTAGAAGCTCCACCTTACGTATGTATTGATTTGACTGTCAGCAAAAGTTTTTTTTGCTTTACATTGTGCTGCTGTGAAATGCTGTGAGATGCTGTGTTCTGTGTTAAGTTGACTTCAAAGTAAAGTGTCCTGTCATAAATCTTGTTGAAGACTGCCTACATGTCGAAATAACTGTTGCTATTTAGCTGTCTGTAATTGTGTTAAACCACTGCCATATTGTATACTTATGTTATACCTAAATATTCATTGATATTATCATGCATTTTACATATTATTATTATTATTATCACAATAAATTATATTTTATAATTAATTTGTGATTAATACGTGAAATACAAATCCTCTAATGGAACTTACTCCAGGATCTATGAGAATTAAAATGGTAGGTAGTTCTCAGCTTTAAATTAATATAATCGGGGAAACAGTGTCAAGATATCAATTTTGATATAATAAAAATTATTAAATACATTTTTGATAATTTTTATGAAAATATTATTTTTAATATTTATCACCCCATAAATATCCTCACAAAGGACACAGGCAATTTTTGCATTCTTTGCTGTGTTCAACTGCAATTTGCATCTCTCTCATTTATTGCACCAACATATATTGTATAACGTTTTTTAGAGGACAAAAAGGGATTTAATTTGATGTCACATATACATAAATACATTTTCATGAATAATAAAAAAATAACAAAAAATGAGTTCACAGTTTATGCTATAATAATGTGTGCCTAATATGTCCAGCTTAGGAAAAGTAGTACAAAATAAATTCATTTATGTGTCTTGATTTATAGATGTCAGGATTACAGAATGATCCAGCACGTAGAATTGTGTAACACAGAGGACTGAAAGGTAACATATACCGGACCTTAGAATGGCCGGACTAACGTACCAAAGAATAGTCAGGAATAGTCGAGGTCAAGGGATACAGAAAGAGACAAAACGATAAGGAAAAGCCAGGAGTCAGGGATGCCAGAAAACAGGGAAGTCAAAAACAATGCCAAAGTCAAATAACCAGAATAACCAGAATCAATAACGTGCTCTCGGACAACCACAAGGGAAACCACGACAGGGTACTGAGCAGGATGAGAACTGGGCCTAAATACCCCTCCTCTAGATCTGATAGGCTGTAACTGGCCTTTGACCCCAAAGTCGGTTACCAGGTTCCCATTTGCATAATTGCTGCTCAGCATTAATCCTTCTGTGGATTTGGTTGCTGCTCGGCACAACTTTTCCTGTGTGGACAGTAAATGCCATTAACCACATTTTATAAGCGGATGAATACGTGACAATAGAGTACATAATATGTATAGGATTTCAGCTTATTTTGAAAGTTACAGGTCACAAATACAAAGACTAAAATAAAATTTCAATGTGAAACAATTTTAGAAGTTGGTGTTTATGTCTTGTAAGTTTAGTAGCCATCACAAAAAAACTGAATTGCCAAACAAAACTATATATTTATATAAAGTAGACATCACAGGCGATTTACCTTAGGTTATTTTGCAACTTTTTATGTAGCCATTTCATCGCCAATCTCTGCTAAATATTGGAGTAAAATTTAGTTTTTTCTCCTTTTTGGCATCTACACAAACAACAAGGTTTTTGTAATGTGCATTTCATAACGCTGGTGTGTGCTATTCCTGTACAGAACCCTATATTATGTTCTATATTATATTCAGCTTCATCTGCTGAGTATAACGATACCCCCATTGTATGCCTTTGCCACTATTCTGTGAAGCTACAATGCCATATAAGACCAGGCTATTTCAGTTTCTTTAGTTAGAATTTTCATAGATGGATTTGATGGGCCTGTGTGTCATTTTGTGGCATTATAGCAGTTTGACTGTGTATAACCCCCGCAAATGGCTTCCATGTGAGAAAGCAGACACTCCAGTGTATCGTATATGGCATTTTTTGTGCCTTAACCTAAATCTTCTTAGTAAGACAATATGCCCAATGTATGACCTAGACCAGGGGTAGGCAACCTTTTAGCAGCACTGTGCAGAAATAAGATTGTGATGACACGTACAGTGCCGGTTCTATTTTCATAAATTGAGGTGTGTATGTTGCCGTATTCTGCTTGTGTTATTTATATTGCAGTTGCTTTGTATTGTTGTATTTGTGCCTATATGAGCTATTATATTGTATATGTACAATACCTATGAATGTGGGCTGTGTATGGGGGCTGCTTGTGGAATTGTGTGTGAGAGCATGCCCCATTTACTGAGATCACTTCTTCTATGTGCTGCAATGCATAAATTGAGGATTTTCCTTCACCACCTTTTAGTAGCAGATATCTGAAGTTTCACTGGGACTCCTGATAGGCCAAACCCTGTTTGGCTCTTGCAGTCTTGAGTGCCATGCAATGGCACCTTGAGGTGCCATAGGTTGCCTACCCCTGACCTAAACACTATTTTGTGTTACATTGATATAAAAGAGAAATTCAGCTTTTTAAGTGTGAATTTTTATAGATGGTGCCGATGAGTCCGTGTTCCATTTTGGAGCATTTTAACAGGCAACATATTCCAACTACACCATAAAGGCATACCATTTCTGAACGAAGACATCACAGGGTATTTCAAAAGGCATATTTTGAACCTTATCGTTTGATGATTTTTCCGCCAGCTTGTACCAAGTGCATTAGTAGTAAGCATTATTTTCCTACCTTTTTGACACTCAAAGTGAGTACTGCTGTAACTTTATTGTGTTTGATGTTAAGAAACACTACACAGTGCTTGTGCCTCTTGCACAGCACACACTGGAATGAACACAGACATAAAATAAATTAAAAAAGGATTTTAATTTCTCTATACAGTTACAAAATAACTTTTAACTATTGTATATTGGTAAGCTAGTCTCACACTAGGATCAATGATCCAAAATAAGCTAACCTAATAGTTTCTTTTCATCCAAACAGTTAACAAAATAAATCTTCTAACTGTACAGTTGTGCTCAAAAGTTTGCATACTCTGTCAGAAATTGTGAAATTCTGGCATTGATTTTGAAAATATGACCAATCATGCAAAAATGGTTTTTTTATTGAAGTATAGTGATCATATGAAGCCATTTATTATCACTTAGTTGTTTGGCTAATTTTTAAATCATAATGATAACAGAAATAATCAAAATGAACCTGATCAAAAGTTTACATACACTTGAATCTTTGGCTATGATACAGACACACAAGGTGACACACACAGGTTAAAATGTCAATTAATGGTCAATTTCCCAAACTTGTAGCCTTTTAAATTGCAATAAGTGTATGTGTACAAATAGTCAATGAGTTTGTTAGCTCTCACGTGGACGCACTGAGCAGGCTAGTTACTGAGCCACGGGGAGCAGAAAAAAACTGTTAAAAGACCTGCTTAATAAGGTAATGGAACTTTATAAAGATGGAAAAGAATATAAAAAGATATCCAAATCCTTGAAAATGCCAGTCAGTACTGTTCAATCAGAAAATTCAGG
This sequence comes from Pelobates cultripes, assembly GCA_933207985.1. Taxonomy (NCBI): domain Eukaryota; kingdom Metazoa; phylum Chordata; class Amphibia; order Anura; family Pelobatidae; genus Pelobates; species Pelobates cultripes. The sequence continues at coordinate 110,226,820 of OW240918.1, forward strand.
GATCTCTTAATTCCAAGCAGAGCTCAGGAAGACAAAAAAATATTGCATCTACACCTGCCAGAAGAATTATTTGGGATACATATAGAAACCTGCAGGTAAACTCGGGAGAAATACAGGCTGCTCTGGAAAAAGACGGTGTGGTTGTTTCAAGGGGCAATACGGCAATACTTGATCAAAAATTAGCTGCAATATTGAGAAAGAAGCCTTTACTGCGCCAATGCCACAAAAAAGCCAGACAACACCTTGACACACCTCATAGCTTCTGGCACACTGTAATTTGATGAAACCAAAATAGAGCTTTAGGGTCACAACCATAATTGCTATGATTAGAGAGGGGTCAACAAGGATTTAATAGAAACATCGAAACATAGAATGACATGACAGATAAGAACCATTCTGCCCATTGTCACGGCTGCTATTGTGGTCCAACACACAGAAACTATGTAAACATATACATACAAGAGAAAAGGAAAATAAAAGGACAGAGGGTAAACCGGACCTTAGAATGGCAGGACTAATACGCTAGAGTTAGAGAATGGTCAAAGGGAAAGCCGAGGTCAAGGAAGCCAGAAATACTCAAATACCGTTTAAACAAGCCAAGTCAGGGGAACCAGAATTCGGAATAACCAGGGAAAAGCCAAGATCAGGATACCAGGAAGTCAAATTCACAAAGATAAAAGCACTCTCGGGAACCAGGAACAGGAAACCACGACAGGGCAAGGAACTAGAGTGAATTAGGGATTTAAATATCCCTCTCTTGGTTCTGATTGGTCAGAGGGTGACCTCTGACCCCAGAATGTGCATGTGCGTTGACATCGTGACATCACATGTACATTTGTATTAATTTGAGGGGCAGAGCTTAAGATAGACGTGACCAGGTGGTCCGCGCCATCTTTGATTTGGGCGCGATGCCCAGAGAAGGCAGAGGAGCGGCTCCCGGCTCGCCGACAAGCAGGTAAGCTCGTGGTGTCAGCGAGGCCGTGCCGGTAGGGCACGGCTGCGGCACGTGGCGGGTCGGGAGCCGCAACAGTACCCCCACTCAAAGACTGCTCACCGGGCGGGAAGGAGCCGGCTTATGAGGGAAGCGGTTGTGAAACGACCGGACAAGACGGGGCGCATGAACCTGGTCAGCAGGAACCCAACAACGTTCCTCTGGACCATATCCTTTCAAGTCAACAAGATAAGACAAAATACCCCTGGAGAGTTTGGAGTCCAATACAGAGCAAACCTTGTACTCCTCCTGGTTACCCACTACCAAGGGTGGAGGAGGAGCAGTAACTCTAGTGTATCGATTGCAAGTAAGAGGCTTGAGCAATGATACATGAAATTAATTGGCTATTCTCATGTGGGCAGGGAGTGCTAAGGAATAAGTCACAGGGTTGATACGGCGGAGGACCCAAAAAGGACCGATGTACCGAGGGGCAAACTTCATGGAAGGAACTTTAAGTTTGATATGATGTGTAGAGAGCAACACCTTGTCTCCTGGTTGATAAACAGGATTGGCACCCCGTCTCTTGTCAGCTTGGATTTTAGCACGTTTTGATGCCTTTTGTAATGCCGTATGAACGGAATCCCAAGTGTCATGAATATAATTTAAACGAGTGTTCAACGCAGGAATATCTGTGTCTGAAAATTCAGAAGGGAAAACAGTGGGGTGATAACCCTGATTTACATAAAATGGACTATGATTAGAGGATTCATGAGTCGTATTATTCCTGGCAAACTCAGCCATGGGTAAGAGTTCATACCAGTTAGACTGATTGGCATCGATAAAACAACGTAAATAAAATTCTAAGGACTGATTGGCCCTCTCTGCTGCGCCATTAGTCTGAGGGTGATATGCTGAGGAAAATGAAAGTTCTATACCCAATTGTTTACAAAAGGCATGCCAGAACCTAGAAATAAATTGGGTACCTCTGTCAGAAACTATGTTTTTAGGCACCCCACGTAAGCGAAATATCTCTTTTAAAAATATTTGTACACGATCTTGAGCAGATGGTAATTTTTTAAGAGGTACAAAATGTGCAATTTTTGAGAATCTATTTATGACCATAAGGATTGTGTTAAATCCGTTTGAGCTAGGCAGATCCACCATGAAATCCATGGCTAAATGGGTCCATGGAGCAGTAGGTATAGGCAATGGTTGTAACAACCCAGGAGGTGATTTGTGAGAGCATTTAGAAACGGCACATATTTGACATGCCCCTACATAATCCTTGATGTTTTTCCTAAGTGTAGGCCACCAGAACCTCCTGGAGATAGCAGAGAGAGTTTTATGGACTCCAGAATTACCTGCTGTCAGATTATCATGGAATAAACCAAGTACCTTTTTTCTTAATGGTGGTGAAACGTACAGTTTATCCAGAGGTCTCTCCACGGGTGCCTGAGTTTGATCTGCTATTATAGCACAGAAGAGTTTAGAAGACACTTCAGAAACAGTAGTAGCAATAAGGCATTCTGTAGGTATGATAGGGAATACCTCTTGTTCAGGAATCTCATCTGTCTCAAATTTTCTAGACAGTGCATCTGCCTTGGTGTTCTTGGTCCCGGGCCTATAGGTAATTACAAAGTTGAATAGGGAGAGGAACAATGACCATCTAGCCTGACGAGAGGACAATCTCTTAGCATCCCCAATGTAAGCCAAATTCTTGTGATCGGTAAAAATCAGAAGTGGCTCTTTGGAACCTTCTAAGAGATACCTCCATTCTTTAAGGGCAAGTATCATGGCCGATAATTCCCTATTCCCAATGTCATAATTTCTCTCTGCAGGTGTTAGTTTTCGAGAGAAAAACGCACAGGGATGTAAAGGCGTATCAGGACTTTCTCTTTGAGACAGAATGGCTCCTACTCCGGTTTCTGACGCATCTACTTCTAGAATAAATGGTTTCATTGGATCAGGGTGTGTCAGGACAGGTGCTGAGGCAAATAAAGATTTTAATTGCTCAAATGCCTCCTTTGCTTCCTTGGGCCATGAATTGCAATTTGCTCCTTTTTTTGGTTAGGTTGGTAATAGGAGAGATTACAGAGGAAAAACCTTTAATGAACTTGCGGTAATAATTCGCAAAACCTATAAAGCGTTGAGTAGCTTTAAGGCCTTTGGGTAGCAGCCATTGTAAGACTGCTTCCAACTTGTGAGGGTCCATTTTGAAGCCAGATGGAGATATAGCATATCCAAGAAACTGTATCTCGGTCTGCTCAAACTGGCACTTCTCGAGCTTACAGTAGAGGCCGTTCTTTAACAGGGTTTTTAGTACTATTCTCACATGTTCGTGATGTGTCTCTAGGTCTGGGGAATAGATGAGAATGTCGTCTAGATACACTAAAACAAACATGTGGAGGTACTGTCTAAGGACATCGTTAATGAAATCCTGAAATACCGCTGGAGCATTGCATAGTCCAAACGGCATAACTAGGTATTCGTAATGTCCCATTCTTGTATTAAACGCGGTCTTCCACTCATGCCCTTCCTTAATTCTGACTAGGTTGTAAGCACTTCTGAGGTCGAGCTTAGTGAAGACTCGGGCTCCTTTCAACCTGTCGAATAATTCAGAAATAAGGGGAATGGGATAGGCGTTTTTTATTGTTATCCTATTCAAACCCCTATAGTCTATACAAGGACATAGGTCTCCTTTTTAGAAACAAAGAAGAATCCCATAAGGGATTAGCCCAGGTTAAAGCCTTACCCGTTAATTGGTTCATTAGATAGCCAATCTTTGATCTATCTGTAGGGAATCAACCAGGGGAAGCTTCAAAGTGGTATTCGATTTGGTTTAAAAAAACTCTAAATTCTTTAGAATCACCTCCAAATGAGGGAGAGGTGAAAGGGTTATGGATGGTGGTTTGTGTGTACCCAGTGCTACCACAGGTGGTGGAGTCACAGGTGGTACAGGGGGTGCCTCCAGATAGGCAGTTCTCTGGAGCAAGGTCTGGAATGCTTGGGCAAACTGATCTAACCTGTGGTCCATATCCTCCACCCTCTCACAGGCACTCTCACAGGCAATCATATGTTTGCATAGTTCTGCAGGATCCATGGCCCTGTCGTAATGTCACGGCTGCTAGTGTGGTCCAACACGCATAAACTATGTAAACATATACATACAAAAGAAAAGGAAAATAAAAGGACAGAGCATAAACCGGACCTTAGAATGGCCGGACTAATACGCTAGAGACAGAGAATGGTCAAAGGGAAAGCCGAGGTCAAGGAAGCCAGAAATATTCAAATACCATTTAAACAAGCCAAGTCAGGGGAACCAGAATTTGGAATAACCAGGGAAAAGCCAAGATCAGGATACCAGGAAGTCAAATTCACAAAGATAAACACACTCTCGGGAACCAGGAACAGGAAACCACGACAGGGCAAGGAACTAGAGTTAATTAGGGATTTAAATATCCCTCTCTGGGTTCAGATTGGTCAGAGAGTGACCTCTGACCCCAGAACGTGCGCGTGCGTTGACGTCGTGACGTCACTCCCACATTTGTATTCATTTGAGGGTCCGCGCCATCTTTGATTTGGGGGTGATGCCCAGAGAAGGCAGAGGAGTGGCTCCCGGCTCGCCGACAAGCAGATAGGTAGGGCACGGCTGCGGCACGCGGCAGGTCGGGAGCCGCAACACCCATCTAGTCTTCCCAAATTTCTAAATAATCTCATTAGTCCCTGGCCTTATCTTATAGCTAGGATAGCCTTATGCTTATGCCACGCATGCTTAAACTCCTTCACTGTGTTAACCTCTACCACTTCAGCTAGAAAAAAAGTGGAAAAAGGTTAGCGCTAATAATAAAATGAATAAAATAAGTAAGAGGCAGCAGCCTAATAGGGGGTCACCCTCTAACCCTCTATAGTAGGAGTAAACACAAAAAAAACAAAGAAAAGGCTGCGCCAAAAGGGATAAATAGAACAAATAAATTAATGACAAATAAAATATGGTAAAATGTGATATAAAAAGAGTCCCAATTATAGATGGTGTCTCGACTGGTGTCCGTCTCATGATATGAAAGACACAATGGGAAAGAACCAGTCGTGCAGAGTGTATAGATAAGTAATCGTGAAATTAAAATATAAATTTCACACTCACATTTCCATGAGCTAGGACCAGCTCTAGTATGATTGACATACGGCGGATAACCCTCCGCTTGTGGGGGTGCTTGTCCTCCTGGAGAGTGCTGGTGTCCAATTCTCAGGAAAAGAAATAAAAACAGCCAATAGTGCTCTCTGGTGAGGTAGTTAGCAAAAAAGTTAAAATAAATAAAATATACTCACAAGTAGAGTGCAGGCCTTTCTGCACTCTATTACTCGCGTGGGTGGTATGATCCCCACCTTAGGATATGCCAGGAACAATAAATAAGGATAAAATAGTGTAAAAGGGTAATATATGTAAAATAATTTATTAATACAATATATTAAAACCAATAACGCGTTTCGCCGTAGAGGCTTTATCAAATTGGAATAATATTAGTACCTGGCACATAAGGAGTATATATAGCTTATACATACATTCAAAATTGGCACCAAAAAACGATCACCAATCAGGGCTGTACAAAATATAAAATGAAAGTACCCAAACAAAAGATAAAAAATGATATACAACATTAATATATCTAGACATACAATGGTATTTTTATAAATGTAATGTGAAAACGAGGGATATTTAATATAAAATTAAGTAAACTAAAAATAAAGAAATAATTTGTGCGTGTCACGTGACCCGCAATGCACTCTGGGATCTGTAGTGCCCGGACCACGTGACCGCATCTAATATGCCAATAGGCAGGCAGTCCGTGCGGCCAAGACAAAGAAAAACTGCATGCACGGACGGCAGGGCGGGATCAAGCTATGTCACGTGACCCGCGGCGTCACATAGCACCATTACCCGCGGGTCACGTGACCGAAGCCGAATGAATTGTGGGAAATGTAGTTAATAAGCACTTGAAGAGAAAAGTTGTATTAGGTAAAATAAAAAAAATACATAAGATAGTAAAATAATATAATGATGCATAAAATAATGCATAAAATAATATAAATCTTGGGTAAGAAAGGGGGAACTAAACTGTGGAATCTGCATTAAAATATAAAAGGAGACATAAAGAAATCTGCCTTATAACTAAAAGATCAACATTTGGTGCATATATACAACCTCAAAATGAATAATAGTGGCAAGAGAGAATAAATAAAAATAAAATAACATAATAACTTAGGATAATAGATCTATATAGATAATATCAATTAATAAAAAGCAAATCAGTAGATAAAATTATTTAAGATAAAAAAACATGACAATACATTTATAAAAAAATTATAAAAAATTAAATAAGTCAAAATCTACATTTAGACCTTGGGGTGTTAGGGTTTGTAAGTTAAATACCCATTCCATTTCTGATCTACCGAGAATGTTTTTTTATATTACCACCTCTCCAAGGTATTTGGCATTTCTGAATTCCTAAACATTTGAGAAATTTGGGATCTTGATTATGGTTAATAAAGTGCTTAGATACAGAATGATTTAGGTACCCATTTCTTATATTCCTACAATGTTCTGCTAGTTTTATCTTTAGGCACCTGGTGGTCATACCCACATATTGGAGGCCACAAGGGCACTCCAATAGGTAGATAACATTGGTAGTATTACATCCGATTAAATCTCTTATGGTATAACTTTTATTAGTTTGTATAGATTTGAATCTAGTAATTTTGGATTTAGTTGTTGAATCAGTATTTTTACATACGGTACAGCGTTTACATTTGTAAAAACCATTTGCACCATCTAAAAAAGTATGATGAGTGTTTTTAATTTCTTTGGTATAATTGTTAGTTAATATGGATCTAAAATTAGCTGCCCCTCCAAAAAAATTTTGGGCTGTATTGGTAAGATTTCTTTGAGCAGATCATCTTGTCTTAGTAGATGCCAATGTTTTTTAATTGTTTTTTTAAATAAAACCACTTTTGTTGTTATAGTTAAAAATTATAGGGAGAGTGGGGGTTTCTAAAATATTTTTTAGAAACCCCCACTTTTAAATATAGTCTCCTCCTTGACTGTGTTGATTTCCTTTATGTATTTAAATGTTTATCATATCTTCCCTGTCTCGTCTTTCCTCCAAGCTACACATGTTAAGCTCCTTTAACCTTTCCTTGTAAGTTTTATCCTGTATCCCATGCACTAGTTTTGTAGCCCTGCTCTGAACTTTCTCCAAAGTATCAATATTCTTCTTAAGATACAGTCTCCTTTATTGCGAACATTACTCCAAGTGAGGTCTCACCAGTGCTCGGTACAATTGCATTAGCACTTCCCTCTTTCTACTGCTAATTCCTCTCCCTATGCAAGCAAGCATTCTGATAGCATTTCCTGCTGCTCTATTACATTGTCTGCTTACCTTTGAGTCATCTGAAATAATTACCCCTAAATCCCTTTCCTCAGATGTTGAGGATATTTTATAATCTGCCCATAGGTTTTTACATCCAAAATACATTATCTTGCATTTATCCAGACTAAATGTCTGCCACAGCTCTGACCATTTTTATAGTTTACCTAAATCATTTGTCATTTGGCTTATACCTCCTGGAACATCAACCTTGTTACATATCTCACTGATGTGTTTTGGGGGAGAGGGGGGGATGAGTTCAAAAGGCATGGGGAATCTTGTGAAAATTGATGGCAAGATGAATGCAGCATGTTATCAGAAAATACTGGCAGACAATTTGCATTCTTCTGCTTGAAGGCTGCGCATGGGACGCTCTAGGACTTTCCAGCATGACAATGACCCTAAGCACAAGGTCAAGCTGACCCTCCAGTGATTACAGCAGAAAAAAGTGAAGGTTCTGGAGTGGCTATCACAGTCTCTTGACCTTAATATTGTTGAGCCATTCTGAGGAGATCTCAAACGTGCAATTCATGCAATATGACCAAAGACTTTGCATGACCTGGAGGCATTTTGCCAAGAGAAATGGGCAGCTATACCACCTGCAAGAATTAGGGGCCTCATAGACAACTATTACAAAAGACTGCACACTGTCATTGATGCTAAAGGGGGCAATACACAATATTCAGAACTAAGAGTATGCAAACCTACAAGAGACGGGAACGAGTCTCACGGACAGCGAGTGGGACAAAATCTTTATGCTGACGCACAAAGGGAGCATCTGCTCCAAATACCAGGAATGTAACTACAAAATCTTAACGGGCTGGCACAGAACCCCAGATGTATTACGTCATGTCCACGAGTCAATCCCCGGGGAGTGCTGGAGGTGCGGCTTGGAACAGGGCACAAGACTTCACATCTGGTGGTCGTGTTCGCTAATAGCACCATATTGGAAGCAGATACACGAAGCAATTAGGGATATAGCGGACGCAGACCTCCCCCTGCAGCCGCTGCAAATGTTGCTTAATCACACGCAAACACCGCTGCGGAGTTATAAAAAGGGTCTGACCATACACCTGCTAACGGCAGCGAAAATCCTAATCCCAATTCACTGGAAAAGTAGCACAGTCCCCACCTTCCAGCAATGGGTGGATAAGGTGGAAGATATATATAACCTTGAGATGATTACTGCCTCCCTGCAGGGACGCACGGACAAATGTGCAATGACCTGGTTCCCGTGGGTGGACTACATGACCAAGAGAGCAAGGCGGGGGGGCGCTCCGGGGGGGGAGGGAGAAGGAGGTGCCGCGGTGCCGCCGACCTTGCCGACCCACGGGGGGGGAGATGCCCTGGGGTGACCGGCGACGACCTCCGCAGGTTCCGAGTGACAATAGTACCGGCAGGGGGGTGACCGGGGGGGGGACTTGCTGCGAGTGGGGGGGGCGGGGGGATTGGGATGGGGACACACTGGGCGCAAGCCTAGCACAAGAGCAACGTTAACCAGGGACAGACGACTAGTTAACACCCCTGACATAGGACGGAGTGTAGAGGCACGGATGGGGAGGGGAGGGGAGGAGGGGAGGGAGGGCAGGGGAGACCTAAGCCATACGCTGCGGGAAGGTGGGTAAGGTGGTTCTAGAGCTCTAGGGACTAGGGACAAGGGGGGGACGATAAGGTGGAAGTGTGGAATAACATAGCCAAGGGGGAGGAGTGGGGACAACGAGATGTAATGGATCTAATTCAATATTAGGACTCACGAGCACACTGGAGGGACTGGAGAGGGGGACAGCCTCGGGGGGGCGCCCGCCAAGAGGTGACAGGAGATTACTCCACAAAACTCACCGGCAGTGGTCGTGGGGGCACCAGATGCAACGCCCACACTAAACTATTATCAGGTTGGACTTGCGGCACAGGCCTTGATGCATAGAACAGGGATGCCTGAGGCGGAGAACCTTAGGAACCCTAGCCATAGTGAAATGAGCAGGGGATGTGACGGGCAACCAACTAATACTCGTATACTGGCCCTGGTATTACATATCGTGGTACAGAAACCGGTTGAGAGGGTGAGGGGGGGGTGGGGTGGAAGGTGACGAGATGGGGAACAGGAGGGGGAGTCCTAGCAGAAGGGGACAGGGGACGCAGCACTCGGGCATCGAGGCAACCGCAAGACTTCACCATCATATAATTGGGTGCTGGGGATTTCCTTCTTGTACTATGTTCTGTTCTGTATTCATTACTTAAAATTCTAATAAACACGTGATTGTCAAAAGTATGCAAACCTTTGTATACGTCATTTATTTTTATTTGTTGCCGCGATGATTGTGCCATTCTGTTAAGTAACCTGGCAGCTTGAACATATAAATCCCATAAGAAATAAAATAAATGTGTTTTGCCCGCTCACCATGTTCTTTAAAAACAGCTTATAATACCAATTCTCAAGAGTATGCAAAACTTATGTGCACAACTGTATGTTGGTACAACAGTGCCCAACTAGGACAAAATACCTACCAACCTAAGTGCCAATCTCCTTACCAAAACATTCTCTAGTGCTTCCCATAATAGCTACTAGTTACAGCATAAAGCCAAACCTTGTCTCAACACTAAAAATCAATGGCATAGCTAAGCATTAAAGATTTATTTTTTCTGACACCGTCCACAATGAAGATTTTCTCTATATATATATATATATACATACAGGGGCGGACTGAGAGCCTTTGGGGCCCCCGGGCAAAATTAGATCCCAGGCCCTTTGAAGGCCAAATATACATGCATTAAATAAATGTTAAATATAACTCATAATACGGCATTCCTTTGGATGTGTATATTGTGAAGACCTGTGTATCAATGCATGTTTGTATTTGAGTCTGTGTGAATGCACTTGTGCATGTCTGGATGACTACATATGCTTTTTTGTATATAGTGTCTATGTGAATGCATATGTGACAGGTGACAGAGTGTATGAGGGAGAAGGTGACAGGTGGAAGAGTGTGGGAGGTTGTGACAGGTGGCAGAGTGAGGGGGTACCTGGTGGCAGAGAGAGGGAAGGAGGGGTTGAGTGGTGGCAGAGTGAGGGGGAGACACAGTGAGTGGGGGTGACTGGTGACAGAGTGAGGGGGTGGGTGACTAGTGACAGAGTTAGGGAGGGGTTAATGGTGGCAGAGTGGGGAAGGGAGAGAAGAGATGACGAGTGGCAAAGTGAGGGAGGGAAGAGGTGACTAGTGCCAGAGTGAGGGGATAACTGGTGACAGAGGGAGGGAATGACTAGTGACAGAGGGAGGGAGGGCGTGACTGTCACTAGTCACCGCATCACTCTCTCTGTCACTAGTCACTCCCTCCCTAACTCTGTCACTGTGAAGGAAGGAAGGGGTGACTGGTGACAGAGTGAGGGGATGACTAGTGGCAGAGTGAGGGAAGGAAGGATGACTGGTGACAGAGTGAGAGAGGGGGTGACTAGTGACAGAGTGAGGAAGGGAGTGGGTGACTAGTGACAGAGTGAGGAAAGGGGTGACACAGTGACATAGTGAGGGAGGGGGTGACACAGTGACAGAGTGAAGGAAGTGGTGACTGTCACTAGTCACCCCATCCCTCACTCTGTCACTAATCACCCCCTCTCTCACTCTGTCACTAGTCACCCCCTCCCTCACTCTGTCACTAGAGTGAGGGGGTGACTAGTGACAGAGTGAGGGGGTGACTAGTGACAGAGTGAGGGGGTGACAGGTGACAGAGTGAGGAAAGGGGTTACTAGTGACAGAGTGAGGGGATGACTGGTGACAGAGTGAGGGAGGGAGTGGGTGACCAGTGACAGAGGGAGGGGGTGACACAGTGACAGAGTGAGGGAGGGGGTGACACAGTGACAGAGTGAGGGAGGGGGTGACTAGTGACAGAGTGAGGGAGGTGGTAACTGTCACTAGTCACTAGTCACCACCTCCCTCACTCTGTCCCTAGTCACCCCTCCCTCTGTCACTAGTCACCCCCTTCCTCACTCTGTAACTAGTCACCCCTTCCTCACTCTGTCCCTAGAGTGAGGGGGTGACTAGTGGCAGAGTGAGGGAAGGAAGGGGTGACTAGTGACAGAGTGAGGGAGGTGGTGACTGTCACTAGTCACCACCTCCCTCACTCTGTCACTAGTCACCACCTCCCTCACTCTGTCACTACTCCCTCCCTCCTTCTGTCACTAGTCATCCCCTCCATCCCTTACTCTGTCACTAGTCACCCCCTCCCTCACTCAGTCACCAGTCATCCCCTCCCTCTGTCACCTGTCATGCCCTCACTTTGTCACTAGTCACCCCCTCACTCTAGTGACAGAGTGAGGGAGGGTGGGACTAGTGACAGTAAGGAAGGGGATGTCTAGTGACAGAGTGAGAGAGGGGGTGACTAGTGACAGAGTGAGGAAGGGGGTGACACAATGACAGAGTGAGGGAGGGGGTGACTACTGACAGAGTGAAGGAAGTGGTCACTGTCACTAGTCACCTCATCCCTCACTCTGTCACTAGTCACCCCCTCCCTCACTCTGTCACTAGAGTGAGGGGGTGACTAGTGACAGAGTGAGGGGGTGACAAGTGACAGAGTGAGGGAAGGGGTGACTAGTGGCAGAGTGAGGGAAGGAAGGGGTGACTAGTGACAGAGTGAGGGGATGACTGGTGACAGAGAGGGAGGTGGTGACTGTCACTAGTCACCCCATCCCACCCTCTGTCACTAGTCACTCCCTCCCTAACTCTGTCACTAGTCATCCCTTCACTCTGTCACTAGTCACCCCCTCCCTCTGTCATTGTGTCACCCCATCCCTCCCTCTGTCACTGTGTCACTCCATCCCTCCCTCTGTCACTAGTCACTCACTCTAGTGACAGAGGGGGGAGAGGGTGACTAGTGACAAAGTGAGGGAGGGGGTGACTAGTGACAGAGTGAGGGAGGGAAGGGGTGACAGAGTGAGTGAGGGAGGGGGTGACTAGTGACAGAGTGAGGGAGGGGGTTACTAGTGACACAGTGGGGGGGTGACTAGTGACAGAGTGAGGGAGGGGGCTACTAGTGACAGAGTGAGGGAGGGGGCTACTAGTGACACAGTGAGGGAGGGGGCTACTAGTGACACAGTGAAGGGGGTGACTAGTGACACAGTG
>OW240918.1:110239608-110386755 GCA_933207985.1 Pelobates cultripes
AGTGAGGGGGTGACTAGTGACAGTGAGGGGGGTGACTAGTGACAGGGGGGGTGACTAGTGACAGGGGGGGTGACTAGTGACAGTGAGGGGGGGAGGGTGATTGGTGACAGTGAGGGGGGCAGGGGTATCTAGAGCCTACCTGTCTCTCTGCTTCCTCTGCTCTCTCCCCGGCTGCAGCTGCTTCCCCTCGCTGGGCTCTGTGTGAGAGGAGTAAACAGGAAGTGGTGTCACTTCCTGTCCCGCCTCTCCCATCACACAGAGCACCGCGGGACTGGAAGTGACAGAGAGCTAGTAAAGCTGCCAGGTCTCATGGGAGGGAGGAGGGGGGGGATTTAGACAGCGGTAGGTTGTGGGGCCCCGCGCTGCCTCAGGGGCCCCACAACCTATCAATTAAATAATTTTATTTATTTTTTTCGTTCCAGTTGGAGAGATCTCTGATCTGATCTCTCCAGCTGGAGCATGGCTGTGCTGCCGGGCCCCTGACTGCCTCGGGCCCTCGGTCCATGACCGAAGTGCCCGAGTGGTCAGTCCGCCCCTGTATACATATATGTATATATATATATATATACACACTGCTCAAAAAAATAAAGGGAACACTTAAACAACACAATGTAACTCCAAGTCAATCACACTTCTGTGAAATCAAACTGTCCACTTAGGAAGCAACACTGAGTGACAATCAGTATCACATGCTGTTGTGCAAATGGGATAGACAACAGGTGGAAATTATAGGCAATTAGCAAGACACCCCCAATAAAGGAGTGGTTCTGCAGGTGGTGACCACAGACCACTTCTCAGTTCCTATGCTTCCTGGCAGATGTTTTGGTCACTTTTGAACACTGGCGGTGCTTTCACTCTAGTGGTAGCATGAGACAGTGTCTACAACCCACACCAGTGGCTCAGGTAGTGCAGCTTATCCAGGATGGCACCAGTGGCGTCTCTAGGATTCATTTTTAGGGGCGGGGGCACATGGTGGGCCAGGGACAAAAGTAGGGGGGCACATTTAACCCCGCCTTCACCACAGTTTGACCCCGCCCATGCCACATGTTAAACCCCACCCCAGACACAATGTGTTTTTTTTTTTTTAATAATCCCTGGTGGATAATTCAATATTTTCCACCAAGGATTATTAAAACACATTTCCCTTGATACAGTCCATACACACACACACAGACTGCTGAGTCCATACACACACAGACTGCTGACCATACACACAGACACACAGACTGCTGAGTCCATACACACACACACACACACACACACAGACTGCTGAGTCCATACAAACATAGACACATAGACTGCTGAGTCCATACACACACACTGCTGAGTTTATACACACACAGACACACACACAGACTGCTGAATCCATACACACACAGACTGCTGAGTCCATACATACACACACACACACACAGAGACTGCTGAGTCCATACACATACATACAGACTGCTGAGTCCATACACACACACACACAGACTGCTGAGTCCGTACACACACACAGAGACTGCCGAGTCCATACACACACACAGACTGCTGAGTCCATACAAACACAGACACACAGACTGCTGAGTCTACACACATACATACAGACTGCTGAGTCCACACACACACACACACACACACAGACTGCTGAGTCCACACATACACACACACAGACTGGTGAATCCATACACATACACACACAGACTGCTGAGTCCATACACACACACAGACTGCTGAGTCCATACAAACACACACACACACAGACTGCTGAGTCCCTACACACACACACACACACAGACTGCTGAGTCCAAACACACACACACAGACTGCTGAGTACATACACACACAGACTGCTGAGTCCATATACACACACAGAGACTGCTGAGTCCATACACATACATACAGACTGCTGAGTCCACACACACACAGACTGCTGAGTCCATTCAAACACAGACACACAGAGACTGCTGAGTCCAAACACACACACACACACACACAGACTGCTGAGTCCATACACACACATACATACACACACACTCCAGTCCATACACAGACTGCTGAGTCCAAACACACACACACAGACTGCTGAGTCCATACACATACACACACACACACACACACACACACACACACACACTGCTGAGTCCATACACACAGACTGCTGAGTCCATACACAGACACAAACACAGACTGCTGAGTCCACACACACACACACACATTGCTGAGTCCATACACACATACAGACTGCTGAGTCCATACACACACACACACACACAGACTGCTGAGTCCATACAAACACAGACACATAGACTGCTAAGTCCATACACACAGACACACAGAGACTGCTGAGTCCAAACACACACACACACAGACTGCTGAGTCCATACACACGCACACACACACTGCTGAGTCCATACACACAGACTGCTGAGTCCATACACACACACAAACACAGACTGCTGAGTCCATACACACATACACACTGCTGAGTCCATACACACACATTGGTCTGCTGCTTAACGGCAGGGGCGGGGCTTATGTGTGGGAGGAGGGGCTTATGTTCAGGAGGCGGGGCTTTGTTTGGAGGCAGGGCCTGTGCCAGGGAGCCTGTCAGTGCTCCCTCCAGCCACAGACAGCCCCCAGCACCATTCCAGCTGAGCTCCTCTGCCCTGCATTCCTTCCCCCAGACTGTAACACACTGCTACAGCCCGAGGGAACAGAATGTAAGAACATGGCCAGCAAGTTGCTGGCATTTGTGGAGTCTAAGGGGGGCACAACATGATGTAGGGGGGGCCATGGCCCCCTCTGGCAACCCCCTAGCGATGCCACTGGATGGCACATCAATGCAAGCTGTGGCAAGAAGGTTTGCTGTGTCTGTCAGCGTAGTGTCCAGAGCATGGAGGCGCTACCAGGAGACAGGCTGCTGAGTCTACACACATACATACAGACTGCTGAGTCCACACACACACACACACACACACACACTGCTGAGTCCATACAAACATAGACACATAGACTACTGAGTCCATACACACACACTGCTGAGTCCATACACACACAGACACACACACAGACTGCTGAATCCATACACACACACACACACACACACACACACAGAGACTGCTGAGTCCATACACATACATACAGACTGCTGAGTCCGTACACACACACAGAGACTTCCGAGTCCATACACACACAGACTGCTGAGTCCATACAAACACAGACACACAGACTGGTGAGTCCATACACACACACACAGACTGCTGAGTCCATACAAACACACACACACACACAGACTGCTGAGTCCATACACACACACACAGACTGCTGAGTCCATACAAACACACACACACACACACAGACACACAGACTGCTGAGTCCCTACACACACACACACACACACAGACTGCTGAGTCCAAACACACACACACACAGACTGCTGTGTACATACACACACAGACAGACTGCTGAGTCCATATACACACACAGAGACTGCTGAGTCCTTACACACACACACACACAGACTGCCGAGTCCATACACACACACACACAGACTGCTGAGTCCATACAAACACAGACACACCGACTGCTGAGTCCATACACACATACATACAGACTGCTGAGTCCACACACACGCACAGACTGCTGAGTCCATTCAAACAGACACAGAGACTGCTGAGTCCAAACACACACACACACAGACTGCTGAGTCCATACACATACACACACACACACACACACACACACTGCTGAGTCCATACACACAGACTGCTGAGTCCATACACAGACACAAACACAGACTGCTGAGTCCATACACACGTACAGACTGCTGAGTCCACACACACA
Source organism: Pelobates cultripes (assembly GCA_933207985.1). Taxonomy (NCBI): domain Eukaryota; kingdom Metazoa; phylum Chordata; class Amphibia; order Anura; family Pelobatidae; genus Pelobates; species Pelobates cultripes. The sequence goes on from OW240918.1 coordinate 110,243,437, forward strand.
CACACACATTGCTGAGTCCATACACACATACAGACTGCTGAGTCCATACACACACACACACACACACACACAGAGACTGCTGAGTCCATACAAACACAGACACATAGACTGCTAAGTCCATACACACAGACACACAGAGACTGCTGAGTCCAAACACACACACACACACAGACTGCTGAGTCCACACACACACACACACACACACACTGCTGAGTCCATACACACAGACTGCTGAGTCCATACACACACAAAAAAAACACAGACTGCTGAGTCCATACACACATACACACTGCTGAGTCCATACACACATTGGTCTGCTGCTTAACGGCAGGGGTGGGGCTTATGTGTGGGAGGAGGGACTTATGTTCAGGAGGCGGGGCTTTGTTTGGAGGCAGGGCCTGTGCCAGGGAGCCTGTCAGTGATCCCTCCAGCCACAGACAGCCCCCAGCACCATTCCAGCTGAGCAAGAAGGTTTGCTGTGTCTGTCAGCGTAGTGTCCAGAGCATGGAGGCGCTACCAGGAGACAGGCTAGTACATCAGGAGACGTGGAGGAGTCCGTAGGAGGGCAACAACCCAGCAGCAGGACCGCTACCTCCGCCTTTGTGCAAGGAGGAACAGGAGGAGCCCTGCAAAATGACCTCCAGCAGGCCACAAATGTGCTTGTGTCTGCTCAAATGGTCAGAAATCGACTCCATGAGGGTGGTATGAGGGCCCAACATCTACAGGTGGGGGTTGTGCTTACAGCCCAACACCGTGCAGGACATTTGGCATTGGCCAGAGAACACCAAGATTGGCAAATTCGCCACTGGCGCCCTCTGCTCTTCACAGATGAAAGCAGGTTCACACTAAGCAGATGTGACAGACGTGACAGAGTCTGGAGAAGCCGTGAAGAACGTTCTGCTGCCTGCAACATCCTCCAGCATGACCGGTTTGGCAGTGGGTCAGTAATGGTGTGGGGTGGCATTTCTTTGGGTGGCCACACAGCCCTCCATGTGCTCGCCAGAGGTTGCCTGACTGCCATTAGGTACCGAGATGAGATCCTTAGACCCCTTGTGAGACCATATGCTGGTGCGGTTGGCCCCGGGTTCCTCCTAATGCAAGACAATGCTAGACCTAATATGGCTGGAGTGTGTCAGCAGTTCCTGCAAGATAAAGGCATTGATGCTATGGACTGGCCCGCCCGTTCCCCAGACCTGAATCCAATGGAGCACATCTGGGACATCATGTGTCGCTCCATCCACCAACGTTGCACCACAGACTGTCCAGGAGTTGTCAGATACTTTAGTCCAGGTCTGGGAGGAGATCCCTCTGGAGACCATCCGCCATCTCATCAGGAGCATGCACAGGCATTGTGGGGAGGTCATACAGGCACGTGGAGGCCACACACACTACTGAGCCTCATTTTGACTTGTTTTAAGGACATTACATCAAAGTTGGATCAGCCTGTAGTGTGTTTTTCCACTTTAATTTTGAGTGTGACCCCAAATCCAGACCTCCATGAGTTGAAAAATTTGATTTCCATTTTTTTTATTTTTGTGTGATTTTGTTGTCAGCACATTCAACTATGTAAAGAACAAAGTATTTCAGAAGATTCAGATTTAATTCATTCAGATCTAGGATGTGTTATTTTTCTGTTTCCTTTATTTTTTTTGAGCAGTGTATATATATATATATATATATATATATATATATACAGGGAGTGCAGAATTATTAGGCAAGTTGTATTTTTGAGGATTAATTTTATTATTGAACAACAACCATGTTCTCAATGAACCCAAAAAACTCATTAATATCAAAGCTGAATATTTTTGGAAGTAGTTTTTAGTTTGTTTTTAGTTATAGCTATGTTAGGGGGATATCTGTGTGTGAAGGTGACTATTACTGTGCATAATTATTAGGCAACTTAACAAAAAACAAATATATACCCATTTCAATTATTTATTATTACCAGTGAAACCAATATAACATCTCAACATTCACAAATATACATTTCTGACATTCAAAAACAAAACAAAAACAAATCAGTGACCAATATAGCCACCTTTCTTTGCAAGGACACTCAAAAGCCTGCCATCCATGGATTCTGTCAGTGTTTTGATCTGTTCACCATCAACATTGCGTGCAGCAGCAACCACAGCCTCCCAGACACTGTTCAGAGAGGTGTACTGTTTTCCCTCCTTGTAAATCTCACATTTGATGATGGACCACAGGTTCTCAATGGGGTTCAGATCAGGTGAACAAGGAGGCCATGTCATTAGATTTTCTTCTTTTATACCCTTTCTTGCCAGCCACGCTGTGGAGTACTTGGACGCGTGTGATGGAGCATTGTCCTGCATGAAAATCATGTTTTTCTTGAAGGATGCAGACTTCTTCCTGTACCACTGCTTGAAGAAGGTGTCTTCCAGGAACTGGCAGTAGGACTGGGAGTTGAGCTTGACTCCATCCTCAACCCGAAAAGGCCCAACAAGCTCATCTTTGATGATACCAGCCCAAACCAGTACTCCACCTCCACCTTGCTGGCGTCTGAGTCGGACTGGAGCTCTCTGCCCTTTACCAATCCAGCCACGGGCCCATCCATCTGGCCCATCAAGACTCACTCTCATTTCATCAGTCCATAAAACCTTAGAAAAATCAGTCTTGAGATATTTCTTGGCCCAGTCTTGACGTTTCAGCTTGTGTGTCTTGTTCAGTGGTGGTCGTCTTTCAGCCTTTCTTACCTTGGCCATGTCTCTGAGTATTGCACACCTTGTGCTTTTGGGCACTCCAGTGATGTTGCAGCTCTGAAATATGGCCAAACTGGTGGCAAGTGGCATCGTGGCAGCTGCACGCTTGACTTTTCTCAGTTCATGGGCAGTTATTTTGCGCCTTGGTTTTTCCACACGCTTCTTGCGACCCTGTTGACTATTTTGAATGAAACGCTTGATTGTTCGATGATCACGCTTCAGAAGCTTTGCAATTTTAAGAGTGCTGCATCCCTCTGCAAGATATCTCACTATTTTTGACTTTTCTGAGCCTGTCAAGTCCTTCTTTTGACCCATTTTGCCAAAGGAAAGGAAGTTGCCTAATAATTATGCACACCTGATATAGGGTGTTGATGTCATTAGACCACACCCCTTCTCATTACAGAGATGCACATCACCTAATATGCTTAATTGGTAGTAGGCTTTCGAGCCTATACAGCTTGGAGTAAGACAACATGCATAAAGAGGATGATGTGGTCAAAATACTCATTTGCCTAATAATTCTGCACTCCCTGTATATATGAAAATGTATTTCTACTTATTGTCATTTTCTTTTCCTAGTCATAGGCCATGGAAGCACAACAACAGGTAGCTCCTCCATATCTCTACTTAGACAGGAACTTCATTAGAACAGACGGTATAAATAACCCTTCCCACCCTCAGTCTTGTTTCCAGCAATATCCCAGGGCAGGATCTTTGTGCTGCCATGGCTTATGACCAGGAAAAGAAAATTATGGTAAGAAGGAATACAATTTTTATTTTTTCTGGCCATATCCATGTCATAACAACAATGAATAATACCCAAGCACTAACCAAGGGAGTGAAGAAATACACAAGACAACACACACTTCATAAGGATATTATCAAACTGACAGACTCAAATGTACCAAAAAAATTTTTAAAAATAAAAGTGTCCTTCCACTGCATTCTAAAAAAACCCATCTGGTGATGTGATGCAGTGAATACATGGGACTAAGACTCCTACAAATATATAGACATCATCCAATGTACTAGGAATACTACCTTTATGATGAAGAATGTTCAAGAATCCTGTAAACTAGAATGGATTTCCATCCACCTGTTAGAAACAGAATCTTTATGTTCTGGCTGCTTTTAAAATTTCTCACAATAGCTTCCTCTAATTGAAGGGAAGCTATGAATTTTACAAAGCATCTCTTTTTACCTTTTCTCTTCCTCTGGTAGAATAATAACCACTTCTCAAAGTTGAGATCTACCATACTCTCGTCCTGGTGTGAAATATCTTGGTCCAGGAAGGAAGTTAATGAGAGTACTTGGATTGAAAGTACTTGGATTGCCCTCTACCGTTCTTGATCCATTCATTTAGGAGGATGCATCCCCAGACCAGGTACTAAGCCAAAAGAGCCCAGGTAGTAGACACAGAGAAAGTCATATTTCTTGCTAAAATATAATATAACTACATAGGCTTCTTAGCTGTAGACTATTTTCGGCATAATGACTTTTAAATTGTAAAATGTCAACAGACAAAGGAAAATAATCTCTGATACGCTCCTCCAAATTATTCATACCAATCTTAGATCCTTGGAGATTGCGGTAAGAGCAGTGGTGGGATTCACCCAGTTCCTAACATTTAACAAGTTCGCCGAACCAGTAATGAAACCGGCCCCCTGCTGGAGCGCAAAAATCACTTGTGAGTCTGGAAATGATTTTTGCGCTCCCCTCCACCTGCAGGCAGTGTGCGGCTCCATTAGGGAACCACATGTAGACTAAGCCGGCTGGGGAGTGCCTCCCTCTCGTGCTCAGCATAAGAGTGCCGGTTGTTACGTGACGACCCACCACTCAGTGTGAAGGAGACAGAGTGCGCCCCACAGCAAGAGGCCTCCAATCCTGCCTATGCAGGTAAAATAGCAGGGGGGGGGGGTATATCCTTAGGTGTCAGGGCCAGCTTTGAAAGGCAAGCAGCTGCCTGCCACTTGAGGAAGAAGAGACACATGGGTAGAATGGGTAAGTGGACATTGAAGTGGGGGACACATGGATGGAAGGTGACATTGAAGGGGGAGGCACATGGATGGCAGGGGACGTGGATCGGGAGACACATGAATGGCAGGGGACTTGGAGGGGGAACAGACACAGATGGAAGGGGGGAGAGAAACATGGCTGGAAGGAGGGAAAGACATGGATGAAAGAGGGGGATGTCACCCTAGCACACACACTTTCACTGTAGCGGATGGCCACGAGCTGCCCTGGGACTTACATTATGTTTAAACTGTATTCATCTATTTGTTAAATGTCTTTGCAGTAAGGGAATGTATTTGTGTAAAATAGCTAAGTTATATGTGTAAAATGTATTGGATTCGTCTGAATGTAAGGTAGTTTCATTCCCTTAGTTTGTTCGAATGAAACTACCGAACAGTCAGACCTCCCCTGTGTGAAGTGTGTCCTCAATTACCCGTTGCAACATTGTTGCGAACGGGTAATTGACAAGTGAAGTAGCCGTCCTTTGTTCTAGGGGGTGGCCGCCATTCGACAAACGAACACGTGGCGGCGGCCATTTTAAAACTCCCGAACAGCTGTGTTTTGCCGTCGAGTGTCTGGAACTCAAATCAGACACTCGACTAGGCGAACACCGCTGAATCCTCCACAAGCCCGGTCGGTTCGGTTCCTAACTACCGAACGGCCCCTCGTTCGGTAGATAGAAAGAACCGAACGAGGGGATTCAGGCAAACCCTCCCTAGCCTCTATAGCTAGAGGCTTTCATGCAGTTTGTTCCATTACTCCAGGACCGACCGCAGGGCCCATTCACATGGAACCGCATTCGGCTGTTTCACTCAGTGCGGTCGGTCATTTTATTCCCTCCATAAATTTCCTGAACCCCTGGTCTGATCTGGGGGATTTTTGGATATGTTGTTCACCCAGATCAGGGCTATCGGGGGGTGTAGGATTTAAAGGGGTATCCCTACGTTTAGGGGTACATCCAGAAATGGGGGGAATTACTGTACTGGATAAGTGGATTATGATGCTGGCTGAGGGGAGGAGATGTGTGGGAGGTTACCAGGACAGGATTGGCTACTGTATTAATGAATGTAATCCCTCCCTTGCATGGGAGCATGCTTTAAAAGGACAGTGTGGATTAAAGCTTTCAGTTCTGCTCCTGAACCTGTGTGTCGTCCAGTTATTGGGATTGCTGTGGGATATTGCTGTGTTATTTTGCCTGCTGGAGACCTTGCCTGTGGATTTACAATTTACTTGTTCCTGAGCCTCACTTGGATTATAAGCGGAGATACCTGGGGAATATTGCATCTCTGCTACAGTCACCATCCCACTCAAACTGTCACTAGAGGCAGAGAGAAGGCACAGAGAGGCTAAGGGCAGAGAGATGGTACTGGCAGGTTGTTTGAGGGGACATGAAACTAGCAGGTGTTTTGGAGGCACATGTGGCTCAATGGCATGATATACAAATTGTATGAATTTACTGCTCTTTGGCATGATATTCTGGATTTATGCATTTTATGCTTGTTGGCATGATATAGTCAGCTTATCTATGTATTGCTCATTGACATGGTATCCTTTTTTTTTTTTTTATTTACTGCATGGCATAATATACCAAGTTTATGTATGTATTGCTTCATTGGCATGATATTCCAAGTTTATGCATTTATTGCTTTATTGGCATGACGTACCAAGTTTACACTTTTTCTGCTCGTTGGCATGACGTACCAAGTTTACACATTTAATGTTCATTGGTATGATATATCAAGTTTACAAGTTTATGCATTTAATGTTCATTGGCATGATATATCTATCTATCGCCCCAAAGGGGCGTCAATGTGCTTGTGTGTGTGTGTGTGTGTGTGTGTGCATGACTGTGGCAGAGGGGTGACAGTCTTGGATCCTTTGTCCCAGGCAGCACAATGTCTTTGGCAGGCCCTGTGTTGAGTTGGAAACATAAAAAGTCAGAACTGGTTACTAAAATTTTTGAATCCCACTACTGGGTAAGAGCTTACAGAAAAATTAAGGTATGTGCCTGCTGCCACATAGGCTTTAGAGAGGATCAAGACCATCTATTCTTCATGGAGTCTCAGAGAGATACCGCATTGTTTACAGACAGAGTAGAACATTTAGCCAGTCTAAGTACTGCATTGTCCACTTAGGAGCAGAGTCCCAGGTACTAGTGTCTGAAATCCCAATGGATGAAGACTGAGATACTCCCTTGTGTTGAAAACCTCTCTGAAGGGTAAAAGGAGTTATACCCTTATATCTGCTCTGTATGTGCCTGCCCAGCTTGCTACCCCTTGGGCACAGCAGAAAAATAGAGTGATGGCATAATCTTGCTACCTCTAGGGTCACTGCAAGTAAATCCATGGAAAGTGCAAGATAGCAGAGTTGTACATTAACCCTTTTAGTGTTGGAATGCTAGTCCGTCGCACATTAACTCCTTCAGGGAAGAAATGTTTGTCAATCTCATAGAATCCTTGCAACCCATATGCTCTGTATGTGCATGTCCGCCTTGCTACCCCTTAGTAATTGCAGGAAATAGGATGATGGCATAATCTTTCTACACCTCAGGTCACAGCAAGTAAAACCATATGCTCTGTATATGCATTCCCAGCCTTCTACCCCTTGGGTCACTGCAGGAATTATGGTGATGGCATGATCTTGCTAGCCATAGGTTACAACAAGTAAAACGGTCACTAAAGGGGTATCTTCAGGGGGTCACCTTCGCACAGGGCCATGTACTGAAGATTTCCCAAGGAAGAGAGGCTTTTTTTTTCACCCCTCCTCGGGTCTTCTACCAGAGTCCTGGGAGTTTAAGGGTTCTGCGCAGTATCTTAGCTGTTCCTAGAACTGTACTCTTCTGGACAGCGATCTCAAATGTCCCACCTGGAATCTGTTGAAGTCACTCCCCCAACTTGGGAGTCACAGCCCCAGCCACAACTGGGACTACTACTGCCTTCACTTTCCACATCCTTTCTAGCTCTTCTTTCAGTCCTTGGTATTTCTCTACCTTCTTATGTTCCTTCTTCCTGATGTTATATTTACCAGGTATAGCCACATCCACCACTACTGCAGTCTTCCATTCCTTGTCTACCCCCACGATGTTGGGTTGGCTGGCCAGCACTTGCTTGTCTGTCTGGATCTTGAAGTCCCACAGGATCTTAACCCTGTCATTCTCAACTACCCTTTGTATTATCTCCCATCTGGACTTTCTGCACTTATTCTGTGCAGATGTTTCAGTACACAATCTCAGCAACTTGGCTGTGTCTCTCTGTGTATGCTGTTCCTGCTAACATCTTGCATCGGGCTACTAGGTGCTGGACTGCCTCTTTGCACAGTCTGCCCCTTGGGTCTTGTCTGATGTGGTAGACTCCAGCTTCTATTGATCTGGTGCTGAGTGCCTGTCCCTGTGCTGCTAGGATTAGTGCCTCAGTGCTGTCTTTCAGTCCTGCCTTTCCCAACCACTGGTAGGATTTTGTCATGTGAGCCACATCCACTATCTACCGGTGGTACACCCAATGGAGAGGTTTGTCTTGCCAAGGAACTTCCTCTTTTTCTGCATCTCTATCTGTTGTTGTCTCAGGCATTCCCTTAGCAGTCCATCTTTGGAAGCCATCTTTGTGATGTACTTGTGGATTCTCTGTGTTTAATCCACGACTATGGCCTTGACACTCATCAGGCCCCAACCTCCTTCCTACTGGCTGGTGTACAGTTTTTGGGTGCTGGATTTCAGGTGGAATCCTCCATACATAGTAAGTAGTTTCTGGCTCTTGACATCCATGGTGACCAGTTCTTCTCTTGGCCAGGTTATTATTCCAGCTGGGTACCTAATAACCGGTAGGACATATGTGTTGATGGCTTGGATCTTTTTCCAGCTTTGCCATTGAGCTGGAACTTCAGGACCTGTCTGACTATTTGGAGGTACTTGGATGTTGCTATCCTCCTTGCCTCTTCCTCATGGTTGCCATGCGTTTGTGCTACCCCCTGGTACTTGTAGCTGTTCTCTACATCTTCTATTTGGCCTTCTAGAACTTGAACCCCTTCTGTCCTGAACATCTTCCCTCTTTTTACTATCATCTGCCTTGCTATCTCTATTCCAAACAACATTCCTATATCCTTGCTGTATATCCTAGTTAGGTGGATCAGTGAGTCAATGGCCCATTCATACTTGGCATACAGTTTGATGTTGTCCATGTAGAATAGGAGGTGATGATAGCTCCACTCTTGAATCTGTATCAATATCTACTCTTCTTGATGATCTGGCTAAGGGGGCTGAGGCCTATGCAGAACAGCTCTGGGGCTAGTGCATCACCTAGGTATATGTCACATTTGATGATTACTTGAGTTATTGTCTTGGAATTGGCTTCTAGAAATATTTTCCACTTGCCCATTAAGTTCTTGATGAAGGCTCTTATTGTCTTGCTGACCTTTTAGAGAGCCAAGCATTCCTGTATCCATGTGTGTGGCATTGGCTTTCTTGTAGTCAATCCAGGCCGTGCACAGATTGGTCTGTCTGGTTTTAGAATCCTTTGTGACTGCTTGGTCTACCAAAAGTTGTTGTTTTGATCAGCTGGTGTTGTTACCATCCCCATTCTGAGTATTGCTCATATATTGACTCATATGCCCTTGGATCTTGGAGGCTATGATGCCTGACAGGAGTTTCCATGTTGTGAGGAGGCAGGTTATTGGTCAGTAGTTGGATGGTGTTGTTCCCTTATGAGGGTCTTTGTATTGACCAGTATTGTTCTGCCTTGTGTTAGACAGTCAGGGTGGCAGCGTTTTGCTAGTAGCTGGTTAATTTATGCTGCTAGGCATTCATGCAGTGTTGTTAGCTTCTTTATTCAGTAGGTGTGGATCATGTCAGGTCCTGGGGCTGACCTACTCTTCATGCTGGTCACTGTTGGATATCTTCGACTGTGATGGTGACTGGTTCCTGTTCTAGCAGCATGCAGTGGTCTGCTTTCAGGTCTAGTAGTCAATGGGCCTCGTTGTTATGAGATGCTTATTTCTCCCAGATATTCTTCCAGTACTTTTCAGTCTCAGCTCTGGGTTGGTCTTGGGAGGAGATGTGGTGGTTACCCTGTAGCTGTGCATACACCTTGGATGGTTCTTTGAGAAAGAGGGCATTGATTATCTTGTGTATCTGCTCAGTCTGTTTGCCAGTGCTGTCAAGTCTTTGCTTAGCTGTTTCCAGCAGCTCTGGTAAGGGCATATCCTTGTACTTCTGCAGCAGCCAGGATCTATCTTTATCTTTATCTTTATCTTTATCTTTATCTTTATCTTTATCTTTATCTTTATCTTTATCTTTATCTTTATCTTTATCTTTATCTTTATCTTTATTTATTTTTATTTTTATTTTTATTTGTTTTCATTTCTTTTTTATTTTTATTTTTATTTTTATTTTTATATTTATTTTTATTTTTATTTATATTTATTTTTATTTTTTATTTTTTATTTATTTATTTATTTATTTTTTTATTTTTATTTTTATATATTATATATTATATTTTATATTTATATTTAATTTATTTTTTATCTTTATTTATATATCTATATATTTCTGTATAATACCTATATATGGTTAATGTTATTATTGCCATTCTTGGATTCCCATAATAATTATTCCATTCTCCCTTCCATTAAGATCAATAATCTTCTATATAAGCAGATTGAGTTTGAATTAATTTATTCATAAAATTACTAAGAGATTTACAGAACACAGTTTTTTCATCTAATTGTTCCGATATCTATCTATACTGTCTCATCTAGATTGTAAGGATTACCGCAAATGTAATGTACATCCAACACACTTTGCATCTATAGTCCTTTTAGATAACATTGTTTTTAGATTTTACAATTTATATTGTCCATTTACACTTTTGCTATATTTGTGGTAAATTCCAAGGATTTGTTCACTATGTTGAAAGTAGGCACAGCTGTGATGAGTTTTTTGGTCACTTTTAACAAACGTGGTGTTATATAGTGTCCAGTACTCAGTGCTAATAAAGTTTTTTGCGTTCAAAATTGACTGCGCATGCGCGCCGATGATTTCCCGATAGCAACTGGTCTATGTGGGCACCCGTAGCTGAACGGAAATCTGTGTCGGTGTGCGCATGCGCAAAGACGTCGTTTTGGCGCGAAGACAGAAGACCTTTGAAGATTTAAAAGAGAGAAAGCCGGCGAAAGAAACAGCATTCACAGCTCCTGAGGAAGTCCCGAAAAGTGCGGGACGAAACGCGTTGAGCCTGAGATTCCAAAGACAGCAGTCCAGAGACAGTTCTTTCACCTCCACCTTTGTGTTGAGAGCTGCAAGTATTTTCAAGCCCTATGAGTCGCGACCTAGGGCTAAGTGAAGTATCTTTATACTTGTTAGCTAGTGGTTGGTGTTTGCTTACAACTGGTCTTATAATTGCACTGCTTTATTTGTTTTTATATTTTGTATATTAAAATTTTGGATTTTTAATTATAAATCCTCCTGTCATTAGTATCTAGCGCCCTCAATAGGGGAGACTTGCACCCTCCCCTTTCCTTTTTTTCACTTATTTTTGATCTTTCCAACTCTGTGAAAAGTCCAGTTGATCCAGCTTACTTGTCTTTATTTTTGCTTCTAATCATAGTCTTCATGGTTGGCATTGCTTCTCTTTGACCCTGATCTTGTAGTCATGTAGTTGGAGGACAACAAATGCTGTGGCATATATGAGCCTGTTGGTGGGGGGTGGGGGGGTATATATATTGTGATCCTTGGTTGCAGATAGCACGGTCCTCTAGGGTACAAACATGCACAGTCTTTAAAAGTAACTTAATTCCAGGTACTTTATTGTTGAGCTTCACCACAGAGACAGCAGTAAATGAAAACATAAATATAACACAAATCCCTATAAACAAAAACCTAGCTCGTCTGAGCACTAACTAACTTCAGGTTCCCTATCTTTCAGGGGGTAAACTATAACAAAATAATATTGGTTTCACCAACCTAGTGTCCTTGTCAGCTCTCAGCACTCCAGTGTTTAGTCAGCCTGCTGCTTCCAGCTCTTCAAGAGAGAAAACAAACATTCTCCCCAACCTGCCTAGCAGGGAGGGGTTTATTCCCACTGCTGCAGCTGATTACCTGCAGCTGAGCAGTGGGTTGGAGACAGTCCAAAAACCCTGGCCTGGATCTATGTCTCCCAAGAAAACCGCTAAACTGCGGAGTGGAGCACTGGCCCACCCTGCTCTCCAAATTCTCCACCCCAGGAGCCCATAACTAAATATTCATTTTGGTTATATACACACAGAAACACACACTCCCCCTGGGGTTAAAAATCATATGCCTCTCTGAACAATTCAATCGGAATATAAACTCCCTCACAGACCACCCCATTCACCTTATCACAATATATATATATATATATATATATATTTGTGTAAGGGGCAAAATAGCCGTATATGGAGTAAGGATCCAGCAGAAGCTTAGGATAGTGTAAAGGGAGCAAGTCGGTTGTGGTGTGTCGATACCGACGATACGGTAGGCCTGTAAATAAAGAGGGCCCACCAAGGAGTAAGAAAGTAAAGTAAATGGAAAGAAAAGAGAAAGTGTTGAAATGAGGAGTGGGTGGGAGGGTCATTCTGATGCTGACCTCAAGCGATATGAGTCAGGTAAGGGGTGTCCCTTATATAGGGGAGTGAATTAATTTAAGCCCCTCCCACAAATACAGGCAAAACTGCCTTAATACTTGTGTAAGGGGCAAAATAGCCGTATATGGAGTAAGGATCCAGCATAAGCTTAGGATAGTGTAAAGGGAGCAAGTCGGTTGTGGTGTGCCGATACCGACGATACGGTAGGCCTGTAAATAAAGAGGGCAAAAATGAATAATCAAAGATTTAATACAGTCAACAAATATATACAAATTAACCAGACATTTCCTTAAATGCATTACAGTATTTAATTCCTGAAAGGATTTTGAAGGTAGGAATCTAGGACCGAAAGTGGGCACCATTTGTTGTGGGTAGGATAGTATGTTATCTCTACTGTTGGTGCATGTTGACTCATTTCGGAATGTGGTAGAGCCAATAGGTAATGATATATGTGTTTACGTACGTGGGATCGTTGAAAACAATGATCTGTCTGAGTGGTGGTGATGGTAGTGGATTCTCTGGCCTGAGAAAGGCATAAAAGGCAATGTGCATGGCTGGTAATGGCCGACTTGGTAGTATAATTGAATGGTTGTAGATCTAATAGGTCCGATAAGGATGAACAGTTGGATGGCTATTGGTAATCTCTGAGAGGAACGTGGGGAATGGATTCCTGAAAACCTCTGAGTATATTCTTTTCTGGTATGATAGCATGAAGTTTATGGTAGTTTTGGCCATATGTTATCATGTGTTGTTGAATGCCTGTAAAATATATAATTAATGGTGTATGAGATAGTTTTAGTTTAAGGTGGCAAAAATAAGCAAAACTTAGGAGAAATTTTGTGACACAGGTTGAGCTATGTCGTGTTCCAATGAGATTCTTTAAGCCAGGTGAAAAGCGGTGTTATGCGTTCTACAAGTATGGGACGAAAGTGCTAGGTGGGATAGTACATGCTATGCTGCATGAGTATGTCTAATCCATGATTTTGTCTCTGGAACGAAAGAGTGGACGTGACTGTATGGGCGGCTGTAGGAAGCATATGATGAACATGCCTGGAATATAAATGAGACAGTTGTCGGCAGGGATGTATACCCCCGTCTGGTACATGAAAGTGAAATGTGATAAGTGGCCAACCAAGTGAGTTCCCCAGAAACATCATGAACTTATGGATGAGTAGTGGCGTTTGTTGATGATATGATATGTGCTTAGTAACAACGGATTGATGACCCTGACCATGATTTACCCCATGCCACAGCAGCTGCTACAATGGGGTAGATCTCCCAAAGGGGCTGAAGTGGTGGAAAAATTTCCAAACCTGGATGCCATGGCCAACAGCCCCAAAGCAATTGTTCCCGGTAGATCGCTACCAAACCCGTGGTATACGCTGCGTCTGACCATCTGGTTGGAGAAGTTTCGGACAATCCTGGAAGGAACATGCTTTTACCATGCCAAGTGGTTAAGAAATCCCCCCCCCATGTGCAGGTCTGCTGTTGCTGAGGTGTCTAGGCACCTCCTCTGATTGTCATGTTGGAAGTGTGGAAAAAAGGGGAAAGTACTCTGGATGTGAAAGCGTGGTCTTGTGGTATGATTGGCATGGCAAAATTAAGGAACCTGGTAGGGATTGTAGTTCCTTGTAGTTGTAAGTACTAAGCAGGAGGTAGTTATTGATTTAGTTGAGAATGTTCCCTATTTGTCTTGTGGTATCTTGCGTGTATGGATGCCGACTCAAGTCATATGCCCAGTAATGTGATGATAGTGTCTGCGCCTTCTGTTTCTTATGGGGTACTGGTACGCCCAAGTGGTCAACCAGACTAAGCTGCCATGAGGCTTCTAGTGAAAAATATGCTTTCTTTGAGCAACAAGAAGTCTTCTAGATAGTGTATGACTGTAATGCCTCTGGATATGTTATCATAACCAGCACAGAGTATCTGCGAATATCGATAGTAGGTTAATCTGTAGCTCGAAAGTTGAGCAGGGAAAGGATTGCCCAATTTATGCCATGTAAGTGCCAGTGTGTAGGGTAGATGGTAGCTGTTTACTGCGTTGATGATATTGGTCTTACTTAACCAAGCTTTAACCCATGCTTGAGTGATAGCTGTAAAGGTAGATCAATGGTGTTATATAGTAAGAAGGGAGTTGAGACTTGGGGTAGCGGAGGTGTGTGGTGCCAATAAGTCTATGGTTAGTCTTTGTTTAAGGGAAGATTCCTTGTGACAATACCAATGTGTGTGTTTGGTGCCATGCTGTAAATGGTGGAGATTGGAAGACCCCTCTGCAAATCTTGGCTATGAGTGTGTTTACAGCCAATGGTTTTGTTGTGCTATATTCCTTGAAGGTGTGTTTGATACCTGTATGGGAGCCCTTTGAAGCTCCAGAGCTTTAGTAAATCTATTACAAGTCTGGAAGGGTGATGAGTCAGTAGTGTTGAAAATACATTGGTGTGTACAGATGGTGAGTACGTTATTTGTAAGTTGTATTGGGCCACATGGTTTGTCATGTGCCCTGAACCATTTGAACATATATGCAACAGTCTATATGCAATGCAACTACTCATATCAATCGTCTCTGGTAGTTCAGAGGTGCTGGTACCTGGAGCCTGAGTGCTCATCCGTTTGTTTGGGACAGAACCCCTTCTGTATGGGTACCTGCACAAATAAACATCTCTACATATTCCAAATACCAACCCATCCAAGAGATGGTCAGTTCCCGATTTACCTGGAATCCCTGAATCTGACCATCACAGATACATCATCATACATATATATGCCTTGCTTCCCCAATGTGCTGGGATCATACGTGCAGGGTTAACATCTTATGTGTCATAAGAATTGATTGTACCAGGTAACCGAGTTTCGGTTGGTGCTGGTTGTACAGTAACGTGAGGCCCAGCCTTGTGGGGGCTGTGGTGACCAACTCGAGATTGCCAGTCTGTCATAAAAATTTTTGGCTCATGAGTTTATGAGTGAAGCTAGCATAGCCTGGGTGTCACCTGAGTTGATGTAGCTGGGCCTTCCCCTGCCTCCGTGTTGTCCGTTGATGTATGGAGGAGTTTGAATAACTCTGCTTTCCTTGCTGTAGCAGGGTAGGGGATTTGTCACCTCCTTAGGTCGGTGGTAATGTGTGGGATCGTCCAGGATCTGATTGCTGCAGGACTAGCAACATCTCCTCTGCTTGAAGGTGTATCAATTCTAGCCGGGGTGCTAGGAAGAGGTGATTCTTCACCATCTTTTGGAGAAATACTTAAATAACAATAAAGATGCAATTATTTGTACCCAGGGTTCTTGTACTGGCTTGCTAGCTAAGCTGTAAGGCGAAACGATTAGGCTTGGTGGTTTTTTGGTGACTGGTGAGGCCCTGCTAGTTGCCAAGTGGCTTGAGAGGCTCTATCTATGCTTGGCGCGAGGGGATTTTGTGTGGCCACCGAACATTGTGGCAGGATGTTGGCCTCTCGGTGACAGTAACCAGAAAATAGGAAGGGGAGTGACAGGTGAGGCCCTCTCTATGATACAATGCGAGGCGGCTAGCTCACGAGTGGCCCGAGGGGTGTATGCCTCCGAGTGTGAGGCGGGGTGTTGGCCTCGCGGGACCACTAACCGAAGCATAATGCAGAGAAAAAAGGGGGTAATACCTATTGGGCCCTAGAACCCTAATTGCCAGTACACTATTACTATTCCAGGGAAGGTAAGAGATGGATAACTACGTGAGCAGGTGTATGTACCTGGTAGTATGGTATTGAACCTGACAATCCGTATAGGTTTTTTAGTAGTAACTGTAACCTGAATGGATAAAACCGTATGGCATAAGGAAATATGGCATAGACCAAGCTTATCTTAATACGTACAGTATATGTGAAAAGTAAAGTGCCATGATGTGTAAATATTAAACATCGTAGCCATACTGGTTAAATATGTATCAATCTTAACCCATTAAGTGCCGTATGTACAAGTGAAAATGTGGTCTGTCCCCACCTTGTATGTTGTATGTCCCGTTGCTAGGGGAAAGTCTGTTGCGTGAGCAGCGTGCTGTGAAAAATGTATGTGAACTATATTACCAGTTACGTATATACAGACGCGTCTGCTACTGTGTAATAATATATGTATTTATACCTGATGTTGATATAGTGCTTGCTATGTGAATTGTTGTATGTCTTATTGAATGGTAGGGGTCAGTGAACATGGTGTTGCAAAATGCAGTGTAGTTGGATACTGATTGGTATGTGAAATGTTGTTTGTCTGTTGACCTATAGGTGTAAGTGTTTTGGTGTTTGTAAAACCCCATGAAAATTGTTAATGTACTTGACAGACCTGTAGGTGGCAGTGTTGATAGAACCACTGTTGGTCTTGATGTGAAATGTAAATTATTGTGAATTAAACCTGAATTTGAGCCCGTGCTGGAGTTTCATTGGTTTATGGTTATGTTTAACCCCGTAAGGACCAAACTTCTGGAATAAAAGGGAATCATGACACGTCACACATGTCTTGTGTCCTTAAGGGGTTAAAACAATCTTATGTGTAATTTATATTGGCTGGTAAATTGTATATGACATGTGAAGACAGTTTTGCTGTTGACCAGTAGGGGTCATAAATGCTGATTGTATGGTAAAAATACCCTTTAACCCCTTAGGACCAAACTTCTGGAATAAAAGGGAATCATGACATGACACACGTGTCATGTGTCCCTAAGGGGTTAATCCTACCGTATGACAGATAGGAGTCAGTATAAAAGCGAAAATGCTGTAGTTAGTTTGTTTGCTTATGAAGTGAAATAAAGTCTGAGAAGTCTGTAGTATACCGATTAACCGGTAGGGGTCAGCATGTAGGCGAAAATGCCGTGGTTCGTTGGTTTGTACATAAAATGCAATAATGTCTAAGAAGCCTGTAGTACACCGAATGACTGATAGGGGTCAGTATGTAGGTGAAAAATGCAGTGGTTTGTTGGTTTGTACATAAAATGCAATAATGTCTGAGAAGCCTGTAGTACACAGAATGACTGGTAGGTGTCAGTGTGTAGGTGAAAATGCAGTGGTTTATTGTTTTGTACATGAAAAGCAATAATGTCTAAGAAGCCTGTAGTACACCGAATGACTGATAGGGGTCAGTGTGTAGGTGAAAAATTAAGTGGTTTGTTGGTTTGTACCTGAAATGCAATAATGTCGGAGAAGCCTGTAGTACACAGAATGACCGGTAGGGGTCAGTGTGTAGGCGCAAATGCAGTGGTTCGTTGATTTGTACATGAAATGCGATAATGTCTAAGAAGCCTGTAGTCCACCGAAAGACCAGTAGGGGTCAGTGTGTAAGTGTAAATGCAGTGGTTTATTGGTTTGTACATGAAAATGCAAACAACGCCTAAGAAGCCTGTAGTACACCGAATGACCAATAGGGGTCAGTGTGTAGGTGAAAAATGCGGTGGTTCGTTGGTTTGTACATGAAATGCAATAATGTCTGAGAAGCCTGTAGTACACCGAATGACCGGTAGGGGTCAGTGTGTAGGCAAAGATGCAGTGGTTCGTTGGTTTGTACATGAAATGCGATAATGTCTAAGAAGTCTATAGTACACCCAAAGACCAGTAGGGGGTTTAAACGAATGATATGCATGAACATGCAATGGTTTTAGAACAGACTTAGACAAAATGCAGCAGTAAAGTGAGGACCTGACCCTTGCATGGTGCCGTGGGACTGATGCCTGGTGTAACGGGTAGGTCAACTTACGGTTTGTGAGTCACTTGGACACCATCCACAGCGATAGATTGAAGAAAGAAGGTGGTAGGCCGGAAAAGCCTGTGGCTGGATTCCTGACACAGCTCAGCTTAGAAAACCTCATGGAGTAATCAGGTAAAATGGCGTCTGGATGACCCGGAAGTGGAAATCATTCTGATGCTGACCTCAAGCGATATGAGTCAGGTAAGGGGTGTCCCTTATATAGGGGAGTGAATTAATTTAAGCCCCTCCCACAAATACAGGCAAAACTGCCTTAATACATATATATATCGGCACTGTGTTTTAACACCTGTATATTGGTAAATAGTCTCTCACTAGGCCAAATCACTAAATGCCTGTAAATCCCACTCAAACTTTTCTCTAATGCATCTAGCAGTACAAGCGGCTAGATACAGCAAAAAGCTAAAGCATGTTACAGTAGTATCAATGACCAGGGCTATCTACCACTCCCAACATACTCTACTCACTGCTGGTCTGTCTCACTTAATAGCTGAAGTCAAAGTGTCTAGAAGAATCAGGCTTGGAAGTATAGTTGTTTGACTGCTCTTCCTTTTTTCCCCTCTGGTCAGTTGTCACTTGCTCTGTAAATAAAATGACACTCTGAATCATAAATGAAAACTAGCATCTTTAGGTTTGCATGAGGCAGTTACACAAAGATTTTGGTGTGTGGCTGTTCAGAAATTGTACCCTAAATCTATTTTTTTAATATATGTATGATGTCATTCTTTCTACAATAATGAAAAATTTGTATTTTTTTTTTTTTGGTGTACACATATCATGTGTACTTATTAATGGGAAGCACGTGAGATGGGTTGCCCTGTTGTGTGCACACTTTAGAAAAAAAGTGTAGAAAATCAGTTGATTGGATGAGGAATCCTACCAAATCCTGTGTATAATCCTTTGCAACCCTTTTCATGCATTTTCATAAATATGACAGAATTATGTGTGTCCCTGAGGGAATGGTGGATGTGGTAACCCTACTTATCATTATTAAAAATATAGAAAGAAATTGGAATTTTATCTGATTACCTGATCGGCACAAATTAAGACAAATTGTAGTTCGGTCCAAAACGAATCTCAAAGTGTAGCATTATTCAAGGATATATATTATCAATGATTTAATAAAAAAGTAAATGCTGTATGGGTCCCACATTCATTTTTTATTTCTAAGCCCTGTCTACCGTTGTAGGATCTGCCTGAGATTCCACGTTGGTTAATGTATTACAAGCTCATATATCTCATTATTCTCCATGGTAAATTTCCTAAATTTTTTCAGCCTGTGTGTTTGAGATGTTTTTTTGTCTGGTTATTTTGTGACTTCGCATTCTTCTTCTTTAGAACCAAGTGTTAATATATGCATTGTATATTTTAAAATCAGAAAGTGTGACTAACTTTAGTTATGTTTAATTGTTATGGTCATGTGAAAGTTATTTGAATATACATCAATCAGAAATGAAAGCATTAGTCTGACATGTAATCCATTTTATTGCCAGGTAAGAAATTCATAAAGAATGAGCACATATGTTAACAAATGAACATAAAAAAATAATAATTAATATATTAAAAAAAACATGTTTACTGTAGGAAATATTGTTGATGTATTGACCTTAATTATTAAGAGTGAATACAAGTCTACTTATAAAACATAATTTTTGCTAAAATATTTTCACATAGAATATGTTCATGTTTACAGAGAATTGGTGTGAAAATAATGAATTTAAACACGCATAAGAAAGCAGCATACCATAGAGAAATTGGGAAACATAAAAATCCAATCCATGACAATGATCTACAAGTTGAAAATTCTAACTCATAAAAATATAAGTATTATACCGTATGTGCATTTTTTGTTTATAATTTAGACTGTGCAATCACAAATTCCATCAATACAATGTAGATATTTTAGGTTAAAACTATGGGACATTAATCAACCCTCATAAATCATACTCGTGTTTTAGTATAGTTTTAAATAGTATTTTCAATTTTTATTATCAGATAGGTTAACTTGACAAGTAATTGAGTTTTTGATAAGCTGATAATTTATTGATAAAATTATATTGTCTCTATTGCATATGTACATAATGTTGCCAAGCAAGAAACAGTAAGTACACAAAACAGTAATATAAACATATTAATTATTTGTATTATCATAAAGTACATGTAAAGCTGTCCTTATACAGTGTTAATACATTTTAAATTGGTTCAGACGATTTTAGGGTTTGTGAGAGGTGTATTTTTTTGAGAATTTAAAGTGAACTCAGGTGCTTGTTACTTTAAAGGGACTCTCCAGTGTCAGGAAAACAAATCTGTTTTGTGGTCCCTCCCTCCCTTTCACACCCCACAGCATGTTGCTGAAGGGGTTAAAACCCCTTCAGTGACTTACCTTAATCCAGTGCCGTGGTCCCTCGGCGCTGGGTCAGGCCCCACCCATGCTCTTCCCCCGCCAACGTCAGTTAGCTCGGAAGACCTAATGCGCATGCGCGTCAATGGCCAAGCGTGCGGCAAAGGCCACACGCACGCATTAGACCCCCCCCCATAGTAAAGCATTATTCAATGCTTTCCTGTGGGAATTTCGGCAACACTGGCGATCCTCATGCATAGTGTGAGGACGTCCAGCGTAGTTTAAAACACTTTTTGTGTTTTAAGAACACTAGAGTCCCTCTAGTGGCTGTCTGATAGACAGCCACTAGAGGAGGACTTAACCCTGCAAGGTAATTATTGCAGTATATAAAAACTGCAATAATTACACTTGCAGGATTAAGGGTGATGGGAGTTGACAAGGGATGAAGAAAAACTGAATGGATCAACTTGTGTGTACTCATGAACAGGTCCCAGAAGGGGAGAGGAAGTAGGAAAGCTTTTGGGCAAATTTAAAGTATAGCTTTAGCTCAAATATCTGCTCCATTATGTGTGAGTATATATGGTTGGTGGTCACTCACTAACATGACACCATTTAAAAGATATATATACTCAACCAGAATTCACTCGATTACACATACTTTTTTTAATCTTTTTGAATTACCTTAAAGGGACACTCCAGGCACCCAGACCACATCTGCCCATTGGAGTGGTCTGGGTGCCTGGAGTGTCCCTTTAAGGTAATTCAAAAAGATTAAAAAAAGTATGTGTAATCGAGTGAATTCTGGTTGAGTATATATATCTTTTAAATGGTGTCATGTTAGTGAGTGACCACCAACCATATATACTCACACATAATGGAGCAGATATTTGAGCTAAAGCTATACTTTAAATTTGCCCAAAAGCTTTCCTACTTCCTCTCCCCTTCTGGGACCTGTTCATGAGTACACACAAGTTGATCCATTCAGTTTTTCTTCATCCCTTGTCATTGTGAATGCACATAATTTGTTTTGGTGTACACCATTGGTACCTATGTGTCTCTTTTTGTGTGCAAATTGTCAGTGTGAGGACATGTAAGTGTTTTTGTGAGTGTGTTGTTTCTGTGTGTGCACTGTCAGTGTGAGTCTGCAGTAGCTCTATGTGTACAATGTTAAGGCCAACATATGATGATAGATTCTCCCTACTACTGGCTTCCATTCAGCTATCTAATTTCCCCACTGGTGTGCCCAGTCCCCACGGTCCAATTCTGGATGTAGTCACAAGTAGCTGTACCATACATGGCAGCCTTGAACACAACTCATTGGTACATTGTGCAGTTATTCAACCACAGAACAATACGACATGATGACATCTAGACTTTTGCATGCAAATACAGTGATCTGTGCAATGCTATGAAGTTGTGGATGAGGATGCAATGAGAGAGATAGTAGCCTGGATATAGTCCATACTTTAGCTAACCTCCATCATCTCTTTATCTGCCCTTCAGCACATCTCATAAAGCACCTCTTTCCTGTCAGTCATTATGGAGGACTAGGCAAGAATGTGAAGCTGCCCGTTGTGTGACTGACTGTTAATCAGGGCAGATTCATGAAATTGGGGGTAATTCTATTGTGTCACTGCCCAGTAAAACTAAAGCCATGCCCGTCCACACACAAAAAAAAAACAGCATTTACTTGAAGTGACCTGGGGTTTTCCTGGGCCAAATCCAGAACTTCAACTCTTTAGCAATCCAACTGAGAGTCCCCCTACAGTAGGCAAAGGAACTCAATTGAGATGCATCTGAGAAATGAATTAGTCAGTCAGGTTAGGACCAGAAGTGAGGTTGAAGAATTAAGAGTTGATTATCAGCAGGATGTATTAAACATATTGCAATGCAATAGAAAACAATATTGGTGGTAGTAAGGTAGGTTAACCAGATTAACATAAAAACAAAATATTGAATATGGAATAAAACTTTAAAAGTAAAATATAAGAATATAGAAAATATTAAATTCTGCCATAGGGATATAATTTTTAATTTGTGGGTTAATAGCTTCTTGATCAAAGGATAGATCTGACTGCCATTCTGGGGTCAGGAAGGTTTTTTTTTCCCAGTTTGTTGCAAAGATGGACGTGCTTAAAACTGGATTTTTGCCTTCTTTTGGATCAACAGCAAAAACAGATGTGAGAAGGGTTGAACTTGATAGACACGTGTCTCTTTTCAGCCTGTGTAACTATGTAACTATGTCACAGCTACCCTGCAATTTTTTGTATTATATAATTGTTAACTCTTGTGTACTCCTTAGTGTGACGTGGTGTCAGGGAAACCATAACAACTATAGCACACATTAGTGGTTATGGTGCTAGAATGCCTCTTTAAAAAAGAAGCATGATTGTTCTGACTTAGTGCAAGTTCGGATCGGTCCTGTTACAGATTACTTACATTCTGTATGTTGTATCTGGCAAATGTTTGACCAAGAGTGTATTGGAAAAAAAACAAAACTTTTTTTCTTGTTAAAAAAACAAAACTGTGGTCAATACTGTTATCAATATTATGGCAATAGTACTTGGATTAAAAACTGCAGCAAATGTATATGTGTCCTATGCATATATTTTTGAATGTAGGTTCTATGCAGTCTAGTCTTGTGAATTTTAACAGCAAGTTTGCCGAAAAAGATAGATGAGATCACTTCAAGGCTGCTGCTTGAATAGGTCCATATTAGTTTGTCCATAAATAGCATAGCATGGGGGTTGGCAATCCAACTGAAAATATATTGGCTTAAACTGTCTATCTTGATTCCATTTTGCTGTCACTTATTGCTCCTTAATACCTACTGTCAAGAAGCTGTCAATCAGTCTCAAGTGGTGTTTAAGGAAAACAGGTAAAATATTTTTCAGGGAGTTGGGATTGAATGTTAAAACAAAGGTGTCCTTATTGATACAGTCATTGAATGATAAAGATGGTGTTTTTTATATGGTTGTTTATTTTTTTACTTTGCACTAAGGGGTTTTTTACATGGACATAAGATGACAATTACATAGGCATTGTTTGACTACAACAAAAATGACAAGTGAAAAATGTTTTTTTTCTATAAGACAACTTTATTTAAAACACCCTCCGTTATACTAACACGTATATAGGGACATTCAGTTTCTGTACTAGTGGAGCCCTTTTATGCAAGGAGGCCTAAAATCCTCCTTGGCATAATAATACTTAAGGGGAGTTTGGCACTTAAATGTGGGCTTTGGGATCCCCTGACTTATTATTTATAAAGAATTGGTCATCATGCTGACCTCCTCTGGTAAGTAGGGATATAGTAAAGATGGCCCAGGGACTTTTGGCAAAAGTGATTATAATAGGAGGCACTTAGGAAAAAGGAATGTGCATCCCCAATCATCTACCATGTAATGAGCACAATAATTGGGCCATGGGACTAAGGTACCACCTTATACGGTATAATACATGGTCCTTAAATATGTAACCAGTAGACTTTGGGGACCACCCCCCAAGCCCATTTTACATACATTACCTTTCATCGAAAAGGACAGGGAGTGAGTCAAAGCATAGGGGTTATTTGCTGAACCTTTACATAATCTTATTACCTTAAACCTCACACAGTAAAAAGAGGGGATAATCACAGAACATCATCTAATTACTATGTGGTGACATTTAATTTTGTCAACTGTTTTTGGTCATCCCAATCACTGCACACTAAAGGAAAACTACGGTGTTAAGAAACAAAGCTTTATTCTTAACACTATCAGACCCTCACTTGCATTCCCCCTGCCATGTAAAGGGTTAAAGAAAACAATTTAACTTACCTGATTACAGCTCCGAAGTCCATTGGCTATGGGTCAAGCTCATCCTCCACCAACGTCAGCCAATGGGGAGAACCTAATGCGCATGACGCACACGCGTTAGGCCATCCCCATAGGAAAGCATTGCTACAGTGACTTTCTATGGGGATTTAGAAGACGCTGGACGTTCTCATGCAAGGCGTGAGAACATCCAGTATCTTTTAACATAGTCAAACTTCATGAAATAGCAGGTATTGCCTCGTCTGGTAGATGGCTACTAGAGGCAGTCTTAACACTGCAATGTAAACATTGCAGTTTCTTTAAAACTGCAATATGTTATATTGCAGGGTTAAGGGAACAAGGACACTGCACCCAAACCACTTCAATGAGATGAAGTAGTCTGTGTGCCCGTAGTGTCCATTTAAGTAGAAGAGGTCAGTTTTTCTGGATTCTTTTTGATTCCAGGAATCCTGTACGTTTTTTATTTATTGCCATTTTGCATATATATATTGGAGAAAGAAAAAGAGACAATAGCCAAGGACCATAAAGCCGTACTAAGATTCCTGTTATGTGTTTTTCTTTAGTGGAAAGGGACTATACAGCTATATCTGCATACTATTGTCTTGTCATTACACTAACACCACACTTAAGTCTAGAGACATTTTCCAGCAGAACATTATAGAGTTATCCTGCAAGTTATAATTGTAAATAGTCCTTTGGATAACATCGGATTATTTCTTTTGTATGGACTTTTGGCCATTAAGGGCAAAAAAAAAAAAAAAACAATTATTTTAAATAAATCACTTTTTATTGGCAGTTATTGACATATTAGATTTGTAGACTAGAATAAAAGTAAATTTATGTTTGTTAGTTTACTGAGTCATCCAGGAACCTTCAACTCTTCAACTTTCTCTTCAATCAAAAAATTACATTTCAAAATTGAAATATGCATGATGATGTTTATAAAGTTAAATGTTTTCAGTCTGAAATGTTTTATAGATTCAATAACCTCATTTAGCTCTTTGAAAATGTAACCAAGAATACGGTATTGCTCACTTCCGCAGCAACCTAACTGTTAACACGTTACACAGAGCCTTGAGAGCTAATTCCTTCAAAAAACATGTTTCTTTTTCTATTTTATAAGTAGATTAAAAACCATCATTTTAAATGCATGAAAAAATAATCTTGAATTGTAAAGTAAACATGAAATTAAATTAAAAAATATGCAAAGTGCAAAATTACAGACTTAGATAAGGAATTTTGTAAAATAGTATGATTCAGTGGATAACTACAAAGATAATTGTTTGCAGTGACTGAATACATTGTGAGTAGTTTAAAAACACACCAAATGCTTATAACCATTTTAATGTTCACCTCGGTGATTTGTAGACAATGGCTAATGGAGAATTATATGACACAAACCTTAGCACTACATCCTCTTAGGTAATCACATCAGAGCTGGCTCAATCCAGCATTCCTAGTCTACTGCAGGTTTAGTAAAGTGTATTGGATATTAGCTCCTAACTCATTGACAGTATCAAACATGTCTGATGGAAAATTTAGAAATTACATTTCAAAATGTAATGAACAAAACATTTAGAAGAAAAATGACAGTGTAAAATTCAACAATGTATTGAAATATCCCCACAAGCATGGCAGTTAGTTTTTTTTTGTTTTGTTTTTATTTATTAAACTGTCCCACATGATTGGAATCTATATATTTTTTTTAATCTTTTTGCTTAAACATTTACTGTAAACATCATTACGAATGTAAATTTCACACAAATGTTGCATTTTAGACTTTGTTAGTCAGTTAGCAGACACACTCTCTTTGCCCTTTCCTCCAAAAAAATGTTTATATATATTTACTCCCTATTCTTATGTTAAACTGAAGGGGTTTTTTAAAAACTTTTTTTATATAACAGATGTCATAAATTGAATAAGATGGGGGATTTATCCAAGGCAGTCAACATGCTGGAGTGGTGCTACTGAAAATCATCACCATCACTGCCTTTCTAATGTGTAACAGTGGCAATTATTGATGCAATTTTAGCAGATATATAACTTTGAGAGTAAATAAATACACAACCCTTAAGAATATTCACAGGTGTAGAGAAACTACTGTGGACAATGGACATTTTTGAAAGGGCAGGATCACAAAATGTCCTGTCTCTGCCACTGAATTTTACCCTCGTAGTCTAGTGAAATAAATCAGTATCCAATAACATTGACCTAATTTTTACACTCACTAGTATACTGTGGAAGCTAGGTCAAAATCCCTTGCTGTTTCCCTTTGCCACATGAGCAGGAGACACATACCATCTGTTCTTTTTAAGAAGACACCAAAAACGTTACCTATCTGTGATAAGATATGCACCACAGAGAGGGACGGGTGACAATTGCTGTGTATGACATATATATTCAAAATAGTGAGTTAGCAAAAAGAAAGCTGGTATATGCTGCTACTGTAGGCTCAATTTGTGATTTTCTTATTTTAATCCATAAACTAGTACTTTGGTCCTAGAAATATACAATTTTGTGATTTTTCTATCCAGTTTTTAACTCAATTCAATTAATGCCTTTAGAAAGTTGTGTATTATTAAAAAAAAGCGTGGTCAAATTTGATATCCCTCATGCAAGTTCAATGCAAAACACTCCCATAATGAGGTTTTACGAGTGTGATAAAATTAAAATATAATTTCTGGTCAAATTATAAAATTAAAGTAATAATAAAAATACTAATAACAATACAACTTTAAGAGACATTTAGGTAAATAAATTTGACCTATAGAAAAAAACAAAACAAACAAAAAAATAAAATAAAATAAAATAAACAAAAAATAAAATAACATTAGATTGACCAGACATTGCATTTATATTAAGTAGAGATGTTAAACAAGACTAAAATTCATTAAACAACTTGAGCTGTGTTGAAAAGAAAGACTAATACTCAGCAAAATGTAAGGAAATAAGCTAAAAGATCAAAGGTTCACTTTGAAAAACAAGACTTTTCATTTAACAATAGAAATACATTAAAGGCACCGCCCACATAGTATGTTTTCAGTCGAAAGCAAGTAGAAATAGGCAAAACATTGACTGAATAAAAAGTTATCGCAGACAGTACAGAGGAATCTCTCTGTCCGTCTAAATTGTGGAACGCCAGGAAAGGAAGAACATATGGATTTTCTATCTTCCAAACTTTTTCCTCAAATGAAAAATCCTTAGTTTTTCTTTTCTTTCTATGGAAAGTTTCCTTTTCTGTTTCTTTGTCTCTGTTTTTATTTATTTTTGTTTTACAAAAAGTGTTTTTTTTCTTCAAATATTCAAATAGCATGGGGCTTTCCACCAATAAGAAAGCCCCAGTTCCCTTTTTTAAATGTAACAGTCTTTTAAGGTTCTTTAAGATACTTGCTTTTTTTTTCTTTTTCTTTTTTTATGTCTCTTAAGAATAAATAGGCCTGTTGTCCAATGGGTTTTCACAGATGTGCAAAATGATATTAATGAACTTAGTTCTGGAAACTGCATTTATCTTCAGGGTTTATTCAACATTTTTTTGTTCATTTTTTTTCTCTTTTTAATACAAAAATATTGGCCCATATAACGTCTTTTCACTGCTTGTCCTCTTTCACAATTAAGAACAAACATCCA
Organism: Pelobates cultripes; assembly: GCA_933207985.1. NCBI lineage: Eukaryota > Metazoa > Chordata > Amphibia > Anura > Pelobatidae > Pelobates > Pelobates cultripes. The sequence continues at coordinate 110,271,264 of OW240918.1, forward strand.
AAAGATTTTTGCAGAGATGAAGACTCTGTTGATTGTGCTACTTCTTTGCCATACATGTGAATTTCTAGTTAAAAAAAAGAGTAAGCAAAAGTGTTTTCATCTTATCTTCATTGTGAAGTAAAAATGGAGTCCCTAATTCCATTCAACTACTGTATTGCTGGAGCTGTAATCCCTAACCACACTTTTTTGATCTTCTGAATACAGGAACTGTATCGAATCCCAGGACATTGCCTTCCTCAGTTTTCATCCTAGTAGAGATAAATTCATTTATTTCAGACAGTTACCTCTGTTTTGCTGTTTGTTACAAAGTATGGCTGTGGTGGCATGTAATGTTGATTCTGAGATGACATCTGTTCATTTACCGATTCCACTGGGCAATGCTTCTTAGTTGCATAGGCCTGCCGCCGCAGGGAATGCTCTGTGTGATCCCAGGTTTTGTAGTCAGGATTGTATGTTGAGGACAAGGTATGTGAGTGAAATTTGTTGACTTTGGATTTCTGCCCATTTAATTTTAAGGTACCACCCTCAGGGCTGTATGATCTCTCTTGTTCCATACGAATTGGATGTAGGGGGAGGCTTCCCTTTGCTGCAAGTTCTGCAAGATGTCGCCTTTTGGAGTAGAAATCATCGTTGACCTTTTCAGCTGTTGAAAATGTAAATAAATAAAGTTAGTAAAATAAAAAAACAAACAAAAACTAAGTCTTGGGATTCTATATATAAATCCAGTTCTTGTTGTAACTGTACTAATATATGTTGTACTTCAATTATGCCCAAATACATACATTATTTTGATAATTTTGATTTTGATACGCTTTGCAGCTGTTTACTTTCAAAGTATATTCAGGGTTCCATTGTGTAGATGAAATGTAAAAATGCTCCTCTCATCCCATGCTTAACAGAAGGCTTTGTAGATCAAACTATAATGCTTTATTATAGTAGCATGGAAAGAGGAAGTGAGCACATTGGCCACACAAAACACACTTTAGGTTTTAATGCTGGTTATACAGCCCTGTATAGTACAGGTCTATCATATAATTTTACTTACTGTATGTAGGCTCTTCACCAATGTGTAGACATTTTCATAAATACTGATATTTTTAGGATGCTGAATGTAGAATGGGTGCTAACATAATTGCTACGTACCAAGTATACTTTTGACATTTCGGTGTTTAGAAACCTTACAACTAACATACATATCTCACATTGAAATTATGAGAGAAAAAATAGCCCTTTCCTAAAAATACATGGGCTTCAAAAAATGTTGTATTATAATTTTACCTAGGTGTTAGACAAGAGATGAGTATGCATAAGAAACATGGGATTTGACTTAATCGTATAACATATAAAAGTAATATTAATACAATTAATTCATTTAACAACAGTTGCTTAGATATATGCGTTATTGTGCATTTTACAAATCAGTTTATTAAAGTATTTAAGAAATAATGTACATTAGACTGTAAGATTAATTTCAATCTAAACTGCAATTTGTCTGTTATTCGGGTACTTTGTAGCTCTGAGTTCAGGAATTCGATGGATCCCTGATCTGCCCAAATTCAAACAAACCAAAGTGCGCAATGGCCAAACATGTTCATTTCAAGTTGTGATTCTGAAATACACCTCTGGCAATAAAAAAGAAACAAGAGATGATTTATGTGAAAAATGACCGATGGCTAGGGGACAGTCAGTGAATGCTGATTTTATTCACAGATCAAGTGAGAAGTGATAATAGAGGGAAAAGGGAGGTACAGTAAACAAATATATATTGATATATAATATTTTTTTTTTAAATGTATAATATATGAATATAGCTTTTTTTTTTTTTGTTTACTCTCCCTCTATTGGTTACTTTTTATTACTTGATCTGTGAATCAAATGACAATAAACTGTACTGCAAAACTACACTGACTGGCCCATTTTTCACCCTTTTAGTTAATCTGATCTGGTTCCTGAACAGTGTTTTCAGTATCAATATTATGCTGATCCAAACTGTTATTTGGCCACAATTCAGACATTCTGAAAAATGTTCTGTCTTCAGAAAAAATGGTTGGGCCAAATTTTCTCGCCGTGCGCAAGTCTAGTATACATTACTTGTATAAACAAATTCTGAAGTGCTGTTAATTTTTCAATTAAAGACTGACAAATTTTTAATGAAATAATCCTACAGTTTAAGGGAGTTAAGGCAAGCTGGAGTAGATTTACAAATCTAGGAAAGGAATATAGATTGTTGGTTGCTAAATGAATATAATAATGTAAGTCACGTGCCTGGTGGCAGCATAGGAATCTATATAGCAGTTTTTGTGTGTCAAGCATTGTCATGTTTTTTTAGAACCTTTGTGTTTGCGCTTTATATTAGGTGTCAAGGTATTTTAACATAGGTGAGAATCTAGGATCCGCTCTAAATGTTCACGATGTAGAGATTTAATATTCATTTTGTTTATATTTTTGTATGTATTGCACATCATACATTATACGGTTAAACATGACTAAAACATGAAACAAGTAAAGAAACTATTCACAATGTTTTAGAATAGCATACGGCAATCATGTCCACAAGATTAATCCTCTCATAGTTATAAAGGCAATCAGAAATGTAAATCTAACAAAGCAATACTAGAAGTTCCCTTAAGCGATCGACAAGTAACATTAAGGGAAATGTACCGTGAGACTCATTGCACTGTAGATTGGGTGTATGCAGAAACTAGAAAAAGCTGCAAAAAGATAAATAAGAACAATATAAAGGAAAACAATATACAAAATGAGCAACGGTCGTGTTTCAATGAAAAACAGAGTCCCATTAGAACAGCAGAATTTCATAGATATCACAGATCCCACTGGGCAAGAAAACATGAAAGAAGTGGCCGTACAAGACATCTTCAGACTTGACCTTCTCAAGATTTGAAAAAAAAAAAAGGTGCAGTAGAGTCAAGATCCAGAGAATGTGTGCAAGGAGGGACAGCTGGCTTTAACCCCATAACCTCTGAGCCAAATGTACACGTTTTGATCAAAATAAAACGTAAACAAAACTTGAATTTGCTCTATATGTCTGTTCAACCATAATTCACCTCTTTCATATTAAGTGCCCCCACACTTATTATATATCATTTTATTCAGGGAAAATAGGGCTTTCATTTAACATCAAATATTTAGCTATGAAACATAATTTAATATGATTAAAATATAAAAAAAAATGAGAAATTAAGAAATGTTATTTTTTTAGTCCTGCATGACATTTTAACTGAGTGTCATAATACTGTTTGCTTTTACTGGAATAAAATACATATATTTGTATTCAATGATGTCCCTCGTGTAAAACAGTGCCCCTCTATGTGCAGGTTTTATGGTGTTTTGCGAAGTTACAGGGTCAAATATAGCATGTTACATTTTTCAGTTTTTTCACATTTAAATTCGCCAGACTGGTTACGTTGCCTTTGAGACCATATGGTAGCCCAGGAATGAGAATTACCTCCATGATGGCATACCATTTGCAAACGTAGACAACCTAAGGTGTTGGAAATGGGGTGTGTCCAGTCTTTTTTAGTAGCCACTTAGTCACAAACACTGGCCAAAGTTAGCGTTAATATTTGTTTGTGTGTGAAAAATGCAAAAAACTAATTTGAACGCCAATTTTGGCCAGTGTTATGTAGTGTTATAAAGGTCTTCTAAATAGTGATGGACTTCTCTTAATAAATTCCTCTAATTTTCACAGAAATTTCCATTTAAGAAGGCAATCAGATTTACAGGGTTATTTTCAAAGTTAATTTAAAAAATTGCTGAACTGGAAAAGGCAGCTTTGCTAAAATCCCCGCTACTCTGGCTTTAAACTTTAAAAATTCACTTTAAATTTGCGTAGAATTCTCACTTTAGTGAATAACCCTGTTAAAGTGGAAGAAAAAAAAAAAAGGAAATGAAATATTTTTCTGGAGGAAAAAGTGCCTGAAAGATTGAGCTGTTGCATCAGTGTAAAAATAGTGTATATTCAATGATTGTTAGAATGTGAAAGAACCAACAGGTAAAAGAATATGAAAAAACACATTTAAAAACTTGCACAAAAAATCAGAATGTTGCAACACTTAGATGACTCTCCCAGGTACTATCTAAACCGGGAAGGTAGTAGCAGAAGAATTGTTCAGAATCAGAATTTCCAATATGCACAATAGCCAATATGCACAGGGGCTTTAACTCCGAAATTAAAAATGTGAAATTTTTATTATCTTTTAAAGTTTTCTCAATATTTTATGAGACCACTCTTCACTAGCTTAAATACCTTTTAATATTACCCTGCTAACAGCAATATTATACGATTATCTTGTCTTTTTACCTTCTACTTTGTAAAATAATATTGAAGAAAATAAAAAGATATAATAGATTTGTCATGGGATAAATCCTTTTTTTCTTTTACAGAGAATACATTTTTGTTTGACTATTCCAATTGAAATAACGTAAAATGTTTTCCAACATTGTACTACATTAGAATCAGATTCTGTCACATCAGTTAGCGAAACGTGTTTCTGAATAACAATTAGATCTAAACATCATCCACTTGACCTTTTCAAACACATCTTCTTTAATGCTGGCTTACATTTTCTTTACAAATTGCAGATGTAACTTGTTATAAAAATAGAACTAGCCAATCTTGTAAATGAAGATTTGTCTATTTAGAATTCAGAGGTTTGCTGACAACATCCTGCAAAAGTCCTATACTTCCATTGAAAATTGATTTGAAATGCAAGTTGTTTTTTTTTTTTTTTTAAAGTATTGAAAAATAACATCAGCTCGGTTTCTGACTATGACAAATGATCAGCATAAAGCTGAGAATATATTGTTGCTAAAATTACCAAATAAACCTTGGGGCACAATGCCACAATAATAAGGCTTATCCTCCTGCTATATCTGTTTCTTTTAAGATTGTTCAGAATGTTTTAATTATGTAAAGTGATTATTTGATCCATTCAGTGTTATCAACTTCTCATTTTCCTACAGCAATTATAAATTTCAGGGGAATATTTTACAAAGCAACAAAATGACAGTATAATTTACTAAAGTCCAAATGTCCCTATCCCGAATGAGACAAAACTAACCTACTCAGTATAGGGCCATTTGGACTGCAAAATCCAGTTATTGTTCGTGCAATGCAATGATGTCCAGATTTTGTATTTCAGGGCCCAAACAGGCATGAATTTGGTCATATTTTCAGCCAGACGGAATGCTGCTGGATGGCTGGAATCTAGACCGAATGTTACAAATCCTGGCCCAGATTGAAAAAATCCAAACAATTTGTTAAAACCATCAGTGGCACAAGGGTTAATAACATGGCAACAATCCAATGTTTACTAGCCACTTGCAGAATCCTCCCAGCCACCACCAATGGGCAGAAGGTGGGGGGTCATAATATTAACAATCCCAACCTACCAAAATTACCTTAATAATAGTGTGGCAATAAATCTAATATCAGTATAAAACAAGAAAGATAGAGAGAGGTTCCATTAAGGATAATTCTCCCCTACAGCTTTACCCTGGTAAACATATACACAAAGAACAAAGTAAAGCCCCTCTAAAGGAACTTAAAGATGGGAAAATCCCTAGTCTAATTATAAGCCATGTCAAAATAGTGAATAATACATATGTGCTAAAATAATAACAGGGGAGAATTATCCTTAGGGGGACCTCTCTCTGTCTATTTTGTCTATCATAGCTGGTTTTAATATCATAAGGTCTCCTAGAATCTTTCCCAATAATAAGCATTGGTTGAGTTAAGGTGTCACTTCTTTTTAATAACTTTTAATACTTTTAATACTTTCACTTACCACTAGGTAGAGTATATATAGAAAGCATTTTTATGTAGAGCTTTTTGTGTTTATTCTTACTTAGATTGATAATTTAAGCACAGATGTATTATTCACTATTTTGACATGGCTTATAATTAGACTAGGGATTCTCCCATCTTTAAGTCCCTTTAGGCTTTACCTATTTCTTTGTGTATCAGTTTAAAACAATGCTATATTTACTATCAGAAGTCTACCTTCTTCTCTCTGCTCTTCCCCTTTTATTCCTGTAGATGATAATGGGGAATTTGAGATACAGTATGTCACTGACTCCAAGTTTCCTATGGTCAAACTCCAATATCTTATTCATTGGCTTTACTACGGTCTTGTTACGTGTCCTCCATGCCACGTTTCCTTCTGCCAACCCCGGCTGTCCTATTGACCATTCTGTATTCTGGTTTGTGTGACCTGGCTTTATCTTATCATCTATATGATTTTTTGTTTCCCTTGACTCTGGCTAGTCCTGATTATTCTGTCTGTCTGTTTTACCTGAAGTCCAGCAACTCTAAGGCCCAATAAAGTGCATTATTACTGACTTTATACTCTACTTACTTGTGCATTATACTTACATAGAAACATAGAATGTGATGACAGATAAGAACCGAAATACTTCCATTAGTTCCTGGCCTTATGTTATGTCTAGGATGGCCTTATGCCTATCCCACTCATTCTGTGACAACCAATAGGACCAAATAAAAATCCATAATTCCCAACAAAGCAAATAAAAATATTTTTAAAAAAATATCAAATTCATAAAAAATCACTGGAAACATGTTTAACCCCTTAAGGACGGAGCCAAATGTACACATTGTGAACAAAACAAAATGTAAACAAAACCTGGCATTTGCGCTACATGTCTGTCCAACCTTAATACACCTCTTTCATAGTAAATGCACCCACCCTTATTATATATCATTTTATTCAGGGGAAACAGGGCTTTCATTTAATATCAAATATTTAGCTATGAAACATAATTTAATATGAAAAAATGGGAGAAAATACGATTTTTTTGATTTTTTTAGTTCTAAATTGCATTTTAAAGGTCAGTGTCATAATACTGTTTGATTTTACTGCAATAAAATACACATATTTGTATTTAGTAAAGTCTCACGTGTAAGACAGTACCCCCTATGTACAGGTTTTATGGCGTTTTGGGAAGTTACAGGGTCAAATATAGCACGTTACATTTGAAATTGAAATTTGCCAGATTGGTTACATTGCCTTTGAGACTGTATAGTAGCCCAGGAATGAAATTTACACCCATAATGGCATACCATTTGCAATAGTAGACAACCCAAGGTATTGCAAATGGGGTATATCCAGTCTTTTTTAGTAACCATTTGGTCACAAACACTGGCCAAAGTTAGCGTTAGTATTTGTTTGTGTGTGAAAAATGCAAAAAACGCCAATTTTGGCCAGTGTTTGTGACTAAGTGGCTACTAAAAAAGACTGGACATACCCTGTTTGCAATACCTTGGGTTGTCTACTATTGCAAATGGTATGCCATCATAGGAGTAATTTTCATTCTTGGGCTACCATAGGGTCTCAAAGGCAACGTAACCAATCTGGCGAATTTTAATGTGAAAAAAATGAAATGCAAGCCTTATATTTGACGCTGTAACTTTTGAAAACACCATAAAACCTGTACATGAGGGTACTGTTGTACTCGGGAGACTTCGCTGAACACAAATATTTGTGTTTCAAAACAGTAAAAAGTATCACAGCAATAATATTGTCCGTGTAATGCTGTTTGTGCGTGAAAAATGCAAAAAAACTTCACTTTTACTGGCGATATCATCGTTGTAATACATTTTACTGTTTTGAAACACTAATATTTGTGTTCAGCGAAGTCTCCCGAGTAGAACAGTACCCCCCATGTACAGGTTTTATGGTGTCTCGGAAAGGTATAGGGTTAAATATAGTGCTAGCAAATTAAATTCCCTTTACTTTCGGCATGGGTTGTCATGCAGGTCCTGCTAATTGTAATTAATTAAGATACCTAATTATGTAAAAATATTACATAAATATATATGTAGAATCAATATATGTATATATATACGTATGTGTGTATATATATGTATATATCTATATAATTTTTTAAAAATATTTTTATTTATATATAGGTATATATATAGTGATATATACGTATATATTTAGGTATATAGATATATATATTATTTCGTTCTACGTGTATTTTGATATATATATATATATATTAATTTTACAAAACAGTTAGAACGAAATAACACACATCTATATATTTTTTAATTATTTATTTTTAATTATTTTTTTAATTTTATTTTTTAACGTATTTACATTTTTTTTTTATATTATATATAAATATATATATATAACAATAATTATATATATATTTAATCAGTATCAGTCTACGTGTAATTTGATATTAATATATATATATAATTATATATATATTAATAGTAAAATACACCTAGACGGTGTATGTGTGTGTATGTATATGTGTATATATACTTAGATCATATATATATAATATATATATATGATCTAAGTATATATAATAATTTTTTTTTACACCATTAACTTATTTTACTTTTATTTTCAGCCAGCAGGGGGACCACCTGTCATTACAGGCAGCCCCCCTGCCAGCAATACAGAAGCCAGCTATACCCGGCCATGTGATTGTGGGGTCCTCGCTAGGACCCCACTCTCACATGGCCGGGGGCTTCAACGAGGACGGATGTGCCGCGGGGGGCTCCCTGGGAGTCCCCCCAACCGCGATCGCCGGCGTGGGACCGCCGGCGACCGGGTAAGTTAACAAAAACCGGAGGGCGTACAATTACGCCCGGCGGCGTTTAGAGCCGCCTATTAGAGGGCGTAATTGTACGTCCTCCGGTTTTAAGGGGTTAAAAACACTGCAATAAATGTAATCCATCATCAACAATAGAGGGCTCGCAAACTGAGCTCTCATAGGGAGGAAATCCCTTATATAGGCAGTCCCATGCTTTGTCAGCTGTAGCAAAGCATTGAAAATTCCCCCACACTGTGTAATATGAGTAAAAGTGCTCTGATTGGTTGGCTAGTAAGTCTTGAGAGAAGTCTAGGGGCCAATGTGCTATTTACATTATTTGTGTCCTGTTTTATGTTTGTGGGAGGTTTTTTAAATATATTTTTAACTATATGAGATCATTAAAATACTACACTATATGTTTTTTAATTCTCTTTCATAAATTATTGTTGTAATTTATCACTGATTAATTGGTATATTATCCATCTCGTACTCATCATATTGGATTGTTATTTTGCACTTACACACCCACTTAGCATTCTTATTTTAGTGTTTTCTCTAAATATCACTCAGTTTAATAATGTATCAATTTGTATACTCGTTATACAAAAGTAAGCACTTAGTACTTTAACAGATTATTTCCTATGTTTCCCTTTTTGAGGTTGATTAGAGGCAATCTAGTCTATGCTGGCTGCATATAAAAAGCACTTTTCGTTGATTAATAATAATTTATAGTTATGTGCTCACATGAAAGCAAGTGAATGATAACTGAAGATTATGCTAGCTTTAGTGTACTAATAATCTTAATTTTAATAATGACAGGAGGCGAGTATTTTGCATATCTCTCTTTACTAACTCCATACAGCAGTAAAGAAACACATAGAAAAAAGAACCAATCACAGGAGAGCAGGATGTACATAAGGCAATGTGACCTCATCATTTCCTCCTTCAGAAAGCGACAACAAGCAGAAGTAAATACATAGCAAACCATAAAACTAATAATAATAACTCCAAGTTCCCATGTGCGAAGGAGCAAACTTCCAAAGAATTCTATACGAACAACAAAAAAGAGTTCAGGGTTGAGACAAATCCGAAGGATAAAATCTCCAATAGTTTCACATGAACTGCCAATTATCTTCAGAGACGAATCATACTGAAAAAGAATGTGTGACAGGTTTAGACATAGTCATGAACATGTAACTCCAATTAATGTACCACCTAACATTCCATTGGAGAATATAGTAACTATAATCTGATAACTGAGTAATTGTAATGAGAACTCTAATGAGGATTCCATATTAATGGAAGTACGAACATATCATATAAGCAACAATGTCAGAGGCAAACCTGATACCTGCAAAGCAAACGAATAGAAAAGGTGGGCAGCAAAGCAGGGGGGTAGGGGGGAATACTCGCATCCTGTCATTATTAAAATTAAGATTATTAGTACACTAAAGCTAGCATAATCTTCAATTTTACCACGACAGGAGGCTTCGTATTTTGCATTTTTAATGCTGAGAAAAGAGTATAGAACTAAATAAGAGTCCTACGGTGTGCTGAGAGACCCAGTATTCGGCATTGTGGGGAGGTCTTCCCCGTTGAGCGCTCACAATTATACAAGACCAAGTCTGACCGTTTGTCAGCAGGATGTTTAGTCCCGTAGAGTGAAAGGAGAATGACCTCCACAACTCATAAGCTGGAGAAGTTTGACATTGGGTAGTTGGTATCCTAGTCCCTTGGGCATCCTCAGGTAGTGATACGGGCTGCAGTTTCGTTTCCATCCTCACATAAGGGATCAAGATGCAGGACCGAACCAGACAGGTTGGGAATGTCCAGGTGTAGGGCTAGGGTCGTCACATCCCTGTGTTCCCAGATTCCCAAGAGGTCCCTGGCAGCCTGCGATCGTCCGCTGACCTGCCAAGAAACCCCCAAAGCGGGTCCAGGTCCCCAGGTAGCCGACCCTCCCAGGACAGAAGATGTGAGTACCCTACGGCTCCGAGAGGAATTGCCGGTCATGAATGTAGCAGGAGAAGATCCTCACCTGCTCGAGAATTTCTGTAGACCTTGTAAGCATGAGAAGCATAAGTCCTTTGGGGAGGTCCGGTCGGATGGTGCGCGATCACCATCGTGCCTCGACTTATACTGTGACGAGTGGTAATATCCAAATCAGTCGGCCCCTATGAGATGTGTCTCCCCTGGGAGATGGGTTGATCTTCTGTAAATCGAAGATGGCCTACATGTTGTCTGATAAACATGAGTCGGTCCATCCCGGTGGATGTGAAACCTGACCGCCTAATCTGTGGTTACCTGCAGTTGGGTGCAGCCGATCTAGTACTTCTTTATCAATCCATGTATTGTGAAGTATAGGACCAGGAAGTCTAGGTATAGAACGTACAGGGTCGCAGTGGTGCCGCGGAGAGTCGTGCGAATATTCCCAAGTTGTGGAACAGTCTACGAATCCTCTGAGCAAATAGTCTGCTACAAGTCTGGAGGTTCCAGCCCGTTCTCGAACGTGGGTGTTGACGAGTTTTCAATTCCCTGGAGTGATCTGAATGAGGTTCTCCCGGAAGAGAGTGTCTTGTCTTCCCCGCCTGTATACATTACTTCTATTGGTAGTTTATCAGGGCCCACCAGGCTCCGAGCTACTGGATCGGGAAGGAGAGGATGTCCCCTGAAAACTGGGTAAAGTGGTCGAGCGGGAAGGGAGAAGACCATCCTGACGTGTCTTTAGGTCCTGAACGCAAGTCGGTTGACTATGTGAAAGAGGTCTTTCCCAGGATTGAGTGCCTTTCACCTAGATGTGGTGAAATCCCCTGTGGATGTAGTAGGAGGTATATTGATGGTATCTGTGCGTACCGTGTTCTCTGTCCACTTATCAGGAGCACCATTGGTTGACTCTCACTCTATATGGGTAATAGAGCTAGAGGCAGCGGATCTCGGGTCAGATGTCCCGAAGTGGTCGATGACCAGCTCTATTGCCAACCGGTTCCAAAGAATCCCTTGTAAAGGTAATCGCATAACACCTCCCTCCTAGGGGTTTGGGCCCTTATGAAAGCCATGGGACCCTTGCGTGTCTAAAAGGTTCCCTTCGGAAACTTGTGCCTTGTGCCTGGGGTTCCGACTATCTTGGCGCCCAGTACAGCCAACCATCCATCAGTGCTGAGGAGTGCTGCTATGGGCATCCTATGGGAGAGGCCAACACTGGGGTTTCCTGCGATGAGCAGAAACTGTTTTTTGAGTCCATATACCCAACTTATATGTCCGTTCCCAGATGATGTTTGGCGGCGTCCAGCATCGCCCATGCTAAGGTCATAAATCCTGAAAGACCTCCTCTGTTGGTCACTATAGTCATCTGTGTCGTTCTGACCGGCATGGAAGGGCATGGGTTTGTCCGACCATCAGCGGATATGGACATTCTAAGCAAGAGGCTACAAAGCCACGAGTGCATAACATTGTCAAGTAGGTTTATCATAGTAAGGGATACCCCTGTGTAAGGCACAAACCAGTATTCAGGCACAGGATGCAGGGCAAACAGATCAGTCTACTATGACAGTAGGCACTGTTCACGGAAACCCTTGCGGGTCTTATTCTGAATCGTGGCCAAATAAAATAGACTGGGGCTCACCCACTACATAGAGGTTGCCATGGCATTGCCTTTGCTCAGCAGCACCGTGCAACGCTTGTATAGTGGGGGCTCATCTCGGGTGCACAGGGTATGAACCCTTAAGTGCTGGCCATCGCCCTGATAGAGAGTGTCAGTCACCTCTTCCATTATTAAATTCACCTCAAGGGAATATATATCGTTAAGTAGGTGGCTCTGAACTCCTGTTCAGCAGTTGTAACCACATGCCTCTGTTCGGCATTTTAGTGCAGTGCACGCCTAACCGGGCCCGGTGCATAGGGCATGGGCCTTTAATTGCAGGCCGCAGAATAGGTACAGGGCATAAACCCGTATCATGATTCATTATCAATGGAGGTATTCCTTCAGCTGTAGGTAGAGGCTGTTGCCGTAAGACTTCCTTCGGTCAGGTAGTGTGACTCCCCCATCGTAGGGGTCTAACCCCGAGAGCACCGGGTCTGAACCTGTAAGTGCCGGTCCCAGATCCAAAGTTCGGGTTTTCAATCCTCAAGCTCACTGTTGAGAGGGGTAGGAGTAGAAGCAGCAGTGCTGTACCCCGGTTGCCATCAGTCTGATAGAGAGTGTCCTACAGCTCTTCCAATAATTAATGCACTGCCATGGGGGATATTCTGCACTGAAGCTTGCGACTCTGTCCCCTTTTTAGCCAAATAGATTGGCTTATACCCAGTCAGAGATCACCTCAGGTGCGCGGGTTATGTACCCGTCAAGCGTGGGTCGAGGCCAAATAAAACAGACTGGATGAGAGCACAATCCGTTTCATTGTGTGCAATGCACCATGCAGACATCAGCAGGGTGTAGTAGTGTCCAATTTATTGTGTGCAATTTATCGTCTCAAAGTATCAAAACAACCCTAGCAGGGTGTGTGATATGCAGTAGTGTGCACTTATTGTGCGCAATTTATTGTCTTATAGTACCAAAACAACCCCAGCAGGGTGTGTGATATTGGATACCCAAGCAGGGTATCTGTTGTAGTGTAAATAATGCCAGTGGACCCCAGCAGGGTCTGTATAAATGACAGTAAGGTGTAATAACCCCGGCACGGTATTCTGTATTTGTCACTTAGTGTTGTCAAATTGTCCCAGCAGGCCAAACAACAATATTGGGATTTGTATAGAGAGGTGACCACAGGGCGACCTCCAAAAAGCAGCACGGTAATAGGGGCAGCACCCCAGGCAGGCACAGGGTAGTAAGCCCTTTAGTGCCTAATATGGCAGTAATGAGGGATAATAGAATATAGCACTAGCTCTAAGCTCCGTCGTCTGTCATGTTCTGACAGGTAGTCTAAGTGATAGGGGTCATCCCTTGAGCATCTTGCTGTAGATTCCTGAACCCTGATCCAGGTGATATCCCTTCAAATCTCCCATCACTTATATGTACTTATACAGTACCATCTTGATAGTCTGTGTCCAAGGGTGCTATCCCTTTAAGGATTTGGTATCCCTTTTAAGTAGTTCCAGGGTGGTATCCTTTTAAGTAGTACCGCGGTCGGTGGTATCCCTTTTAAGGAGTTCCCTTTAAGGGTCCAAGAATGGTATCTTTAAGGAATTTGAGGGTGCTATCCCTTTAAGGGATTTTTGAGGGTGATATCCCTTTAAGGGTCCAGCACCTTGAACCACTATACATGAGTATGATTCAAATCTGTAAATAATAGGCCAGGATTCGTACTTGGGGTCCAACGTCTGTGTAAGAGCATCGTGAGCCACGAGAGCGGCTAGGCTAACTAACAGCCCAGGTATATGTTACTCTTGAGCGCCGAAATCGTGGTTGGCGAGAGTAGCAAAACGGCCACCCATTATCTCGCGAGACGTGAGATTAAAGAAGGCCGCCGAGGGTAGAGGAGGGGGAACATGGTCCCTGGAGTCTCGGTAGATGCGGGATCAAAGATGGCCGCCGCGTCATGCTCGGGCTACCTCGTGGTCGCCCCACAGACTGCCCTGCACCAAGGTAGTGGATGTTGGAAAGCATCCAGAACATTACCGGGTGTACAGTATGGGGCAGACTGAGAGAGCGAGGGCAGTGAGTCTGGCCGTCCCCCTGAGGGTTGTAGGAGGAAGGGGTCGAATGGATAGGCCGGAAGAAGGGGTTAATGCCCGGGAGCCGGCGGGAGCCGATGGGAACCGACGGGAACCACGGGAAGGAAGGGGTTAAGCCCCAGCTTGTATTTGTACAGAATCCCATAAGACCCTGGGGAGAAGGAGGAAAATGGAGAAAGAGGGTCCCCAGATGCCCCAGGTATAGAAGGCCAGGAAAATCGCCAGAAAAGTCATGATACATATGGTATAAAGTACATCTACCATAACTATACTTAAAACCTATTAAGTCAATAATTAAATTTACACCTAACACCTATTAAATCCATGTCATAAAATACATATGACATCTATTAAATACATTTAAAGTACATATAATACTTATCAAAACAAAGGATGACATGCCTATAAAACTGATAAATTACAAGTGATATTAATCACAACTAAAGATTATGAAATAAGGATAACGTTAAATCTACATAATATCTATGAAATAACATAGAAAAAACACAGCTGCACATAGTACAGAAGCACAGCAGGAACATACAGCAAAGTATATAAAAAATATAATACAGAAACAACCTCAAAGAGGCACTGTAAACATAAAGTAATGGAGAAGAGTAATACTCTGACCTGTCTGCTTGATGGAGCAGTAAAGAAAGAGGAAATGATGAGGTCACATTGCCTTATGTACATCCTGCTCTCCTGTGATTGGTTCTTTTTTCTATGTGTTTCTTTACTGCTGTATGGAGTTAGTAAAGAGAGATATGCAAATACGAAGCCTCCTGTCGTGGTAAAATTTGCAAACATGCATCTTGCTGGATACATCTAATCTCTAATTGTAAAAAAACCCTACGTTTTGTGAAGCTTCTTAATCAGTGGCGGAACTACCGTGGTCTCAGGGGTTGCAGCTGCGACCGGCCCCTCACTCCAGGGGGCCTGGCTACCCTGTGGGCCCCTGTGACCAGGGTGCCCGCCGTTCAAGGGCCCATCAGGTGGCCATGCTGTTAGGGCCAACCGATGGCAATGAATTTCCAGGGGGCCGGTCAGAGCCGCTGGGCAAATTTCATACCGGGGTCCCGTGGTTTCTAGTTACGCCTCTGTTCTGGAATCTATATTTTGTACAGAGTACTAGAAAATGACTTTCCTGTTACTGGTCACTGAAACCAGAACCAGGACTGTCAGCTGGACAAAATATTAGTAAATAATAGATAATTAAATCAAAATTGCCATCAATATGTCGGAATATAGAGAGGGTTCATACGTAGATTCAAGTGATTAAAATAGCCTAAATGGCTCTTCTCCTGTCTAAAGGACTCTTAGACGTAAAGAATCTATTTGAGACTCAGGACTTTAATATAATCAACCATAGTATGTCCATGTCAACAGTAAAAGCGGTTGTGGAATGAGCCTTTAAATTAACTCCTGTAATCTAGATGGAAAAGACAATCAGTCAAGGAGGAACTTTGAATAGTGGCTGTATATAAAGTAACACTTGTAGCAAAGCCCGCTGTATCAAAAAAGCTACAATAAGAGTGTAGTTAAGCAATCAGCAATTAAGGATAACAGCATTTAGCTGGATACCAAGTAACATATAATAAAAGGAAAAAAGTCTACATGAAAATTCGTAGATTAATCACAAAATATGTCATAAATGATAAATCTTAAGTTAGTGGTTTCCTAAATCGCTATGGGGTACAAAGAGTATCTGTTGCCCCCTCAAATACATACAGAGCCAGTCCAGATTCCTCAATCAAATAGATAATTCCAATCTAGATAGCATATCAGGAGTGACAGGAGGAAAAGGTGAAAAATTAGGAAATAATAGTGCTAATGTGTAGAACCATGCTTAGAGTGCTAGTTACCTACACATCGTGAAATAGTGCCCTAGAAGTGAAAATAAAAAGTGAGTGAAAGTGAAGGAGAAAAACCTCCTTCAACCCGACGCGCGTTTCGGTGCTGTGATGCACCTTCGTCAGCCCCTGACGAAGTTTCAGTCATTTTCTAGTACTTCCATTTTGGGGTTATGCCCCTTGACACCACTGGAGTGTCATTTAAAGGTGTGACTGACCACTAGGAGGGTGGTATATTCAAGTCTGGAATAACCACTACCTTTGGCCTAGTCAATTTCTACTACTTTTTTTGTACAGAGTACAGATGCAAAAGTCCCAATTTTAAAACCTTGGTGATTATTGCAGATTTGCATGTGCTATCCAAATTTCAACCGGCTTTGGCTTCAGTAAATATGAGAATTTCCCATGTGGTCGGAATTCGGTCATTTTCCCTTGATTTTGTCCATCCAGACAAAATTCTTTGTTTAGTGAATAAGCCTGTATTACAATTGAAAACATTTACCTATTAACTACAAAGTAAAGTAAAGAATTATGATAATACTGAAGAGCAGGAATGATCAACGTGTTGCCAGTTTGCAATATATTTTTGCACAATGCTCATTACCCAAACAAGACCTAGTGAGACATACTTGGTTATGCATCCATGGGCTAACATACCTATTTATTTTATAGCCTCCACTGTAGCAGTTGAAGGGGATACTAGCATTACCTCCCCAACACTACTTTCAAAGAGCCTGGCCACCTGGAATTATTTAATTTGAAGCCCCTGCTCAAAGCCCAAGGGTGGAAGCACAGGGTCAGTGATTTAAAAAGGCTGATAAATGTGCCCACAAGCACATAAGCAGATATATTCACAGTTTTACTTGAAACAGTCGGCCCGTTTATTGGGTTTAGCTGGCATTAAGAGCAGTCAATTTTAGAAAAGAGAAAAAAGACACAGGGAGCAGTCGATATTTATCAGTTGGTTTGGATCTGAAGAATAGAATCGAGGCCTTAATTTGCTATTCACTTCTAAACTGTGCGGACTTGGTGGACCTTTCAGATGTTGTCTGCTGTCCAAGTATATCATGGCTATTCACTAAAGTGAGAATTTAAAGTGAATTTCAAATTTAAGGTCAAAATAGCTGAACTACCAAATTCTCTACATCAGCTATGCTTTCAGTTTGGCTGCTCTGGATTTTAATATGAAATTCTCTTAGGTAAATGACCCTTTATATTTTACTTTCTGAAACAAATAAGACAAATAGCTTTTTTGAGTGTAAACAGTCATCACTACTTTGCTGTGAATATTTGTATTTAATTTGCTTAGCTTTCTATGTGCAGGTATTACATAATGACGCATTCTCTCTTACAGTGAGACGTACAGAACTTTCTAAACATGTTTTATTCAATTCAAGGTCAACATTTGAACCCACTAACGTACTGGTCTTCCCACCAAGCATTACTTTGTTCAGTTCTTTGAGTTCCATAGTCCCATAAAGCTAATTTATTTATTAATGAAATGCTAGACATCCATCTTTATATCTCATTTATTTCTAGACTTACAGCATTTCCCATGGCCAAATAACCAAAGATAATATATAAAAACAGTGTAGACCATGAAGTGAATGCATTTGCGTCATCTAGGTTGAGATCATTTCTAGGTTCATAACACATAACTAGGCAAAATATTACATTAAGTGTTACATTGACATCCAGCTCTAGAAGTGAAATCTAACAGCCGGATTAATATGCTGCTGTTTTTGTGCCATTCTTCCCTCTGCCTCCTACTTCTTTTGTATTTTATCTGCACTGTAACTAATACAAAAAGCATCTGCTCTCACTGAGATATTACATAATCCTGGTTCTTTCCAGACAGTATTTGAGGAATGTATCCACCCACAGGCTTTGGGAAAATGCACTCTTTCATTATTACTTGAAAAAAATACCTTTATTCTGCGCGAGATGAAAAACACACAATCAATATTCCACATTTATTACTTTATGGTGAATAATTTTTAAAGAGCCGTAATGATAATATATATAAAATTTACATACGTTTAGTGGAGGCTTGTCCACAGGGCACATCGGGCTGTGCCTCACCAATTGTTATGTGAAAAAGTTAATTTGTAGTAGTTTAAACATACAAAATCAAGCCCTGTGCTCAAACTCCCACTACTCCTGGGCGGCAGCCTAGAGTACACATCAGCCCCGATTTATACAATAAACAACAAAGAAAAAAGTTGCTGGTGCACTATCCCACATCCCTATGCACATTTAAATAACTGGAGGGTTTTTTTAATATCACTTCAATGGCCATTTAATTGTAAGCTCACCTGCCACGTCAAGACAAAACCTCTTGGGTGAGTCCTACACTTACAATTCACCTTGCTGTGTTCTATAGTCATTGTTGCTGCCCAAGATTAGTGGGAGTTTGAGCGCAGGGCATGATTTTTTTAATGTTTGTATTTGTACACAGCCATGTTACAGTTCTGCCACCCACCCCATGTTTTCCCTATTAAGGGTTAATACATGTGTAGGGGTTTAGAAAAATATCCTTCTCTGTCTCATTAGAGATTGTGCCTTCTTGCTGAAGACAGCAAGGTGAATTGCTAGTGTAGGACTCACCTAAGAGGTTTTGCCTTGATGTGGCAGGTGAGCTTACAGTATGTTAGTAATTATTTGTTTTGGTTTTTATTGTATGTATTGGGGCTGATGTATGCTATAGCCATTGATGCCGCCCAGGAGTAGTGGGAGTAGGGCTTGATTTTTTTATGTTTGTATTATAGCCATGTTACAGAGCTGCCACTCACCCTTTGTGTTCCCTATTAAGGGTTAGTAAGTGTGTAACATTATATAGAAAATGGTGTACTTACTCCAATAGCTGTAAGTACCCATTTTTACTTGGACATATTTTCTATATATTTTTGATTCAGATATATTATTAGCGTTCAGGTCTCTTTGGTTCTTCCTTACCTCCCAATATCCTGTATCTTAGCCCAGAATAAAGATGGCCACCGCACCTATATTACGGGATGGCAGCCACAGCACTCTTTTCTTAAGGCATGGTGACATCATGCCAGGGTGGTGACATCGTGCCAGTGCACTCTTGTCAGGGGTGGATGATTGTTAAACCTCCCCCTGAAGCGTGGCTTCACGGCGTCACTACTGCTCAATTAACATCACAGTCTGGCCACCTACACTAGTGAATATTACTTTCTCTGGGAGACATTGATGCATGCGCAAAGAACTCTGTGATCTCCAAAGTTTTAGTACTTGCGGTAAATCATAAAACAGCCCTAAGCCAATCACATGGTGCATTTACCACGTAACACTATGAACTTACAAACAAAGAATACTACATCTCTCCTGTTAATTGCATCTCATTATCTGATATATGATATAGTATATAATAGCATGTTCACTATAATAAATTGTTTAATAAAGGTTTTATTAGTCCTTAAACGATATTTGCGGTCACATGACCATGATGTCATTTATCCGCCAATTTTCAAACATTCCTCTTATAAAAGCTCTAGTGCATGTTTGTTCTGTAATACACCTGACAAATCTGTTCCAAGGTGAAGCCCGTTGTGCATGTTATTGGAAACTATTTTATTGTTTTGATTATTACCTAGTAAAGTATTTTTGTTCCATACTTTCTCTTTCTTTGGCCATATGCTTTTAGGTATTTTAATTTTATGTTATATTTTATCAGTTTCCTCTGTTCCTGGCACTTTACAATGAGTTTACTAAGAGCGGAGACCTTTTAATCCTTGGAAGGGATTGTATTGGTTTAAACCCCAGTTATTCACAATGTAATAATTTCCTACTAAAATGTATTGAAGTCACTCAGCAACATTTATTCAAATATCAGTGACACATTATCTGCTTTTCCAAAAACCCTGGACTGGAAGCACTTAAAGGGACCCTAAAGTCAATCAGACAACTTCAACTCAATGTGATGATGAAGCTCCTAGGAAAACATTACAAGTACAAAGCTTGCATGCGCGTGCAGAGTTCTTTGCGCATGTGCATCAGGTCCCAAATGTTCTTCTTTGGATTGAACCACAATCAGAGGAGACCACGCCTCCTTGATTTCCTCATGGGAGACGGAGAGGTGATCCGTCCTCTGCGCTGAAAAAAGTAAAACTTTTTTGTACTTTTTGTTTGCAACAGATGTTGTTGTTTTCTTTTACAGATGTTTCTATAAATAAAATATTAGCAGTTTGTGTTTTTTTTTTACTTGTAGTAAAATATCTAGTAGCAGAATAAAGTAAGTTATCTTCACGTCACACAACATTTAAAAAATCTAGGAAGATTTCTCTACAATCTTTGGTGTTATTGTAACTCAATATTGTGAAGTATTTTAAAATACCTCATGACGTATATAAAACTGTTTTTTTAGCTGGATATGTCATTTATAACAAGTTTTATTCACAGACAATATTGGTTTTTTTTTTTCTTTTTTGGCCCCTGGGAGATTGTGCCCCTGAAAACTTATGGACTTTTATTGGGTGTGTATGGCCCTTTAAGAACCGTCTGGGGACATATTGTGACTTTGGTGAACAATGCCCGTTTAAGACTATGTCCCCAGACCTGTAAAATAACTTGTCCCTGGCTTTCTCCCACTTGGTTCAGTAAATGGGGCTTACTGAACCAAGTACCACACAGGCGGACCACCCAGAAGTGGAAGTGTGCAGGCAATTTACCTCCCAGGCTGGGAGCCTGCTGTAGGTAAATTGCCGAACGCTGTGGGGGCCGCCGTTCGCACAAACGAACATGTGGAGCCGCCATCTTTGTTCATTCAAATATGGTCAGCGATGTGTGCAGCCAAATTCATGGAACTAAAATCGGCTGCACATTTCTGCAAACACCACTGACCTGTACCTTCTCCCATACTGAACTTTCTGCCATTCAGCGATTTTTTTCAGCCTGAAATAGACCGACCGCACAGCCCAAATCTATGGAACTGTTTTGGGCATGAAAATGTGATTGTGGTCGGTCATAAAGGACTTCCGTCTAACTTTTTATCCACTGGAGGGATTTGTGTGATTTTTGGTTATGTTAAATTGTGCTGATTCTTTATGAAGATTGGACATATATTTTAAAAGTTACAGTGTATGTATAAAGACTGTATTTTTCCTGCCTGTGATAATTATGTTAAGCATTGTGTACCATAATTATATCACAGACAGAGGGGGAGGATTTTTTGTATAATTGCTGGGAGTGTTTTCTGTAATGTACGTGTGTCATTGGTTGTTCTGTAAAACCCTGTGGGTGGTCCTATGTAAGGGAAACCTGCATAAAAGAAAGCCCTTTGGGTGCCAATAAAACAGAATGACTTGACCCACTAACTTGCAGCCTTGACTCATGTTTGTAGGGGACAGCTGTAATCACTACAGGGATTGCTATGCTCTTCATACTCCCTTAGCTACTGAGTTCTTGTAAGAGCTCTTGTTCCTGATCCTGCTTCGCTCTACAGAAGGAAGAGGTTCACCTACTGGAACCTGGAGCCTGGTCGTAGGTCCGGGATGGATAGCAGACGGCGAGATCCTAGCCCAGCAGCGGCGGTTCATGGAGTCTGCAGTACTTATGGTGTCTTCACAGTAGTTATGGTGTCTACGGTGCTGATGGTCCTTTGGTGAGCGCTAGGAGCATCCTTTCTACGGTCCAACTTCCAGCCAGCCTGGAGGCAACCGTAACAATAATTCCTTATAAAACAATTTGACCGAAAGACGGAAATGTATCAAGAGAAAACAGGTGCTATTCTGGGGCAAATTCCTACGTAAGGAACAATCACAGTGGAAACCAATAGATTGTCTCTCAACATTTAGAACTTTGCACCCACAATTGAATGCCTTGCCTTGATAAAAATCCCCTGACATGTGTTGCTGTTTATGTGGTAAAGGCTCATCTGTGTGCTCAAAGCATCATGTCTGATAGGTAAAAATAAAGCCAAGAGATCTCATGAAGACATAGTATATTATCTCATAAGCGGTTATTAATTTTCATAGAGGCTAATGTTTTCCAGATGCATATTAAACTACATTTTAAACTAGTGAGCCCCAAAATGAAAGGTGAGTAGAATTTAGAGATCTTCTAGAATAGTATGTGTCAATTGGGAACCCCAGTCATAAGCCCAATTAAGCAGATTTGTAATTCCATACTCTGACAGCTGCACTGTGTTACTATCCAAACTTGAACATGTGGGAAACAGTATTTTGGCTGCTAATAACATTTGTTATAGCCCGGTGCCAACACTGCTTCAGTATAGCAATTTTGCACAGTGGGTACCAATATTTATAAAGCATCCCATAGCAATGCAAAAAAAATAACAGTTGTTACATTTTATTCGGTATGAACTAAAATATTAATTAAAAATATCACATTACCAAATAAATACAAGAATAAGTCACTTTGATGTGTGTTTTTTTGTGAATTAAAAAAATATATATTTTCTTTTTTTGTATGTACTCACCTTATATCTGTATTTTAATTTTTTTAAAAGATTTGTATTTATTAACAGATCTTTTTTATGCTATAACATTCTACCTGGCTGATGATTAAACTATGCTTTTCACCTGAAATGGAAGGTTTGAGTTCCCAGACAATCACACAGGGTTATTCACTAAAGTGAGAATTTTCAGGAAAAGAAAGTTTATGTATAACAGATTCTAATTTTAGTCCAAAATAGCTGAATTGTAAACAAAGCTGACTTAAAGTATTTTTTGTATTTGGCTAAAAAAAAAAAAAATTCACTTTGAATTCTTGACAATTCACTCTTTAGTGAAAAACCTTGATAGCAGAAGCGTAACTAGAGATCACCGGCTAAAATTGCCTTAGGGCCCCCACCATGTGTCATCCCCCCAAACCCATCCTTGTGCCTCATTCTCCCCACCAGTCTCTCCATGTGTCTCATTCTTTTCCACAGCCTGTCCATGTGCCTCATTCTCCCCCACCCCCGCAGAACCTCCATGTGTCTCATTGTCCCCGCAGCTCCTCCCTGTGCCTCAACTCCCCAGCACCTCTATTGTTCTCATTTCCCCATGTGTCTCATTCTCCACCCCAGCTCCTCCAGATAGTCTCATTCTCTCTTCCAGCTCCTCTAGGTGTCTCATACCCCCCCCCCCCAGACACTCCAGCTCCTCCATATTTTTAATTCCCCCCCAAGCTCCTCCATGTGACTCATTCCCAATCCCCCAATTCTGTACCCGCTCACCTCCATATAGCACAGCCAAGCGTACCAAGGTACACAGTTTGACAGTTGCTTTAATTTTAACAAGTGCTTGGCCACGCTACATGCAGTGATTGGCAGGAGGGGAGCAGTGTGCGGTGTGCTCCACCCATGCCAGTCTCCCGGGAAATGCGTGCCCTGGGTTGGTGCAGCCATGAAATTATGCCTGTCCACTGGTCCAGTCCTGAGCATCAGCGGGGGGTCAGCAAAGCATCTGGGCCCCCTGTAGTGACAGGCCTGGTTGCGCCTGCGACAGTGGTAGTTCCACCATTGCTTGATGGTTTTTTAATGTCATTATTGGAATAATTTATTAGACACCCCAGGGATGATATTTACTGGTTAACACTATTCAGTTATTGTGTCTCAATCATTTATTTTCTATCATTATTACCAACAGAATATTGTAGCTAAATGACGCAATTTAAAAGGTATGTTTTTAGCATATACTTTTAATTTAGTGTCTACACTGAACAAAATTATAAACGCAACACTTTTGTTTTTGCCCCCATTTTTCATGAGCTGAACTCAAGGATCTAAGACTTTTTCTATGTACACAAAAGGCCTCTTTCTCTCAAATATTGTTCACAAATCTGTCTAAATCTGTGTTAGTGAGCACTTCTCCTTTGCTGAGATAATCCATCCAACTCACAGGTGTGGCATATCAAGATGCTCATTAGACAGCATGATTATTGCAAAGTTGTGCCTTAGGCTGGCCACAATAAAAGGCCACTCTAAAATATGCAGTTTTCTCACACAGGAAATGCCACAGATGTCGCAAGTTTTGAGGGATTCAATTGGCATGCTGACTGCAGGAATGTCCACCAGAGTTGTTGCCTGTGAATTGAATGATCATTTCTCACCATAAGTCATCTCCAAAGGCATTTCAGAGAATTTGGCAGTACATCCAACCGGCCTCACAACCGCAGACCACGTGTAACCACATCCAGCATCTTCACCTCCAAGACCGTCTGAGACCAGCCACCCGGACAGCTGCTGCAACAATCGGTTTGCATAAACAAAGAATTTCTGCACAAACTGACAGAAACTGTTTTAGGGAAGCTCATCTGCATACTCGTCGTCCTCATCTGGGTCTTGACCTGACTGCAGTTCATCGTCGTAACCGACTTGAGTGGGCAGTTTGATGTGTATGGTACTTTGGAGAAGTGTTCTTGTCATGGATGAATCCCGGTTTTCACTGGGCAGATGGCAGACAGCATGTATGGAGTTGTGTGGGTGAGCGGTTTGCTGATGTCAACGCTGTGGATCGAGTGCCCCATGGTGGCGCTGGGGTTATGGTATGGGCAGGCGTATTCTATGGACAATGAACACAGGTGCTTTTTATTGATGGCATTTTGAATGTACAGAGATACCATGACGAGATCCTGAGGCCCATTGTTGTGCCATTCATCCACGACCATCACCTCATGTTGAAGCATTATAATGCACGGCCCCATTTTGCATCTGTACACAATTCCTGGAAGCTGAAAACATCCCAGTTCTTGCATGGCCAGCATACTCACCGGACATGTCTAACATTGAGCATGTTTGGGATGCTCTGGATCGGCGTATACGACAGTGTGTTCCAGGTCCTGCCAATATCCTTCAACTTCGCACAGCCATTGAAGAGGAGTGGACCAACATTCCACAGGCCATAATCAACAACCTGATCAACTCTATGCAAAATAGATGTGTTGCACTGCGTGAGGCAAATGGTGGCCACACCAGATACTGACTGGTTTCCGGACCACCCTGGACCCACCCAATACAGTAAAACTGCACATTTTAGAGTGTCCTTTTATTGTGGCCAGCCCAAGGCACACCTGTGCAATAATCATGGTCTAATCGGCATTTTGATATGCCACACCTGTGAGGTGGGTGGATTATCTCGGCAAAGGAGAAGTACTCACTAACACAGATTTAGACAGATTTGTGTACACAATATTTTTGTGTACACTGAAAAAGGCTTAGTTCCTTGAGTTCAGCTCATAAACAATGGGGGCAAAAACAAAAGTGCTGCGTTTATAATTTTGTTCAGTGTATATAACATGGACCAAATGTAGCTTACTGTATCTTATAGTGTGGCGGAACCAGCCTCGCAACTGGGCATTGGAGAAGACTATGGCCCCATGTTGAAAGGATGGATTTTCCCCTGCAAAGACCCAAAAGCTGAGCCTTTCGGTACTTACCCTATGTGAGCAGTGTTACCCAGATAGCTATGCCATGGAGCCCATTGGTATAATGAAAGACTATGGGAAATACTTTGGCTCCATGGCAATTGAACTGTATGTGTGTGCTCTGAGCGCCATTCAGTAATAATGTGCGCTCAGATCTGAGCTATCTGGGGATATGTTGAATGTACCTGTTTTGTGCAATGGCTGCACAGTTATATGTTTTTATGTGTTTTATTGTCTTTTGCTGCCATGTGGCTAATGGAGTTTTGCCTCTGTCCTGGAGATAATTGGATTACTTCCCCAATTATCTCCAGGATAGAAGAATCTGTGGAACTGGTTTTGGGCAGAAAAGTCATGCTGCATTTGTTCAAATAGGACTTTTCCTTAACTTTTGAACCACTGGACTAATATGTATGATTTTGACATATGTTTGTATTTGGAGTATGCTGTTTCTGAAAATGTATGTGAATGTGATGCATACTTTCCAAGTTATGAATAATGTGGAAAAACTGTATTTCTCTGGCTGTGATAATTAGATTAACCATTGTGTTCAGTAATCATATCACAGCCAGAGGGGAGGATTTTGCGTGGGAGTGTCTTTCTGTAATGTATGTGTGTTATTGGTTGTTATGTAAAACCCTGTGGGCAGTACTAAGTTTGCGGATTGGGAATAAAAGAGGCTGTATGTGCCAGTCCAGTCAGTTCCTGCTTAACCCTCAAAGTGAAGTGTCGTCTCATTATTGGGGGAGAATTTATTGCTGTTCCAGTTTGACTGCTAGGAGTGTAAACCTCTTTGCATGGTTTTTCCTATTCGGCTGTATACAACATTCATATGCTCCTACGGTTCGGTAGTTTTGGTGTCTGCTGCAGTGCTTGGAGTCCTCAGGAAGCGCTAGGAGCATCCTTCAACGGAGGTACCCAGTCGGGGTGCCAGGTGATCCGTTACATATAGTATCCACTCTCTTCTGGGGTCCACTCTCCTTTCGCCATTGGAGAGTGAAAATTTAGTATTGGCAAGTAAAAATCCACTTCTGGTGAGCATACCATGGCTTGCAGTGGTGATTAATATTTAGGCCTGGCTAGTATCATAGTACTTCAAATCATAAGCTCTGGCTTATAGTATCCCTTCCAACCAGTAGGAGTATGACTTAAACAAGCCCATATGGCATATTCCCTGTGTCCTTTATCCTATAATATTCTGAAGTATTGTCGTCAGAGTATAACACATTGGTAGTCAACCTGTTCCCTACTGTGAGCGGTTTAAGGATTTCAGGTGGGTGGTGGGCGGTTCTGCAGAAAACGCCCGGTGGGCCTTGATGGGCATGGACCAAGACTGGCAAAGAGATCACTTCATCTCCCTTGCCGGCCCATGCAAAGCCAGCCTTGCTGTAAGCACTCTCAGGCTGGTGAGGAGATCCAAGATCCATCCATGTTAAAAAATCCACCTGTTTTCCTCCACCGAACAGGCAGCACCCTGATACGGTGCTGTGTTTGCAGGAAGACTGGAGAGTCAGCATGCAGCCGGGGAAACTGCAGGCTAAAGTGAACATGCCACCACTGGACAACCAGGGCTTGTAGCAATATGTCCGCCCACCCTGGTAAAAAGGTCAGAGGAAGGCAGGGGGAGACATTAAGATATATTTTTACATCTCACCCCCTACACACAGCATAGACCCTATGCACTCTTCATACAGACTGCCCCCTCAAACACACTACACTCAGGACACACACACACTGCTCCCTCACATACACACCGCCCCCCCCGACACACACTGTACCCCTCCTTTACACACTGCACTCCTCACACACTACTTACATTGCCCCCACAAACACACACCGCCCCTCACACACACATTGCACCCCCACACACACACTGCAGCCCCCCACACGCTGCCCTTTCCACACACACACAATGCACCTCCCACACACACACTGCACCCCCTACACGCTGCCCTTTTCACACACACTGCACCTCAGACACACACCCACTGATCCTTCACACACACACTGCACCCCTCACTCTCACACTGCAACTACACACTCACACACAGCAACCCTTACACACACACAGCACCCTCCACACACACACACACACACAGTACCACTCACACACACAACACCACTCACACACTTAACCCTTCACACACACACACACACACACACACAGCACCCCTCACAAACACACAGCACCCCTCACTTACACACAGCACCCCTCACCCACACACTGTCTTCCTCACACACGCAGCACCCCTCCCTAACACATACAGCACTCCTCCCACATACACACAGCACCCCTCCCACACACACACACACACAACACCCTTCACACACACATAGAAAAGAGAAAAATTGAAAATGTAAAAAAAAATGAAAAAGTACAATACATTTAAGTACTTTTTTTTTTTTTTTTTTAAAGCTCCTTTCAACCACAAAAAAACAGCACTTGCGCTATAAAATTAGTTACTGTGGCACTGATGTGTGGTACAAAAGTGGGCGATACAAAAGTGGGCGGCAGGTATTAAAAGGTTGACTACCCCTGGTATAACATATCAGTACAGTAATAACATCCCACAAAAATTCATGGAAACTTTTTAATGAACCCTGAATCTATATCAATAATTTATTACATATTTTAATTTGTGACCTTTCTTGCAAAAGTGTTTGTGAATAGAATTAATTACATCTAGCACAAAAAGAGATTGCACATTATAAACACTTATAAGAGATATATATATGAGTTCAACCAAAAAAGGTATCCATACAAAAAAAAAAACAACAAAACAAAGTGGCAATAAATAGGCAAAATAAGCCAACAATAATAGTTACCAAAATTACACAAGCCTACTAGGACAGAAACATGAGCCACCAATACCCCAATGTTTCGGCACCGACTGCCAACGTTTTG
This sequence comes from Pelobates cultripes, assembly GCA_933207985.1. NCBI lineage: Eukaryota > Metazoa > Chordata > Amphibia > Anura > Pelobatidae > Pelobates > Pelobates cultripes. The sequence continues at coordinate 110,299,668 of OW240918.1, forward strand.
GCACCTACACCCTTGAAAAAGGCAGCCAGTATGTGCCGAAACGTTGGACGTATTGGTGGCTCATGTTTCTGTCCTAGTAGGCTTGTGAAATTTTGGTAACTTTTATTGTTGACTTATTTTGCCTATTTATTGTCAATTTGTTTTGTTGTTTTTTTGTATGGATACCTTTTTTGGTTGAATAAACGCATTTATATATCTCTTACAAGTGGTATAATGTGCAATCTCTTTTTGTCGTAGACAAAGTTGTTTGGGTATTTGAGGGAGTGTGTGAGAGTATTTGCACCTACTGGTACTATCTTACTTATGTTGTCTGAACTATGTTGTTGTTATAGAATTAATTACATAACACAAACCTGATTTTGTCAATTACATAAATATTTTAATTGGACAAAATGCCTTTTGTGAAGACATTATAGCATAGTAGACATCTTACAGTAATGCAACATTTTTTTGACCATTGAAACATTGAAGAAAAATGGCTTACCGACTGCCTTTAAAGAAGCATACTTGTTAAGTTCCTTTCCAGGAGGTTGCTGCTCATATGGATTTGAAATTTGCCCCATAGTTGGGTATGAATGTGGATGTGCCATTTGAGGGAGGTGTGGAGATGTCGGAACAACGTTATTTATCTTTGATGAATCTGTAAAATATGTATCCACATTAGACAAATAGGTATATTTAACTCGCAGATCAAACTAAAATGTCCATTATATATTCAATACCAGTTGGGTGACAGTCTTAGAAAAATCTGACTTTTACTCTAAAATGTATCTTTTACGTATAACAGCACTAAATAATAACATCACTAAAATAATAACACATTTAAAGCATTAGCAGATTTAAGGAATTGTGGGTATTTTGTAATGTGTGAGTTTGTAGTCGACTTACATAGTATAATTTCCTCCCCAAGTTGGTTATTATAGTGCAGTTAATTATGATTAGTGGACACACTTTCCCACTGTTTTGACTTATTATGAGGGTGTGTCATATCATTACGAATTTTTCTCTCTCTTCCAATCCATCACTTTGGCAAATAAGAATAAACAAAAATGATGTGTTTTCTTCATTTCTGCAAAAGTGAGTTGTGGTGAGTTGGCAGCTAACTAGCAACAAGTATTCCAATATTGATAAAATAGTAATTACTTCCAAAAGTATAAATTGAAAAATGTAGGACATCCAGTAACTTATCCAACTTACAATGTAGGTGTACACAGACATATTCTGGGGCTGATTAATAAACCTTTTTATTCACTGACCCCCCCAAGATCAGTAATGATGATCTCAGCGCATCCAATAGAGGCATGGCAGAGGGGACTATTGTGCATTCGTAGCACAAGAGGGAGGAGAGGAGCTATATCTCTTTCAAATACCACAATACCTCTTGTTATTATGAGGCTTGCTACTGCTGTTGTGGCACAGCAAGATTACCTGTTATGTGTTATCTCATGCACACAAAAAAAAAGAATTTAAAAAATTTAAAAAAATAATAAAAAAAGATCAATTTACAGAGCATGTGATAAAAAACTCTTAAAGTAAGTTATCATCTGATTGAAAATAAAACCATTTTTTCATGCAGGCTATGTGAGTCACAGACAGAGAGGTGTGGCTACGGCTGCATAAACAGAAAGAGAAAGGTGATTTAACTCCTAAATGACAGAGAATTTAACAGTGAGATTGCAGGGGTATAATCTACACACTAGAATGGTTTCATTAAGCTAAAGTTGTTTTAATGCCTATAGTATCCATTTAAGGAAACAAGCAATGTGGGCATTTTCCTCATGTGTATGTGTTCAACTTTTAATGCCACTACTCTCATTAAAGATAAAAAAAAATACTATAATTTGATGTACATATATAAATTCTCATTTCTTCACAGTTTTGTCAATAATAAGGAAATTAGTTCAGCTAAAGAAAAATTATTTAAAATGTTTTTGATATGATTTATAGAGTACATCATATCTCTAAGATTTCAGTTTATTTTTGGTAGCTACAGGTCACAAAATACAAGAAGTAAAAAAAAAAAGAATCAATGTGTAACAATTTCAGAATTTGGTATGTTAGTAAAATTCTATGCACATATATATCTTTATACATACATACATTTAAGAGGGTTTTTTAAGGTGCATTTTTTAAACCTAATGTGTGCTACTCCTTTACAAAACTCTAAATTATGTACCCCAGTAGCCAAAGGGAAATGGTCCATGCTGGTAGAAATCTGCAAGATGGAATTATTCCTACGGATAGGGCAACCATGGTAATGGCATGGTATGGTACTCAAGGTTACAAAATATTACATTGTGTGCCATGGCATAATGTAAACTAGGTGTAAAATCACCTTCTCTCTCTCTCCAAGGATTTTAGTGCAGAAAAAAGAGACATATATAACATACTACCTGGATTGATGACAAAGTATTTTTTTAATTATATATAGGAGATACAATGATATCTTTTTAGTCCCCTTTGCGTATTTGTTTTTTTATAAAAGTAACTAATAATTACTTTTATATACTAAAACCTCTCCCGCACACAAACTAAATAATAGAAACATTTAGAAACTGCATTTTATAGTAAACCATTCAGTAGTGATGCACCCTTATTGTCTAAGGAATGACAAATTATTGAGAATTAATGAGTCATGATGGGACACAATGCAATAGGACACCAAAAATGAATCATCCTTGGTTTCCAAATGGACCTGTATGGCTTTAGAACATTTTCAGGTATTTAATTATTATTATCATTATTTTTAATAATTTATTGTTTTGGATCGCTATATCTCCCCTATATTTCAAAGTCTGTAAACATGTAAACATTTAGATTTGTGTTGTATTGTGTTTAAATTGTACATTTGTATAACTATGTTTGTAACTATCTTTCATGAGAATAACACAGTGTGCCATGTCCATGTTTGTGCTTTGTTTATATAAAAAAAAGACAATATTAAATTAATTCTTGTTTACTGTGAATAAACAAGAGAAGTCAAACAGTCTCTAAATAATGAAAACAGTTGGCATTATCAATGGGACTGATAATTAATAACAAGTGAAATAATATGTTTTAAAAATAGCAGTCTGGTAAACACACTAGCTATACCTAAATTAATATTGCTATAATAGTTATTTAGTGTGTAACAATAAATAGATAATTGACTGAAATTCTAAAAAAATAAAAATAAAGTGTATAAACAATACATTCTAAATTAAAAAATAAAATAAAGTGTATAAACAATAAAATGGTATTGCCTAATGAGGATACAAAGTACAAACATGCATTGCAAAAGCAAAAAAAGATTTTGTTTTATAAAATTCTCTTCATTGTATCAGAATAAGAATATTTGAAATCCGCAAGTGCCTGAAACGTACACACCACATCTGTACACACGTACAGTTTCCAAATAAAGGTGAATACTCAAATTTGAAGCTTGAAATTTTGACATAAAATGGTAAAGCAAATTCTTCCCAATTCCTTGATTTTGCCTTGGATTGACAAGCTGTGTGAACTATTGTTTCCTCAAGTATTCATGTTTTTATCAGAAAAGCATTCGTATATTTATTCAGCTTTCTCTATAGAATATAATTTTTGTTAGAATTTTTTCTTTGCTAGAGAAAATTGTTACCAGTCTATTTACGCATACTGTGCATTTGCCCCTGTTTATGCTCTGTGTTATGCTTCAAATTTAACCAGAAGTTAAAGTTGACTGTGCATACTCAATATGCAACCCACAAACTCATTGACCACTTTACTATCGAGCACTTTTTGATTGTAAAACATAATAGGATAACATACATTTGATGCAAGCAATGCATAGCTACCATATAAGCATATCAGAACACTTTCATTTTGTGCATATATTTCTTTGCAGAAAATATAAAAACTCAGATTATGCAAATCTATAATTTTTTCACTTATTTGTTCAGCCATTATAAAAACATTTTTTGGAATGAAAAGCTTTAGGCAGTATACAGCGTCCTTTATTTCACGCAGGGTCTATAATATTAGTATAAAAGTGAAAATGCACTTTTTCTCAGATAGAGTAGATGGCAACACAAATAAATAAAAATGGTCAAATACCTTGCTTAAAAAAATTTGCAAGGACCTGAAGGCATTATTAGCTATACAGCTTACTTAAAATGGCAATAGAAAGTAAAAATAATGTCTGCATTTGATCATAATGTCCACATGCAGTAAATATAGTTAAATCACATATTTATAAAATGAAGGTATTTAAAATGGCTATGACAATTATTAGCAATCACTGGAATGCTAATTCTTTGCCAAAAGTGAAATGGCAGAATCCATTCACTCCTTCCCCTTCCTTAACCGATATGACCCAATAAAATCTCCTGCACTGTTTAGCAACAGGGTGTGAGCTTGCATTTTCAGCATATTTACAGGCATTTACATTATATCAGAGACTGGTGGCTTCTGACAGAAATTTGTCCTCTAAGGGATGGTGATCATAACTAGAGTATAAGTGAGGATGTATGAGCCTCTATGGACTAGATTTCATCCTGAAAAATGCATGAAAATAAAACAAATTTTACTTGATTTATGGAGTAAAATGTTTTATCCCAAAAATAACAATATACAATTCAAACTAAGCTTTCTTGTCTTTCACTATTACAATGTCTGACTGTCTCTGAATTTCCTTTTCTTCTATCAAAGTATAATAACAATCTGTTTAATACTTATTCTTGCATTTGGTCTTCTGTAAGCTAATCTTTATTGTAATGTTTCATTCAAAGTGACAATATTTCTGTGCACTTAATGACTACTATTTGTTTTTATGAAATTTAACTTGTGTGCCCTGTTACATTCACAGTGATGTACTGAAGACAGCAAAGGACTTAGATGGATAACACATTTCAAACAGATTACCACACATAAGTAATTATTATTTAATTTTTTTTAAAGCACTAATGACATTTGTGAGATGTTTAAAGCACTTCTTAAAGATGTTAAAAATACACATCGGAAAACATTTGTTTCTGTTTCAGTAACAACCTAAAAGAAAGCTCCCACGTCAATAACAACTGCATCTCAATGAATTGTCTATGATGCAGCATTATCTTACCTTCAGATGATAAACCATTTTCAAACAGTTTAACCCCAAAGTTTGATACCTAGCCCCTGACAGCTCTGTCACCTCTATTTCTTGTAAGCCATCGTCCACTCCTGGAGGATTTTTCTTTGCAATCGGTGATAGGCTGAGAGATATAGCTATAAAAACTTAATTGAATTGTAAAGATCACATGTATGTGGACACCTAAACTAATTATAGGGTTTTTGTGTTTTAGCTTCACCCATTGCTAACAGGCGCATAAAATCTAGCACATACCATGAAATTTACATAGATAAGCTTTGGATAATAGGAAAATATTGCCCTACAAGCTGAGCCTAGCAGCAACAACAGCCCAGCCAAGAAGTGTTACACCATACATACTCACAGAATGGGGATGCTAAGTGCTGAAGTTCATAAAAGAAATGCATAAAAATGACCTATCAATTGTTGCATCATTCGCTACCAAGTGCCAAACTGCCTCCGGAAGCAACATCAATACAAGAACTGTCCATCACCAACCACATGGAATAAGTTTCCATGGCTGTGCAGATACACACAGATCACATATAAACATACTCATTACTACACATCTGAAGTGGTGCAAGGATACCACCACTGGACTATGGATTAGATGAAATATGTTCTCTAAAGTTATGAATCACATTTCACTATGTAAAAGTCTGATGGAAAAATCTGTGTGTGTGTCAGATGCATGGAATTCATAGTGTCTAATGTAAGGTTTGGTGGAGGAAGGATAATGGTGTGGGGCTAATTGTCATGAATTGGGCTAGGCCCTTATTTCCAGTGAAGGGCCATCATAATGCTACAAGATACAAAGACATTTAGTTTAGTTGGCACTTCTATCTTCTATTTAATATGCCTTCCAAATTACTCAATACTGTAAACTTTTGAAATGATCGATCTACAAAATTTCCCATAGACCTTGATGATGACTTATGTAAATAAATAATTTGGAAAGTTTTTCTAACAGTATTGAATCATTTAAAAAGCTTATGAAATCAAGACCAAAGGCAACAGTTTAAGGAAGACCCTTTCCTGTTCCAGCCTGACTGTGTCACTGTGCCAAAAGCGTGGTTCATGAAGACATGGTTTGACAAGTTTGTTGTTTAACAACTTGAGTGGCCCACACAGAGCCCTGTTTTTAACCCCATTTAACCCCTTAAGGACGGAGCCAAATGTACACGTTGTGAACGAAACAAAATGTAAACAAAACCTGGCATTTGCGCTACATGTCTGTCCAACCGTAATTCACCTCTTTCATATTAAATACACCCACCCTTATTATATATCATTTTATTCAGGGGAAACAGGGCTTTCATTTAATATCAAATATTTAGCTATGAAACATAATTTAATATGAAAAAAATGGGAGAAAATAAGATTTTCTTTATTTTTTTAGTTCTACATGACATTTTAATGGTCAATGTCATAATACTGTTTGCTTTTACAGCAATAAAATACACATATTTGTATTCAGCAAAGTCTCACGTGCAAAACGGTACCCCCTATGTACAGGTTTCATGGTGTTTCGGGAAGTTACAGGGTCAAATATAGCATGTTACATTTGAAATTGAAATTCATTGCCTTTGGGACTTTATAGTAGCGCAGGAATGAAATTTACACCGATAATGGCATACCATTTGCAATAGTAGACAACACAAGGTATTGCAAATGGGGTATGTCCAGTCTTTTTTAGTAGCCATTTGGTCACAACTACTGGCCAAAGTTAGCATTAGTATTTGTTTGTGTGTGAAAAATGCAAAAAAAGCCAATTTTGGCCAGTGTTTGTGACTAAGTGGCTACTAAAAAGACTGGACATACCCTGTTTGCAATACCTTGGGTTGTCTACTATTGCAAATGGTATGCCATCATAGGGGTAATTTTCATTCTTGGGCTACCATAGGGTCTCAAAGGCAACGTAACCAATCTGGCGAATTTTAATGTGAAAAAAATGAAACGCAAGCCTTATATTTGACGCTATAACTTTTGAAAACACCATAAAACCTGTACATGAGGGGTACTGTTGTACTCGGGAGGCTTCTCTGAACACAAATATTTGTGTTTCAAAACAGTAAAAAGTATCGCAGCAATAATATCGTCCGTGTAAGTGCTGTTTGTGCGTGAAAAATGCAAAAAACTTCACTTTTACTGGTGATATCATCATTGTAATACATTTTACTGTTTTGAAACACTAATATTTGTGTTCAGCGAAGTCTCCCGAGTAGAACAGTACCCCACATGTACAGGTTTTATGGTGTCTTGGAAAGTTATAGGGTTAAATATAGTGCTAGCAAATTAAATTCCCTTTACTCTCTGCATGGGTTGTCAGGCAGGTCCCGCTAATTGTAATTAATTAAGATACCTAATTATGTAAAAATATTACATAAATATATATGTACAAATAATATATGTATATATATATATATATATATATACGTATGTGAATCTATATGTGTATATATATATAATTTTTTTTAAATATTTTTATTTATATATACGTATATATATATATATATACGTATATATTTATGTATGTAGATATATATATTATTTCGTTCTACATGTATTTTGATATAAATATATATATATATTACTATCACAATACAGTTAGAACGAAATAACACACATCTATATATTTTTAAATTATTTTTTAAATTATTTTTTTAATTTTATTTTTTAACGTATTTACATATAAAAATTTTTTATATTATATATAAATATATATATAACAATAATTATATATATATATATTTAATCAGTATCAGTCTATGTGTAATTTGATATTAATATATATATATAATTATATATATATTAATAGTAAAATACACCTAGACTGTATATGTGTGTGTATGTATATGTGTATATATATACTTAGATCATATATATATATATATATATATGATCTAAGTATATATTATTATTTTTTTTACAGTTATAAACTTTTATTAATTTTATTTTCAGCCAGCAGGGGGACCACCTGTCATTACAGGCAGCCCCCCTGCTGGCAATGCAGCAGGCAGCCTACCCGGCCATGTGATTGTGAGGTCCTCGCAAGGACCTCACTCTCACATGGCCGGGGGGGGCTTCCAGGGGGTCGCACATGCCGCGGGGGGCTCCCTGGGAGTCCCCCCAACCGCGATCGCCGGCGTGGGATCGCCGGCGACCGGGTAAGTACAGAAAGACCGGAGGGCGTACTATTACGCCCAGTGGCGTTTAGAGCCGCCTATAATAGGGCGTAATAGTACGCCCTCCGGTCTTAAGGGGTTAACACATTTGGGATGAATTGGAATGCTGATTGAGAACCGCACCTAATCATCCAACATCAATGCCTGGTCTCACAGAGGTCCTTTTGTCTAAATGGGGACAGATTCCCACAGACACAATCCAGCATCACCCAGAAAGCATTCCTAAAAGAGAAGTATCTGTTTTACTTGCAAAGGGAGAGGGCAAATCCATATTAAACAACATGTTTCTGGAATGGAATGTCCAACAAGCTCATATAGATTTGATGGTCAGCTGCCCACAAACTTTCGGCCATAACAAGTGAGTGTGTGTATATATAATAATCTTTGGATGTGCCCTTGCACTCAGGCTGAATTTGATTCATATGGCCGGGTGCCAGTCCTAGAGGTCAACTTTTGTATATATTTTAAATGTAAAATGGGTCTGCACTCACAGTCTTCTTCAATTGAATTCCTTTATTACATCGAAAAACGGGTCCAGTGAGATTGACGTTTCAGTCCCCAGCCAGGACGTTGATCAGGATCAGGATGAAACAAAGAAATTCAATTGAAGAAGACCGCGAGTGCAGACCCATTTTACATTTGAATTATATATATTGATATTGCTTCAGACCTGAGGAAGAAAGGAAATCTCTCAAAAGCTTGTCTTTTAAATATTATATTAGTCCAATAAAAATATATATTGCAATACTCTAGTTATTTTGGGATCTAGTGTTTTCCAATGTGTATTTTTAACATCTTTAAGAAGTGCTTTAAACATCTCACAAATGTCATTAGTCCTTTAAAATAACCCCCAATTCACATATTCAGTTCTGGGCAAAGACAACAATGGGCCCATTTTTCTTTTGAAATGTACCTTACTGCATTATCACATTACTGTCAGCTTCATAAAGTGTAGTGCTCCATACAATAAATAAATTCTACTATGACTTCAGTAGCATACAATAGTTTTGTATATTTTTGTTTCACTTCACAGGCAGTCAAATTATATTTTTTTTCTGAAGCTGCTCATTATCACTGACAACTAGTGAAGAACGGAATACAAAGCTAAATGGATTTATTCAACAGTGTTTTGTTTGTTTTTTTATTTTTTTCATTGTAAAATGCATACGGATGTAATGGTTTTCTGACTATTTTGAAAGTCATTAACACCTTCAGGACATATAAGGAGAGTTCTTTTGTGTAGTCTCTCATGAAGGCAAAATACTCTGCTTAGCTGTTTATCGCATGATCTCCTAGGCAATTAATGGCATCTTTTAGCTACATTACTTGCTGCTACTTACCCCTCCACATGCAGCGGTAAACTTTGTTAAGAACAAAATAGATCAATAAAATTGGTCACATACCCAGGATGTAAGGACCCTGATTGTATTGCTAGGAAAATAACATCTTAAAAATTAGATTAGAAAATGTGAAAATAAAATCTGCCTGTGGACATGAGGTTCACATACAGTAATTATTGGAATGCAATCTTGTTCATTCAATTACATTATTATTTCATCCTCATGGAGATAGAAGAAGGGCTATTGGACTGAAATCTGCCATTTTATTTACTTATTGATGTCAGCACTCTTATAGTGGAGAGGCTGCTTAACAACAGATACCTTTGAGTGGTGTTCTGTTAAGGAGCACCACTTAACAGTCATCCATCATTAAGTCTACTATCAGAGTCAGTTCTGTGACTCAGAGCACCATTAAGGTTATTTTAAAGTGATTTTGCTTTCCTTACTCAATTATTTAAGAACAAAGTACACAGTGACCAGGGTTGACCTCTTTTCAACACATTATTATTCTAAAGTTTTGAAAGTTGTACTTTTGATAGATTATTTGATAGCCATCACTGAACAAATTGTTAAAAGTAAGCCAGCAGTCAAAATGGAACCATGTAGGATAAAACTAAAGCCATCCATACAATCTGTGGGGTCCCAGGCAGAAACAAAAATGTGACTACTGGAACCCACTGCAACCACTGTTTACACAAACACATACATGTAATTAGCCACCTACACACATATCTAGCCACATATCCCTATCTATTTACCAACATGCACTTTCTCACACACAGGCATACATAGACACAAATTATCATGCATACAATGATGCACACTTATACACATAGGGATGCAAAACCTAAAATACATTCATAGACATATTGACAGGCAACCATAGACACATTAACAGGCATGCAGACACATATTGGCATGCATACACAGGCACACTGACATGTGTGCTTAAAACACTGACACCCATACAGAAACACACACAAAAACACCTATATGCATGCTCACACTGACACTCATACACAAACTAACACTGACACTCATACAAAGACTTGCATTGATAGAAATACACAAAATCACACTAATACATAAACTTAGACACACCAACATTAACATTTATACACTATTGTTCACAGTAACACTCACACTCTAACACAGTTTTAAATACATCTCTCTCCTCCTGCTTAGCTGCTGCCTGTGGAGGGAATGAATGGGAAGGCTCTGGGCTGCTCTCCGAGGGTATAGTTATGGGGAGCAAGATAATTCTCTCCAAATTCCCCTAGAGGTTGCTACCCTAACATCCACTGACACTAACTGTATGTGAACATAAATAATTCTACAATTGTACAACTTTCACATAGACATTCTGAGCATACTGCTGGCACACAAGAAGTCTTTGTAAGATCTGTACAATAATAATTAAACAATTATTTCTAACGCTGAGCTTTTGTATCACAGTTGCATACCTTAAAGATATCATAATAGCAGCATGTAGTAATAATTAATTCCTGTGTGCTCATAAAGGAAATTCCTAATACCTGCATTGACTGGAGGTCATAAAATATAAAACTGCAAATACAACCAACAGAAATTTGCGAAGATAATCAACGTATTATTCATTTTACAAGTGTTCCCCAATTTATCCAAATGTTTCTTACCTCATACTTTTTGTTAATACATTGCCAACAGCTTTAATACTCTTATACCTTTTGATATGTCATATATGAAATAAATAATTACATAGCTGAACCCAGCGAAACAAATAGTTTACTTTTATTGCTTAAACAATTACTGTTGTATATCACTTGCTTATCTCAAAATGGACCTTGGGAAGTCCACCTCAGGCACAGAAATAATGAGAAATCATGTTTCCACAACTATCCCAGAATTCCCTGCTTCCAACGCCAATGAACACAGATAGGCATCATATTTCAGCTTTCACCCTGCATTTCTGCATGCACCTTTAGCAACTGTAAGATCAATCATTCTGGGGAGTAGTTACTTAATGAGTAATGGCCAGTATTATATTTCATATTACAGATATACATTGTAATTAAGGCTGAAAAAAAGTCTCAAGTCCAGTCAAGTTTAGCATTTTACATGTCTAGATTATACATATATATAAGGAGGCAGTCAGATGTTTCCATGTCTTAAAGAGCTATTACCTCAAATATTCACATATTAATTATTATATGTTTGAATATGCTGGAGGGTTTTTGTTTTTTTTTTTGTTATTTTTTTAAATCTATACGTTCCACATCCTTACAAAAAATAAAAACATTCCATTGATGTAGGGAAGTATAGTTTCTTCAAATCTAAATGAGAAACTTCATGTCTTTTTCAAATTTCTATTAATAAACATGTTACCAGGGAGCTGTTTGTATGGGCCTTGTGTTTACATTAGAAAGAAATGTGTCTCAGATCAGATATAATAGCATTATACTTATAAAACAATTACCATCTCTCTTGCCAACTAATATATCATTCCCAATTAGGATGGAGAGTTTTGATCCCTTCCACAAAAAAAATGTTACCTTTACAAACGTATTAATAACTCTCACTGTAGTATTGACAATTTGTAAAATAGCACAGGCACCTCCATCTTATTAAAGGAACACTATAGGGTCAAAACACAAACATTTAATGCCTCCCTCAATACAGTATGACCTTTGACCTGCCTGCATGCCTGACATCATCAGACGTGCTTTCCAATACAATTGTCTGATCAATGACAGAGCTGGCACAAGTCAAAAAAAGCCCTGGCCAATCAGCATCTCCTCATAGAGATACATTGAATCAATGCATCTCTATGAGGAAAGTTCAGAATGGCAGTGCTGCCCCAGGAAGCACCTCTGGTAGCCCTCTGAGGAGTGGCCTGTATATCCCTAGGCTATAATGTAAACACTGCATTTTCTCTGAAAAGACAGTGTTTACTGCAAAAAGCCTGAAGTGAATGATTCTATTCATCAGAACAAATGTAATAAACTGCAGTTGTTCTGGTAACTACAGTGTCCCTTTAAAGCTGCAATTATTGGCTCGATCACATAGTCAAACCATGCACCCCTAAATATTACTCTGCAGATTCTGACCATGTCCCCTAAGCAGTGGCATTGGAAGTTAAAGGAAATCCTCTTTAGTGAACCAGCTACACAATTAATGCTGCTGGATCACATTACTTCTTATATTAGCCTCAATAATACTCCAAATATATCTCCTATCATTATGAGGGATGCCCATAAGATTGTGATGCAAGGTTTTTTTAATACAATTAGGTTCTCAAGTTAAAAGGCAACAGAAACAATGCATCTCTAACCTAACCTTACAAATACAAAAACTGGAGCTGCAGAACTCTCCACTCATTATGGTGGCACATGCTGAGCCTAAACACTTTTTAACAATTAGGTAGTAGGTTCCTTACTAAGGTTCAGACTGCACAAATCTACGATCAAAGCAGATGATGGTTCCATATTTTCCAGGATTTTCACATATTTTACAAAAAGATATAGAACTGTCCATGAGTATCTGAGCAAACATAAGAAGATTTATATCACCCATAATAAAATCTCTTATTTAGCATTACCATGGAGGAATTCTATGCTGCTGTTACAGCTACCCTTTCAGGGAGAAATCTAGGCCCAGATGGCTATACTATTAATGTTCTACTAAATAATTAGGACCCCAATCCTTTAAAGCCTTTAACTTCCTCTTAGCCAATCCCTCTCTTCCAACTTCCTTGGCAGAATCTGTAATAACCTTATTACACAAACCTAGACTTGCTAGCTTTTTTGGTAGTTATATACCAATCTGGTTTATTAGTGTTGATTTGTTAAGATTATTGCTGAACGTTTTCAACCACTTCTTCCAAGACAAGCCCAACCTGATCAATCCCCATAAACAAACTAAGGTCATGTTAATTATTTGTGCCCATTATCAAATCCGACTAGAATTCCAACACCCCAGCTATGGAGGAAGCAAAGGTTGGCTCGGGGATTATCTACATTATATCTCCATTGTTCCCTATTTCCAATAATCCCCTCTTCCCCTCATGTCTAAAAGGACTTTACTCCCAAATCCAACAAACACCTTTAATTTACAGATGTCATGAAGAGTTCCTTAATTGCCCTACTACATCATCTTGTTCTACCCCCATCACCTTCATTGATGTTTTGTTTCCATCACTTTTTATCAAGACCCTTCTTTCTAACTCTGACATAATTTCGGAGTTGACTAGATTTGAGAATATTGGCATGCGAGCTCCCAGAGCTTGCTGACCTTTGCTAACGCGTGGTCCAGGGAAGTGGATCTTTACTTGACTACTGGAGAGTGTAGGAAACTCTCCATCTTCTTAGTAGATGGCATTTGACACCTCAGGCATTAAACTGGATATATCCTAGGGACTCCAACACTTGTTGGAGATGTGATGCTGGTCTTGGCACCTCTGCACACAGATGGTGGCAGTACCTAAGGATTAGGCCCTTTACATAAAAATTATACACCCTTATTCAAACTATTACCTCCTTTACCCAGTCCTTTATGAAGCACACTCACACTTTCCTATGAAGAAAACGTGGGTTAAGCTACCCCCAAACTATTTATTACAACTCTCCACTAAGGATATAAGTTTCACTTAGTTATGTTACACTCACTCATTGTTTACCCATTTGTTAAACACAGATAAGCTGTTGATTCCTGCCCATTGGGATACCAATTAATAAAATTGTCTCTATCAAGGAATGGACTGAGAGAGTAAAAAGCAGACTTCTGGTCAAGATACACAATTCCCTTGGCTGAAATTATCATACAAATCTAACTGTATGGTCCCTATGGTCACACTTTCTAAAGTATTTTCCTTTGTATATCTTTTGCAGATGTTGATCTGGGGCAACTTACCATGACGTGGCTGGGATATCGGGTGATTCCTGAGTTAACATTCACTGATTTGAATAGCTCCTATGGTTTTCTTTTATACATTTAGCATGATAAAATTAGACTACCCTGGTGTAGTGTAGGCTGTTTGTGTTTTGTGTTGTAAGTCCTTGTTTTGTTTTTTGTTTTTTTAAATATAACTGATAGCGTATAACTGATAGCGTACAACTCTGAAACGTTGCGGTGTTCACACTGCCTGATCAATTCAAACACCAGTTCACATTAAACACCAATTTTTAAGAATGTATGTTATTTTGCAAACTTTGATTTGTAATATTTAATGTACCGGTAGGTTCTATTGCATTTTATATTACCCATTAAGTGATGACTGTACAGTTGAACTTACCTTTTTCTATTTGAAGATTAAATAGATGAACAATATTTTCATTGTGATACAAACCCTTGTGTAATCTTCCAACAAAGTGCCTTTATTATATTTCTATAATTAAACATTAAAAACTGAAAGCACAATAAACTAGCCTGAGCATAACAACCTTCTAATGAAGAAGGAACATTTTTTTTTGATCAATCTCTAATTTTGCATCAGCAGCGATCATTATCCATTCTAGTAAATCTCATATGTAGGAGAATACTTGCATCAGTAGGGTCACTAATTATTTGATTTGCAGCAAGTATAAATAACAGCCTTACATATTTGCAAATTCACACCAGATGAATCAAATCATGCAGTTCGGCTTGCAAAATACAAGGTGTTAGCAGTTACTTACAAATGAATCACAGCATGTACAGCAGATAGAAAATAATGTATACCTGATATAGTCCCCTGCTGTAAACAGGCAATTTATGTCAAGGTTTCCCTAATGTCAATTCTGTTAATATTTTACTGAAATACCATGATCTCCAATATAAGGAACACTGTGCTGAAAACAAAAGGCTTGTTTTGTCTGTTGTCAGTTTCTCATGGATATGATACAAAAAATAAAATCTTATTTATTTGTGTATTTAATGAACTTGTCTGAAAAGTACCTGCTCCAGTGCCTCCTGTGCCAACACACCGGTGCACATTATCAAATCAATGGGGTGGTGGAAATCATTTGCTTGTACACAGTACATACCCAAACCAGTACAAGAGATCCGAAATGCATTTAAGGAAATGTCTGGTTAATTGTTCTTCTTACTATCCTATGCTTATACTGGATCGCTACTCCTTATACGGTTATGTGCCCCAAACACAAGTATTAAGGCCGTTTGGGCTGTAATTGTGGGAGTGCCTTATTATTTTACTTACCTATTTAACCCCTTAAGGACCAAACTTCTGGAATAAAAGGGAATCATGACATGTCACACGTCATGTGTCCTTAAGGGGTTAAAGAACACCCCTTTCCTGGTTCCATACCGTTCGAGGTCAGTGTTTGAATGACCCCCCCACCACTCCACATTGTAAACACTTTTTCCTTCTCTCTTTTTCTTTCTTTTTTCTTATTCCTTGGTGAGCCCTCTTTATTTACAGGCCTACCGCATCGTCAGTTCCGGCACACCGCAACCGACTTGTTCTTTTTACTATCCTACGCTAATACTGGATCGTTACTCCTTATAAGGCTACGTGCCCGTAACACAAATATATATATATATATATATATATATATATATATAGTTAATACATTGTTAAACACAAATACACACATTAGTCAGGCCATAAGACTTGCTTTTCCCACAGAAATCTCACTTTAACAGTGCTCTCACTACTGCAAGGGATTCTAGGTAGGCGTATGCAAATACTCCTTTGGTATATATATATATATATATATATATATATATATACACACACATGTACATATATTTTTGCATTTGGTTGTATTTATTTGTATATCGATGTATGTACTTGTGCATATTGTATATGTACTTGTGTATACTTGTACATATACACTAATTGTGTATATGTATATGTACGTGTGTGTGTGTGTGTGTGTGTGTGTGTGTATGCTGTATATATGTCTTCATGCATATTCTGTAACTCTTGGATGGGAATTCATGCATTCTTAATCTAAGTAATTATTTTTTTTCTCTCCCCTTCTTGCACCATCTTCTGCACTGTTTGCTTGTTTTTTTCTCTCTTCCCCCTCACTCTGTGATCTTCACACAGTCAAATAAAAAAAGGTATTGCAAGATACAAATTGTATCTGTTTTTTACACATATATATTTAAAATGTAAATGTGGTGTTGCATAACTTAGGATCAAAAGCTAGATTATATGTGGCATGGTATTATTTTCCACTATGAGATGGCCTTTTGTATTTTTATTTATTACATATTTATATTTATGCAAAATTTCTGAGATGCATGTTCACTTAAACACTGACAAACACTCACACAACAGATGACACACGTAGACATAGCAAGGTATATTCACTGACACTTTTCCCATTATCATATCTAATGGAGCAAAGGGTGGTCATCTGGCTGACAGGCCAACCATAAGATAAAGAAACTGGATTTGATTATTTTGCCTCAATAGAAGGCAATCCCATTATTACTTTACTAAGAAAAAAAACTAATGCCCACCTGAGTGCACAGGCATTTTTTACACTTGCTTTTGGTATAGTGCGAACTTCATTCTGAGCTATTCCAACTTCAACTAAATAACAACAATACTTGATTTTAACATTTGAGGTCTTCCATTACAACTCTAGATGCCAGGCATATAAAGTTTCACTACCTCTTTCACCAGCAGTGAGTTTAATCTGGCTGCTGCCCTGCTCCTCCAACAGGAGATTGGCAGTGATGACATTCTACCTTCCAATCCAGTTTAAAATTGATGCAAACGTAGCAATTACTGCAAAGGCACCAATCAAATGTGGCAATCACCAATTAGATATTTTTCTTAAGGAAGAATTAGACTAATGCATCCCTTTAAAAGCTTTCAATTCTGGAAACCATCCTGGGAGTCAGCTTGATGGCTAGGGATACATCCCTTAATCAATCAATAATTCCAAATAAACGTGTTGTGTTGAAATTAGGTCTTTTATACATTGTCACAAGGGTAACTTCCTGTTACCATCACAGCAAGCTGTGTCTTTAATATCTATCTATCTATCTATCTGTCTGTCTGTCTGTCTGTCTGTCTGTCTGTCTATCTATCTACATAATACACTCAGGAAACACACACACATATATAACATGCACCAATGTCTTCCTAACATGGTTATTCAGTAAACTAGCTAGTGTCACCACTTAACTGTTATAGCCTAGATTCACAAAAAAAAATTTAAAAATCACATATTAGGAAATAATCCAGCTTTCCTTCCAGTCTCTGTTGCCCTGGTGTCAAACCCTTGCCCTATAATATATCTGACAAGGAATGCACTATAAACATAATAAAAAATGAACTTCTTCATTTTAAGCAGACATGCACCAGGCTACATTCAACATTTGAATCTCGTTACCAGATTTAGAAAACCTCAGGGTAGAATCAAGGCTGAAATGTTGACTGTTGTCTGTTGCTTATCAAGTGAAAATAAAATAGTTATTTTGTTTGTTTTAAAGTCCTATTATTTTATTTTAATTGAAGTTTGTTTTTGTGCCCCCTATATATCTGAACACTATATTGAAGCAATGATTTACAGGAATGATATAAAACATTTTTCACTCTGGCCCTGGAGGTTGGACAATTTCTTAAATTTAAAATAAACAGATCCAATAAATATAATAGGTCTGATAAATAATCACACATTATAGATTGTTTGATCTCTCGGTTTTGTTCATGATTTTCCTGTGAAGATAATTAACCACTTTGTTTAGATAAGCTGTGGCTTTGAAAATATGTAATTGTATACATGGCAACCTTAATAAATCCAACCAGTGCTCTATCTCAGACTGTTCTGTTTTAATTGTTGTTGTTGGTCCATACTCTATAACAGGGGAGGCAACCTTCAACCTGTAAAAGCATATGGGAGATGTAATCCAAAACATCTGAAATACCGAAGGTTGCCTTGCTATGCTCTATATCAGGGGTAGTTAACCTTTTTCTACCAACCGCCCACTAATGCATCTTTCTTGATGGAAAAATTTCCTTACTGCTCCTTCTTTCTCCTTTTTTACATGTACTTTGCTCCTTCTTTCTCCTATTCTACAAATATTCTGCTCCTTCTTTCTTCTATTCCACAAGTAATCTGCTCCTTCTTTCTCCTATTCTACAAGTACTCTGCTCCTTCTTTCTCCTATTCTACAAATACTCTGATCCTTCTTTCTCCTTTTTACAAGTACACTACTCCTTCTCTCTCCTATTCTACAAATACTCTGCTCCTTTCTTCTATTCTACAAGTAATCTGTTCCTTCTTTCTCCTTTTTACAAGTACTCTACTCCTTCTTTCTCCTATTCTACAAGTACTCTGCTCCTTCTTTCTCCTTTTTACAAGTACTCTCCTCCTTTATTTTATCCCTTTTTGTCTATTTTTCTTTCGTTTTTTAATTTTTTTTGATATTTTCCTTTTTATCTCCTTTTTTTAATGATTTTCTTTTACCTTCCTTATGGCAATGTACAAAAGAAAGGCTGAGCTAGTTAGCCCACGTATTATTATTAACCAACAACAATTCTCTCCTTGTCCTGCCTATAACTTTTCTTTCTCCTATTTTACAACTGCCCTGCTCCGCTTCTGCCTGTCCCTGCTATCGTGCGTCAGTTCCCACTCCTCCCCTTTCTCTTCCCACGTGTTACACGCCCGCCCAGCCTCTCAAAAAGGATGATTTAGCATCTTAGCTTGTTGTGCCACCGAAATCCCTACCGCCCACCTGGAATCCTGAAATGCCCACTAGGCCAGGACCAGGTTGACGACCCATGCTCTATATAGTCAATCGGCTGTTTTATCTACACAGATCCAAGTCTTCAGCTAGACAGTCTTCATCCATTGGTGGCTGAACCTGACAAGAAGAATTTTTGCTCGCAATATCTTTATATAGCATATCACCATTGTAATTGGCATATTAATATCACTATTTAAAATTGAACCAGCAGTAACTAGGAGTAAGTGCTGTGCAAAAAGGCAGTGTATCTATATTAGCAATGGCTAGTTTTTCAAGTAATAAAATATGTCTGGAAAA
Organism: Pelobates cultripes; assembly: GCA_933207985.1. Lineage (NCBI taxonomy): Eukaryota > Metazoa > Chordata > Amphibia > Anura > Pelobatidae > Pelobates > Pelobates cultripes. Next base: position 110,319,257 of record OW240918.1, read on the forward strand.
AAATTAAATTGATAGATTAATTATATGTAAGAAAAAAAATGCATTTTTGGACCCAAAGTTTCCTTTTAATCATTACTCATGTTTAAGTTTACATATTTATATATGCTGAAAACAGACATGTGTCCATCAAGTTTATCCTTTTTCACATCTGTTTTTGCTGTTGATAAAAAAGAAGGCAAAAAACACAGTTTGAAGGAAACAATCATTATTGACCCTAAAATGGCAGTCAGATTTATCCTTGGATTAAGAAGGTATTACCCCACATATTAATAATTATATTCCTGAATATTACATTTTTGCAAGTATGCATACAGTTGCTGTTTAAACATCTGTTCAGACTCTGATAAAACCACTTCTTAAGACAGAGAATTCCACATCCTTATTATTCATAGCGTGAAAATACCTGTTCTCTGCCTTAGATTAAATCTCCTTTCTTCCAGTCTAAATGCATGACCTTGTGTCCTATGTATAGTCCTGTTTTTAATAGAATTCCAGACAATGGTTTGTATTGGTCCTGAACATATTTGTATAATGCTATTATATTCTCTCTGAGGTGTCATTTTTCTAATCTAAAGAGATTTAAATGTGTTAATCTTTCTTTATAACTAAAATAAAAGCTTATATGTTAATTTACTATGTACTTAGTAGTGCATAGGTTTTTTTTAGACCCATCTCTGTTGTGCATACACGTTTATTTTCCAGCAGCATAAAAAGAGTTTATTTGTTCAGGATCCACATTTATACTCACATGGACTGGCTTGCCAATATTTCAAATATATAAATGTACAACTCACCAAATTACAAAGTGGAATAGCATTGGTCTAAAGCATGCGGTAAAATACTTTAAAAAAAAATAAATAATCAAAAGTCATTTTAGACAAGTAAGACATTTGGTTGTAAAAGAGAATTTGTGAGTGCTATTCCAGTTTTACTCAAGTCAAAGTAAAATTTTGATTACCGTATATACTCGAGTATAAGCCGAGTTTTTCGGCACATTTTTTGTGCTGAAAAACCCCAACTCGGCTTATACTCGAGTCACTGTCTGTATTATGGCAATTTACATTGCCATGATACAGACTGGGGGCTGGCAGCGAGCGCTTACCTCTCCTGCAGCTCCTGTCAGCTCCCTCCTCCTCCGCGCCGGTCCGGTCAGCACCTCGGTCAGCTCCCAGTGTAAGTCTCGCGAGAGCCGCGGGGTCATAGTGCGGCTCTCGCGAGACTTACAGTGTGAGCTGAGAGAAGAGCTGCACGGACCGGCGCGGAGGAGGAGAGAGCTGACAGGAGCTGCAGGAGAGGTAAGTAACAGCTCTGCCAGCCCCCCTCCTCCCCCCACTGAACTGCCAATGCCACTGGACCACCAGGGAAGGAGAGCCCCCCTCCCTGCCATGTATCAAGCAGGGAGGGGGGACGACAAAATAAATAAATTAAAAATATATAAATAATAATAATAATAAAAAAAAATAATATAACAAAAAAATTTAAATAATATTAATATATAAATAATAATAATAAAAAAAATAATATAACAAAAAAAAATTAAAATAATATAAAAAATTTTTTTTATAAAAATGCCCACCCCCCCACCAAGGCTCTGCCACACAAACACACACTGCCTCACACACACACACACTGCACTCATACACACACACTGCATTCATACACACACCCTGCATTCATACACACACTGCACTCATACACACACTGCATTTATGCACACACACTGCATCACACACACACACTGCACTCATATACACACACTGCACTTATACACACACTGCATTCATACACACACTGCATTCATACACACACCGCACTCATACACAAACACTGCATTCATACACACACTCTGCATTCATACACACACTGCATTCATACACACACACTGTAAATAAATATTCAATTAATATAATTTTTTTAGGATCTAATTTTATTTAGAAATTTACCAGTAGCTGCTGCATTTCCCACCCTAGTCTTATACTCGAGTCAATACGTTTTCCCAGTTTTTTGGGGTAAAATTAGGGGCCTCGGCTTATATTCGGGTCGGCTTATACTCGAGTATATACGGTAATTCCTTTTTAAAAGTGCTGAATCTCTAGAGAGATGGTTGCTTAGAATTTCTGCTGTACAGAGGATTTAAACCTTCTTAAGGGAAAGCCTTGAGCTCCTGAGATTGTTTTGTTTTGCTTTTTTTTTTTTTGACTAATAATTTATTAAGCTTCAAAATATTCACCAATGCTTTCACTTTTTGAGCAAAATAATTTTTAGTTTCCAGTTTCCTAAGATGTATTCTTTTGTAAAGTACAAAAATCAAACAAATGTGTTTATACTTACTGACTTAATTGGGATATGTTTATTTATGGTAGGATAATAAGTAGACTTGGAGATTTGGTTTAGCACAGTCAAATTCTGAGCCTCCCCATGTCCTAAACCTGAAGCAACCAAAATGGCCAAAGATCAAGCCTTTTTGGTTGCTTCGGGATTCAAGGTTAATCCTTCACCAATTGGTAGCACTCACAACTAGAATGTAAATTGTTAAAAACTTCCTGTGTGGATCATTATGACCCTCACATTCTACCTCCCACATGCCCCCACTTGCCATGCTGTGCATGGAGGTAAATCTGCTAAACAACAGCAGTCAGTGGCTGCTTGTTATAATAAGAGACTAGAAATTAGGCAGCTATTGCTGTCCACTCATAATTAATTTACCCTCCTCCATGCCCCAAACTGTGGGTATATATCAGGTGAAGGCTTCAATTTAAAGATTGGGAAGTGGACAGATCAATGTCCACCCACTGTACCCACACAGAGGGGGCATCAATTAAAAAAATAAAGTGAGGTGGGCATAGTTCCCCCCTTGTGCTCACAAGGCAGGGCTCTAATTAAATATTATGCAGGGGAGACATAGTGTCTACACCCCTGGCAAGCAGGTGGAGGCTATAATTAAAATGAACAAGGGGACCTAATTTCTCCTAATTTAACCCTGAATCACAAAAAATTAAAACATCTTGTAATTTGCTGTTTCAGTTTAATTGTAATTAGAATACAGGGTGGCTCAGTATTTGGATTTTTGGCCAGCCGAATCACGATTCTTCTGTGAATAAATCTACAAGCCTAATTATAAGCCTCTAAGTCTTTTTTTTATTCTTTACTATTGATCATCCACTAGTACAAAAGTTTAAAGTGTAGGGGAAGGGCTAGTTAGGTCTCTATGTGCAGCCTAAGTTCTGCTCAGAATTGGGAGTCATATAGAGTCATATTCACCAGGTGATCGGGTCATTGCTGCCAGGGTTAAAAAAAAAGTTGATTTACTTACATTTCAGTCCTCACTGGTCTCCTCTTTGCAGCTCCGCCTCTTTGATGATCTCAGCAAATCTGATTTTTTTCCACAGGAAAACATTGGAAAGCTAGTGAGCATGAGCAGCAAAACACCAAGCTGCACCAATCAGATGGTCTCTTGAGACCATGTGACTAAAAAACAGAGTTTCACTCTGACATTTTATGAAAGTACTTGCCACTGTGACAGCCGCGGGAGGCAGGTTAACTGTGCAATGTAAACATTGCAGTTCATGGAGGATGGCAATGTTTTCAACTGCAGAGTTAACATATTAGTTGTCTTTTTTAGGAAAGATGTTAGCTGAGATATAGTTCCCAGAAACATCTGCTATGCTTTCTAGGGACAGGCATAAAGGTGTTATTTTGTCCAGGGTAAAACACTTGTTCAGATTAAAGAATAGAGAAAAGGGTTATACACACATCAAGGAACCATCAAGAAGATTGTATTAAAGAAAGTAAACGTTAGAATGGGGACCAGAACTATGCAACATTTGGCATGAAAACAAATTGAAGAAAATTATAAAGGCTCAAACCTATAACATGTATAAAAGTTGTGTTGTTGTTTGAAGTGTCCCTTTAAATAAAACTTATCAATTCAAGGATTCTTTTATTACAGGAAAATATAAATTTATACTTGTCTTGTAACTATTAAATCTTTTTTTGACACATTAAATTATTTGACGTGAACCTATATAACCTTTTTTTAAGCAATTAACATCACCTCAGGAGTTATTTGGCTGCCTTTAAAAAAAAGGTCAAGTTGTGGTTATATGGGGAAGATTTAACTATGTTTGAAAAACTATATATCATGCTATCATTTTGCCCTTATAAAAGTCATTATTTTATGATTTATTACTTTTTCATATATATATCACTGAGAAGAGTGAAATGCCAAGCGTGTAATCATTTTGTTTTGCCAATTCCTTTCTTGTTGGGTGTCTTTTATAAAAATGCTTATATAACATGGTTTCATTGTGGAAAAAAAAATACATAAAGTGAAGCTGTCGTAGAAGTAAAATTTTGTAGTTTATAAAACGTCAATTCTTGTTTGGATAGAGTACTAGCTCGTAAGTCTATATTATATTTTTGGACAAGAATAGGAACGGTAGTCGACAGTTCTTCATCTGTTGTTGGTTAGTAATATGTTGTTAAAATTACTTTTTTTAGGACAAACAAATATTTTGTCTAAATTAAAGGAACACTATAGGCACCCAGACCACTGAAGCTCACTGAAGTGGTCTGTATGCAGTGTCCCTGTTACCGTTAGCCCTGCAATGTAAAACATTGCAGTTTTAGACAATCTGCAATGCTTACATCGCAGAACTAAGTCAGCCTCTAGTTGCTGTCTATCAGACATCTGCACTGGGATTGGGTAAGTAAATAATTTTTTTTTACCGTATTAATCCAAGTGTACATATATATATATATATATATATACACACACACACACATGTCATACAAAGCATATATGCACAGTATTTATTTACTAAAAGAAAAAGAGATGATTAAATATGGATAATTAGGTTGTTTTGATATATCAAACTAATAAGGTTGTGTTTAAATTATTATTATTTTTATAACGCCAGCAAATTCCATAGCGCTGTAAAATGGGTGGCCTAACAGACACGTAATTAAATCATAATTAATTCAACACTGACAATAGGCATGCTATGAAGTAAAATAACACAAATCTTGAAATATCTGTATAGTTACTAAAACCTCAACTGATGTTACAGCAATATGCTTACAAGCTAGTGATTTCCTGTTTGTTTTAATCAACAGAAAAAAACGCTGAATGAAAGTTGTCAACAAAATAACTATTTGAATTTATGATAATGATTTACTTGCATTAACATGCAAAGACGTGTGTTTATGTAAGCATTGTTGAAATTTGCAAGGCATGTACTTTTACGCAAAAAAGAATATATGTTAAATTCTTAGATTCTAAAACATTTGTAAATTTCGTTACTTATCATTTAGACACATAATTAAATTATAGCAAAATGAGTATGATTCGAAATACAAGTTTAAAAATATGTTAGTTTAATATGTAGCAATGAGCCAGGCTTCCATACAATAAAGACATCTATTCTGAAAAGGTCAAGTTGCTCTGATTTAGCAAATACCTTGCACAATGTTGGATGAAATTGCCACTATGGAAAACAATCTTCAAGTTTTTTACTCACAAAAAACAATCACCTGTTGCAAAGATAGACTGTACGTACCTTAAATAAGTTCACTTCCAAATAAAACTCACTACCATTTGCTGATGTTCTAACTTTACAAACTAGAATTAGATGACCCCTGGCAACTCTGAGCAAATAATTTAAAAGGATCAAAGAATTTACTTAATGTATATAATTTAATTTAAAGAATACATGTTTCCGCTTCCTCCCATTCCCATACTTCATGCATGACAGGCATTTCCTTTCTTAAAAAAAAAAATAAAAAAATAAAAAAAATAAAAAAAAATATATATATATATATATATATATATATATATATATATATATTCTAAACCTCATGACCACTACAGTGTGCTCAGTGGCCAGCTAATTTGCAGAGAGTGTCAGATGATTGCTCTCAGCCAATCATCTAAGCCTTACACATCTGGGCTTAGCTCAATGCAGAGAGTTTCTGAGTTTAATAGAGGCAGTGACCACTTTGCGAACACCAAGTGAGAAGTGAAATCATTAGCAAACAGTTTGACTATTTACAATGGAGAGGGCTCTCCCGACACCATAACCACATCAGTGCACTGTAGTGGTTATGGTGCTTGGTGTGTTCCTTTAACTAATCTATAAAAATAAAAAGTGTTCCACATTGCAATGTGCCTGTAATAATGGGTTATAAAGATACATAGATCATAAAATCTGTTTTGCCTTTTTTACTATAAAAATGGGGCTTAAAGCTGAAAAGAACATTTTATACTAGTAAAATGGTTGAATTATACATGCAGCAAAAATAGAAGAATCCACTGCCAACTATAAAGAACTACTCTTCCTATGATAACATTAATTCTAAAATGGAATAAATTAAAGTATAATGAATTAATATTCTTCAATTCCTTGTAAAACAAAAGAGGTAGGAAACTAGGGCATGAATATTTGGTGATGATTGAGTGCCTTTGTAAACTTTTTGACGGCTGATGTTGCTAAGAAGGCTCTCTTTAGGACATTTCTCCTTTTTGTGAAGTTAACTTGTTTTTCTGGCAATGTATTTTTCCACATGGATTATCTGCCAAGCACAAACATGCTTTAAATTGCTAAAATGATGATTTTCTAAATCATTTTTATGTATTTTCTTGAAATGCAGTGGGAGCCCCTCAGTGAATATTTTCAGAATAGATTTGAATACATTCACTGGAAAATGAATATGATGCTGGTTTATTTTAGTTTCTTAGGATAATCATCATGGTTTCATTTATTTATACTGTGGCAAATTAACAGACCGATTACATTAAAATAATTAATAAAGGTTCAAAAGTCAAAGGCACAAATTCACTGGTACTTCATAAGACACAAATACACATCAAGTCATCCTCAAGACACACACACATAAACCCTCTACCCTCAAATTAGCCTAGTTGGCAAAAGAAGAAATAAAAGAGATCATCCTTGTCCCCTCTCTCATCACCATCCAAATCTCTGTCAACATTTTATATCAGCTGTCATTGCAATGGTAGATGTTCTACATGGGCAGCCTGACTGCTTTAATACAGAGTTGAAAATGCTGGAATTCTCCCTGGTGTGATTACATGTTCAGAGTACCAAGTACCAAGTGCTCAGTACTTTCTTAACAGCAAAAAATGTACTTGACAGTTTATGGCAGCTGAGTTTAGTGTCAACTTCAAAAGAGTGGATGTAAAACACTCTCTTCTCGTCATGACAAGGAGAATGAATGGCCATGTTACCAGCCAGTTTGATAGCCAGTTAGTTGCAGTGCTTGGGTAAAACAACTGTATTTCCTGCCTGGAACCTACCTCTTTTTATTCTTCCCATACTTTTACTTCTTTTTCTAATATATGTGATAATAAAACGTTTTCCACTTTTAGAAAGCAATTATCCCAACCCATTCTATCCCAAAACTGCACATTCTTGTCTCTCATCCTTCTACTAATTTAGTTTTTAACCAGTTGCACCTCTTATATAAAACCATGACTCATTCAAGGACTCTATTTGTACACCATTCGAAACTGATTCCTTTGAGCGTGTCTTTACTTTCAATCCCAAACCACTTGACCAAATTGCTACCTTCAACAAGTTTCCAAACAATGTTTTCCAAAACCTCTATCAAGTTTTATTCTCCCTTACTGTATATTTCTGTATTCCAGTCTGACTTTTGTCTTTTTCAACCTTCAGAAACCCCACTCCTCAGTCTATAACCTCCTTCCTCCAGCATGGCCTTCCATACACCCTTTATTTATTTTTTTATTACTCTGTTGCTCATAATACAGTTATTCATCCTACCCTTATATCCCTAATAATCTAAAGTTGTTCTATCACATGGCTCTATATTAACTTTAACAACTAATATAAAAATATATATTATATACAGTCTGGTATGTTTAATGTTAAATCTACCCATTACTCTGTGACAAACACATGTCCTCCATGGCATCTAGATGCCATTTCAACCTCTTTAATACACTAAACATCTTATTTTAATTGTTTTTCTTGCCTTTTTTCAACACCCTGTCATCTGTCTTAAAATTCAAAACACGCCTAACACTCAAACACAATTTTATCCACAATCTTGCACGTCCCTGCCTTACTTATTTCATCACTACTGATACTTAGCAGAGAGGATGTTTAACATAAATAAATCATATTACATTAATGTGTATAAGGTCATAATATCAAAAACAGTTCTTTAGTTTACGCTACTTTATGTACCGAGTCATGATTTTCAATTGGCATGACTCTCAGATAACCATGCACAAGTCTGGTTATCACCTTATCATATGTTTGAGATGTATCATCCACTGTACTAGAATGATAAAATGAACTTTTATGATTCATTTTCATTGTGTGAATACCATAAAGGACAGAGATGATCTCTTTTGATATATTTCCACATATCCTTGAAAAAAATGTGGTAGATATCTTGGATGATACTAACTTTTATATTATATACAAGATGTAACTTGTCCCAGTTATATGAATGTTTTTGTTCTTTTAGGGGTTGTTTTTCTAATCAAATATCTTGTACAAGGTTGTAAAGAAACAGTCAAATACATGATAAATAAGATATTGAGTATTAGTATCGAACATGTGTATTAATAGCGATCACTATTAATGGTGGGTCTAATGAGTGATTAAAAGAGAACACCTGAAGATTAATACAAATTATATTTACATGTTAAGAAATATGCGATCTTGATTTTTCCACCTCATACACACAGGAATAGCACTATACAGGTGCCACACTACACCTATAACTATGATTTGGGAACACGATGGAGAGAGATGGAGGTACAGATGTAGTTGAACTAATTACAAAGTCTTCTTCTCCAACTTATTGGATCCACCATGCATACTTAATGCATGAGCAAATTTTGTTTTATTCATCAGATCCATATCCAATAGTGTGTGTAGGAGTAAAGATCTGTGCATCCTCTGACAGATCTTTTCTTTGTTACTTTTCTATGTTCTCCCATGTTGGGGTCTCCTAATTAAAATTAACTTAAACTTAAGAAGTCTATGAAGAAGTCTATGAAGAAGTGCATCATGTGTGGTAGATGACACTGATCTATGTAGATGACACTGATCTCTGTACCCTTTTGTACACAACTTGAAGATTCCGGTACAACGAAAATGCTCGAGTAAAACTTGTAAAACATTCATTGAGGACGAAGTTTGAGCAATGCAAAAAAGAACCCTAAAAATACTATTGGAATTGCGTCTTTGAGCATCATTCCAGAATCTCTCTGTCTATATACGTGCATAATTTGTGCATTGATGATATCCCACTGAGATTAAGTACTTTAATTTTCTCTGATGAGATTAAGCAGTGTGTAGCTCATTTCATTGTATAATTGACATAAACAATTAAGGATATAACTTCACTTAACGGCAATGTATGTACTTTTAAACCCATTACTTTTTTACACTGTATTGTTTTGTGTCATTGCAAAAGAGGTTTGCAGCTTTACCAACATTACAGAAAAAATGGATGACTTGTAAAATACATTGGCGGGGTAACATTTTTAAAAGTTAATAACTGAGATGGTTAAAGGAAATGTAAAAATATAAATTTTCTCTCTCCAGTGTAATTAGTTCGCAATTATCTTCATAAAAATATAAAATTGATAGATATCTGAAACATTTTTCCTTAAACGAAATCTTAGTATATAGTGTTCTTGAAATTTAAGTACATTATTTTGAATTTTTGAATTTAAGGCACAACAAACATAAATGTCTCATTTTTATGTATGTGTATGTCCTTGCAAGGCATTCCACTGTCACTGCTTCCCTGCACACAGATACATGTAACTGCAACAATTTGCAAAATGTGATATTTCTATAAGTCTGTAAGAGATATCACAAGAGGAAGATTGTGCTCCCCTCTGTCCAAGTACGTTTAGAGCTTGTGCCTACTGAGCTGATACATCCTATTAAGTCCCCCACCTCCACTTACAGACTCCTACACAGTAGAGGCATATATTGTATAGCTTCAGTCAGAAAACTGTTTCATATTTTACAATGAACAAACCTGCAGATCAGGGCTGGATTACATAGGCCAAAACCTGTGTTAAGCAGGGATTTATGGAATATGTTATGTTCCCATTGAAGGAAATGAGACAGCTTGAATTGGTTACCAGTTTGCTACTTCCTACACTGAGCAGTGTTTACTGCTGAAAGGCAATCTGTAAGCAAATGTAGACATTTAAAAATATTTTTATTTTGTTTTATAAAGACAGACAGATCATTTGACACTCTTTACCTTATGTCCTTCTTAGATGAAGAGGTTAGAGAAAAAAACAAAAAACACAAGTTGGGAATTTATGTCTTATATAATTGAATGCAAGACATTGCAAAGATTTCGGTCTGCAATGGGACCTGGAGGATTGACTTGCATTCACGTAATCTCTCAAAGGGATCACACAGTGTTCCAACCATATAAAAATCACTATATAATTATATACCATTGGCACCTGGCCCCCTCAAGTCTTCATAAAATGAACACAAAATTTTCAGATAGATGTTGGAGGGGCTGTGAAGGCCTAGGTATGCTTTCACATATCTGGTGGCACTATGCAAAACTGCAGCTGTTCTGGAAAGGAATACATTCATTGATTAAAAAGATTGATCCATCAATTCATTCCATTCTATTCTGAGGTGGTTTTATTGAAAAATCTCCCAAAGACATCCAGGAAATTAGATAGAAACATTCACATTGCGGCCACGTCGAACATACCTTGTCATTGGAAGTCTTTTACTTTACCATTAAATAAGAAAGCCTTGATTTTAGTGCCCGATAGCAAAAGGTATAAACGAGCTTTGCGGCACCCCTCACCTCAAAAGGTAAATGTGTAATTCCATTGGGACGCTTGGGAAAGTGATATATGTAAAAAGTTTCTCCTGTAGACAAGTTCACACACCCTGCTAAATATTGGTATACATTATATTTAGACATACAATTGGTTATATTTTCTCTGTATTATATTTTAACACAAACAAATCCACTATTTTATTATTTTGCTTTTGGGTAGTAACCTTTAACTCCCTTTTTTATTTATTTTTTAATATTTCTTCACCTTCCCTTCTTATTTTTACTCATGTTTCTATTGTTAAATGTCGCTTTCTTTATGTCCCAAATGAATGTAAAATATATCTTTCAAAATACTGTTCAATAAAAATTATTTGAAAGGAAAAAATTAAAAAAAGAATCTTGGTAAAAAAAAACGTTTAAAGCTGGTATGGATCATTAGAAGAAGATAAAAGCAAACCCACGACCTATTAATAGTTGCTCTGCATTTTATAGAGCACATTAAAGGATTTCCATGCTACATGAGTAATTAGGTCTCATGTAAATATGAGTTGGGGCTTATACTTTTTAAAGACTAATCACAGATTGATATGTGTCTGTGAAAACACTCATCTTTTTGTTTCTAATTAGGGATGGGTGTAAAAGTTACTGCCAAGTTTGTTAGCTATTATCTTTGCAAATCATTTTACCATTTTCACACTTGATTCATTGCCGATTTTCAGATGGCATGTCACTTTACTTCCCTTTTAATGAAAAGCAAAACTGAAGAGGCATTACAACATAGAAGAAGACAAAACAATGCCTATTAGACAAAACACACATATAGCACAAATATAGCAACTGCTCAGCTATTACTGTCCAGTCACTAGTAACATACATCTCAAGCCCCCTCTCCTCAATTTACAGAAGGGGTGAACAGATCACTGTCCACCTCCATGCTCCAACTGTGGGGCTAATATATATTATATATATATATATATATATATGTATATATATATATATATCATACTGCTGGTAGAGGATTTAAAAAAAAAATGTGTGGGACCACCGGGGCACATGAATAACTAGTGGCTCAGTGAATGACTTCTAGTCTTCTGCCAAAGGCCGTAAAGGCACCCCCGGAGGCCTCTGAGTACGTGCTTGTGTAATTTCAGTGGGACTCTGACAAGTCTGCACTATTGGAGGCTGCAAGAGTATCCCCCTCACTGGCGTTTGAGGTCTCACAGCTGTCATTCTACATGGATCTCTCAAGATCAACCATGCAATTGCGACAATTGCTTCGTGCTACTACAAAGCTATCGAGAGAAGCTAAAATCCCATATAGATGGGGCCCACATAGCTTGATGGCAGAGAAGGACAGCAAGAAGCTCCCTCTCACACAGCTTTGTGATGCACTGACCTTCCTTAATGCATTGGGGATTCCGGCTGAAGCTCCTCCATCTCAGAACCGCAGGCACTGGTCAGTTAACACGATCACACCATTCGTCCCTGGAAGGGTCATGATCGGGACGACAGACCCTCCTGCTTGAAAACGTCCAAACTCATATCTGTTTCTATATTATGCAAATAACTTTTTTCCCCATGTTTTTATATATACTTTTTGCATTCCTAAGCTGTCTTACTCAGCTCATGCTAAGCAACACTTCCCCCCAATACCACCTCTCCAGTGCTATATTCTTTGCATAGATGCAGTTATATATGAAAGCCCATGGCACGCATAACACACAGCATATGCCATCACAATGTTATCTGATGGAGAATAACGCATTCAATACTGAGGCTAGTTTTGTTCCATTATTTCAATTTTGTGTTTTATTTAAATCAAAAATCTCAACTCACGTATACTCATAATATGTTGGTTGTTATGCACCTCTGTTTAAATTTACATGCCAATTGCTTTTCGTTGTGCCTGCACAAAGCTACCTGGTGCTCTTGTACTGCTTTTCTACGTGATATGAGCAAAAATAAATACAAAAAAAAAGAATATTATAAAGGTTACTGTACTCTCAGGCAACAATTCATTATATCCTAATCAATAAAAAAAAAACAGTTTTTTTTTTTGTTAATGTAGTTATAACATTCATCTGCTCAAAAGAAAGTTTTGTGGGACATTAACCCACATTAACATAATTTTACCAACATTCACCTATCACTATATAATACGTGTTACATTTTAACCACCGTGAAATTCAAGGCATTAATACATTTCCTACTTCCCCAAGCACATTATTAAATCACAGGGGAGCTTAAATATAAACATCAATTAAAAAAGCAAGAGTGTGAACAAATGTCTCTTGTGGGTGGATTGATTTAAAAGTGACTTCACAAAAAATGTACACAATCCATTTGAAGTAAGACGCATGGGTCTCTACCTCATATACACGTCTTGAAGGGAGAGCCTCACAGCCTACATCCTTGAAGGCACCCAGGTATCAGCACTCTTCATGAGGTGTTCCAACTTTCAGAAGCTATGGCACTTCTGTAGATGGTCGACTGGGGAACAGGGCCACTTCTTCAACCTTCCCTCAATGTATGGGACATCGATGATGGTGGGTTTGTTTTTCTTATTACAATAAATTGGGCAAGGTATATGAATATTTGCGTACTGTGTAAAGTAGCAAAACGTTTCTCAGCAGAAATAGGTGTTTGTGCTTCAAAATGGGTGAGTGGTTTGGTGGATTTACTGCTGTAACATTACTTTCTAACATTAAGAAGCACTGCACAGTGCTTGATGGAACACAGTCAGAAAAAACCCCCATAAAATAGGATTTTCTTTCTCCAGTTAACAAAACAAAGCTACTAACAACTGTATATGGATAACCTAGTCTTATGTTAGAAATAATGACAAATGCCTGCCGGTCTCTAATCTCCCACTCAAAGTTGTCTCAAGTGCCTCTGACAATAGCTGCTATCTAAATTCAGCTGCAAGCTAAGCCTATGTCACTCAATGATCCAGGCTAAGAAATAAAAACTTTTCTTTCTTTCTTACCGAAAACCACAGTCCCCAAACGAATGTGTTCTTTTCTCCCACGAGATTCTGATATTTAGCAACTTACAAACTATAATTTCTGTCGATTACCTGATTGCCCCAATTTTGGCTAAATTGCAGTTTGTCCCGAAATGAATCTACAAGTCCAGTTTTTTTATGCACACAATTTATTTTTATATGAAGTGGAGCACAGAGAATAAAATTGTTACACTGCTCCACATTCTCATGTGAATGTAATGGATGCAAATCAACCATTGGGGCTACAAAGACATCTTGTAATAGATACATATTCCATGGAGATATATCTGGAACCACAGACAAAAAAACTAGAACAGCAGGACATGAGTCACAAATCAGTAAACTGCATCACACAACAGAATTAAAACTACAAATTGTTCTGTTTACAGATTAATTTCATGATCAACTTTTATATTTGTGCTCAAATATGATCTCAAACATAAAATGAAATATATAAAGATAAATACATTTACTGAGACCTATCAGCTGTCATAATCTGTGGAACATGTAGAATATTCCCTGAATGCAAGTGATTGATTGCTAAATGTTCCTGTTATGTGAGAGCAACCAAATTCATCAGTGTGTCATTTCCAAGGCTGTTTGCATAACAATTATCCATTACTAAAGGCACAAACAGCGTCTCACAATGGAATAACAAAGAGAATCGTTAGCACCTAATTAATGTTCATATTACACATCGCAAGTCAGAACTAATAGGGTCTCAACACAACATATTACCCTTGAGCAAAGAATTCAAATCCCAAGAAAAACATTAGCTGAAATATATTTACAAAAAATTTTAAATGGCTACATCTAGTTGGTGGATTACTCATTTTTCAGGCTAGACATTTAGGGATTTAGGGGAAGGCAAAACACATTTGTTTTGTTGTTTATTCAGCTACACTGGTAATGCAAATTTCAAATTTAATTAGACAAATAAAAAGGCAGAGAAAAAGAAGGTTGTTCCTAACCTAGACACTGAGTAAAGGCAAGCCATATTTATCAGAGAGTATATAGGTTTTTGTGTTATCTTCCTTCTGAAACAAGTTTGCACTAATCCCATCAGCTTGCAATCCCTGTTTAAATTAAAAAACATTGGGTATTTTTTACTACTACACTGGTTGATCCATGTGCAGCCTCTACACCTGGGTTACAAAGGAATTGGCAACCATATCTGACATATATTTTAACTTGTAACTTGAAATCATATTCTCTTAAAATTTAGGAAGTGAAAACAAGTGGTTAAAAATAGATGAAATGGCTAATATCGAGTACTCCGATAATAAACAGAAAACAGATTCAATGCATATATTCAAAATGGTGCTGTACTTTACCATCACATACAAATTGGAAACATTAAGCTTAGAAAACGTTACTCATGCTTTGTAACACTCCATAGCACCATGAGTTACACTTTGAAGTGAGATTAAAGATGAACTCTTTGGAAACCACACCATTAAATAAAACATGAAAAATCACCTATAACCTGTGCTAACCTTTTATTTCATGAGATGCTCATTTACATTTTTATGAAATATTTTAGCAAATGACATCATATTCCAGTTTATACAAGGCAAAGCTATGGTACACAATGCAGAGGAGAAATTGAAACAGTATTCAAATTTCCTCTCTCATGAATTCTTTCTCGTTAATGACTGTCAGGTGCAAAGGGCATAACGTATGACAATGATTGACAGGAAGCTACGGAGGCATAGAGTGTATGATAAAGAGGTGTGGGTTTCCATATTTAATTTTATTTTTTTAAATTAAACATAATATAAAAAATCGTTGAATGTAATAGTGCCCTTTTAGAGAGCCATAATATTTATTGTCACGGTCTGTGGGCTAGCCTCTGAATAAAATGTAATACATTCAGCATCGTTATTCCAAGTACGTCCAAGCTTTGCACAACTCTGGAAAATAACCAGCATTAGTGTTTAAATTATAGCTTCAAACAGTTGAAGAGATACACACAGTCTAAAAATTCAAGTTGAGACAAATCTGCCTAAGTATGTGAATATTTATCATTAGCAACTGGTTGAATCTCCTTGAGCAGTAATAATTCATGCAAATGTTATCAATACCTGTTGATCAATTGTGCAGATTGAAATTGGATAAGATCAATATTTTTTGCCATTTCAATTTTTTTTCTTTTGTCATTCAACTGCAGTAATGCTTGTGTTTTTAGAATCATTACTGTTTCAAGTTCTGTTTCCTTCAAATTATTCTTGAAATGTACAGTTTCTTCACTGGGTGCACTGCCTCTGGATCCTGAGACTTAAAAACAGGTACTAATCATTGATACTCCTAACATCATGTTTCACATTTCAGATGTGATACTTGATGTTGAATATAGGGTTTGTTTCTGGACACTTCTTGTGTTTTTTTTTTTTTAAGTTATACATTTGTTAATACTTTGATCCAGCAGTCATCTTGGCCATCCTAGTGGTCTTAGGTGAAATGAAGATTGTAGGGCATGTTGTTTGTAAACAGCAATTATTTTCTTATTATCCTTGCACATTCAATTCTCATGTTTATTCTTTTCCATTTGGTTTACAAGACCAAACATTGTAACAATCCAAAACATGCCTGAACATACCAGATCATTTTAAATCTTGTGCATTTGTTAACATCTGCAATACTATATGTGTTGCTCATTGAATGATTTGTTGTATAGCAACAACAGGAACATGTCATAGTTGTGTAAGAATTTCCTAAATTTGCTTCAGTTTTAAGATAGTGAGGTTCCAGGCTTCACCCATTAAATTTCACTCCACTCCTTATTTCTATAAATCCAATTTATCCACCTTTTTATCTGTTGAGATCATATCATAATCAAAATGGCCATCAAAAACCATAATTTTAATTTCATTATTTATTTAATCGCAATGTGTGTGGCACACCTCTGTAATGGATTTAAATATATTGCAAATAATATATAAAAATGGAAACCTCAGAGAATCTGGCAGAATGCTTCAACTGTCTCAACAAGTGAAATAAATGTCGTTTGTCAAAGTTTTAAAAAGGAATATGCACAAAATCTATTGGGATATTTATAATATGAAATTAAATTTAATTAAGAACATTAATTCGTTGAAAATATAACCATCAATTGCTAATTACAATACATTTAATATTAAATTAAAATTAAAAACATGAATTAGTTGAAAAAATAGCCATCATCTGGGGATTGAACTCAAGCCCACATCTCTACCTCCAGGCAACTGTTTAAGGATTGTTATAAACTATTATATAGGACGTCCAGGCTCAGACATCCCCCTGTTGATTAAATGGCTCTTCATATTTCAACTCTTGGAGCAGGCTGAATATGTTTCAAGTGGGCATTCTGGGCATTCTCTCAAATGAGTCTCAGCAAAATATCCAAACAACCATCATTTCTTAGCAAAGACAAAAAGGGAATTGGAGACATACCCGAAGCATGCTTTTCGCAGAAATAGTGATGCTGTCGTGACCAAAATGTATGCATATTACAGAATAATGAAGAGCGCGCACATTATATGTGTGCACTGTTACTTAATGTGTATTGTGTGTCATTTCTTAGCATTGAGTCAGTTGAAAGGGAGGGGAAATACTACAGTCCTGCATAATTTTTATTTACCAGTTATTATGGAAGTTTGTAATTTGATGCTGCCCCAGGAAACATCAGAAGTTTAATTTTAATTTTGTATTTTTATTTTATTTTTCTTCTGACAACAATTATATTGTTGCATGCTGCCTTAAATGCCACAAAAGGCATGCCACCACTGATTTGCAAACTACCTACCTGATTGTGGATTTCTGCAGACAAAAGTTTTCAAACAGTTTTTATATTTATAAGTATCAATAACTGTTTTTATGAGGTCCATCCTAAATGCTCTTTTGTTATTGAGCAATTAGTCCCTTCTTAAATCTATCTAAAAATCCCATGTCATCATGAAAGTTTATTTTTGTCTTATTGGAAAAGAAAAATCTTAAATTTACATGTGATTGTTTTTTCATTGAAGGGAGTCACTGTTTCAAATGCTTTTGCAAACTCAAAGGGTAAATATTGGAATAACTTGTATATGAGGACATGCAAAATTAGGATTTTCCTTCTTTTGATTGTTTAATCACATTCTTTACAACTATTATTTGGACTTTGTTAAAGTATTGAGGCGTACGTGCTAACTAGCTAACTTCAATTGAAAAAAATATTTGTAGAAATGTACTGTATGTTTAAAAAAAGTCACAATAATGAATGTTCTGTCTTGTTTGTACTAATAGTGAATATATTTCCACTACTGTTCTAAATTATGATAAAAAATAAGCAAACAATTACAATGGTAAAATATAAAACAGCTATATATTTTTACTGTACGTTTAGTCAATATACCAAACAGTATATCTATGCAATTATGAATTTTATGAACAACTCACTGCTTAAACAATAAATTTATGGTAGTGCTAAGCACAAAAGGTTCAGTAATTATTTTTAAACATATATTTTTCTTCACATTTTATCAATATCTGCTACCCATTATTATATCAAATTGTTGTATAAATGCAGTTACCCATGTATATGAATATACATTACTGAATATTCATATGCAGAACTTATGAAAGGTTTAAGTAAAGTTGGTGGAAAGTCTAAATTACATTAAATGGCCATGCAATATCTGTGGAGCTTTAAAATAAGCCCACAAAATACAAGTTTCAGACATTTTACCGCAAACCTTGTGTCAGGAAAAAGATTTCTTTCACTATAGACATTGTTTTACGCTTAAATTTTTTTAAATACCTGAAAATGAAAAACACATGTTCCGATATACAAGAAAGACACATGGCTATCAAAGCAATGTTCAAGAACATTGAAAATATGACTGAAAATCATATATCACAAAATATCCATGTATACCTTAAAAACAAATTATTTCACATGAAGTATTTGCATAAGAAGTTTTAGCATAAAAAAATTCTGTCTTCTTCAGCTCTTCTGCACCATTTATCACAAATAAAGAATATAGATGTCATCAGCTTATTCTCTTTACAATTTCTAATAGACTAAGGTCTCAAAACCTAAATTTAATTGAGTTTAAAGTCATCTTGATAAAAATAAAGGGCTATCCAACTTGAATTAATCGTAAAGGAACCATAACCGTGGTGGATGATCTTGGCCTAAAACATATACTTACCCTCTTTGTATCATCAAAATACTTTCTGCTTAGACTCAAATTGTCACGGGTGGTGGTACGGAAACCAGAACCCCTGAGTGCCTGATGAGAAGTTGGGAGTCTTCAGTGTGGTAATGGACTATCAGGGCCTGGTGCAGGTTAACCACACGCCCCCTGGCTATGAGCACCAGCGTTTGTGCGGCCACATACCAGAACCCTGATTCAGCTTATGCGGATCCCAGGAACTAGGAGTTAGGAAATAAGCAGACCTCCCAGGAGCTGAATAGGGAGGCTCTGCAACAAGAATGTATCCAATACAGAAACAAGTAAAGACTAGGATAGACACTAAACAAGAAAACAAGACAGAACTAATAGAACCCAGAACCAGAGAAGGATAGGAAGCTAAACCCAGAACATGTACACAAGACATAAGGGAACATGAACATAATATGGGCAGGACAGGACAGAACTGTACATGGACTGGGAATACAAACTAAACCAAGAGGAAAAATAACTAAGTACTATATATGAAAATCATGTGGATTTAGTCACATATTATGATCATACATTGCATAAGCCTGCCAACAACGCCAATATACCCCATATTTGGCACGTCCTACTCTGCCTAATGTTCGCTAAAACAACCAAAGAAGACATATATAGAACTTACCTGCAAGAAAGGGCAGAAGCCTTGAGCAGCTGCCAGCAGGACACTGAAACAAAAAGGAATGATAGAAAACAAACGCGTGTGGCAACATAAAACAAACATTTAAATGAATCCAAGAGACTGGGAAATCCAGGGACGGAATATAGGAATTAACCCAGAAACCCAGCATAAAGAAAACCAGACATAGAATAGAAAACCAAAAAAACAAGAAAAACTAAACAAGAATTGTAAAAAGAGTACTGGATACCAGAAGCCATCACCAAACTTCTCTGCAGAACATGGCATGATGTGACACAAATATGTTCATGACTCCACAACCCATGATAATATGTGTAGTTTTTATATTCTATTGACCGGGGAAGTATTTTCTCATTAACAAAGTTTTATTGCAACCCTTTTATAACTTGGATCAGTTTTACATTCCATGCTTTTCCGAGTGTCTGTGAGCTAATGACGAAAGCGATTTGTACAATTTTGCTTTCCATTTGCACCATCAACACCATTACCCCTGTCATAAAATACATTTTGCAAAAATATGCTACATGAGCTAAACTCACTCAGACCACTTTATCTCAATGTAAATTTCCAGACAACAGCCACTAGAGGCACCTAGTAAAACTCAGCCCTGGAGCCAAATGCAGCTCATAGCAACATTTACTTGGAGGATATAGAAAACACAACAGGTGTGGGAAACATGTCACTTTGTGGTGGATACATTAACAAAAAAATACCCAGTGGTTTCATATCTTGTTTGATATCGCTATTTGAATCTATAATCATTTTCATGTCTAGATATCTTATTATGGTGCTAGTCTATATTATAAGCTAGGTTTAAATATCTTTACATAGCATGTGTACTTAATATGTTTATTAGCCTGCCATTAAAACCCTTAAAATGGTGCATGTTTTTTTTCTATATCTCTTATCACATATAAGCCATTTATCTTGATTTCCTTGTTACCTCCTGTTGGGCCATGACAAGCCTGTATGTATACTTTTTCACTGCACAAATAAAGAATTAAAGGAAAAAAAAAGACTAGTTGATCCTATTACAATACCCAATATATACTTGAGACATTGCTTGTGGGAAATTAGAGAGATGTCCTAATTTTGACATGTCGATTTCCAGATTCTTCAATATTGGTCACTAGGGCTCTCTTTAGGTATGAAAGACATTACTAACAGATGTCTGGTTCCTGGTCATCCTTAGCTTATCATGTTTTATAGTATTTTTTTAGCTTTTATAGCTCTTATAGCTTTTAGGGAAAAGAGACCCCAATGCTTAGTTTATTTTTTAAACTGTTTTAGCTAAATATTCTAGCTGATAGCTATAGTGAGGGAAAAAGATATTTGATCCCCTGCTGATTTTGAACGTTTGCCCACTGACAAATAAATGATCAGTCTATAATTTTAATGGTAGGTGTATTTTAACAGTGACAGACAGAATAACAAAAACAAAAACCAGAAAAATGCATGTCAAAAAAGTATTAAATTGATTTGCATGAAGAAATCAGGCAGATATAAACATTGGTTTAGGTTGAAGTGTCAGGCTGGGGTAAAGAAATTGGAATAGAAATTGGGCACCCAAATTAGACAAGAGTGGTGTAAAGAAATTCAAAAGATAATAAATAAGAAACAAAGATAACACTAAATATGTAATATAATAAGTAAAGTCATGTGCTACTCTTATTGGGCCTACCTCTCCAGCATATTGATCCACCAAAATTTGAACATTAGACCATTATCATAGAATCTGTTTATCCTCCATTACTACATATTATGCTCCATAACAAACTGGTGTTTAGGGAATTTTACTTTACTGTTGTCTGTCATTTGATCTGGTTTTATAACAAAATATCTAACATCAGGTTTGACTACAATTTAAATGTGCAAAAACAAAAAAAGATTTTTTTGGTGTGTATAACACCCCTGTGTCATCCGAATCAAGTATGTAACACACACCACACACAGTGGTACTTGGCTTTTGTATTATTGATGCAGCTTCCCATGTGGTTTTCCCAATTTACCACTCCTCTCAACAGCAAAATGTACAAACAGAAATTTGGGACTCAACTATGCATCTAAAATAAGGATAAACAAATACATAGTGAAGTATGTCAAGGTATAAATAAATTCTGCGTTGTAAATGTACCCTCACAAGAAGATGTAGAGTTTTGTGCCTTGGGGTGCCTACCCTGATTTAAGCTGGGGGGCTAAGACCTTCCACACCTCCTCTTCACCAGCAGTATGTCAAGGGGTCAGCAGTAAGGTAAAAAGACCACTTTCTTGCAATAATTTGTATATGTTTATTAATACAAAGAAACTAGTCCTGCGCTCAAACTCCCATTACTCCTGGGCGGCAGCAATGACTATAGTACACATCAGCCAAAATACATAAAGTAAAAGCAAAGAAAAAAGTTACATGCGCTCTTTCCACATCCCTATGTGTTTTTAAACAAATGGAGGTTTTTAGTTACTTCCAATGGCCATGTATATGTTTATTGCATACAAATTATCAAAAAAACAAACATGAATTTAAAAGATAAAATGGGTCCAACTAGTTTCTTCCACCAAAGTGGACTTCTGCAGGGAAAGAATGTGGTAAGATAAAATCAAAGTGCAATAGTGCAAAAACAATTGAAGAAGAAAAAAACACTTCAATTTACATCCATAAAGATCGTAATATTACAAATTGATTAACTTTGCATTCATAACTTTATTTTTTATAACCAATAGAGATATTACCAATCAGATAGTCATTTTAGTCGCTCCAAGTAAGAAAGATATGACACAGAAAGTAAACCTTAACCTACTATTAGAAGAAAGAGAGAGAGAGTGTGTGTGTGTGTGTGTTTTTATTATTTAATTGTTTCTGTTACTGTATCAACTTTACTGAGCACATAAGAGTAAATGGTATTAGTTTTGAGAGCTGTGTAGTTCCAAGTACACTTTACTAATTGGAAATTTCACAATAATCTAGCATATAACATGTTAGTAAGACTTAAAGAGATTTAAAGAATCAATTTATACACCTTTGCTATGAAAAAGCAGTGTTTATAATTCTCAGCCTCCAGGGACAACCTATGTGTCCAATATCACTAGATCAACTTATTGTGGTTTTGGTGACTTTAGTGGTTCTTTTTCTAATATATTTAAACATTAAGAAACAAGTTACAAGAAGTTATTGGTAACTTAATGTATATGGACTGACACAACTTTTTGACAACAAAGCAAAAGCTCTTGGGAATAGATGTTTTCATTAGGACAATGGACTGAAGCATTATTTGTACTTTTACAAACAATTCTAAATAATTCCACTGTAGCAAAAAGTCTGCTGACAAAAATGTACAGCTTACTTTTAAGGAATAACCTTTTTGAGCATATGTTTGACCTTTTGATAATCCATTAGATAATACTGAGAAAGGGGAGCAGCTGAAACAGCCTTCCCTTCAGTGGGTCCCCGCTCAGATCTCAAGCTGGTTTTAGCTCATCTTGTGCTCATCTTGTGCTAACAAGGCTGAAACGATCGTCTGGGGTTGCTGTATCTCTCATGCAGAGGGAACTTGATGGCATTTCGGATCTGGACTGCCTGTATGGGTGGGACCAGTCTGATATGTTTCAGAGATGTTCTCTCTGTAATGGCACAAGATGAGCAAAGAGCAGCTTGAGTTCTGAGCAGGGACCTACCGAAGAGCAGGCTGTCCATTCTCAGAATACTCTTGCGACCCATTTTTTTGCTCTGATAATAATGGTGTTTTAATAGCAACCATAAGCACTGATAGTTATATCATTTATTATTATACACAAAACATGACATAAAATCACGTTTTAGATTTCTGTATATTTCTGACGATATTTCTTCTTAACATCATGTGCTGCATGAGTGCACTCAGTTCTAATATAGGTAAGAATTTCACTATTCTGAGAGTAGCTCTGATCCGTTGACAGCAACATTAAACTTTGTGCAGCTATTAATGCCTATTGATGATGTCAATGAATCACATTCTGTGTTACTTATTTACTCTTTAAAAAAATACATGAAACATCACTATGCACCTATAAGAAAGATTATTATAACAAGGAATAAATTATTGTATTTCCGTTTTAGAATAGCCTCATTTTCTCATTGTTGATGTTCATACCAATTTGCCGCTATTTTCCCAGGGGATCTCCAATTGTTTAGCATGAACAATGATTTGTTATAGATATATATGTCTTCATTTACATGTGAAAGTGTCTGCAAAGCTGATTACGGGATCAGAGAAAATTACAATATCCTTGGAATGGCTTATGCATGCTATGGAAAATAAGTTGTACATGTTCTGCTTTTGGTATGAGATGTAGAACTGATTTCTGCCTAGTCCACTGAGCCATTTTTCTAGATTATGTGTGTTTATTTTCATAATTTATGACTACACAACAGCTTGACACTATTTTGCTTGTTTAAATATATCTCAGCATTTTAATTTGCATTTTTTATTATTTTTTTAGTTCACACCAAAAGCTTGACGACAACATATTTGAAACATCTCATCAAGAACATATCTGATTAAAGCTTTCTAAATCATAAATAGAAAAGACAAGAATAGAAAAAAAGGGATTTCTTGTGCTATACATACGTAAGAAAAACTTCTGTCAGCTGTGAGCCACAATCTTTTGTTGTGCTAAATTGGCAAAATCAATTCTGAAAATAAAATACTTCTGGGATCTATGAGATACCAAGATTAGCATGTTTCACATCTCTATGCACTGCACTGAGAGTGTGGTGAGATAGATAGATAGATAGATAGATAGATAGACAGACATCCCCAGAACACTAAGAATAACCGAAGGGCAGCCATTTTTGGCCCTCCTCTTCCTTCTCCTCAGAATCAACCAGGTTATAGTAGGAGTATTTAAACCATTAATAATTAACAGAACCACTTATTTAATTCCCTCTGGCTGGATTTATTTTTTATTTCGTATGTATATTTTAAATTGTTGTTTTTAAGTTGTTTTAGTGCTTATGGTTTGTTTGTAACATGTAACCCCATGGTTCTATTTAGTAGTTAGCACAACTGTGTACCTAAGTATTTGGGCACCCTCAGGCCATATGGGTATTAGGATAATTGTATCATCCTGTGTCAAGGATACCCAGCACTTAGACTGGTTAGAAAGGATATTCTGCAAGTGGAGAGTTATACTGACAAAAGTCTGCATGGCATGCTAGTAAATAACACATATTATTTTTAAATTATGTGCATAATTCATTTTGTTCCATAAACAGTTATTGTTCCTGAGTTACCTGGACTAATTCATAAAATGTATGCATGTAACAATGGCATTGATTAGAACCCAATTGATCAGCATAGATAAGTCATGACCTTAGTAACTATTTAGTAGAGCATGCTGCATTTAGAAAAACTGAGTAAAACCCTAAATTTGATTCCAGATTCATTAATAATCTGAATATAAGCAGATTCCATTTCTTTAACATTTTTATTCAAACTGTTTATCTCCTGCTGCTTTCCCACTTACATCATGAAGGCAAATACTTTCTCAACATTGACTCTAGAGGTTATTCTTTACTTGCATTAAAGAAAATTGAAAGCATGAGATGACGTTTTTGCCGCCTTCTCACTTTCTCTGTTCATGTGTTAGATGGCTGCTCCACATTTCGGAAATGGAAATAAAACTATTGCTTCAGGCAACGGGAAGAGTAATTGTGTTTTGTTACATTTCCATTGAATTAAAAGGAAATTAAATATACGCAGCAGCACAATGCATTTTAAAGTTAGCAGTGTTAAAAAAATAATTAACAAGGCACACACACAGTCAGTACTTTTTGGACACAAAATATGTTTAGTGTTGAGGGGATTTTACAGGAGCAATCTCCCATGATTCATTGTGTGTACCTGAAATGAAGATTCTGTTCCGAGTGATGATTTAAGCTTTATAGATTTGTTTTTCCCATAGTCATTCTAAATAGGGCAAACATGTTCTAGAAAATGCATTTGAATCCTGCCTGGTGCAGTGATTTTTCTTTAATTAGATTTGAATTATCAGGAGGTTTCCTTGCAAATCATCTTTATTTTTTTGCTTCAGTGCATTTAAGTGTTTGCTAGGTTTGTTTATTTTCACACAGCAATCAGTGAGAGTAACTGATTGCTGTGTTTTACTTTTTTTTTTAATAGATCATCTGCCTCTTCAGTCGACACCAAATATTTTTTTTTTTTTTTGTGTATGTACAAACATATCTTTTTCTAGAACACAAATGTTTATCTATCTGACACCTGCAGTGCTTGTGGTGTTTTGGTTAGTGCTTATGGTGGTAGGAAACATACAGGACTCACCATGAGCAGTAGCAGTAGTTGTCTCAGTCTAGCTCCAAAAGTAAAGACTTTTTAGCACCAAACAGAGTAGTATTGTGCCTGCTATGTTTCACAGTAACAAGTTAGGTTTATCTTGATCTGAGTTTGCCTTTTCGAAGTCCATTTTACATTCTAAGAGGAAGTTAGTAGAAAGAATCCCTAGTGATCCCCAACACCAATTAACAACAAAAACTCAAGTAGAAGGACAGATACTGGATGGGTCGCAGATATTTCCATTGTGTCACGAATTTAGGGACTAGAATAAATTGAGCAAGTGTCCGTAATCTTTGTTTTTGGTGGTAACAATTTCATACTTTCCAACTCCAGATTTCTGAGAAGTGGAAGGTGGGTAAAGGCTCTGCCCAAATGGTGCATGGTAAAGGCTCTGCCCAATGGTCCAAATACCAAATACTGTCAGGTCAGCCTAGATCAAATACACACCAGGCTGTCTGCCAATATTTTTGCATGAGTGCATGCCAGGTTGCCTGCAAATCATGTAAGGCCAGCCCACTGAAGGAAGACCCCATAGAGAGCACTAGTTCAGTACTCTCTGCAGGGTTCTAGTGCCCTGAACATATCAAAAGCACATTTAACAATGTGCTTCCACTACGAATTTTTGAGACATTTCCCTGGTGAAGTCAGGACAATGGGACAGAACCCTGAAATCACAAAACCCTGAAGACAGACTTCCGTAGGTCAGGCAGCAGCACAAGTACTTCCAAAGTTCCTATTTAACAGACTCCATGTGCATCTCCTCACTCAGCAATGTCAGTGCAAACAACATCTCCAAATTTGTCAAAACAGACTGTAGGACAGTGTACCCCATTTTACATTTTGCCACTTCTGCTACTTGGACAATCTGTAATAGCAATGCCACAACCACCAGCTACACCGCTAGTACCAGCAAAAAAAAGTGCTCCTGTTTGCAGGGCTGGATTTACATGTCAGGGCCTGTAGTCACAAACTTCTAAGGTGCCCCTGCTCACCAACCCCAAAAACATGTTTAGGGTTATTGCGTTTAGGGCTAGAGTTGGGTTCAGCTTAGTATTGGGTACATGAGGTGTTTAGTTTTTAAAATGAGTTAAACATTGGGTTAAGATATAGGGTTTATTTTCAGGTTTAGGCTTTCAGTGCTGGAGCTTCAAGAATAATTTACAAAGTACTCACCCTCCTATGTCTTCTGTAGACCAGGCAGTCTCCTATGATTAATGATAGAGCTGCAATAGTGGTCATACATGTCTTTGTAATATATGAGCTTCTCCTGTTCCTCCTGCAAGGCATTTCCTGTGCGAGAGGTTACCAGTAAACAGAAGGAAAGTGATCCATTTCACTTCTCATCCAGCCTCACACTCAAGCACTGGAGTTGGGACAGCTCATTGTTTTACACCCTTAAAACTGTTCCTGCTATAAGACGGGTGCCCCATAGTGGTCATGTACCTTTGGACAGATGCCTACTCTAACTAATTCAAAATTAATATTTTATATATATCTATATGAAAAATAAATTTATATATATATATTTTATTATTATTAATGTATTTTTTATTATTATTATTATTATTATTTTATGTGAAATGTGGTTCATTGAATTGATAATAGAGTAGACAAACCAAACTGGACACAGTTTTGTTTTGCATGAAAATTTTTTAATGGACATTAAACATAGAAACATATAATTTGATGGCAGATCAAAACCATTTGTCCCATCTAGACTGCCCAAGAATGGTAGGAGTAGATTACAGTTATTGTTATAAGAGATCTACAGGATATCTGTAAAAATATATTATTGTCAATTTTTCTTATCAGCCTTGGAAGTTTGCTAATGGAACCGAGATGGCCTACATTCAACATTAAACTTGCATTCCCGTCTTTCATTTTAATGATAATCATTATAGATGTGTGAATATATCTCTTATTGCATTATGTTGAACTCTTTTGTTTTTTGTTTTTTTTATAATTGAGAGATTTATTGGGGGCCCCTCTGCGAGGGTTCTTATACTGTATATTGATTTAAATTGGTTCCTCAAGCACTATTACTTTATTATCCCAAGTATATTTCAACATATCTGAATCCAATTTAAATCCCTTTTAATCTTTGTTTCTTTTTATGTTTAGTGATATTGTTTATTATTTTCATAATCCCTTTATCCCTTATACGTTTTGTTTCTTTTTAATCCATCTAATCTGATAGCCATACTTACTCAGCTTATTATTAAAATATTATCAATATTTTTTAACTCTCTCTAATTAGTTATCCACCTAATATGTGCATCTATCTCCTAAGAAAAAGAATCCAGATCATTCAAGGTATCCTTTATTTTAACTGGTATATCATTTAAATAAATATTCTTAAAAGGCAGCCCTTTACTCAAAAATAAAATTGTCTTCATCAATATAGCAGGCTCACTTTACTAGACATAACATGAGTTACTCTTTTAAACCAGAAAAAAATGTTTTTTTTACTTTTTTAAGAGCATATCTTGCAGTCAGAATTTGATGTGTTGCTTTTCCCATTGCCATTATGTTTTTTATTTTCCTGGCATAAGAAGTTGTTACAGATGTATATGCATTTACATTTTTACTAGAATGTTTTGTTGTTGTTTTTTTTTTTTTTTTTACAGTACTTCAGCTGTAACAGAATATTGATATATTCATGATTTGTTTCAGTTTTCTACCTTTCTTTATATGATGTTATAAAATATTTATTTGACTAATTTTATATGATTCATATGGTCTACTTTTCCTGTGCATATCTGGAGATATTCAGTAAATAAAGGCATCAGGATGTCTGTTGTGAAAGGATTACTGAAAAAAAAACATTTAGTAGGACTACAGAGGAAAATGTATTCATACTTACCGTAATTTTCTTTTCCTGGTCATAGGCCATGGCAGCACAACAATGGGTAGCTCCTCCCCATCCCTAGTTAGACAGGAACTAATTAAAATAAGGTAATAAGTACCCCCTCCTATCCCTCCTACCCCCAGTCTTGTATTCCAGCAAAAATCCCTGGGCGGGATCTTTGTGCTGCCATGACCAGGAAAAGAAAATTACGGTATGTATGAATAAGTTTTCCTCTTTCCTGGCAATAACCATGGCAGCACAACAATGGGTAATACCCCAGCAAAACCAAGGGAGGGAAAAGAATACACAGACTCAAAATATTTCGTAATGTAAGTGTATTAGCACATCTATAAGTGAAATAATACAAAAATAAAGACATTAGTTGGATGCTGAAAGGACACTTTTACCAAACTTGTCCCATTGACCAGCTCTGACATCTATTTGATAATGTTGAATAAAAGTGTTCACCGAAGACCATGTAGCTGCTCTGCAGATAAGCTCTGGAGATACTCTTGCTGCGGCTGCCCAAAAGGAGGAAAGGGACCTGGTCGAGTGAGTCTTTAGACCGCTAGGTACTGGAACCTCACTGGCACGGTAAGCCTGAATGATAGCGGAGACAATCCATTTGCTCATGGCCTCTTTAGAAGCTTGGCGACCTTTCCTAGCCTCATTCGGGATGATGAATAGCTGATCTGACGAACGCCAGCCAAGAGCTCTGTCAATATAGATTCTTAAACATCTTACCAAATTCAGTGGAGAAGAACCTCCTTCTTGGGAATGTTCTTCTTGCGTCAGGTCTGGAAGCACTATGTCTTCATTAACATGAAAGGCCGTGGTTACCTTAGGGCAAAATTCGGGAATGGTTCTTAGAATCACCCTGTCTCTGTGAAACACTGTGAAAGGCTCTTTGACTGATAAAGCACTGAGCTCTGAAACCCTTCTTCCTGATGCTAACGCCACCAGCAAAACGGTCTTGATGGTAAGACGGTGAGGAGAGATGGACTCCAAGGGTTCGAAGGGAGCTGACTTCATGGCTTGTAATACCAGGGGTAGATCCCATGGGGGAGCAAATGGCTTGATCAGAGGTTTAATCTTGAAGACTGCAGCAAAAAACCTAGATACATCTGTAGTAAAGGCCCATTTGTGGTCAGTGAAAGAGTGGAGACATGTACCTTTAATGTATTGTTGCTCAAACCCTTATCCAGACCTGTTTGTAGAAACTCCAAGATGTCTTTAATAGCAGGATGCTGTATGTTAACCTGCTTGGGAGAGGCCCAGGAAGAAAAAGCGTCCCAAATTCTATAGTAGGTAGAGGAAGTGGATCGCTTCCAAGCCTGTAACAGGGTATCTGTGACTGCAGCCGAGAAACCCTTCTCTAGAAGCCTTTCCCTTTCAACCTCCAGGCCTTCAGGTTGAGTGATGCTGGGTCTGGTGCAGAAGAGAAGGAACTGCTGACACAGGCTCAGAAGAAGAGGGAACCAAGGCCGGCGTGGCCAGTATGGGGCAATCAGGATCATGAAAACTGGTTCCTGCTGAATCCTTCTTAATAGAGGAAATATAAGGGGAGACAGAGGAAATGCATACCCCTTTGTGAACTCCCATCTGCATGATAGGGCATCCCTCT
The DNA here is from genome assembly GCA_933207985.1 of Pelobates cultripes. Classification (NCBI taxonomy): domain Eukaryota; kingdom Metazoa; phylum Chordata; class Amphibia; order Anura; family Pelobatidae; genus Pelobates; species Pelobates cultripes. The sequence continues at coordinate 110,349,721 of OW240918.1, forward strand.
CCCGGGCCTGCGGTTTGTGACCGCTCGAGAAGAATCCCTGGAGCTTCTTGTTGTTGTTGGTGGCCATGATGTCTATCTAAGAAAGACCCCATTTCATCACAATATCATTGAAGACTTCGTCTGAGAGGCTCCACTCTCCTGGGTCTATTCTTACCCTGCTGAGGCAGTCTGCTACCGTATTCTGCACTCCTGGCAGATGAATCGCCACTAGCCCCGCAAGGTTCTTCTGTGCCTGAAACTCCCACTTCCCCTGGATGACCTTGTACTGAAGGTAGGCTCCCCAACCCCAGTGACTGGCATCTGTGGTTATAGTAATCCAGGGAATATTCCCCAGGGGGAACCCTGATAACAGAGCCTTCTTGTTCATCCACCATGTCAGGCTTAGATGGACCGGGGTAGAAATCCTGATGGGTGATGGGAGTAGATTCTTCCCTAGAAATTTCCTCTGGAGTGTTCTCATTCTCCATTGCGCCCATCTTGTCAATCCTATGGTTGATGACATGGATCCTAGTAGGCTCATAACTTTCTCTGCCGTGGCAACCTTGACTTGTCGTATCTCCTTCACCTTCCTGATGAGCTTTACTCCTCTTTCTCTTGAGAGCTGAACTGTTCCAAGTGCAGTGTTGAACAGGGCTCCTAGATAAAGCATGGACTGTGAAGTAATAAGGTGACTCTTTTCTCCATTTATCTTCCAGCCGTGTTCCTGCAGGAACTGAATGCAGATCTGTTCCTGTTGCTTGAGAGTGTACCTGTCCTCTGACAGCACCAGGATGTCATCCAGATAATGAAAAATGGCAATGCCCCTCTTTCTTAATTCTGCGATCAAGATCACCAGGATCTTTGAGAAAGTGCGAGGAGCCGTACTGAGGCCAAAGGGAAGGGCTCGGAACTGGAAGTGCCCTCCTTCTACTGCAAATCTCAGATATCTTTGATGCAGTTGAGAGATCGGAACATGGAAGTAGGCATCTTGCAGATCTACAGACATCAGCCATTGCCCTGGGAAGACTGCTTTGATAATGAACTGAAGTGACTCCATTTTGAATCTTCATAAGTTCAATCGCTTGTTGAGAGTGTGAAGATCTAGAATGGGTCTCCATGCTCCTGAGGACTTCTTTGTGAGGAATAGGTGAGAATAAAATTATCCAGGTTCTTCCCAAAGAGCATGTTTCCATAGAACGGTAAAGAGCAGAGGCTATTCTTAGATGAAGCATCCGCTGACCAGGATCTGAGCCACAAAGCCCTTCTAGCTGAGATGGAAAATGCCATTTTACTGGCCACTGCTTTGACCATATCCACTGAGGCTTCAGTTGTGAAATCTACGGCCATCTTAATGTCTTGTAGACTGCCCATGAGGTTAGATCTGCTTCTGCCCTCTTTGATATGCTCCTCCAAGCCTTCCAGACAGATCTTCAAAGCTCTGGAGACCAAGGTAAGGGCTACCGCGGGGTGGAGGCCTGTGCCTGCTGCCACATAGGCCCTGGACAGATTAGAGTCCATCTTTTTATCCATGGAGTCTCTTAGAGATCCTGCATTATCCACTGGCAATGTGGTGCGCTTGGCCAGTCTTACCACCACTGCATCCACTTTAAGGGCTGACTCCCAGTGGCCTGTGTCCTTTTTGTCAAAAGGGTAAAGGCGAAAGATTCTCCCCTGATTGGGAAGTTTCCTCTCTGTTTTGGACCATTCTTCCATAATGATGCCCTTAATCGCCTCATGAACCGGGAAAGTAACCCTCTTTTTTCTGAGGTCAGAAAAGTATCGCCTGGATCTAGAAGGCTCTTCTCTTGAAGGTTCCTTCCTGCTCAGAGACTTGCGTACCCTGGAAATTAAGTGATCCACTTCGGTTGGGTCCAAAGTGTCAGGACCTCTCCCTGTATTTCTCCTCCATAGACACATCCGAAGAGTCGTATTGGGAGTAGTCGGGAGGATCTGGATATCTAGGTCTTTTGTGGCCTCTGCCAGTCTCTTTAATGCCTTGGGATACAGCATTCTGAATAATTTGCATCAAATCCGTGGTGAATGATGCGGGACATCCTGCGGCCTGTAGGCAATCTGAGCATAGGCGCTTCCCCTCCAGGGCCCTCTTGTCACATGCTTCGCATAGGGACCTTGTGGGAGACTTTCTTTTGGATGTTCCAGTTGTCTTTTTCCCTTTAGTACTACTATAATAAGGGAAAAATATTAGCCAGCACTCTAATATAGGAAATGGAAGGTAGAAGGGGGTATATCCATACTGTTTATGCCTTGCCCATACCTGCTACCCCTAGGGTCACTGCAGTCAGTAGGGTAGTGGCTCCTTATGCTTGCTACCCCTAGGGTCGCTGCAAGCTTCCCCCGGTCACTGAGGGGTTCTCCAGGGGGACTGCTTTGCACAGGGCCGTATACTGGAGCTTCCCAAGGAAGAGATGCTTAACTCCCTTAACTCCCCTGGGGCCAAGGGTAAAAACCCTTAAAGTAAGCCATAAAAAAAATAGTTCTCAGTCTAAAAAAACTAATCTGTCTGTAGGAGGGATAGGAGGGGTACTTATACCCTTGTTTTAATTAGTTCCTGTCTAACTAGGGATGGGGAGGAGCTACCCATTGTTGTGCTACCATGGATATGGCCAGGAAATATATATATATTTATATATATATATATTACGGAGCCTCTGGCTAAGAGATTAAAATCTGGATTTGTTTGCTTAAAAGTTACAAATTTCCTTAAAAGTTATTTTCCTCCTCGATTTATTATTTTTGGATAAGCTTTTAACATTTTGGAATAAACGCTTCAAATGATTCATATTGAATGTTTCCATTTTTTTATACATTGTGCCATATTTTTATAGAGGGTATATATTTTTTATATATTTTTTTATATTTTTAAATAAAAACTTTAAATGTTTATCCAAAAATGTTAAATCTATTGAAAAACGTATCCAAAAATATAAAACCGAGACCTATGTGTGTGCCGTTTAGTACCTGTGTGAATGCATGTGCAAGATATGTGTAAGGTATGTAGCATTTTGCGCTGAGCCACATTTTAAAAGAATGAACAGGAGTGCAGTATCAGATTTAAGTTGCATGTTAACATGTTTTTAATAGTGATTGGTTTACACTAGTAATATGTGTTTATCTATACAATAATTTGAATACATTCTGAGTAAGAAGTACCCTAATTCAGACCCTATATTGAAGGCCAGAAGTGTATGTTCTGCAAAAACACTCAAATAGGCCTGTGTATTTCCTCTTAACTGTGCGTAGAAGAAATAAATTACAGACACTGTGTATCCCCACATTACACAATATAAAATAAATATTCTGCCATTTTTAAGCTATTTTTCATTATTTGAGGCAACAATACATATAATTAAAGGGAAACGATAGTCACCAGAACAACTACAACTTAATGTAGTTGTTCTAGCGAGTATAGTATGTCCCTGCAGGCATTTTAATGTAAAAAGGCAGTGTTTACATTACAGCCTAGTATCAGCTCCAGTGGCAGTCACTCAGACAAGAGGTGCTTTCTGGGGCAGTGCTGCACACTTTGCATGGAGATGCTGAACTTTCCTTATAGAGATGCACTGATTCAATACATCTCTATGAGGAGATGCTGATTGGCCATGGTGGTGTTTGTCCCCCTTTCCTCCCCCTCCCCCCCTTGCTTCCTTGGAAGACATCTTTACTTTCATTTATTCTAGCACAGCGTGGGGCTCATCGCATCTGGCCCCACTCCCAATCCACCTCCTTGGTTAAGATCATCAAAATGTACAATTTCAGCCAATCCAATGCTTTCTTAAGAGAAAGCATTGTGATTCGCTGAGATTATCAATTCTCTTAGAGTAAATCACCTTTCCAACAAGAGGTACTAAACGGTGATTTTAGAACTGTAGTGTCAGGAATACACATTTTAGTTCCTGTCATTATAGTGCCACTTTAATACTACATTAATACTGCATTAAAAGTTGACAAGTCCTAATATATTTTGTATTTAAAAAAAAAAAAAATTATTCCCATTCTTAGCTTGACTTTTCCTTGCAGACAAATAAATACATGAGATTATTTCATGAATGTATATAATGTCATTTAACATCAATGACTTGCCCATGAGAAATCTTTCACCATTTACATGCATGTAGTGACCAGACACCGGTCTTGTTTGCTTTGCAGTTTGATTAAGGAAAAGGAACAAACAGTTATTACTCAAGCATTATTACTGTAGATATAGTCATAATCTCCTAGGCCTCTGGGAATAAGGATACATACAAATTGTAATTTGAAAGGTATATATATATATATGTAAATTTGTACCTCAAATTGTGTTTCTCCATAACACATCATGCATCATTTCCAAATATATAAACTAGATCCTGAGACACTTATTGAATGCAGCCAAATTTCTGATACCTACCCTCTGGACTGGAAAAACACTTATACAACAACCAAACAGCAGTGGCTCAGTAAGGTGGAGGAAATAAAAGCTGCTGAAGCCTTAATATTGTCACTCAATAACACCAGCTATAAACATAATACCATATGGTATCCTTGGATAGTGTACATATCAAATTGAGATTCCACAAGAACCTCAACATAATCTTCCATTGCATAGACAGTCTGCCCTGAAAACATTTTCTATTGCCTATTCTCATGGACGGGGAATTTTTTTCAGTAGATTATAACTCAGAACTCAGTGTAGAAATGGATCATTTTGGCTTAATTTTTATTCTATAGGTGTGTTACACTTTTTTTTATATTGCAATAAAGTTGCTGTCCTTTTCCCAACTTGCATCTGGAGTCCTAATTTCAAGTAGACATTACAGACCGTGGAGTGGGATTTTAAGACCCCCAACATCATCGGTGGAGGCACCCTTGAGCGCAACCAACATTTCTATCTTGTGAGTGTGTTCAATGATAATGCACGTTTATACTGTTTAACTGTGTTATACTATTATTTGCTTTTGTTCTCTTTAGATTTAGCCGTTTCCCATATTTCTTTTTGTTGTCTATATTCTGTTTGAGAACACCGTCTGGGAAGTGATCTCAGGGAGGCTATCCAATTGTATTATTAGATAAGTATAATTCATACTTATTAGTATTATACACTATTCACACTTCAAATATTGTGGTGATAGTATTGTTTTGAATTTATTGAAATACATATGATAAGATGATTCACATAGAAGATGTACGCTGTGTAAACGCCAACAAAAAATTGTCAGATGGATACTGCTTCTGGAACACAGTATCTTGAACCTGTACAATGTGAATTACGTAACTAAACATTTGTTTGATTCTGAATTTGTTTTGTTTTATGAAACTCTTTGTAAAACTTCAATAAAGATTGTCAGAAAAAGCCTTTTCCTGTTAATAGAATGTTTTCTTGGATTAAATTCTTGAAAATCTTGGAAGGACATCTAGCAGAAGCAACTCTATTATATTTCAACACAACACAGTCTGCTATGTTCCAAATGAGGAAAATGAAAAATGTTATAACTGGTATAAGCAAGGTTTATCTGAGCACATTGTGTGGCAAGGATTCATTTGTAATCTTTGATAGCACATTTCTTTAATATTGGTTTTCAGTAATCATTTCTGCACTGACAATTGAAAACAGGTATTGCAACAGGTGCACCATCTGCAATGTTAAACCTCTGTATTCATGTAATAGGTTTAGACATGATATCTCCAGAGGATATATTACATATTATGACACAAGGAGCAAGAGTACAGATTTATATGTATTTAACTAATACATAAAAATGTAGAGCTTCCACTATTAGTTAAATAAGCATGAATATTGATATTTATAAATACATTATATATAGATACTGAAGGTTTTCTCTTTCCCAAGAGAATTAAAATGCACATTGCGGAATAAGCAATAAATGCATATTAACAGAATTAACCAACATAATGCTTTCATTTCATTTTAGTTCCAATTAAAATTGTTCAATCACCTGGACAATCTCCCAATCACCTGGACAATCTCCTCCTCCTTATCCTGCCATGTTGACTAGGATCAGAATATCTCCCTTTGTGGGTCATGTTAGGGGGATTCAGAATGTATCTTGCATTGATTGTAATGATTGCATGTTCATATGTTTATCACTGCCACTGAAGGTATCAGTGAGTTCTTCACAACTGGATCATATAAGGGAGCCTGCCTGTCCCATATGGATTTGCATTTGTGGAAAAAATCATGTAACATTAATTTGCACAAATAAAACAAACATTCAAATCAAAGCGATCCTACGTTTATTGGAAGCATTATTCTAGGTTTGGTGCTAAATGTCAACTGATATATATCCATATACATTCTTATGTATACATGGACCTTGCTTATGAGTATTTGTAAGAAATGTGAACATTTCTTGAGAATTCAGCTTTCTGATATTGCTAATTCATCCCTTGGATATTCTGACATTTTGTAATGTTACAGCTTGGAATTAAAATTCATTTAATTTTTACTATATGTGAAAAACAATATACCTTAAACCTTGTAAGTGCAATATATTATTATTGTGACAAATGTTAATTAAACACAAATGGGCATGTTGGGCAACACCATTGTTGCCATAATGCTTAAATAAATCATGTGCCTTCAGAAGTGAAACACAAATTGAAAAGTTGGAAAAAAGGTTTTCATCCAAAAATGAAAAGAAAAAGTCAGTGGGCAATTGACCAACAACTCACCCCCCCCCGTCTAGACAAGAATAAATATTTCTCACACAACCAGTCTGTAGCATCAGTAACCATTTTTATATTTTTTTTTATGAGGTGCGTGGACAAGGGCATTGTTTACCACATTTTAGAAACATTTTTTTTTCCAAAGGTTATTCACTAATGTGAGATTTCAGAGTGAATTCAATGTGAATTTCAAATCTAAGGTCAAAATAACCAAACTAGATATTACCTATGCTTTCAGTTTGGTTAATCTTGCACTAAATTAGAAATTCACTGTGACTTCTCACTTTAGAAAATATCCATTAGTGAGGGCCAGGTTCACTTGTGCAGTAAACATCAGCCACACACTGTATATACTTCCGAGAGATGAAGCTTGCAATTTCCAAATCACAAGCAGTGGCACAGAAGCATGCTTCAAATCAAATCAAATATTCCTTATCTTACTAAAAATAAAATAAAAAATATTCAAACATTCGGCTTAAAATTGGAGTTTCCGCATATCATCCAATCAGCCTGAATTCTGATGAATTTCAGTTCAGTCTGAAACCAATCCCCAAGTCTCATAAATACAATCAACACCTTATGGGACCAACTCCCTTTCACTATACTAATATTTAATAGTGCAAGATTGAATTGTCTGGAAAATGTTTTTTCAATATCTCACATTACAATTTAAAGAAAAAAACATTGCTAATATAATTAAAAATGAATATGATTTTAAAAAATGTTCATTAATGTTTAATAACACACCTTACTTACAAAGAAAATCCAATAGTCACTGTGCAGCTGGATGATCATAGATGGACATTTAAGATCAATGTAATACTTTTTTCATGAGGTTTAGAATTAACTACAATAGATACAAAATGCATCCATATACTACAGGGAGTGCAGAATTATTAGGCAAGTTGTATTTTTGAGGATTAATTTTATTATTGAACAACAACCATGTTCTCAATGAACCCAAAAAACTCATTAATATCAAAGCTGAATATTTTTGGAAGTAGTTTTTAGTTTGTTTTTAGTTATAGCTATGTTAGGGGATATCTGTGTGTGCAGGTGACTATTACTGTGCATAATTATTAGGCAACTTAACAAAAAACAAATATATACCCATTTCAATTATTTATTATTACCAGTGAAACCAATATAACATCTCAACATTCACAAATATACATTTCTGACATTCAAAAACAAAACAAAAACAAATCAGTGACCAATATAGCCACCTTTCTTTGCAAGGACACTCAAAAGCCTGCCATCCATGGATTCTGTCAGTGTTTTGATCTGTTCACCATCAACATTGCGTGCAGCAGCAACCACAGCCTCCCAGACACTGTTCAGAGAGGTGTACTGTTTTCCCTCCTTGTAAATCTCACATTTGATGATGGACCACAGGTTCTCAATGGGGTTCAGATCAGGTGAACAAGGAGGCCATGTCATTAGATTTTCTTCTTTTATACCCTTTCTTGCCAGCCACGCTGTGGAGTACTTGGACGCGTGTGATGGAGCATTGTCCTGCATGAAAATCATGTTTTTCTTGAAGGATGCAGACTTCTTCCTGTACCACTGCTTGAAGAAGGTGTCTTCCAGGAACTGGCAGTAGGACTGGGAGTTGAGCTTGACTCCATCCTCAACCCGAAAAGGCCCCACAAGCTCATCTTTGATGATACCAGCCCAAACCAGTACTCCACCTCCACCTTGCTGGCGTCTGAGTCGGACTGGAGCTCTCTGCCCTTTACCAATCCAGCCACGGGCCCATCCATCTGGCCCATCAAGACTCACTCTCATTTCATCAGTCCATAAAACCTTAGAAAAATCAGTCTTGAGATATTTCTTGGCCCAGTCTTGACGTTTCAGCTTGTGTGTCTTGTTCAGTGGTGGTCGTCTTTCAGCCTTTCTTACCTTGGCCATGTCTCTGAGTATTGCACACCTTGTGCTTTTGGGCACTCCAGTGATGTTGCAGCTCTGAAATATGGCCAAACTGGTGGCAAGTGGCATCGTGGCAGCTGCACGCTTGACTTTTCTCAGTTCATGGGCAGTTATTTTGCGCCTTGGTTTTTCCACACGCTTCTTGCGACCCTGTTGACTATTTTGAATGAAACGCTTGATTGTTCGATGATCACGCTTCAGAAGCTTTGCAATTTTAAGAGTGCTGCATCCCTCTGCAAGATATCTCACTATTTTTGACTTTTCTGAGCCTGTCAAGTCCTTCTTTTGACCCATTTTGCCAAAGGAAAGGAAGTTGCCTAATAATTATGCACACCTGATATAGGGTGTTGATGTCATTAGACCACACCCCTTCTCATTACAGAGATGCACATCACCTAATATGCTTAATTGGTAGTAGGCTTTCGAGCCTATACAGCTTGGAGTAAGACAACATGCATAAAGAGGATGATGTGGTCAAAATACTCATTTGCCTAATAATTCTGCACTCCCTGTAGATTATTTTAGTTACATGTTTAAAATAAGTAAACCAGACAGTTACATTTTCTACATGTCTGAAGGTCATGACAATGTCTTCATGATCCATCCCCTTTATGTCTATGTTATCAGCTTTTAACTTCATTCTAATTAAAGGACCACTCTAGGCACCCAGACCACTTAAGCTTAATTAAGTGGTCTGGGTGCCAGGTCCAGCTAGGGTTAACCCATTTTTTAATAAACATAGCAGTTTCAGAGAAACTGCTATGTTTATTAATGGGTTAAGCCTTCCCCCAAAGCCTCTAGTGGCTGTCTCATTGACAGCCACTAGGCGCTATGCTTTCTACTGTGATTTTCACAGTGAGAGCACGCTAGCGCCATAGGAAAGCATTGTAAATGCTTTTCGCTTAAAGCTGAATGCTCTTGCCGCTGCAGCGCATTCAGCCGACGGCGAACGGAGGAGGAGAGGAGGAGAGCTCCCCGCCCAGCGCTGGAAAAAGGTAAGTTTATACCCCTTTCCCCCTTCCAGAGCCGGGCGGGAGGGGGACCCTGAGGGTGGGGGCACCCTCAGGGCACTATAGTGCCAGGAAAACGAGTATGTTTTCCTGGCACTATAGTGGTCCTTTAATGTTTACATTTTGCAATAGCTATATTGCTTAAAGGGACACTATAGTCACTCAGACCACTTTATCTCATTGACAGCCACTAGATGCGCTTGCCGGCTTTTCAAGAGTTTAACTCCATGAAGCGACACTGGATGTCCTCACGCTTTACATTTGACTATGGAAGTGTAATGTAAGCTGTATTTTATGCACCTATAATGGTTGACGTTGAAACACCTGAACTCAACAATTAGTAAACTGCAATGTTTATATTAAAGGTTTAAGACAAAGTGGCTATCTAGTGGCTATCTACCAGACAGACACAAGAGGCGCTTCCTGGCTATTAAAGAATTTAACTCCATGAAACAATGCTAGACATCCTCACGCTTTGCATGAGGACATCCAGCATCTTGCAAAACCCCATAGGAATGCTTTAATTTAATGCTTTGTTAAGGAGGAGACCTGAGGTGCCTGCAGCGCTCATCTTGCATGCGCATTAGGTTCTCCCTCGCACTGATGTCCGTGGATGTGGAGGCAGAGCCAGCACTGAGATAAGTGCTTAAAGGTTCATTTAATCCTTTAATTGCTGCAGGGTTAGGCAGCAACATTACCTTGATATTCAAGAGAGACATACACATGGCCTACTGCACCTCTGCCAGGTGCCGAAGATCTCACCATTGGAAAACTAGGTACCACAACAGATCAGAATGGCCCCCTGACCCAATAAAACAAGAGTGCATGGAGAAAAAACTTTTTAAAATTACAATAATACATTTTTTTTTAAATGCCTCAAATTGAAGCCCTATCTCACCCTCTTGCCAGACACAATGCAGCCTCTATCCCATCCCACACTACATCCCTTAAAAGCAAACAAACAGAAATGTTTCTTCGGCTGTGTACCCAAAAATCCTTTTAATGGCCGTGGCACCTACTAATTGTTGAGTTCAGGTGTTTCAATATCACTAATTTTGTTGCATAAAATCAAGCTTACAGTCATGAAATCTCCATAGACATACATTGGCAGTACAGTGGGTCATACTGAAGACTTTATACAGCTGCAATCAAAATTATTCAACTCCCAATAAACCCCCAGATTTATTACAGACTTTCAAATTTACAGACTTTCAGCTGTTTGCAATGAGCAAGTCAAACAAAAATAAATTAAAATAATTCAACAAATGTGTCTTGAAATAGTTTCCCCAGATTCAACTGAAAATTATAATGACAGTCTCAAAATAATTTAATCTCTTCATGGCAAGCATCTTCAGTATAGCACCCTTTTGCCGTTATGACCTGCTACAAATAAGAGTCATAGCCAGACACCATTTTCTGGCAGCATTCCTGAGCAATCTTAGCCCATTATGAGCAATGGCCTCCAGTTTAGTAATATTCTTGGATTTGTGTGATGCAACTGCCTTCTTCAAATCCCACCAGAGATTTTCTGATAAGGTTCAAGTTCAAGGATGTGGAATTCTCTGCCTGAAGAAGTGGTTTTATCAGAGTCCATACAGATGTTCAAACAGCTACTAGATGCATTCTTGAAAAAAAAGAATATTCAAGGATATAATCTTTCAATGTAGGGTAATAGCTTCTTGATCCAAGGATAAATCTGACTGCCATTCTGGGGTCAAGAAGGAATTTTTTTCCTAGCTTGCTGCAAAATTGTGCTTCAAACTGGGGTTTTTTTGCCTTCTTTTGGATCAACAGCAAAAAAACAAATGTGAGGAAGGCTGAACTTGATGGACGCATGTCTCTTTTCAACTGTGTAACTATGTAACTATGTAACTTGTAACTATCAAAGTGTGGTAAATGAGTACAAAATGATTCTCCAAGTCTATAAAATAGTAGACATGTGCTTTTGTCTTAAGTAGAACTGTAAAATCACCAGTAATTTATATTTTCATTAATTTAGAAAAAGAATACAAACGCATATATAGGCATGTTCATTTGTCTCCAGTAATGCAAAAATACCAAAAATTTAGATTTTTTAATTTTGAAAAATAATTCAGATTCAGAACAGAAATGTATGATATATTTATTCTTATTGTGCTTTTTAACCACATGATTTTCTAGTTAGTCCTTTTTAAAGAGCAGTTCACCATTATTTGTTTTTCTTAACCAATATTATCTGTTTATAAGTTTTTAAGGGCAAATGGACGATCCATGGTAATATGAGTAGTTAGATTGTTGGAATTATTACAAGTGCTAAATGGTCTCCATGGTCATATAATAGCCCACTTTATTGGACTAAGGGCAGGTAAAACATGGATACTTATCCATGCAAAATGTTTACACATGATACAATTTTCATATATTAATTCAAGATTTGCAGAAAAAAGCTATGCATATGGGGACTTACAAAGAATTAGAGATGTTACAGCCTGCCTTGTCTTAAAATTCTTCTGACAGACTGAGAAAAAAAAGGCATAATTCATTTTAAACGTACAGTTGATGAGAACTAAAAGGCAATAAAATTTTTTTTAACATTTTTGCCTGGTTTTCATGCCTGTCGCAAACATTTAATGACAAGTAAGTAATCTCTAAAATGGCTGTCATTATTGTTAGCTATTACCGGCCATTTCCATTTACAGAGCTTAATGTTTAATGACTGGTAATTAGTGGCTGTCGAAAGTCTTAACATCTCCTGTAGAGACTTATAGGAAACACTAAATGTTAAGTAACACCTAGTTTCCATGGTAAGGACAGCTTACGCAGATGATCACAGGTAAAGTACGCATGCGCTGTGCAAACCTTAGGACTGAGTGTAGGTGATGTGGCAAAGAATTTGAATATCCCCCTGTTTCTTGATATGTGTCCAATTAGCTAAATGATTTATACTAGGTAATAGTCGGTATAAATGGAGGTGGTTGTGAATAATATGCAGACATTAAAGAATCTTAAAGAAATTAAGTGTTAACCATGAAAACCTGTTGGTATTTTATAGCCACAGAAATCTACTGGTTGTTGGTACTAAGTACGCTTGGCTACTGACAGACATGTGCATTAGCACATTGGCTTTATGTGGAATTAAAGGGGCACTTCAGACTCCTAAAACACTTTAGCTTTATGTAGAAATGTACATTTTTATAAATGAACCTGTTACACCCCATTGGCTTTCAATCAGACAACAGGACCTGTTACTCTCTGGTTTTATTAGCCTAGTGGAGCTAAACTCAAGAGGCAACAATTGCCCAGAACACCTGTCTTTCAAAGACTTCTCTTTAAGCTGTAGTGGAAAGTCTGTGATTGGACAGCACAGAAAGTCTGTGAAGTTTTAGAAAGAGAGGGTTTGCAAAGGCAGCATACAAGAGAACTGTAGGTTTTGCAAGTTGTTTCTAGAAATACCCCAATTTAAAAATGCATAATTGAATGTGTGCAAGTTTACATTTGGGGTATATCTACTAAACAGTGACTTTTAACTATTTTGTATTTGGGCAGTGGAGTGTTCATTTAACACAACAACAAATTAAATGGAGGTAAAATAGAATTATCTACTTTGACCTGGACAGTATTCTATGGTGCATTATTCTCTGAATACATCTTGAATGTGCCCGGTGCTCTGCTCTCTCCCTCTTCCTACGGAAGACCTGTAATATATGAGTGATTCTCCTGTACAGTGTCAGGAGAAAGTAAGGAGAAATATAAACCACTCCTGCGAGATGCTGGAAACTGCTTTGGCTTCTCTGTTGGAAACTGATTGAATGACATGAAGGTATGTGTGGATTATATTATTAGCACAATTTGTATAATTATCCAGTTGTAATGTATAATAGGAAAAGGCTGGTGTATAATAGTACAAACAAGAGGTGAAAAGGGCCCTACTCAAACTTACAATCCAGAAAGACTTGCAGCGCTAGAGCACAGAGGAAGAAGCAACTAACGAGAAGAGAGAAGATTGACAGGTAGGATGTCGCTAATTAGTTAATTATGTGAAGTAAAATCATGGGGTTTTAGAACACCTCAAAGTGGAAAGTGAGAGAGTAAAACAGAATGCAGAAGTTCTAGACGAGAAGGGATGCAAACCCTGGTTTAAATAGTTACCCAGGAAGATGATGGCATAACTTAATATGCACTTTTGCACTTATTAGGTAGCACTTTATCTTTTTGCTTTTGAGTTATTTATATAGGGTCCTTGGTTCAGGTAGGCACTAGCTTCGTGCCTACCTGAAACAAGGTAGGGACAGATTCAGGTTTATTTTCCATGGGATGCGGTGGTTATGGTGGGATTGGAGTTACAATCTTTTTGGAGAGTCTCCTTTAGGGGGTTCTTGGTTAAATTTGCCTCGTACTAGCCAATATCTAGGAGGTCCCCTTTTTTCAGTAGAGATTTAGACAATCTCTTCCCTCCTGTATTTTCCTCCATTGATCTCTGCCTAATAGCAGAGTATTTTTCAGTGGAATGTTCATCTGTACCCCATGGTTGACTCCCTTATACCTACTATGTATACTGTTCCTATGTATGATCCTTTTATTGACAATAGTAGCTCTATGCCTATGGATAATAAAGGTTTCGGATTTGTTTGGCTTTTAGGCTACTAGTGTATTTAGAGTTGTACTTTATCCTGACAGTTTACTTCCATTTGGTGTGAATGTCTTGGATATTGTTTCATTTGTTTTCTAGTTCTAGTAATTAGGGTTATCCCCTGCTCTATAAGTACAACTAAGTGACCTTTTTGCTTGACAGTGGGATATGGTCATAGGTCTTCCCTGACTTATGGTTCTAGCCAGCAGAAAATGTCTTGACCCATGCCTTGGTCAAGTTTTTCTTTATTTAAACCCCATAATCGGTGTCCCGTGAAGTGGGACACCAGTGGGCGGTGTAAAAAGAGGCATCACCAGTGACTTGAATAATTTAAAAAGAGGGTTGGCCTGACAGAAAAGGATTGGCAAGGTCAGCCTGCCGAGAATGTACAACAGGCAGCTTGTCAATCAATCACGTTAGCCCACTGAGGATGGACAAGAGAGAGCAAGGTCCTAGTGCCTTCAGCATAGCACAAGGACACCTAATTACGTGTTTACACTATGTTTTTTGGAGACAGTTCCCTGGTGTCCCAAAAGTGGGACACCAGGGAACAAACGTAGTACACCAGGGGACAAAAGTGGTACCAGAATAGCAAGACAGGACCCTAAAGTTGAGACTGTCCTGCCAAAATCAGGATGGTTTAAAGGCCTATATTACTGAATGGGACCAGATTGGGGATAAAAAAGCACCACTGGAACAAATTTTATACCAGTCCTATAATGCATTATGCCTGCATAGTGAGCAGACGTATAGGTGTGCAAAAAAAGCGTAAAATTCAAAATTGTTACACCAACTCCTTCACTGGCTATATTATAGGGTGGAATTTGGCACCAGCACAACAAACACTGGTTGACAGTCAGGCTTATTCCCTAAACTGATAAATATATACGGGGGATTGTGATGACGTAAGCATGCACACTCTGAAAGTCTATGCGTTAACAACAAGCACCTCATGTCAAAGAACGCTAAAGCTCCCCCTTGTAAGCATGAGGCATGAGCCCTGAGCACGAACGGATGGAATAGCAGCACACCGATTGGAGGCTACGACTACACAAAAAATCAATACCAAAGGGTGGTTGAATGAGTCCCCAACCAAAAACACCCACAGTATATTGGCAGCATAAACTGTTCACATGCAAAATAACAGTTGCCTAAGTACTAAAAGCTTCAGGATAAAGGCATATGGGCAGTGAACATCTAATCTCCAAGCTTGAGGAGACCAAAAAAAACTAAAAATCGTCTGTCTGGATAATAAGTGCTGTATATAAATAAGACTTTTAGACCATTGACACACTAAATGTACAGCAGGCATAGTGGAAATACATATATTTCATGTGTTTTATAGTGTACATATCTGGCATTTTGCATAGCCATTGGTTCACCTTCTAGAACATAATATGCTTTAAACAAAACTTTTTTTCATTCTGATTAATATTCTGCATGACACCAGTGTCTCTAACCTCTGTGCTTCCCATTCAGACCTGAGGCACAGTAAAGGTGACCTTGTTATAGTACAGACAGAGTAATGCAGGCTTTCTTTTGAAAAGCCTGGAGAAGAGAATACAGCTTTCATTTTTAATAAACACATCAAGAGTTAAGGGAAACCTCATCATATAAATGAAGCATAAGAATTAAAGACGGTGTTTAGTACACCAGAAATACATGACTGCCTTTAGGTTATGTGGCCACTGAAGGCATTGGCTTATCCTTGAACAACCAGTTCTCAATCGCCCTATTGTGTTTGTTCTTTATATGACCTACACAAAAATAAATTTAGTCATTTAGGTTTCATTCTACATTTGCAAACATTTTTGCCATCCATTTAATTTGGATGAAAGAATATTTAAACTCTACAAAAAAAATGTAACCATGTTTTATATGATTTATCAAATGTTTAGAAAAATAATCCACATAATATTTGAATAAAAACACATTCTTTGTGAATATCACAAGATAATAGTGTAAGATTAATAATGCATAAATTATTTTTTTACGCATTTCACATATATACATCTCAGTGTATTTATGTAGAAATACATTCATAATTAGATACAACACAGTCAAATTGCGCACTGGATTATAAAAATTTCTGTTATGAAATAGATACAATCAATAAAAAACAAAGCAGCAGAACATCAGCAGTTAAACTCCCAAACCCCACAATTACAAATACATACTTATGTGCCAGTGCTACAATAAACATAAAACAATAAAATAAAATTAACTAGAATGAAGTAATGTATCATTAAAATAAAGTGGCCCCAACCAATTGTATAGTTTATGGACATTTATATGCAATATGTTCCAGAAAGTATGTCCAAAACCAAGGACCAACAGTCCTAAATGGTGTATGGTCGTTAGATCAAGCTCTTTCAGTATGATATGTTATAATCCAAGCTTCTTCTTGTTATGGATACTATGGATTATTCCATCACAGCTAATAATAATTCCTCAAAAAGAAAAAACAAAGAAGCCCTGATTAAGAAGAAACACTTTGATGGAAATGGTAGAGCAGCTACGGCAAAACAAGGAGGAACAAACATTAGGCTTATTCACCACCTGACTGACTCTTTCACAAGCCAACTGTTGATTTAGACTGAGGATTCAATACTGACTCCATAGTGGTAACACTGGTCCGATTGACTTGATTAGAAATACGTCTCATATGATGAGACATATTATAAGATTTCACAAATGTTAAAGTGTCTCTATGTTAGATTTAATAATGAAAGTTTTGTGGGGTGGGTGGCTTGTTCTATTTGGGGAATTATTATGATCATTAATGGGATAATTCATAGTATCCATAAGGTACCATATTGGAAGAGTTTGTCCTAAAGAACATATACCATTTGGGATTGTTGGCCCTTTATTTTGAATATAGTTTTTGGGAACATATTGATCATAGTTCGAAGAATGGACACAAACTATATATTTGTTTTAGTGTGTTAAAGTGACTGTTATCTATACACTTGTATTGAGAATGCTATTTTAAAGATATACCCTCTTTTATTTTTTTATTTTTTAATGCATCATATGTATTTTATCACTGGCATTATTGTATTACAAATACATATATGTTTGTGTATAAAGGAATACACGCAATAAACATGAACCTGCAGTTTTTTTAGAAGTTTTAATTAAAACAAATTAAAAATTTATTTCTTACCATTCTGAACCTATTCAAGAAAATACGTATTTCTCCTAAGCTTTCTTTATTGGCTAAATTAGAGCCTGGAGACTATTAACCAAGGTTCTCAACAAAGAATGATCATTCTAAATTTGTTTGGCTTTTAACTGCTGGAGACTTTATTTTTCTCGCAAGACAAAGAATACACAGTTCTTAAGTCACAAAGCACTTAAATGAATCTTCTTGAAATTAGAGCATTTTTTAAACAAGAAACTAATTAAGGCAATAAAACCAACAAAAGTTGAACATTATAGAATGTAATTAAATTGTGTGGGCTATATATAGCTTTATATGGTTTTCTAAAACCAAAGTAATATGTTAACAAATAAGTTCAAGGAAAATATGGTGCTGTTTTAATCCAAGAAGTCTTGAATACACAACAAAATTTCATGTTGAATACATGTTAAGTAGAAAAAACATGCTCAAAAAAACATGAACAAATAAAATGAAGAGACTTTTAATTGTATGTATTAATCACTAGTACACGTGTACTATAGTATAACGCTAGCTTCCCTGGCTTTAAATATGATGACCCATTTAGATTGATCAAAAGAAACAACAACTCTAATTGTTTTCATAGTCAGACACTTTTACTTTGTAGTTTAAAGCAATAGTTTTGCTAGGTTTCAAAATACCAGGGACTTGATATCACAGCAAAAGTAACTTGCTATCGATTTCCCTGTTTCTTACCCTAGATTACCCAGGTTTGCTTTTAATTTCTGCATTTTAAGAAAGCAGTTGTGAGTATTTGTTGCAGATCTAATCTTGATCACAGGGGGCAACTGATATTAAACTCTTAAGTCTGTTGTCTGACTTCTGAACCAAAACAAACCGTGGAAAGTGTGCTATATATTTGTTCCAACGTAATTTACAATCTGTTAATCTCCTATACAGGGAGTGCAGAATTATTAGGCAAATGAGTATTTTGACCACATCATCCTCTTTATGCATGTTGTCTTACTCCAAGCTGTATAGGCTCGAAAGCCTACTACCAATTAAGCATATTAGGTGTAATGTAATGAGAAGGGGTGTGGTCTAATGACATCAACACCCTATATCAGGTGTGCATAATTATTAGGCAACTTCCTTTCCTTTGGCAAAATGGGTCAAAAGAAGGACTTGACAGGCTCAGAAAAGTCAAAAATAGTGAGATATCTTGCAGAGGGATGCAGCACTCTTAAAATTGCAAAGCTTCTGAAGCGTGATCATCGAACAATCAAGCGTTTCATTCAAAATAGTCAACAGGGTCGCAAGAAGCGTGTGGAAAAACCAAGGTGCAAAATAACTGCCCATGAACTGAGAAAAGTCAAGCGTGCAGCTGCCACGATGCCACTTGACACCAGTTTGGCCATATTTCAGAGCTGCAACATCACTGGAGTGCCCAAAAGCACAAGGTGTGCAATACTCAGAGACATGGCCAAGGTAAGAAAGGCTGAAAGACGACCACCACTGAACAAGACACACAAGCTGAAACGTCAAGACTGGGCCAAGAAATATCTCAAGACTGATTTTTCTAAGGTTTTATGGACTGATGAAATGAGAGTGAGTCTTGATGGGCCAGATGGATGGGCCCGTGGCTGGATTGGTAAAGGGCAGAGAGCTCCAGTCCGACTCAGACGCCAGCAAGGTGTAGGTGGAGTACTGGTTTGGGCTGGTATCATCAAAGATGAGCTTGTGGGGCCTTTTCGGGTTGAGGATGGAGTCAAGCTCAACTCCCAGTCCTACTGCCAGTTCCTGGAAGACACCTTCTTCAAGCAGTGGTACAGGAAGAAGTCTGCATCCTTCAAGAAAAACATGATTTTCATGCAGGACAATGCTCCATCACACACGTCCAAGTACTCCACAGCGTGGCTGGCAAGAAAGGGTATAAAAGAAGAAAATCTAATGACATGGCCTCCTTGTTCACCTGATCTGAACCCCATTGAGAACCTGTGGTCCATCATCAAATGTGAGATTTACAAGGAGGGAAAACAGTACACCTCTCTGAACAGTGTCTGGGAGGCTGTGGTTGCTGCTGCACGCAATGTTGATGGTGAACAGATCAAAACACTGACAGAATCCATGGATGGCAGGCTTTTGAGTGTCCTTGCAAAGAAAGGTGGCTATATTGGTCACTGATTTGTTTTTGTTTTGTTTTTGAATGTCAGAAATGTATATTTGTGAATGTTGAGATGTTATATTGGTTTCACTGGTAATAATAAATAATTGAAATGGGTATATATTTGTTTTTTGTTAAGTTGCCTAATAATTATGCACAGTAATAGTCACCTGCACACACAGATATCCCCCTAACATAGCTATAACTAAAAACAAACTAAAAACTACTTCCAAAAATATTCAGCTTTGATATTAATGAGTTTTTTGGGTTCATTGAGAACATGGTTGTTGTTCAATAATAAAATTAATCCTCAAAAATACAACTTGCCTAATAATTCTGCACTCCCTGTATGCATACCTAACACTACATTAGGTATGAATAAAATGTTAAAAATGAAAAATTCATCTTTTGACCATGCTCGCACCAAACTGCAGGGTGTTCCATGCTGTCCTAACAGATTTAAATCCTACTATTTTTCAGGACGGGATTGAAGTCCTAACTTCATGATGGGGTTAATGTAGCTATATCAGTGGCAGGTTTTATAGGCTCCGGCTCTATTCCTTTTTTTGAAGTTCATTGGTAACAAAAATAACTAGTTTGCAACCTACATGGATATATTCCAGTCTAAATTGATATAGCATGCGTGATTTATAAATGTGGGTAATTTTTCTGGATTTGCCCCCAAACTGCCCTTGTTTACATTTCACCAGTACATTTTGCTAAGAATGAAACAATCCAAAAACACCCAATGTCTATCTACATTATAAGTCAAAAACAGAATAACGTGATCTCACACACAGTGCCAGGTTAGAATTTTATTCTGTTCAAAAGGGAAAATGGATCTGTCATTTTCCTCCTCTCAATCCCCAGTGCTGTCAAATTAAATTAACAGAAGAAAATTGTTTAGCCTTTTTCATTCACATACAGCATTAGGCCTTTAATAGTTACATATCTTTAAACATCTCAGAAAATGAAGGGGGAAAAAAACAAGTGGAGCTATGATCTTCAAAGGTTTTCCACACTGCACTGCGTCTCCATAAAATATGAGAGTTACAGAAATTGCAAAATGTATTCGTAGGATGGTTTAGTATAAAGACAGTGTTGTTAACGATGACATACATATTTACACAACAGGATGTGTATATTGGCAAAGGAAAGTAATTGTCAATAAAAAATTGTGTTTACACTTAGTAACTTTCACAAAGTAATTGTCACAATCATAGAAGAATTGGGATCTATATTATTGTGACAATGGTACTAAAGATAAGTACATTTCCAAATTCTCTCAAAATAATAAAAAAAATGAAATCTTTAACAATTGAATAATATTCTATAAAAATAACATACAATGAAGTGTGAGTCTATATCTTGCCTCTCTCGATGTCCCTCATATAAACTGAGATAAAGAGAAATTGAGAAAAACCTTTTACAGAGCCTGTATATCCCAACTCTGGTGATATCAACTTGAGGTCTGTTCATGCATATCACTTTTCCCACTTTTATCTTTCTCTTTCAAAGACAAAATAAAACAAACTAGATGTGGGAAAACAGGCATATCTCATAAAATGAATTGTGCTCAAAGGTCAGAAAAAAATGGATGTTTATTAGCATACATTACTAGCTGACTTTTGAACATAGCTCATCGTTTTTATTGGTGGAAAATTACAGAGGCGAATTAGCAAAGGTTGGTGTTTGATGTCATATTCATTAGCAGACAATAATATAATATAATTCATTACATGGTTAAGGAGTCTCCAAGCCCCCTTGTCAAATAATAAGAGGGTCAGGGAATGTCCCATGAGATTTGCATAATCAGGGCATTTTTGTTTTTCCAAAATACATCTGCTTTTCCTGTCTGAGTGTATATGATCTACAAATTGTGCAAGTATGCACTCATACAGTATTTAAAATGCTGATTCGCTTTACAAATCAAGCAGGACATATTATTTATTTTAAACATTACAGGCAACTAAATACTGAAACTTGATATATCTTCCATTGTGGTACAGTATTAATACTTGGACAGAAATATCTGTCTAAATGGCTGAATGAGTTATGCTTCTTTTGCAAGATAACTCTTTTGCAAAATGCAGAATACCAGGTTGTTAAATGTTAATGTGATTTTGCCGGCTGATACTGAAACATAATAAACAACCATATGGTAGAGGTTTTGCAAGAATCAATTATATGAAAATCTGTTCTTATTAATACAATAATACCTGCAGCTTTGGTGTACTCAGTTGTGTGAGATAAAGATCAGAAGATAAAAGTTCAGAAGGGTTAAATGAACTATCATTAAAAAGGCTGCAAAGTAAGCCTAGAGAGCAGCATAGATATAGAGCTATATGAATTAATATCCAGAGAGTAGCAGAAGGGATTTATGAAATTGTGGTTTTATAGAGGAAGAGTTTCATGCATTTTATGTCCAAGATTTCTTTTGATTTTTTTTTTAAGAATTGGGCACAGAGTGGGTGTCATTCAAGATGCATTAATCACTATGACAAAAATAAACGTTCTAGCCAAGATTGTAGAAAATACTGGGAATACTGTTTTTTTTTCAATTGTAGAAATATCTAAATTGTATTTAAGTGATAATATTTGGACCAGAATTTAAATTCGAATTATTAAAACAATTGATCTTGGTGTATTTAAAATATTAATGTTTGTGTAGATGTTTATTTTAACTTTGCCTTTATAAATAGAATTATATCTATAGATACATGCTTTTTTAATGTAGCAACCAGGCAACATTTAAATCAGTGCAGGAGTTCTCAATAGGACCCCTTAGTCTACTAAAAAAAAAGCTGAGTTTCCCACTTCAAAAAAAGTGAAGGAAATTTATTGAATTGTTGTGTTCTAAAAAGTGGTTTAAAGTACTAAAAGTGTGATAAACATCAGGCACCAACACTTGCTTGATAAATCTCCTCCAATGAGTGACAATTGGTATGTGTATGATCTATATATAATATTTAAAAATATTAATATAGATTTTGGTTACTTTTTCTCACTTGATCAATCAACTAAGTGCATTTCTCAGTGTACAGTAAAACATATGCCCTGTGTGTCTTAAAATATAGATAAATAAAATATAAAAGTGAAGGGAATCTCTGCTAGATTCACATGTAAAAAGAAACACAAAACTGATTAATATTAACAAACTTTCCAAGCTTCTTTAATTTCTCTTCAGTCCCTAGCCAAACCATAAAAATTTCACCAATCAACCTTCACAAAACTGATTAATATTAACAAACTTTCCAAGCTTCTTTAATTTCTCTTCAGTCCCTAGCCAAACCATAAAAATTTCACCAATCAACCTTCAATGTAAATATATATATATACACACAGTATCTCACAACACTGAAGAAATTACACTCTGCTACAATGTAAAGTAGTAAGTGTACAACATGTGTAACAGTGTAAATTTGCGGTCCCCTCAAAATAACTCAACACACAGCCATTAATGTCTAAACCGTTGGCAACAAAAGTGAGTACACCCCTAAGTGGAAATGTTCAAATTGGGCGCAATTAGCCATTTTCCCTCCCCTGTGTCATGTGACTCGTTAGTGTTACACGTTCTCAGGTGTAAATGGGGAGCAGGTGTGTATATGTTATACATATAACATAAAAAAAAAAAAATATATATATATATATATTTATATATATATATATATATAGGAATATCAAAAAAATACCAGCTTTGTTCATCCGATTTCTTTTTGGTGAATCCAAAAATTTCAACGTTTCAGCTCCCGGTCGGAGCTTTCATCACGACACACCATATTTTATTTTATTTTTTTCCACCAACCCATTGTAAGGTTGGCATAAGAAGGAGCAAATGTTGTCCTCATTATACCTTCAGGTTCCTTCAAATATAAAATAATTATGTTGTATGTTGCTAGCATGTGAATTAATACCCATACCTAATACCTATAGGTTATTGAGTCATTTGCAAACTTACAACTGATACCATATTAAATAGTTCTTTCTTATTTATGAACAATTATACATTGCTAATACCAATATACTGCTTAATTATTATATATAACTTGGTGAAGCTTAGTAAAAATGAAATTTCCCTTTTTTTGTTGATGGTTTGGTGTAAGGCAGCAGACCTCTGGTCAAGAATAAAGATACAATAATATAACCTAAAATTGCCTATACATACTGTACCATTGAAGTCCTTTTTCTGCTTCTTCCTTACATGTTCCATCGGACAACCAGTCTATACTCGTGACCATACACCCTACCTGTTGTTCCACAAAGATCTCTCTCTACTGCCGTGGGTTACCTTACTCTGGACTATTGTTGAATTACTTGGACTTTATCATATTATTCACTTAAAACAAGTACTGTTATGTATTATATTATTCTTTCAAGGTGCACCTTTTTTCTTCTTATCCTTTTTTTATAACACTTATCTTGAGGGGACTAGAGGGGACCCCTTTCTCCTTAGATGTCCTGCCTACACCCTTTATATTAATATTCCCTGTGGCATATTAGTGCTGGCCCTTAACTCTGATTTTTAAAAACTGTATGTACATGAAATAGTGGTGAAATACATTCACTGAAAATAACAATAATAAGTACATAACATTACAGGTAAAGATGGTAACATTGTCATATTAAAGATATGTTGACATATATTTAATGAGTAGCATTAATGAGATGGAGTATCTCCCAATATTTTTTTCTACAATGAACTGAAGCCAGCACCCATATCCTTCTTATCCAGCTCTACTAAAGAAATGCAGGATTTATATTTTTCTTATGAAAATATATTTGTCTTGCTAATTCCTTACAAATAAATACAAAATATTTGTTAATACTATAAAAGTACTAATATTGGTGCCAATTTAAATCCTTTTTGCAACATCAATTCCTTACCTTCATTTAAAATATATGTTGACATATTTATTATGGAATTAAACTGACCATTTAAAAAAAAAAAATCCACCAGACCCAGCTGGCTTTTTTTTTTTTTTTTAAACAATCATTATTTTATGAGTTTTTTTATTGTTTTTTTTCGCAGCTGGTAGGTAAAGAAAGTATAACAGAGGGTGGTGCACATACAGAGAGACTATTGGCATAGTTTGAACATGCATTTACTTAGAGCCAATGTTTACAGATTTCCAACTGTGCTTATAAATGTGTGAATACTTGTCGTATAGCGTACCAGTTTTGGGGTACGTATGTATGCATGGCATTCATCTCAGAAGAGGAAGGAAAAGAGCAAGAAAGAAGAGAGGTAGCGAGCAAGGAAATGAGAGGTAGAGATAAAAAATGTCCCAGCTGGCATTAGTTAATTTTCTGATTAGAATGTTTTTTCCTGAAGTTTGCAATATAATGCGAAACACTCAAACCACCGTTTAGTCAATCTACATCAAGATATTTAGAATTCCACTATTTAACTATCTTCTGTTAAGGTAACTGTCAAGCCTCTAATGTATATGTAGGGGTAGGTAGTGGCATGTAAAAATCTAATAAATAGATGTTCTCAATGCAGAAACAAATGTATGTGTGGCCTAAATAATGGCATGCATTTGCTTTTCTAAACCACATTGAGAACATGTTTATAATTTTACTATAATAGGTTTTATTACCAACTATTTAAAGTTTATTCACAAAATAGTGAAGTTTGGTGAATAAAAAAAAATTAAAAACTTTGTGATAAAACAATGAATTTGTGACTATAGCAACTTGGAGACATTTTCTAAATCATCTATTTTTGACTGCTCTTTGCAAATTTATTATTCAGTTCACTGCAACATAGTATTGTGTTTTGTAGTATATAAACCATTTCACAAAAAAAATAAAATCTGTTGCATGTTTGTGAAGCATAAGTAAGGCATCTGAGTATAAAGTAACTATGTCAATGTCAAGTAGATAGGTAATTTAAAAGTAGCTTGGAGGTAACAAGCTATAAAGGTGCTATAAATAAAGTAGGAATAGTAAAATAAATAAAATAAAAAATCTTTATATGGAATTTAAGCATAAATTTAAATGAGAATCATTAGTTTGTAACCAGTGAATGTCATGAGCATATGTTCAATTAATGTGTCCTTTTATTTCTGATTTAGAAACAAATGTTCTATTTTTAAATCATCGTTCTGATGTAGAAAATAATTCTTTTTAATTCTGTCTAGCCATCTGCAAAAGTTGTTATAAAGTACATCATGTTGTAGTATCCTGAATGCTTTGTTTCCTAACAGTCTCCATGTGCCATATGTAATTTTTGTATGTACATGCACTATGTACAGGCTGGAGATAGCATATTGATTTAATGCTTCAAAGGGACACTATTGTCACATAGACCACTTCATCTCAATTAAGTTGTTTGGGTGTAATGGCATTGTCTGTTTAGCCTTCACTTCTAGTGTCTGAAATAATGGCAGCCACTAGAGGTACTGGTCAAGTAATGCTCTCCTATGGGGAGCTTGAATGTGTGCACACCACTTGCCATGCATTTGCATTAGGTCCCCAATGCTCCTTTATGAGGAACATTTGATTGGACCATCACGGAGGAGGCCAAGCCTACCCCATTAAGTCGCGGGAGGTGGGAAAAATGTAAGTAATATGTTTATTTATTTTTTACACCTTTTGCTGCAAATGGTTCAGGGACCTATATCTAACTTGTGTATATACGATTGCCATTGTTTGCAAGATTGCGCTGATAGAAGAGCTTCTGCTGCCTTTTCAGAGATCTCCCTGCATGGCAATGTGCTAATTACTCTGCAGACTGTCCTCTGGTTAAAAGCAGCTCTCTGAAAGTGCTCTCTGATGGTCAGACAACAGAAGAGGGCATTCTGAGAGGTCTCCATAGGAATGATTCCCTAGGCAGCCCACCACTCGACCACCAGGGGTACCCCTGTAGAACCAGGGAATAACGATTAGAGTTCCCCTCACTGCAAACAGGTAAGCATAAAAATAAATGAACAATGTGTGGGAAGGCTGAAAAGGGAAATGCAGCCTCCCCACTTACAATATCCCTCCCAAACACACACAGTCATCATCTCACATCACCCCCGTCCTCCATACACATTCACCTTGGTCACATCACCCACTACCTTCACACAATCAGTCGCTCTGTACAGTGAGAGAAAAACGTATTTGATCCCCTGCTGATTTTGAACATTTGCCCACTGACAAAGAAATGATCAGTCTATAATTTTAATGGTGGATGTATTTGAACAGCGAGAAAAATCAAGAAAAACGTATGTCAAAAATGTTATAAATTAATTGCATGGTAGTGAAACCACTACTCTTTAGGATACATTCCTGCACCTTTGGTGTCTAGAATATCCCTGTATAGAAACATGCCATTAAAATAATTGCTACAGATCTAGTATATATATAAAGTCAACAAGAAAACAAAAGAACATAATCTATCCTAATGAAATCACTAAAATAATAAAGTTGACACATACAATATAACATTTAATAGGTATTATTTAAAAAAGGTAAAGAACCTAAAAACAAAGGAATACAAGGGAGGGTGAAATAAGTACAGAGGATTTTGCTCTATGTATTATAAGTACATTTACTAAGGAAACACTTGTTAGTGTAAAATAGAAGGGAAAATTACCAACGGTTTATTCTAGAAATATATAGATTATCCGTTACATTTTCTTTAGCTGAAGATCATATGTAGTTACATTTCAGTAAAGTCCATAACTGGAAACAAGTAACTAACTGGAGACATGTAGCCGTATGAAACAACTATAAGAAAAGTAAATGGAGACATGTAGCCGTATGTACACATGTGGAAGAGAGAGGGGAATATCGCCTAAATGTCTAGTTTGGATGAGTCCAAACTGGCTGATAAATGCCTATCTGTACCACAGTTTAGCAATCAAATAAGAACGAAATATTAATAATAGTGCATTAGACTAGTTAAATATCGTATAAATTTAGGTATCTTAGCTGAAAGTTAGAAGGCTAACAGAATTTGAATATAGGTTGTACTCATAGATAAATATAGCATGTAGAAGCCCCAATCTGTAACATAAAAGTGTTTAGGATGTCCACTCACTCAATGTCTAGCAGTGGATCGATACCAATATCTATTAATAATATATAACCCTAAGTCTGTGCCTTCGAGGGCACCTAATATATTGCTAAGCTAGAAAACTTACTAGGTCTAAATTCTTACTGCAAAGGCACTACAATAACTGAACTCTTATATATAAAGTCCTCCTCTTTCAAGAATAGACGTTTTGTGGCTGTCCAATCACAGACTTGTCAATGAGCTGTACTACTAAGTCTTTCAAAGGCTACCAAGTAGTAACATGAGTGGCTGTTTGATTCATAGCTGAGATGGTGTAATAAGATGTATTTATAAAATGAAAAAAAAAAAGTATGCACTCTTCACAAATACAGCATTTCAGAAGGTTAAGTGCTTTTTCAAGGTTGATATTGAAAAATAAGAATTTAAAGTAAATATTTTAGTTATGGTCAAAATAACCAAATTGGAAAAATTCTCTAAGTCAACTGTACTTTCAGTTCAGCTTTTTGACCTTTAATTTGAAATTCTCCTTAAATTCAATCTGAATTATTGCTTTAGTGAAAAACCATGTGTTTACTGTTCAAAGTAAATTTTAAGGAAAACTCCTTAAAATTTAGCAATGTTCAGACTTGCAATATTTTTCAATCTATAAATTGCCATTTATCCTCGATATCCAGGAATACTGTTTAGTGAAGCCCAGGTTTCACAATTCCTCTATGTAAATAATTTTAATATTAAAGCTACCTTCTATTAAACAATATACAATTATTCTAAGCCACTGTAAAATGTCATTTAAATAACAATAAAAGTGAATTATTATCCTTTCAAGATAATTGTTCATCATTCCACTCTTTTGTATTGCATATGTCTATAACAACATATTTGAAACGGTAAGCTGTTGTAAAAATATAGCGCACTGCTTTACAAGAAAGAAAAACAAAAAACTAAAAGTATATTGCATCTTACATATGTAAATTATCATAAGCCCTGGCAGAACTGAAAAGTAAGGTATACTCAAAAATACATTAGGTGTATATACATTAAAATGTTTTCTGTATTTATTGCAATCTCTGTTAATTAGGTTGAATGCCTAATACATAGTGATAACATTTGTAAACATGTTCCTGTGAGCCGCCATCTTGTTTTCTACAATACATTATTAAGGGAAGCTTACCAGTATGGCTTACCTTAGCATTTAAACTATGTTTACATTTGAAAGCATGTATATTGTAACACATAAAAGTAGAGATAAAATAAAATATACATTTTAACATCATGGGAAATTAGCCATTTTGTGATCATGATAATCGACAAGAGAAACACTTTATGTCAAGGGGAAAAAACATTTGTCTAGTAGTTAGTCTTAGAATATCCATTGTAGGACAAAAACGACAAAACATGTGCAGGGCCATTATAGTTATATAGACCTTGATTTAATATTTTTAATAAGCTTTCCAAATGATTTCATATTTTTGGATAAACTTTCAAATAATAACTTTCAAATTATTTTTCAACATATTAAAATATCAAAACATACCGTATTTACTCGAATCTAAGGCACCACTGAATCTAATGCGTACCTCAATTTTTGAAACTTGGAAGCTGAAAAATGTTTTTGCTGGCAAATGTAATGCGCATTTATACAAGAAGATACTACAATACAACATTGTGCTACAATGAAAATGTTTATTGCCATATACCATAGTAACATTGAGCATATTTAAATTTTCTTGTTACTTGTTAGGTCAATTCTTTCTTAAGCCCTCTTTCAGGAACGAAATTTGCCTGTGTGAATTTTCCAGAATTAAATTCGCTTATATGAATTCGCCTGTATGAATTCACCTGTTTGAATTCACCAGTTTCAATTCGTGAATTTGAATTTGTGAGTTTGAATTTGTGTGTTTGAATTCATGAGTATAAATTCGGGTTATTGAATTCTGTAGTTTAAATTCACTAGTTTGAATTCACTAGATTTAATTCGACAGAATGCAATTTGCCAGAAAATTTTTTATTTTGCCCCGAATCTAATGCGCCATTGTATCTAATGCGCATTCAAATTTTGGAAACTTTATTTTCCAAGAAAGGTGCACATTAGATTCTAGTAAATACGGTATATCACATATAAAAAATATATTGCTATATTTTAAAAAATATTAAGAATTCGTATATTTTTATGATATTAAATCATTTTAAAACGTTTATCCAAAAATAGAAAATAGAGAAATAGTGAAAGGAATATTTAATTAATTCAAAGTGAATTTTAAATTTTAGGCCAAATTTGGCCTGTTATGTTTTCAGTTAAACTATTTTGGCCTAAAACTTTGAATTCAAATTGAATTTCCCACAATTCATACATAAGTGAATAAAACTGGTGGCTTACATCTATACTGTAAAAACATGTTTCTAAAATATTATAAATCTGGCATGTGTCCTTGTGCTGTCTGATTTAACAAAGCAACTAAGGCAAGTGTATAGTCTGCATTGATACAGAGTTTTGAAACCTAGGCTGTAAGTTGTAAAGAGGTATTTTTTTTTTTTTTTTACACATTCATAACCACATGCGGATCTAAAGCAACCATTAGGCACTCCAAGTACTCAGAGCCATCTGACTGAAATTCACATACAGTCAGTGTCTACTGTATAGTTTTGTTTCCTAGCAACTTAGCCCTGTTGTATAAATGGAAATTTTAATAATTGTTTGTTGCCAAAAGTTTTGCTGTTTATGTGCAGGCAGCCTATTCAGACAGTTACATTGGGGTCGATCTACTAAACAGCAAGTTGAGAAGAGCTGGCATTTGACTAGAAAGATATCAGTATATTTGAGTAGAAAAAAAAAAAGATCCCGAACTTGTCTGAGCCAGAATTCATTGTGTGGAGGGGATGTTAGCAGCAGATACATTTTGCAACCTGGTAATAAACGTTTTCAGCAGTGACAGAACAGTTTTTTCGAATTTCTCCATTCTTCGTTATATACTTTTTGGGAGTGTGTGAATATGTGAAGCCAGTGAAAAAACATATTTCAAAAGAGGTAGACAATTAAACAATAGTTTATGAAAATTAATAAATAATGTAATAACTTGTAGTTTCTAAAACCAGTTATCACACAACTACTTCCTGTCTAATGTTGCGGAGTGTAGCTTGTCTTTTTGTGCTTAAAATGGACACTATAGGCACCAGAAACACTACTTTTTGTAGAAATCCGGGCCATAGAGACTAATTCCTACAGCCTCAGCAGTGTAAACATGTATTTTATGAGAAAGGGAATATAAGGTAAATACTTAACCTTTTTTAATGCATATGGGGTCAATAAGCTAACTAGTGACTAAATCACAATAGCATTAGGAATGCATGTTTGTATTCAAAACACTATAATAAATAGTTAAATATAATATTTTACATAAAACTCTAATAGCTTTGTATTATTGTGTTTATTAAATTGCACTCTGTTGTATAATACACAGTTAATAAACAACAGGTAGATAATACCAGAAGCACATTCCATATAACTGAAAAGCCAAAAAGGTCATATGAAACAATAAGTTGCTTTTAAGCCTTGGATGAAGTGAAGCACTTTTTTTTCCAATGCATAAGGTGGGATAACCATTCATAAGATCTCTATAGATGTTGAATTGTGGCGTGATTAATCAATGACGCTAGAGAGAGCTGGCATTAATTAGATCCACAAGGCCAGGAACGCATTCTATGCTTGAGTTCATGGAATTTGAATGTCTACATGTTGTTTTTTCCCCTTGGGTGTGAATTGTACTGCTCTGGTGTTTTTACTGGTTTTATAATGAATTGCACTAACTGTACACAGTGGTATAGTATTTCAGCATTGCATATTTACGGTCTGAAGAGGATCTTTGTCTAACGATAGACTCTGTGCTGTACTTTTATATTCTCATATGTTTTCATTTAGCTTATTCCTTTTCATTTTGCTATTTACTGCTGCCAATTCATGCTTTTTCTAGGTGGTACATTTAATTCAAGGCAGTGGGAGCTATCTTTATTACTAGAATCCTATATGTATTGTAGGCAATATTTGTATAAATAAAACGAGACACACAATAACCACAAACAACGTTTAATTACTTTTCAATGGGCTTGGCCGTGGTGTTTATTCATAGCTCAAGGGGCAAACAACCATAACTATGTAACCATAACTTTGTAACCATAACCATATAACATATGGTTCAGCAACTTTCAAAACTTTTAACTTTATTAACCACCAAATAGCCAGTCAATCATAACTAACCTGACCGCCTTTTATTTAAAACCATTTACCACCATATCCTTCCTCAGAACTTGACCCTGAGGATGACTTTTGCCCCAATGCTTCATAACACCACGACAATACAATTAAATAAAAGTAAAGGGGTGGGGGTGGGGTCCGTCAGCACCGTTCCTGCTTCAGTCTACTCTGACAGGATTAAACTTGTGCTTCTTCTTTTTATACTGTTCCAGTTTCCCGCTCTTTTCCTGCTTGCAACTTTCAACCAATCCCATGCCAGCTCAAGCCCCCAGAAACAGCTGTGTTATCAATTCTGCCCATGTACCTGTCTAACTGACCAACTACCACAAGATGTAAAATTCCTCACAGTCAAATTCTAGACAAAACAGATTAACTACTTCATTGCCACCATCCATATATGCCACAGTGCTTAGTGCCTGTGGCTTCTTTTAGTGATATAATTAGAGATTATTCTAGCGTCAGTGACCTAATAATCTAAATTTTATTAAAGACAGGAGGCGAATATTTGCTTTACTTCCTTTACTGTTCCTCCCAGCAGCAAAGAAACAGTTAACAGATTGAAAAAAGGAAACAACCAATCAGAACACATCTAGTCATTAATAAGTGGCTGTGAAACTCCTCCCAATTCCTCTTTCTTGATGTAGCCGGAGTGATGTCAACCATGTAAACTGGAACGAATAATCTTAACGAAACTGGAAGTTGGGACAACATATCCTCAACGATGTCGTCATGCAGAGGGGTGAAGGCTCTTTCACACTAGAAAAAAAGAAGAGAAACTCGTGAAAGTATGGTGTGATTGGCAAGGTGCCTACATACAAATGCCTAGTTTGAAAATGTTTTAATGAAAACTTCTGGAATATTACACATATCCCTAGTGATATATATGTGGATGAAAGAATGAGCTTATGAACCAAAACCAAAAACTACAGCAGTATGCACACCCTACCTGTGTATCCCATTCTGAAGAAAAGGGGAGGGGACGTGCGAAAAAAAGAAAAAGAACAAAACAAAAACCTGAGCGCACGTAGGGTGGGAAAATATTCGCCTCCTGTCTTTAATAAAATTTAGATTATTAGGTCACTGACGCTAGAATAATCTCTAATTTTATGGCAAGACAGGAGGCTTCATATTTGCTGTTTTAACGCCCAGAGAGCAAATGAAAACCCGGATGAGTTTGAGGCCGGAAATAAAACGTACGAAAGGTAGATTCCCTTGACCAATCTGCCGAGGTCAAAATATCCGAAAGGGAACTCCCAGAGGTAAAGGCGGAGGATGCGGCCGCGCCCCGTACTGAATGAGCGCCAAAGGGCGGTTCTACGCCCGCAAGGCGGAGGAGCCACCTGATCCACCGAGCAATAGTGGGACAAGACACCGGACGGTGAGGACGAACGTAGGACACAAAAAGAGGTCCCGACGGGGGCCGAAGCGGCGATGTAAGAGTAACGTACCGTTGTAAACAAAGGGCAACACACAGAGAAGGTCTGTCTGGGAAGTATGGATAAAAGACGGAGGATGTTGGAATCTTAGTGCGACGGACAACAGAGAAGCGTACTCCCTCGGGAGTGAAAGTAATTGCATGAAGGTCGAAGGCTTTGATGTCGGAAACCCGACGTAGAGAAATCAAGCAAAGTAGCAGGGCTAACTTGGCAGAGAGTTGGCGTAAGGATAGCTCTGAGTTGGGAGGCCAGGTCTCCAGAAAGGATAAGACTTGTGCCACATCCCAAAAATGGGTGTAACGGGGTGCCGGAGGTCTGGCAAGACGGATGCCCCGTAGGAGCCTGCACACGGAAGGGTGTTGTCCGACAGGGAGTGTATTGATCGGACTATGAGCAGCCGAGATGGCAGAGCGGAAAAGGTTTATAGTACGATAAGATTTGCCACCGTCAAAAAGAGAGGACAGAAAATTCATAATATTCACCAGAGTCGTTGAAAAGGGATCAATATCCCTTTCCAAACACCACGAGCCCAGGCTGACCACGCCGAAAGGTATGACTTTCGGGTGCCTGGGGCCCATGAATCCCAGAGGAGGTTGCGAGCTGAGCCTGAAAGGCCCGGGACGAACCAGGATCCCCTGAAACGGTCCAGGCCACCAGTTGGAGGTGTCCCCGGATGGCCAGGGGATGATATGCTCCGAATGGGTCTCGGAGAAGGTCTGGGGTGAGGGGTAAAAGCAGAGGGTAGTCTGCGGACATCTCTAAGAGGTTGGGGTACCAGGGTTGGGCTCTCCAAAGGGGAGTTATTAACAGGATCCCGACTCCCAGAACCCTGAGACGGTGTAGAGAGCGAGGGATCAGGGAGAACGGTGGGAAGGCGTATGCTCCTGTCAATGGCCAGGGTTGTAGGAAAGCGTCTACGGCTTGGGACAGCGGATCCGGTAACCAGCTGAAGAATGCGTCCGTCTGACGGTTCAGTCTGGAGGCAAAGAGGTCCAACGTAATGGGCCCGCGAAGGAGATGTAGCTGGTAGAAGACATTCGGATCCAGCTGCCAATCGCTGGCGTCCCTCCAGTGACGGGAGAACCAGTCCGCCACGAGGTTGTCTGACCCGGGAAGGTATTCTGCTTGAAGGGAGATATTCCTCCCTAGACAGAACTGATAGAGTTCCCTGGTAAGGTCTGATAGGAGCTTGGAGCGGGAGCCTCCAAGACGATTGACATAACGGACAGCGGAGACATTGTCCATTCTCAGAATTAGAGAGCAGTCGTAAACGTCTTTGGCGAAACTGCGAATTGCAAAAGCGCCAGCCATCAGTTCCAAGCAATTGATGTGCATGGATCGTTCTGACCGAGTCCAGAGACCCCCCGTGGAAAGGCCGGAGCAAGTGGCTCCCCAACCTAGGAGGCTGGCATCGGACTCTAGGACGAAGTCTGGTTGGCGACCGAAGATCGCTTTTCCATTCCAAGCTTCCATATTCTGGAGCCAGCAATCTAACTCTACACGAACGTCTTCTGTAAGGAGTATAGGTTGGTCGTAGGAATGGGATCTGCACAGATACTTCGTCTTGAGACGCTGCATCGCCCTGTAGTGTAAAGGGCCGGGGAAGATGGCCTGAATGGATGCGGACAGGAGTCCTATTATCCGCGCCAGGTCGCGAAGGCATACCTGATGAGAGGACAATAGTTTCCGAATGTCCTTCTTGATGGCTTTTATTTTCGCCATCGGGAGTTGAAGGATTGATCGAACGGAGTCGATCTGGAAGCCCAGGAAAAGGATGGATTGTGATGGTATCAGAGAGGATTTTTCCAAATTGATCACAAAACCAAGGTTTTGTAAGAGACATTTGGTCATACTCGTATGTTTCCGAAGCGTATTGGGGTCTTGTGCCATGATCAATATATCGTCTAGGTAGACGATGGACCGGACACCTTGGGACCGGAGAAGAGCCATAACTGGCTTCATTAACTTGGTGAAACACCAAGGGGCGGATGAGAGACCAAAAGGGAGGCAGGTGAACTGCCAAAGCTCTTGAAGCCATAGGAACTGGAGGAAAGGGCGGTGACAGGGTGCAATCGGTACCGTAAGGTAGGCATCCCTGAGGTCGAAACGGGAGAACCAGTCTCCCTCGCAAAGGAGGTCTCGGAGTAAGTGTATGCCCTCCATCTTGAAGTGCCTGTACACAATGAATTGGTTTAGCCCTCTCAGATTGATGATGGGGCGAAAGTCGTTTGACTTTTTTCGAACCAGAAAGATGTTGCTGACAAATCTGAGGGGGGATGAAGAGGGTTCGATTGCGCCCTTGTCTCTGAGTTTGCAGAGTTCTGCATGTAAGGCGGTGATGTCCGGCTGGGACATCCGTATGGGAGGGGGCAGTGAGTCCTGTATGGGGTCGGTGATGAAATCCATAAGAAAACCTGAAACAGTCTGAAGGATCCAAGGATCCTGAGTGAGAAGAGACCACTGTGGGAAAAAACAAGTTAAACGGCCTGCAATAGGTACTAGAGAATAAGGTAGGTGCATTACCTTGAGCAGATCGACCCCGGAGAGAAGCAGAGCCACGTCCTCTGATTGATCCTCTGTTGGTAAACAGTTGTCTATGATAGGGACGGGCATAACCAGAGTTCCAAGGTTCACTTGGTCGAGGCCTGTAGCCGTTGAAGGCAGACCTGCCGGTAGCTCGGCCTCTGTGGCGACCGGCTCTGCCAGAGAAACGGTTGGTTCTAAACACCCTGCGAAGGGAGGTCTGGGCCTTGTTCAGTGAGGTGAATACAGATACGTGTCTGTTGAGGTCCCGCATGAACTGGTCCCCAAATAGGAGGCCGTTGGCCTCTGGGCCGAGTTCTTTGGAACCCAAATCTGCCAATTTTACGTCTATTTTATATAGCGCAGCTTTCCTTCTTTCAGTGGACATGGCCACGTTAGCATTCCCCAAGAGACACAGGGCTCTTTGGGCCCATTCACGTACCAAGTGTGGGTCCAAGGTACCTTCAACAATGGCTTCATCTGCCAAGATAAAAATCTGGATAATGGGACCAGCAATATCCAATAATTTGTCCTGGACTGTTTTGAGGCCCTGTTCCAGGCCTTTGCGTGGGTCTTTTCCTGACTTGCTGAGGAAGGTAATGAGGAGGGGATCAAACTCGGGAGTTAGGGCGACCTTATCCGGAATTGTAGGTCGAGGGCATTCAGCCCGTAATTTGTTCCTGATCTCCTTCTCTAGCGGTTTTCTGAGCCACATTCTGCAGAATTGAGCAATATGGCTAGGTGGTGCCCATTCAGCGGACCGGGGGTGTTTGATGATTCTAGGATCAAAAAGGGGTTGGCCGTTACCATCCAAGGATGTCAGTTAAAGGATCCTTATTTTGTGATGGATTAGTGGGCATGGGGCTAACCACGAATGGTTTGGTGTAGGATTCCTTGACATACCTAGTATTACCCTGGTCTTCTTCGTCCGAGTACCCTGCACAGTACTCGTCTACGACCTGTAGGTCGTGTGCTGTGGAACCCTCTAAGGGATCCAATAATGGAAGGCTTGAGGAGGGAAGTGACAGTCTAGCATTTTTTGCAGGTGCCTTGCCCTTACCGGCGGAGACACTGTTACCCTTCCAGGGACGCTTGCGCGGAGCCCCGTCATGGTCAGAATCGTGAGACTCTTCTGAGTCGGAAATATTTAATGCAGTAGTTGGCTTTGGAGCAGGTTTAGCCTGTTCGTGGTAAGCCGCAATAGCTTTGGGCATGGATTCCGCTATTGCTGAAAAAAGCCAGGATTTTAATTCAGCAGAGACAGTGTCCTGTTGTTCAGACATTATTAACAAATTTGAAGCACAAAAATAATAAACTTAAAATTGT
>OW240918.1:110386855-110700639 GCA_933207985.1 Pelobates cultripes
AAAAAACAAGTGGAGCTATGATCTTCAAAGGTTTTCCACACTGCACTGCGTCTCCATAAAATATGAGAGTTACAGAAATTGCAAAATGTATTCGTAGGATGGTTTAGTATAAAGACAGTGTTGTTAACGATGACATACATATTTACACAACAGGATGTGTATATTGGCAAAGGAAAGTAATTGTCAATAAAAAATTGTGTTTACACTTAGTAACTTTCACAAAGTAATTGTCACAATCATAGAAGAATTGGGATCTATATTATTGTGACAATGGTACTAAAGATAAGTACATTTCCAAATTCTCTCAAAATAATAAAAAAAATGAAATCTTTAACAATTGAATAATATTCTATAAAAATAACATACAATGAAGTGTGAGTCTATATCTTGCCTCTCTCGATGTCCCTCATATAAACTGAGATAAAGAGAAATTGAGAAAAACCTTTTACAGAGCCTGTATATCCCAACTCTGGTGATATCAACTTGAGGTCTGTTCATGCATATCACTTTTCCCACTTTTATCTTTCTCTTTCAAAGACAAAATAAAACAAACTAGATGTGGGAAAACAGGCATATCTCATAAAATGAATTGTGCTCAAAGGTCAGAAAAAAATGGATGTTTATTAGCATACATTACTAGCTGACTTTTGAACATAGCTCATCGTTTTTATTGGTGGAAAATTACAGAGGCGAATTAGCAAAGGTTGGTGTTTGATGTCATATTCATTAGCAGACAATAATATAATATAATTCATTACATGGTTAAGGAGTCTCCAAGCCCCCTTGTCAAATAATAAGAGGGTCAGGGAATGTCCCATGAGATTTGCATAATCAGGGCATTTTTGTTTTTCCAAAATACATCTGCTTTTCCTGTCTGAGTGTATATGATCTACAAATTGTGCAAGTATGCACTCATACAGTATTTAAAATGCTGATTCGCTTTACAAATCAAGCAGGACATATTATTTATTTTAAACATTACAGGCAACTAAATACTGAAACTTGATATATCTTCCATTGTGGTACAGTATTAATACTTGGACAGAAATATCTGTCTAAATGGCTGAATGAGTTATGCTTCTTTTGCAAGATAACTCTTTTGCAAAATGCAGAATACCAGGTTGTTAAATGTTAATGTGATTTTGCCGGCTGATACTGAAACATAATAAACAACCATATGGTAGAGGTTTTGCAAGAATCAATTATATGAAAATCTGTTCTTATTAATACAATAATACCTGCAGCTTTGGTGTACTCAGTTGTGTGAGATAAAGATCAGAAGATAAAAGTTCAGAAGGGTTAAATGAACTATCATTAAAAAGGCTGCAAAGTAAGCCTAGAGAGCAGCATAGATATAGAGCTATATGAATTAATATCCAGAGAGTAGCAGAAGGGATTTATGAAATTGTGGTTTTATAGAGGAAGAGTTTCATGCATTTTATGTCCAAGATTTCTTTTGATTTTTTTTTTAAGAATTGGGCACAGAGTGGGTGTCATTCAAGATGCATTAATCACTATGACAAAAATAAACGTTCTAGCCAAGATTGTAGAAAATACTGGGAATACTGTTTTTTTTTCAATTGTAGAAATATCTAAATTGTATTTAAGTGATAATATTTGGACCAGAATTTAAATTCGAATTATTAAAACAATTGATCTTGGTGTATTTAAAATATTAATGTTTGTGTAGATGTTTATTTTAACTTTGCCTTTATAAATAGAATTATATCTATAGATACATGCTTTTTTAATGTAGCAACCAGGCAACATTTAAATCAGTGCAGGAGTTCTCAATAGGACCCCTTAGTCTACTAAAAAAAAAGCTGAGTTTCCCACTTCAAAAAAAGTGAAGGAAATTTATTGAATTGTTGTGTTCTAAAAAGTGGTTTAAAGTACTAAAAGTGTGATAAACATCAGGCACCAACACTTGCTTGATAAATCTCCTCCAATGAGTGACAATTGGTATGTGTATGATCTATATATAATATTTAAAAATATTAATATAGATTTTGGTTACTTTTTCTCACTTGATCAATCAACTAAGTGCATTTCTCAGTGTACAGTAAAACATATGCCCTGTGTGTCTTAAAATATAGATAAATAAAATATAAAAGTGAAGGGAATCTCTGCTAGATTCACATGTAAAAAGAAACACAAAACTGATTAATATTAACAAACTTTCCAAGCTTCTTTAATTTCTCTTCAGTCCCTAGCCAAACCATAAAAATTTCACCAATCAACCTTCACAAAACTGATTAATATTAACAAACTTTCCAAGCTTCTTTAATTTCTCTTCAGTCCCTAGCCAAACCATAAAAATTTCACCAATCAACCTTCAATGTAAATATATATATATACACACAGTATCTCACAACACTGAAGAAATTACACTCTGCTACAATGTAAAGTAGTAAGTGTACAACATGTGTAACAGTGTAAATTTGCGGTCCCCTCAAAATAACTCAACACACAGCCATTAATGTCTAAACCGTTGGCAACAAAAGTGAGTACACCCCTAAGTGGAAATGTTCAAATTGGGCGCAATTAGCCATTTTCCCTCCCCTGTGTCATGTGACTCGTTAGTGTTACACGTTCTCAGGTGTAAATGGGGAGCAGGTGTGTATATGTTATACATATAACATAAAAAAAAAAAAATATATATATATATATATTTATATATATATATATATATAGGAATATCAAAAAAATACCAGCTTTGTTCATCCGATTTCTTTTTGGTGAATCCAAAAATTTCAACGTTTCAGCTCCCGGTCGGAGCTTTCATCACGACACACCATATTTTATTTTATTTTTTTCCACCAACCCATTGTAAGGTTGGCATAAGAAGGAGCAAATGTTGTCCTCATTATACCTTCAGGTTCCTTCAAATATAAAATAATTATGTTGTATGTTGCTAGCATGTGAATTAATACCCATACCTAATACCTATAGGTTATTGAGTCATTTGCAAACTTACAACTGATACCATATTAAATAGTTCTTTCTTATTTATGAACAATTATACATTGCTAATACCAATATACTGCTTAATTATTATATATAACTTGGTGAAGCTTAGTAAAAATGAAATTTCCCTTTTTTTGTTGATGGTTTGGTGTAAGGCAGCAGACCTCTGGTCAAGAATAAAGATACAATAATATAACCTAAAATTGCCTATACATACTGTACCATTGAAGTCCTTTTTCTGCTTCTTCCTTACATGTTCCATCGGACAACCAGTCTATACTCGTGACCATACACCCTACCTGTTGTTCCACAAAGATCTCTCTCTACTGCCGTGGGTTACCTTACTCTGGACTATTGTTGAATTACTTGGACTTTATCATATTATTCACTTAAAACAAGTACTGTTATGTATTATATTATTCTTTCAAGGTGCACCTTTTTTCTTCTTATCCTTTTTTTATAACACTTATCTTGAGGGGACTAGAGGGGACCCCTTTCTCCTTAGATGTCCTGCCTACACCCTTTATATTAATATTCCCTGTGGCATATTAGTGCTGGCCCTTAACTCTGATTTTTAAAAACTGTATGTACATGAAATAGTGGTGAAATACATTCACTGAAAATAACAATAATAAGTACATAACATTACAGGTAAAGATGGTAACATTGTCATATTAAAGATATGTTGACATATATTTAATGAGTAGCATTAATGAGATGGAGTATCTCCCAATATTTTTTTCTACAATGAACTGAAGCCAGCACCCATATCCTTCTTATCCAGCTCTACTAAAGAAATGCAGGATTTATATTTTTCTTATGAAAATATATTTGTCTTGCTAATTCCTTACAAATAAATACAAAATATTTGTTAATACTATAAAAGTACTAATATTGGTGCCAATTTAAATCCTTTTTGCAACATCAATTCCTTACCTTCATTTAAAATATATTTTGACATATTTATTATGGAATTAAACTGACCATTTAAAAAAAAAAAATCCACCAGACCCAGCTGGCTTTTTTTTTTTTTTTTAAACAATCATTATTTTATGAGTTTTTTTATTGTTTTTTTTCGCAGCTGGTAGGTAAAGAAAGTATAACAGAGGGTGGTGCACATACAGAGAGACTATTGGCATAGTTTGAACATGCATTTACTTAGAGCCAATGTTTACAGATTTCCAACTGTGCTTATAAATGTGTGAATACTTGTCGTATAGCGTACCAGTTTTGGGGTACGTATGTATGCATGGCATTCATCTCAGAAGAGGAAGGAAAAGAGCAAGAAAGAAGAGAGGTAGCGAGCAAGGAAATGAGAGGTAGAGATAAAAAATGTCCCAGCTGGCATTAGTTAATTTTCTGATTAGAATGTTTTTTCCTGAAGTTTGCAATATAATGCGAAACACTCAAACCACCGTTTAGTCAATCTACATCAAGATATTTAGAATTCCACTATTTAACTATCTTCTGTTAAGGTAACTGTCAAGCCTCTAATGTATATGTAGGGGTAGGTAGTGGCATGTAAAAATCTAATAAATAGATGTTCTCAATGCAGAAACAAATGTATGTGTGGCCTAAATAATGGCATGCATTTGCTTTTCTAAACCACATTGAGAACATGTTTATAATTTTACTATAATAGGTTTTATTACCAACTATTTAAAGTTTATTCACAAAATAGTGAAGTTTGGTGAATAAAAAAAAATTAAAAACTTTGTGATAAAACAATGAATTTGTGACTATAGCAACTTGGAGACATTTTCTAAATCATCTATTTTTGACTGCTCTTTGCAAATTTATTATTCAGTTCACTGCAACATAGTATTGTGTTTTGTAGTATATAAACCATTTCACAAAAAAAATAAAATCTGTTGCATGTTTGTGAAGCATAAGTAAGGCATCTGAGTATAAAGTAACTATGTCAATGTCAAGTAGCTAGGTAATTTAAAAGTAGCTTGGAGGTAACAAGCTATAAAGGTGCTATAAATAAAGTAGGAATAGTAAAATAAATAAAATAAAAAATCTTTATATGGAATTTAAGCATAAATTTAAATGAGAATCATTAGTTTGTAACCAGTGAATGTCATGAGCATATGTTCAATTAATGTGTCCTTTTATTTCTGATTTAGAAACAAATGTTCTATTTTTAAATCATCGTTCTGATGTAGAAAATAATTCTTTTTAATTCTGTCTAGCCATCTGCAAAAGTTGTTATAAAGTACATCATGTTGTAGTATCCTGAATGCTTTGTTTCCTAACAGTCTCCATGTGCCATATGTAATTTTTGTATGTACATGCACTATGTACAGGCTGGAGATAGCATATTGATTTAATGCTTCAAAGGGACACTATTGTCACATAGACCACTTCATCTCAATTAAGTTGTTTGGGTGTAATGGCATTGTCTGTTTAGCCTTCACTTCTAGTGTCTGAAATAATGGCAGCCACTAGAGGTACTGGTCAAGTAATGCTCTCCTATGGGGAGCTTGAATGTGTGCACACCACTTGCCATGCATTTGCATTAGGTCCCCAATGCTCCTTTATGAGGAACATTTGATTGGACCATCACGGAGGAGGCCAAGCCTACCCCATTAAGTCGCGGGAGGTGGGAAAAATGTAAGTAATATGTTTATTTATTTTTTACACCTTTTGCTGCAAATGGTTCAGGGACCTATATCTAACTTGTGTATATACGATTGCCATTGTTTGCAAGATTGCGCTGATAGAAGAGCTTCTGCTGCCTTTTCAGAGATCTCCCTGCATGGCAATGTGCTAATTACTCTGCAGACTGTCCTCTGGTTAAAAGCAGCTCTCTGAAAGTGCTCTCTGATGGTCAGACAACAGAAGAGGGCATTCTGAGAGGTCTCCATAGGAATGATTCCCTAGGCAGCCCACCACTCGACCACCAGGGGTACCCCTGTAGAACCAGGGAATAACGATTAGAGTTCCCCTCACTGCAAACAGGTAAGCATAAAAATAAATGAACAATGTGTGGGAAGGCTGAAAAGGGAAATGCAGCCTCCCCACTTACAATATCCCTCCCAAACACACACAGTCATCATCTCACATCACCCCCGTCCTCCATACACATTCACCTTGGTCACATCACCCACTACCTTCACACAATCAGTCGCTCTGTACAGTGAGAGAAAAACGTATTTGATCCCCTGCTGATTTTGAACATTTGCCCACTGACAAAGAAATGATCAGTCTATAATTTTAATGGTGGATGTATTTGAACAGCGAGAAAAATCAAGAAAAACGTATGTCAAAAATGTTATAAATTAATTGCATGGTAGTGAAACCACTACTCTTTAGGATACATTCCTGCACCTTTGGTGTCTAGAATATCCCTGTATAGAAACATGCCATTAAAATAATTGCTACAGATCTAGTATATATATAAAGTCAACAAGAAAACAAAAGAACATAATCTATCCTAATGAAATCACTAAAATAATAAAGTTGACACATACAATATAACATTTAATAGGTATTATTTAAAAAAGGTAAAGAACCTAAAAACAAAGGAATACAAGGGAGGGTGAAATAAGTACAGAGGATTTTGCTCTATGTATTATAAGTACATTTACTAAGGA
The DNA here is from genome assembly GCA_933207985.1 of Pelobates cultripes. Taxonomy (NCBI): domain Eukaryota; kingdom Metazoa; phylum Chordata; class Amphibia; order Anura; family Pelobatidae; genus Pelobates; species Pelobates cultripes. The sequence goes on from OW240918.1 coordinate 110,393,422, forward strand.
AACACTTGTTAGTGTAAAATAGAAGGGAAAATTACCAACGGTTTATTCTAGAAATATATAGATTATCCGTTACATTTTCTTTAGCTGAAGATCATATGTAGTTACATTTCAGTAAAGTCCATAACTGGAAACAAGTAACTAACTGGAGACATGTAGCCGTATGAAACAACTATAAGAAAAGTAAATGGAGACATGTAGCCGTATGTACACATGTGGAAGAGAGAGGGGAATATCGCCTAAATGTCTAGTTTGGATGAGTCCAAACTGGCTGATAAATGCCTATCTGTACCACAGTTTAGCAATCAAATAAGAACGAAATATTAATAATAGTGCATTAGACTAGTTAAATATCGTATAAATTTAGGTATCTTAGCTGAAAGTTAGAAGGCTAACAGAATTTGAATATAGGTTGTACTCATAGATAAATATAGCATGTAGAAGCCCCAATCTGTAACATAAAAGTGTTTAGGATGTCCACTCACTCAATGTCTAGCAGTGGATCGATACCAATATCTATTAATAATATATAACCCTAAGTCTGTGCCTTCGAGGGCACCTAATATATTGCTAAGCTAGAAAACTTACTAGGTCTAAATTCTTACTGCAAAGGCACTACAATAACTGAACTCTTATATATAAAGTCCTCCTCTTTCAAGAATAGACGTTTTGTGGCTGTCCAATCACAGACTTGTCAATGAGCTGTACTACTAAGTCTTTCAAAGGCTACCAAGTAGTAACATGAGTGGCTGTTTGATTCATAGCTGAGATGGTGTAATAAGATGTATTTATAAAATGAAAAAAAAAAAGTATGCACTCTTCACAAATACAGCATTTCAGAAGGTTAAGTGCTTTTTCAAGGTTGATATTGAAAAATAAGAATTTAAAGTAAATATTTTAGTTATGGTCAAAATAACCAAATTGGAAAAATTCTCTAAGTCAACTGTACTTTCAGTTCAGCTTTTTGACCTTTAATTTGAAATTCTCCTTAAATTCAATCTGAATTATTGCTTTAGTGAAAAACCATGTGTTTACTGTTCAAAGTAAATTTTAAGGAAAACTCCTTAAAATTTAGCAATGTTCAGACTTGCAATATTTTTCAATCTATAAATTGCCATTTATCCTCGATATCCAGGAATACTGTTTAGTGAAGCCCAGGTTTCACAATTCCTCTATGTAAATAATTTTAATATTAAAGCTACCTTCTATTAAACAATATACAATTATTCTAAGCCACTGTAAAATGTCATTTAAATAACAATAAAAGTGAATTATTATCCTTTCAAGATAATTGTTCATCATTCCACTCTTTTGTATTGCATATGTCTATAACAACATATTTGAAACGGTAAGCTGTTGTAAAAATATAGCGCACTGCTTTACAAGAAAGAAAAACAAAAAACTAAAAGTATATTGCATCTTACATATGTAAATTATCATAAGCCCTGGCAGAACTGAAAAGTAAGGTATACTCAAAAATACATTAGGTGTATATACATTAAAATGTTTTCTGTATTTATTGCAATCTCTGTTAATTAGGTTGAATGCCTAATACATAGTGATAACATTTGTAAACATGTTCCTGTGAGCCGCCATCTTGTTTTCTACAATACATTATTAAGGGAAGCTTACCAGTATGGCTTACCTTAGCATTTAAACTATGTTTACATTTGAAAGCATGTATATTGTAACACATAAAAGTAGAGATAAAATAAAATATACATTTTAACATCATGGGAAATTAGCCATTTTGTGATCATGATAATCGACAAGAGAAACACTTTATGTCAAGGGGAAAAAACATTTGTCTAGTAGTTAGTCTTAGAATATCCATTGTAGGACAAAAACGACAAAACATGTGCAGGGCCATTATAGTTATATAGACCTTGATTTAATATTTTTAATAAGCTTTCCAAATGATTTCATATTTTTGGATAAACTTTCAAATAATAACTTTCAAATTATTTTTCAACATATTAAAATATCAAAACATACCGTATTTACTCGAATCTAAGGCACCACTGAATCTAATGCGTACCTCAATTTTTGAAACTTGGAAGCTGAAAAATGTTTTTGCTGGCAAATGTAATGCGCATTTATACAAGAAGATACTACAATACAACATTGTGCTACAATGAAAATGTTTATTGCCATATACCATAGTAACATTGAGCATATTTAAATTTTCTTGTTACTTGTTAGGTCAATTCTTTCTTAAGCCCTCTTTCAGGAACGAAATTTGCCTGTGTGAATTTTCCAGAATTAAATTCGCTTATATGAATTCGCCTGTATGAATTCACCTGTTTGAATTCACCAGTTTCAATTCGTGAATTTGAATTTGTGAGTTTGAATTTGTGTGTTTGAATTCATGAGTATAAATTCGGGTTATTGAATTCTGTAGTTTAAATTCACTAGTTTGAATTCACTAGATTTAATTCGACAGAATGCAATTTGCCAGAAAATTTTTTATTTTGCCCCGAATCTAATGCGCCATTGTATCTAATGCGCATTCAAATTTTGGAAACTTTATTTTCCAAGAAAGGTGCACATTAGATTCTAGTAAATACGGTATATCACATATAAAAAATATATTGCTATATTTTAAAAAATATTAAGAATTCGTATATTTTTATGATATTAAATCATTTTAAAACGTTTATCCAAAAATAGAAAATAGAGAAATAGTGAAAGGAATATTTAATTAATTCAAAGTGAATTTTAAATTTTAGGCCAAATTTGGCCTGTTATGTTTTCAGTTAAACTATTTTGGCCTAAAACTTTGAATTCAAATTGAATTTCCCACAATTCATACATAAGTGAATAAAACTGGTGGCTTACATCTATACTGTAAAAACATGTTTCTAAAATATTATAAATCTGGCATGTGTCCTTGTGCTGTCTGATTTAACAAAGCAACTAAGGCAAGTGTATAGTCTGCATTGATACAGAGTTTTGAAACCTAGGCTGTAAGTTGTAAAGAGGTATTTTTTTTTTTTTTTTACACATTCATAACCACATGCGGATCTAAAGCAACCATTAGGCACTCCAAGTACTCAGAGCCATCTGACTGAAATTCACATACAGTCAGTGTCTACTGTATAGTTTTGTTTCCTAGCAACTTAGCCCTGTTGTATAAATGGAAATTTTAATAATTGTTTGTTGCCAAAAGTTTTGCTGTTTATGTGCAGGCAGCCTATTCAGACAGTTACATTGGGGTCGATCTACTAAACAGCAAGTTGAGAAGAGCTGGCATTTGACTAGAAAGATATCAGTATATTTGAGTAGAAAAAAAAAAAGATCCCGAACTTGTCTGAGCCAGAATTCATTGTGTGGAGGGGATGTTAGCAGCAGATACATTTTGCAACCTGGTAATAAACGTTTTCAGCAGTGACAGAACAGTTTTTTCGAATTTCTCCATTCTTCGTTATATACTTTTTGGGAGTGTGTGAATATGTGAAGCCAGTGAAAAAACATATTTCAAAAGAGGTAGACAATTAAACAATAGTTTATGAAAATTAATAAATAATGTAATAACTTGTAGTTTCTAAAACCAGTTATCACACAACTACTTCCTGTCTAATGTTGCGGAGTGTAGCTTGTCTTTTTGTGCTTAAAATGGACACTATAGGCACCAGAAACACTACTTTTTGTAGAAATCCGGGCCATAGAGACTAATTCCTACAGCCTCAGCAGTGTAAACATGTATTTTATGAGAAAGGGAATATAAGGTAAATACTTAACCTTTTTTAATGCATATGGGGTCAATAAGCTAACTAGTGACTAAATCACAATAGCATTAGGAATGCATGTTTGTATTCAAAACACTATAATAAATAGTTAAATATAATATTTTACATAAAACTCTAATAGCTTTGTATTATTGTGTTTATTAAATTGCACTCTGTTGTATAATACACAGTTAATAAACAACAGGTAGATAATACCAGAAGCACATTCCATATAACTGAAAAGCCAAAAAGGTCATATGAAACAATAAGTTGCTTTTAAGCCTTGGATGAAGTGAAGCACTTTTTTTTCCAATGCATAAGGTGGGATAACCATTCATAAGATCTCTATAGATGTTGAATTGTGGCGTGATTAATCAATGACGCTAGAGAGAGCTGGCATTAATTAGATCCACAAGGCCAGGAACGCATTCTATGCTTGAGTTCATGGAATTTGAATGTCTACATGTTGTTTTTTCCCCTTGGGTGTGAATTGTACTGCTCTGGTGTTTTTACTGGTTTTATAATGAATTGCACTAACTGTACACAGTGGTATAGTATTTCAGCATTGCATATTTACGGTCTGAAGAGGATCTTTGTCTAACGATAGACTCTGTGCTGTACTTTTATATTCTCATATGTTTTCATTTAGCTTATTCCTTTTCATTTTGCTATTTACTGCTGCCAATTCATGCTTTTTCTAGGTGGTACATTTAATTCAAGGCAGTGGGAGCTATCTTTATTACTAGAATCCTATATGTATTGTAGGCAATATTTGTATAAATAAAACGAGACACACAATAACCACAAACAACGTTTAATTACTTTTCAATGGGCTTGGCCGTGGTGTTTATTCATAGCTCAAGGGGTAAACAACCATAACTATGTAACCATAACTTTGTAACCATAACCATATAACATATGGTTCAGCAACTTTCAAAACTTTTAACTTTATTAACCACCAAATAGCCAGTCAATCATAACTAACCTGACCGCCTTTTATTTAAAACCATTTACCACCAAATCCTTCCTCAGAACTTGACCCTGAGGATGACTTTTGCCCCAATGCTTCATAACACCACGACAATACAATTAAATAAAAGTAAAGGGGTGGGGGTGGGGTCCGTCAGCACCGTTCCTGCTTCAGTCTACTCTGACAGGATTAAACTTGTGCTTCTTCTTTTTATACTGTTCCAGTTTCCCGCTCTTTTCCTGCTTGCAACTTTCAACCAATCCCATGCCAGCTCAAGCCCCCAGAAACAGCTGTGTTATCAATTCTGCCCATGTACCTGTCTAACTGACCAACTACCACAAGATGTAAAATTCCTCACAGTCAAATTCTAGACAAAACAGATTAACTACTTCATTGCCACCATCCATATATGCCACAGTGCTTAGTGCCTGTGGCTTCTTTTAGTGATATAATTATCACTATCACCTTTCTAAAGAAATACTAAAGAGATACAAATATATATATTTTTTGTACTAACCTATTTATTTATTTTACATTGAGAGGTGTTGCAATGAAATCTTGATCTATATTGTGATACGGTGTTGACTGTTTTTATCATTATCTCTAACTAGTTTTTTGTGTTGTCACCTTATACAGCCCTTGTTTAGTTATATATATATATATATATATATATATATATATATATATATAGCTAGAAATTAAGCCAATGTTAATTTAGAATTATATACATTCATTAAAACCAATTAATTGCAATAAACAAATAATGCTGTTTTGCATTGATATGTGTTATATTCTTCCTTTAAACTCTTAAGGACCAAACTTCTGGAATAAAAGGGAATCATGACATGTCACACATGCCATGTGTGCTTAAGGGGTTAAAGGGTAATCCCTTCAAAGCTAATTAATCCCTTGTAGTAAAAATAGCATTTTACATTTTATTGTCAATCAATTTGCCATGATTCTGCAAGACATACACATTATCCACAATAAAATATTTACTTGCTACTAAAGGTATCACAGTTAAAGATGAATTACATGTATTAAAGCTATAGTATCAATAGAAAAACACACACATATACACTCATATACTTATACTTAGAGTGTTTAAATGGAACTGTGTGTCTACAGCCAAATAATATATATATTAAAAGCAAAGCCTGTAATTGTGGGACAGTTTACCCGGCTACAAAACTCAGGCCCCCTCCATGACAGAACCGTCACCGCTGGGTTAATTCAGAACCCTAGACTTCCAGTTCCAGTTCACTCACCTAAGGCTCCTGTTTGGGGGCATTCGTTAGTATCAAAGTTTACCGAACACAAGGCTCTAGATGGCTCACTTACGACCCTTAGCAGCCAAATTTGTTAGGTCAGTTTAAACATTTTTTATTCTTCATGAATTATTTCACCGGTATGCACTTGTTTAAAAATTAGGTGCATTTTAGTCGTAATTATGTGAACTGCATCATAAGTTACTGTTATTTTAGGAAATGCGTTAGAATAAATGTATGAGTATTTTGCATTTAAGAAAGTGGTTAGTCCTTATTTAGACATTAGAATGATATTTTATCCAGTTCTGTCATACTGTATTACGTTTCACGTCTTATGTACATAGTTTGCCATTACCCTTGTATTATTACATGTTCCCTACGCTAGGTAATATCAGAACTGTATAAATTCCTCGCAGTCTCATTTGACTGCCTTCAGCCGACTAAGAATCCCTCCGGGGGATATATCTCTCCTATACACAGGGTATGTATAATTGTGTGTTCTCTTTAGCATTGTTATTTTCAGAAACATACCCCATGTATCCTTTTATTCCAAAAATTCTCTACTAAGTACGGCACGTTATTCAAATCCGTACCTGCCCCAATGCACCGATACCACTAATCGTCCCAATGACTATTCACTGGCCACATTCCCAGGGATTCCCCTATTTTATAACAATTACCTAATTACCAGCCCTTTCCCTATTTTATAACAATTACCTAAGTAAACTGTAAACCTGATGCATCATTTTAGCATACTCCTTGCAGTAATGCTTTATTTCCACCATGCAGGTGCATCTGCATGCATGAGAGTTACCTCACGTTCCCTTATGTTCTTGTCCATATTTTTTTTTTAGGTCTTTTATTACCGTTACTATTCTCCTCCAGAACCTTGGGGAATTAATTGGATTTCTTACTCAACTCACTTTAATAGGTATACCTAGTGTCACATAACCTTTTATCATTAAATTCTTTACTAATTCTTAGAGGATAACTTTAGTTTTTCTCACAATACGGTACAAAACTGGTCAACTGGCTATTTAGTTTCTTGCATTGTCCCTAGCCTACTATACTTAATCTTACTCTTGTGAGGCCAACACCCATCCTCAACAGAGGTATACGCCCCTCAGCCCAAAGCATAGTTAGAGCCTCACATTAACCACTGTCAGTTACTTGTCAGGGCTTCACAAAGTTATGCCCACTTATATTATGTCTTCTGACAGTCACCGAGAGGCCAACGTTCCTGCCACATCATTTAGTGGCCCCCGCCCACTCGGCCCTCCTCATAGATAGAGCCTCTCTCACCTCTTGGCACTAGCAGGGCCTCATTTTCCTTGTAGTCCAGATATTTTTTTTTTTGCCTCAGGCTTAGCTAGAGCCAGTTGACACAGGCAATCGCTCATAACTAAAGTCCTCATCTTTACCCATGTTTACGTTTTTAGCATGTCTCAAATCCCAGAACAAGACGAGGAACTCGCTAAACACGAGACCCCAGCCAGGCCTTCCACCCCGGTCCAAGCACCCCTACTGAGAATCTGGAATCATCCAGCCCATATTCCCTATGTTAATGGACAATCCCTAGACTCACAGCCGAGTTAAGATGAATAGGGGTCCAATTCCCAGCCACAGCACGCAAAGCTGAATTGTATAGACTATACATCAGTAATACATGTACTCCCCAGCCAGGAGTTGTCCTACAACCAGAAAATTATTCTGAAATCAAGGGTTTAATGTCTTCCATGCTCGCTTTAATTAACACCATCAGTGCTAGACTGGAGAAATTGGAGTCTCCTCAGTTGCCGACAGCCGACAAATAGAGATTCCCACCCCAGCTCCCTCTCACGGTAATGACATCAACATTGACCCAACACCTAGAACTTCCGCTCACATAATCACGCCCTCCCACTTTGTGCCCCCAACCATACGCAAAGACATCCTGAAAGGCAAGGAAGTAAACCTAGTCTCCTTGCTCATTGCCTCTCAGGATGTAGTAGAGAATAAAGCATACTGCTATGGTGACCTTTCAGTCGTTTTGAAAGCCAGAGACCCCAGACTCAACCGCAAACTCACCATCCCAGAATTTGTCCTGGCTTTTGGTCTATACCATGACATAATCTGCTCCACTTCACCTCACCTCACCTCTTTGGGAAGAGCTTGATTTGTACATGCATGAGTTGGTGGATCTAGGGCACAAGTATGGTGGTTTTTCATTCTATGACTATCACAAATCTTTTTCAGTCAAAGCAGCAGCATTCCTTACCCAATTTAATACCCACACCAACTCGAGTAAGCTTGACATAGAATTGTTCTGTCGTCATTTCGCCATCTTGTGCCATATGTGCCTCTATCTCCCACTCCGCCAACTTATCCCCTGTGCATCTGATACTCCCTACCACTAGTCGTGCTTATTTCGGTTCTTCCACTGAGGAACACAGACAAATTGGGTAGACCCATAGAATTCCTGGGGGAAAGCTCAGATCTGCAACAATTTTAATTCGGGCAGTTGCCGATTTAGCTTGTTCAGATTATTGCACGTCTGCTCAATTTGTTACAGAGCACAAACAAAAAATATGTGTCATAACCGTCTTTTCCCCGAAGCAATGACTAACCAAAGTTTGCATTGATAACCTGGCATATAACCTCCAGGCACGCCCTTCCTATCACTTAGTCAACTTCCTGGTTAATGGGTTCACCAACATTTTTCACACTGTCCTAGTCACAACCCCACTGGTGTTCACGAATGCCCAAACTGACAATCCGCACTCCTTGACCACGTCAGCACTTCGGCATTACTGATGTAAGGACTGCACAACAAATTTATTATAGGCCCTTTCTTGAAATCACATCTTTTCCTGCTGGCGTACTAATTCTATAGGTATAGCCACAGGGAAATTCTACAATAAAGAAAGACTAATTTACAATTTAACGGCTTCACATTTATTGTCCACCCCTAGCATCTTATTTCCTAGGAATTAAATTAGACTCAATCTTGTTGCAAGCCAGGTTGCATATGGAGTAGGTACAACATATCAGAGAGTCTGTGGAACGTTTCTGGTGAAGGGCAAGTGTACTAGAGTGGAACTACAATCCTCAATAGGCACACTGAACTTCGCTATGAGAATTATTCCACAGGGCCGGGATTTTATTTCCGTACTACTGTGTCTTCTCCCCCTTCGTGCTGACTGGAGTACTGTCCCCTTAGATATACACGCTAAGGCAGATTGGCTTGATCTTCTATCTTGGTGGAATGGGAAGGCAATGTTTATTCCCCCAATCTCTAACTCATCTCCAGTCATATGGACTGATGCTGCAGCCCACACAGGGTTCGCAGCTATTTTGGTGACTCCTGGCTCAGAGATTTTTGACCAGTCGAGACCCGGTCTACCTTCATTCCATACTACATCAACTCTATTTGTAATCTACCCTATCGTGGCAGCATCCAAAGCCCGGGGGCATCTGTGGCAAGGAAAAGCAGAGAAATGCTTCTCCGATAACAAATCGGCTTGCAACATCATAAATAAGGGCAGATCCTCATCACTCTCCTTCAAGAATTTAAAAGAATAAAAACTACCACAATTAGAGGGGCAAAGGTTTAAAAATAATATCAGGAAGTATTACTTTACTGAGAGGGTAGTGAATGCATGGAATAGCCTTCCAGCTGAAGTGGTAGATGTTAACACAGTGAGGGAGTTTATGCATGCATGGGATAGGCATAAGCATATCCCAACTATAAGATAAGGCCAGGACTAATAAAAGTATTTTGAAAATTGGGCAGACGAGACACATTCTGCCGTCACATTCTGAGATTCATCAAAGGTTTCTCTACTGTGATAGCCCCCATCACCAACATATGTATGTGTGTGTGTGTGTATATATATATATATATATATATATATATATATATGATAGAATAATACCGGCACTCAAGGGTTTCACCACAAACAAATCTTCATTTATTGTGAAGTATAGATCGACGTTTCAGCTCCTCACAGGAGCTTTCATCAGGACCTGATTGTCGACGATTGTCAGCGATTGTCGACGAGATCGTCGACAATCGCTGCATTATAATGCAGTATATGATGGCATAAAGTGCTAGTATGTGGAAAATAAAGTAGATATGTTAGTGATAGGCTCCTTCAGTCCTCGGAGGACCTGTGTATGTATTTGTACAAGCTCCGCCCCACGTCAGCGCAGATACACAACGTCCGTTGCCATGGAGACCGGGAACAACGCCGCGCTCCCTGGCAACCAGGACGCTGGAAGCCGCCACGTTAAACCAATGCTGCGGGTAGTGATATAAGAGCTAGAACAAATATATCAATCAAAGTGGCTAACAAGTAAAAAAATAAGGTGAATGAAATAGTGATATAAGCTCTTTCACAGGCCAAGCTGGGAGGGCATATAGAAAATTAAAAAGGTGACTGGTATCCAAAAATAACAAATAAATGTGAAACATGGTCTCTATATGTATGTCATATTAGGCAAAATGTCAAGTGCATATAATCTATAGGGCCAAGCCATCTAAAAGTGCATATAGTGACTAATGAGCAGAGGATGAAAAAATAAGTATAGATTATGATCTCTGCATATATATTATATTAAGCAAAATATAAAGTGATAGTGCATATAATCCATAAGGCCAAACCATCCTACTAAGCACTAAGTCAAGTAAAATAGGGCTGGTAAGTTATGGCTATTAATTGACAGCCATTTAAAGGGGCAGGCGGCTCTGCAATAGCAAAATCTATAAAACTAAAATAAAACATCAAATGAATACATCTATTGACTAAATATAAACATTTACAATGCTAACTATAGTCGTAAACAACAATAGTAGCAAAAAATTAGATAAAAGAGTGATATGAAATCATTTCGTTCAAGCCTTTAGGGGCTATAGTGCCTAATGTATAAATCCAAAATGTCTCTCGGTTCAAGAGAAGCTTGCCTCTATCCCCACCACGTTTAAGTGGAGGGATATGGTCAATGGCCAAGAACTTAAGGGCTGACAAAGGATGTTGGAAAGAAAGACACAGGTCTAGCATCAGGGTAGCCTATCGTGATGGTACCTCTGATCAACCTGTAGCCAAACATTTTCTTTCTTTCCAACATCCTTTGTCAGCCCTTAAGTTCTTGGCCATTGACCATATCCCTCCACTTAAACGTGGTGGGGATAGAGGCAAGCTTCTCTTGAACCGAGAGACATTTTGGATTTATACATTAGGCACTATAGCCCCTAAAGGCTTGAACGAAATGATTCATTAAGTCATCAACATTTCAGTCCATATGCAATGTATGAAGAACAATACAAAACAAGAGATAGGGATGTGCCTATTTAACTGTGTATAAGTCCCAAATAAAGTGTCAATGGAGCAGCAGGGGAAGATCAAAGGTCCTTGGGTAGACTCTTCTTCAGGAGAGGATACGTCAGAGTGTTTGTGGAAATATGGAGACAAGAAGGAGATACGAGGGTAATCAATAGTGTAATAAGTCAAATCCAAAGTGAGATATATTAAAATGATGTTAATTCACTCGCATTTAAAAGAGCTAAGACCAGCTCTAATGTAGATGGCATACAGCGGTATGATCCCCACCTATGGGATATGATTTACTTCTCTGATTTGTTGAAGGGCTTAGAGGGATTCCCTTCACTAGGGTTGCTGCCTATTCATAAATTGTTTGTTGATTAGCCCTGACCTACTGTTGTAGTGTGTTTTATGCAATATATGGACTGATTAATTTCGCACTTTAGGTATTACCATGTTGACGTTCCTATCCCCTCACCTGTTGTGTCATACATGTGAGGTTTACTACAGTGAAAAGCTGATATCCCCAGGATAATCTGATATCCAGATAGAGGTTTTGGTTTCAGCACCCTCCCTCCCCCATCATACTAATAATCATCATTGTAATATCGGATATTACCACTTTTTTTTCTTCCATCGTACTCTGCTTGAAGTGGAATGTACACTGAACAATAAACCCATTGAAACATACCTTATGATGAAGAACCATAGCATATGTCCCCACGAAAAATATAATTGTTATTATTATTTATAATAAAAAAAAGTGTATTATTATATTAGTTTGGATCTCTTACATTAGTTTCTGTATATTAACGGTATAGTTACAGCAGTATGTAAGCATGGATCATAATTTGCTAAATAAATGTGATTTAGTAATGGTACAATTATAAATGGTATCTTTTTTGCATATTTCAGATTATCATTACAGGAATAATTTATAGGTAATGGCATATTTGGGGAACCCTAGTAAATTGTTAGTCTTGACTGAGCTATTTGTGTCTTTGTAATAAAGGCGCAGTTTAAAGCCGATGTTCAGTTATACTGAGAAAACTCTAGCAACTGTCAGCTAAGGTGATGGCACTAATTTACTGAAGCCCCAAGATATTTCTGTCTGCAATTATCAAGCGGAGATGATCAAAGAACCCAAACGGTGCACACAGCTATTTAAAGAATGGTCTGCAAAGCTTGTATTAGCTGTCACATGTCAAGTAAAAGACATGATAAGTTAAGAAGAGGGTACATGCATATTTTGTTGCAGGACTGCAATTTTTTAAATTTATTTTATATGTATTAGATTTTTCATGGTATAACAATTGCACACATGGAAACAGTAAAAGTTTGCATACTTACATTGTTGCCTTATAATAGATAGCATACTGTATTTGTGGAAAATGATGCTTACCATCATGGGAAAAGATATTCCATATGTCCGACATTGTACTATGATATGCAACACCTTAAAGGGTATAAATAGGAGTCTCCCTCTAACATTCATTTACATCAAGCATGTCAAACTCAAAGTGTGGCACGGGCCACATAAATAAGGTTAAAGTTTATGTGGGGCGCACACACACACACACACACACACACACACATACTCACTGACAGACAGACACACACATACTCACAGACAGACACACACACTGACAGACACACACATACTCACAGACAGACACACACACTCACAGACAGACACACACACATACTCACAGACATACACACACACTAACAGACAGACAGACAGACAGACAGACACACACACACATACTCACAGACACACACACCTACTCACAGACAGTCACACACACATACTCACTGACAGACACACACACATACTTGCTGACAGATGCACACATACTTGCTGACAGACGCACACATACTTGCTAACAGACACACACATACTTGCTGACAGACACACACACTGACAGACACACACTCACTGACTGACAGACAGACAGACACACACACTCACTGACTGACAGACACACACAGACAGACACACACACACTTACACACACATACTTTTTTTTATTGCTCCTTACCTTATGGAGCAGATGGGGGGCATCTCCCTGGGGTCCTTCCTGCTCCTCACGGCTCCCTCCTGCGGTTTAGTGATGCCGGGTGCCGGAATATGACGTCATATTCCGGCGCTCGGCTTCACTTCAGTCAGCATGCACAAGGGAGCAGTGAGGAGCAGGTACACTGAGCTCCTTCGCTGGCCACCAGCGTCCTGCTTCCTCCCCGGCCGGGTAAGTGTTAGCAGAGTAGGCACCTGCAATGTGGGGAAAGCAGATGCCTGCTCTGCTATAACAGCAGCATGTACTCGCGGCTCGCCAGGCCGCAAAGATGGTCCTTGTGGGCCGCGAGTTTGACATGCTTGATTTACATCTTATATTATGTACCATATTCCATGTGAAATAATGCACTAGAACATAAAGCAGGTAAGATTGCTCCGATTGATAGAGCAGAAGATCCATTTGTAAGAATAATAAAACAATAAAAAATAACAGTAACAATAATCATAACAATTGTAGTACCTGTAACTCATTTTCTAATTGTAAGGTGTATCGCAAATCTAATGATCCTTGTCCTTATCTTAAGGCGTAACAACTTGCCGGAGTGAGTGTAAGATTGTAAAGGGGCCTCCTATGATCTTTATGGATACGTCAGTGCCACATGGAGGAGCTGACGGACTATGCATTCTAGTGTTTTGTTGCGGTGTCCCTTTCAGGAAGTGTGACCATGCTTGCCAAATAACCGTGTACTTATTATACTTGTCTAGTGATCCCCATCTGAGTTCCTCCATAGTGTGAAAATATTCAATTTTTGCGTACCAGTCCCTCCTGGAAGGCTGCTTCACTGACTTTCATAGACTTACTATTAAAGATTTGGCTGTGGTCAACATGAAATATAATAGGGAGTGTTTGGAACGCACTTGTTTTATAAGGAGAAAAAGGAGTGTCTCAGGTTTGTGAGAAATGTTCAAATTTGTTACTACGGTAGTGGTATTCCATACATCTCTCCAGTTTGCATGGCCACCAAATATGATGAAAAGTACCTATTTCTTCCCCACATCTCCAGCGAATGGGGGCTGTCATCTGATTGTAACTATTAACATCTACAGGGGTGATGTACCATTTAGAAACAAATTTGTACTTAATTTCCTGCAAAGGATGCTTGAGTGAGAATGAAAGATCTCCTTAAATATAGCGGACCATTCTGTCTCACGTAAACTGGTTTCCAAATGGTTATTCCAGAGTTTTGTGAAGTATGGCATCTGCGGATGGATCTGGGTCTGTAATAATTTGTAGCAGATTTATGTTAGCTTGGGAGTTGGTTTATCCCCCCGAGTACATCAATTCAAATTTAGTGTGTTCCCTATATTTCCAGTTTACCAGACCCTGAGCCTTTAAGAAGTTTTTTATCTGAAAGTACTGGAACCTTTGCATAAGGTGCAATTATAAACAGACACAAGCAAAACTTTCTGTTTTGTAGTTAAAAAAAGCAATATCTTAAAAATAGTGTTTTATACCCCAAACACCAGACATTACATTTCATTTTAAAGGGAATATGATGTTGGTGTTACTAAAAAAAAAAAAAAATAGAAGGAAAAAAAAGATAATTGTAAAATAACATTAATTTAGTCAATATTTGTAAAACAAAGAAGAATGATTCTCCCACAATTCACATTGAAAGCTTTTTGTTTGCACGATTTGTAAAGCTACGATATTTTCAATTAAGCCCAAATAATCTAAAATATAATTTTCACAGAAAAAAAAATTCAGATTTACTTTAGATGGGATTATATATATTGCAATAGCCATTAGAATTCTGCCATATTTTTTCTCAGAAGCATTTCTCAAAATATGAGCTGTACTCGCAAAAAACATAAAAGGTCTTTGTAGATCTTTCAAGGTAAAAAAAAAAAAATTGAGTAATGTGTGTTCTCACTATGTTTCCCAGCAATGCACAACTTCTAAATGTCGAGGATGTGGAAACCATCACCAACATTATGGCTAACTTTGAGAATAATCCATATCCACACTTATATACCCATTGGTAAAGATGTTGAAAGAAAAATAAACCCATGCAAATAACATAATCACATTGAGCAAAAACCTCAAAGGTTTCTCAACTAGCCAAAGCTATTGATTTATAATGGTTAAATGCAATGCTCCTCAAACATCTTCTCAAGGCACAACTAACAGTCCAAGATTTATGGATTACCCTGGTGTGTCTAAGGTGCTTAGAAAGAGAAAAAGAAAAGGCACCTTAGAGTTTTTTGAACACCTTAGACACAACCAAGTTATCCCTAAATCCTGGACTGTTAGGTGTACCTTGAGGAGAGAGTTGAGAATCCCTGGTTAAAGGGACTCTCCAGTTTAAACATAACACCTTATTTTTATGAGTATACATTAGCATGTCTTCAGACTAGCAGCTCCTCGGTAGCTAGTTCCATCTTTTTGGCATCAGATCTCAACAAGTTTCAACTGACCCTCTGTGAAACAACTCTGTTACACAATGAGGGCAGGTTTTCCTTTCTAGTAGAGAAATTATATTAAAGAAAATACATTATAAGATTTAATTTTAGTACATACATTTTACTTTATACTATATTATCACTCGATTAGAATAATGTCACTCTTTCAAGTATCAGTACCATATGTGCTGATGCTAACAACAAATAAACACATTATCACATTAGCATCACAGGAAAAAAAATCAGTGAAAATGGCTAAATTCCAACTGCAATGTCAATACTCATATTTACTAAAGCCAAATATAGTCGGAATTTGATCACCTTGGGTAAATCTGCAACATTGGTGTCCACATTAAAATTGGGTCTTTCACTTCAAAATTGTCACATCCTATTCCAAGCTGCGGATCATTCTGGCTTTGGCTTCTGGTATCCAGTACTCTTTTTATAATTCTTGTTTTGTTTTTCTTGTTTTTTCTGGTTTTCTATTCTATGTCTGGTTTTCTTTATGCTGGGTTTCTGGGTTCATTCTTATATTCCGTCCCTGGATTTTCCAGTCTCTTGGATTCATTTAAATGTTTGTTTTATGTTGCCACACCCGTTTGTTTTCCATCATTCCTTTTGTTTCAGTGTTCCTGCAGGCAGCTGCTCAAGGCTTATGCCCTTTCTTGCAGATATGTCTTCTTTGGTTGTTTTAGCATACATTAGGCAGTGTAGGACCTGTCAGATATGGGGTACATTGGCGTCGTTGGCAGGCTTATGCAATGTATGATCATATAATGTGACTAAGCCCTTATGATTTACATTTATAGTGCTTAGTTATTTCTCCTCTTGTTTTGCTTATCTTGTCTTGTTTTAGTTTGTATACCCAGTCCATGTACATTCCTGTCCAGTCATGCCCATGTTATGTTCATGTTTCCCTCATGTCTTGTGTACATGTTCTGGGTTTAGCTTCCTATCCTTCTCTGGTTCTGGGTCTTCCTAGTTTTGTCTTGTTTTCATGTTTGGTGCCTTTCCTAGTCTTGTCTTGATTCTGTACTGGATACATTCTTGCTGCAGAGCCTCCCTATCCAGTTCCTGGGAGGTCTGCATATCATCTAGCTCTTAGTTCCTGGGATCCGCATGAGCTGCATCAGGGTTCTGGTATGTGGCTGCACAAATGCTGTTGCTCAACACCAGGGGGCGTGCAGTTACCCTGCACCAGACCCTGCTAATGCACCTCCACACTGTGACTCCTACTCTGAACATCAGGCATACTGGGTCCCGGTCCTCACACCGCCGCCCGGACAGTGTCTGGATCCTGGGCACCGGACTTCCACCCTGACAAGAATCCTATACAAATTATAGGATTCAGGAGATTCCCAAAGCACCAGTTTTACAAAAGTTCAGAACTGAATGCATCTGGCAGGATGCACATGTACAAATTATTGCTCACTTGCTTTTTTGCAATTGAAGGATCATTTCAAGTACTACTTGCCTACTGGAAATGTATTAAAATCTAAATGTAAACTGGAAAAGTAGCCTAATTTACCAACAATATACTCTCATACATTTTAATTTAGCTTATTAAACTCCCAGGTCACAATATAGTATTTTCAGAAACTTCCAGGTCACAATGGACTCGTAACATAAATAATACGATCTTTATTTACTTATAAAGAAGGTCAACGTTTCAGCCCAATGGAAGACTTTCATCAGGACACGGTGTACATGAAATTTAACATTTTTTATTAAATTGCACTGGGAAACCAACAACAGCAGAGGGAAAATGTAAAAGTGAAGCTGTGTGACATCACATAGTAGTGTGAAACGTAGTTGTCAAGAATACAGAAAAAACAAACCAATCACCCCCAAAACAACTGAAAATCACCCAGTGAAGAAAAGTGAATCAAAAGATTAAACCCAATAATAGCCCACAAACTGTCCACCAGGGATACCTTCCTTAAAGTGATGAGGATTCAGATGGTGCAAACCTGCACAAGTAGCATACAGTGTCCTAGAAAATCATTATGCAATGCAGCAATCAAGTCTCATGAAGCAAGACAGGGAACAGAGCTTTCAATTAATCCCTTCAAACTAGCGTTATCATTGATACTGGAATTTATGACTTCAACATATTAAGAATGACTGTAAATAACAAACTAACATACGTAATGATTGCATAAAAAATAGCTAAACCCTAATGAAAAGTTAGCAAAAAGCACTCTAAACATCAACAAAAGGAGCCGCTAGATTTGTTTTACCTCATATTGGCAAAATACAATGTTGCACAAAGGTACAATATACCAAACATCTATCTATGTAGTAAAAGAATATAAGATTCAAATGCTGATATGACTGACTTAAATATTGTTTGTAAATATAACTCAACAGCTATGTAATACTTTTTTATTGAACACAAAAGCACTAGCAGCCACGGTACAGTATGTTAGAAAAATTGCTTCAAAAATATATATATATATGTTTTAAAGTTGCTTACATGTCCGCAGCCAGGGGATTGGGTAATTGCACATACTAAGTCAATTGTATAATGACTTGTTGGTTGCAGTGGGTTTATCGCATGGAAAAAAAAATGGGGGCTAAGGTATCCAAGGTAAAAATCCAAAACACTTCCGTGTGGAGTAGTTTATTATCTCTGTAACTAATTGTTATTACCAATACCTTAAGAATTCAGAAACACTTTCAAAGGCAATATTAATATATTTAATTGACAGCCATAGAAAATAGGAATTTCACACAATTCTATAGAACATTGCTAGGACATTTTCGAGAATGTTTCTTTTTATAAGTAAAGGCATGCATTAAACCACAAGTGACTCACCAATAAACGTGCTCTATGTAAATGTTGTAGATCAAAAATATACTTGTTGTACATCTGTTCCTAATTAACATAATCTCTTGCTGAGTATCTCACAGGATTTAAAATAAGACTTTCTTAGGTTTTGCAAGGACAATGCCATACATATACAAAAGAAAAATATTGATAACATTTTTAAAACGTAGTTTTATGTATACAATCCCCTTTTTCTTTTTTATTTGACAAAACTTGCCAATTATATTCATTCTCTCAACAATCTAAATTTTTTTTCTCCCATCTGTCTTCATGTGTTATGTCACGGTCTATGACTCTTTTGTTTTGCATCACAGAATACGTCAGTCAGATGACAAGAGCGACATCAGAGACAGTTTTGCAATTTTACATTTAAATTCAGATTTGCATACAGTTTATAATTCTATAAGATAATAATGTTAATACTACTAAAATCATTAAGTGGCTACTCATTTCATTTTCTGTACAATCAAATAATTTGAAATCAAACAAAATATTCTCTTCTGTTGCTTCCTAATTCTGTAATTTGAAAAAGTAGTTTTGACATTGGTCAGCACCAGGGGTTAATGAAAAGTGAAAACACTATTAATCCAAATTGTTTAAACTATGTAATAACTGTATGCATATTTAGAGTTAAAATATACTCTCCGATGTATCATTTAAAAATAGATAGCATCTGCCCTGTCATGATTGAAATTTAAAATGCATTTTGCTTTTAAAGATGTTTTCATAAACACAACCATCTAATTTTATTACCTTTATTATGTAAACATGCTTCATGTTTATTCACCTTTATGATGTTGTTCCTTTAACATATGTCTTGAGATGGGATACTGGCTCTCCAATGTTCCTCATAAGTGCTGAAAGGTAGTGATGTCCCGAACGGTTCGCTGAACGGTACGCTGCGGACGGCGAACATAAGAATGCAGCTTCTCAATGAATGTAAAATGGATGCTGTCCAGGAGGTGGAAGGTTCTGGGAGGGAGGGTCTGCTGCTGATTGGCTGGAATGTGTCTGCTGACTGTGAGGTACAGGGTCAAAGTTTACTCAATGATGACAAATAGGGGGCGGACTGAACAGCGCATATGTTCGCCGTCCGTGGCGAACCGTTCGGGACATCACTACTGAAAGGCTCTTACGAACTTTCCTCTGCTGTCTCCTCTGGATAGTCCACTAAATATACTCTGGAAGTTTTGTTACTAGATTGCTAAACTATTTGATGATGCCATATACCTATTTTCTACAACCAACCATTGTCTAGGGGTGATTGTGACTACTTCTGATAATCAAGAGAGAATGTAGTGCAACCCTGGCATACTGAGCTACTGTCATCCCCTTACCGCCACAGAGATATAAGCATTTTTTCAGTGGCTGTGCTGCCATAACTAAATGTTCATCCCTCCCATTCCCTGATTGGTAAAACAAAGAAAATGACTTTAAGGGACACTCCAGGCACCCAGACCACTTCTGCCCATAGGAGTGGTCTGGGTGCCAACTCCCACTACCCTTAACCCTGATAGTGTAATTATTGCAGTTTTTTATAACCTGCAATAATTACCTTGCAGGGTTAACTCCACCTCTAGTGGCTGTCTACTAGACAGCCACTAAAGGACACTTCCTGCTTCATAGCACAGAATAACTGTGCTAGAGCGTCGCTGAACGTCCTCACGCTGTGTGAGGACCTCCAGCATCGCTCAGTTCCCCATAGGAAAGCATTGAAAAGCATTTTCAATGCTTTCCTATGGGGAGCTCTAATGTGCGTGGGCGGCATTGCCGCGCATGCACGATCTGTCTCCCCTGCCGGCGGGCGGGATCAGTCTTGCCCACCGGACGACGTAATGCAGAGGAGGAGCGGCGGCGGAGGAAGAAGCAGCGACGTGGGACATGTCGCTGCCTCTGGTAAGTTACTGAAGGGGTTTTCACCCCTTCAGCAACCGGGGATTGGGAGGTGGGAGGTGGGAGGGAGAGGGGACCTGCAGTGCCAGGAAAACGGATTGTTTTCCTGGCACTGGAGTTTCCCTTTAACCAATAAGGGGTCCTGACTGTGTCCCCCACAAAGTCCCACCATCCAAGCCAGATTTGCAACAAAAAAAAATAAAAATTAATTGCTTCATTTTATTGTACACTATATCAAAAAGATTTGACCATGCTTAAAGAAACATATTCGCATAACAACAGGTTTAGCACAGCAGTGTGAAGCACACACTGCATTATAATTGGTCAAATAGGTAGGCCATATTCCAAGATGGATCCAATTGATGGTTAACCTTGCAATCTCAGAGTATCGATTACATTGACTGATTATGTCAGCTGAAGTAAAACCTCACATAAAGTTATAATGATTTCTAACTTGGTTTTTGTTACTGGCAGAAAAAAGATAGTGACATTTTTGGATTGTGATTGTGTTAAAAACACTCATGCAAAATGTTATCAGTTGGATATTAACACTTGGTTGTAATTTACTTCAAAATAATAAGTAGGAGATTGTTAAGGGGGCATAGGTAGTAAGACACGAAACAGAACAGGACAAGGTAAATATGACTCTGATCTTTTGCATTATTTACCAAGGCAAAATGAAAGTTATCCCACTGTATATGTATCGGAAATTATGGAGATGAAAGTCTTGGGAGGCTTTGATATTGTGTACTACAGAACACTGGTAGAATGAACATGAATGAATTAGCATTTTGCTGATGGTATAATACCAAATTGTCTCAATGCATAAGTAGTAATAAAAATAAAAAAAACTGAATATAAAAATGATTCTAATATATTCCAATAAAATATATTATAGAGCAGCTTTAATGCCCGATCACTTTTCTTTTTTATGTATTCAAGTATATGTACAATTGGGAAGACATTTACTTTTTTTACACAGTGTCTGTCGCATAAATGAATAATTAAGTACAAAACATTAGAATCGGGCAGATTTAACCTATTAAATCCAGAGGGCGTACTATTACGCCCTGCAAGAGCTGCCTCTAAACGCCGGCGGGCGTAATAGTTTATTTATAATATAATTTAACATAATTATGTCCTTTTATTAATTACAATTTGCGGGGCCTGCCTGTCGACCCAGGCCAAAAGTATAGGGAATTACATTTTCTAGAACTATATTTAACCCTATAATTTTCCATGACACCATAAAACCTGTACATGGGGAGTACTGTTTTACTCGGGAGACTTCGCTGAACACAGATATTTGTGTTTCAAAACCGTAAAATGTATTACTGCGATGATATCGTCAGTAAAAGTGAAGTTTTTTGCATTTTTCACACATAAATGGCACTTACACGGACGATATTATTGCTGTAATACTTTTTACTGTTTTGAAACACATATATTTGTGTTCAGCAAGGTCTCCTGAGTATAACAGTACCCCTCATGTACAGGTTTTATGGTGTTTTCAAAAGTTACAGAGTCAAATATAAGGCTTGTGTTTCAGTTTTTTCACATTTAAATTCGCCAGATTGGTTATGTTGCCTTTGAGACCATATGGTAGCCCAGGAATAAGAATTACCCCCATGATGGCATACCATTTGCAAAAGTAGACAACCCAAGGTATTGCAAATGGGGTATGTTAGGTCTTTTTAGTAGCCACTTAGTCACAAACACTGGCCAAACTTGGTGTTCAAATTAGTTTTTTGCATTTTTCACACACAAATAAATATTAATGTTAACTTTGGCTAGTGTTTGTGACCAAGTGGCTACTAAAAAAGACTGGACATACCCCATTTGCAATACCTTGGGTTGTCTACTATTGCAAATGGTATGCCATCATGGGGGTAATTCTCATTCCTGGGCTACAATACAGTCTCAAAGGCAACGTAACCAATCTGGCAAATTTCAATGTGAAAAAACTGAAAAGTGTAACATGCTATATTTGACCCTGTAACTTCCCAAAACCCCATAAAACCTATACATAGGGGGTACTGTTTTACACGTGAGACATCGCTGAATACAAATATGTGTATTTTATTGCAGTATAAGCAAACAGTATTATGACAGTCACAGTTAGAATTTGACTAATAATATTTAAAATTATATAATCACTTCCCCAAAAAATAACAGTTTATCACTTTTCTGTGACTAACAGTTTATCACGTATATGTGGCTTTAGGAAGGCTCCTGCATTAGATTAAACATTGCTTGAATCACCAATACTGCTGTGTACAAATTTTTATTTATATAGTTAGAGATTTTTTACAAATTGTTGCAATTATCGCCGTCATGGGAAAGGAGAAAGTGTGACGTGTAGTCTGTGCCTTTTAAACTTTTCAATCATGCAAAGTTATTATGGTCCTTTAACTTTTTTTGTCACAATCAATGCGATTTTGTAGCTTCAATATATTTACAATGTATTTACTGTTTGTAACAGTATAAAATGTGGACTTAGATGTTCAAAATTGTTTATTAGCTTCTTTGCCTCTTTTCTAAGACTAAAGTTTATTAACATATATGTGCATTATCTTTATATATAAATTTCTCATACTTAGACATGTACATCTGTTCATAATCCTAAACTAGTAAATAAAATATAAAAATATAGGTTATATAGATAGAAGCTAGTTTTATTTTCTTAATAGTTAAATAAAAAGAACCAAACCTGTATTATTTTACCAAGAATTCATACTTGAAACCATATATTCTAGAATTTATACATTCCATTATCAAGAGTAAAAGGAAATTATAATAATAAAGGGAATAATTTTACATTACCAATCAGAGGTATGAGTTCATGTGATCAGATGGCAGATTTGCTATTCTCTTCAAAACATACTTTTAAATATTAAGAATAACCATCATAAATTTGCACATTGTAATTAGAGCTGACAGTTTCATTATACAGTGAATTAATTCTGTTGACAAAACATGAGACTGAGATTAGAAAGGAACACCTGAGGTTTAATATAAATCCAATAAAGGTATTCACATATTTTACAAAGTGGTTTACAATAGAAAGCAAGGTCGCTCCCCTCCTTCTCAGTATGTTGCATTGCTGATAAGTGGTAGCAAGAAATTCTGTACTGCAGAGATGCAGTGCGTAGCTTGTAACTATATTGTTATTTCAAGTAATGGCATTATAAATTGTAATCTTCAAAAAGTTTAAATTGATTATATCAGCAGGTGTGTGTTAGAAAATGTATATATGTCAAAATTATAAGTTATCCTAGTAATATAATTTACATTTTTGAATAAATCATTGCATTCAGATGGAAAATTCAACTTCTGTGTGAAATTACAACTTATTTATTCACAATACATATTTAATTTTACAAAACATATGAATAATTAATTGATCATATTGTATGGGTGTTTCTCTAAAAATGGTTGTCTTTTAATTAATTTTTATAGCCTGCTGACAAAAATAGTGGGACATAGTACTGATTTAATGGGACACTTTACTTATACAAAATTTGGGACACTTCAGAATACAAAATAAATCTATAAAAATCATAATTAAAAAGCGACAATCTAATTATGCAATCTTTCATTGGTGGTATTTCTGAAAACAGCATGCAAAAGCTGCAGATCTCTTGTCTGCAGCCTTTTCAAGCCTTCCTCTTTTAATCCTGACCAGACTATGGCTGCATGTGTGGAGATGATTCCATAAGATATATCCCTGTTTATAACCAAATCTCCAAACAGTTTCATGGATAATCCTCCACATTTTAACTTTATGTTACCATTAAAAGGGGTTTCATAACATGGCCTCCCAACTCCTCCCAAAAAAGAAGAAAATACATGAATAAATAAAATAAAATAGCTGAACTCACCTTTGAACTAGCACGAAGGCCAAGTTCTCCTTTACCTAATTTCTCCTCCACTGATGTTACTTCACCTCTCTTAAGGGGAATGAGATGTCAGGGAGGACAGACTGAGGGGAGGACATGGGTGGCACATAGGGGGGACCATGCTGTTATTTGCTGTGCATGGTGATAACGGGTCCCAAATATGTATGGTTATGGTGCCTGCAGTAATCTTTCTTACATGTTAACTATACAGTAATCAGTGCATTAAATATTAGGGTCAGATAAAATAACAAATCTTGGAGGCAGAGTTTGTATGATGTGTGCCTTGGTGGGGAAGATGGAATTAAAATTATGTAATGCTGTCAGCAGTACAACTCTGTTCCTGTCTTTGGTTACTTTGGTATTCAGCTGTATGCACATTACTTTCTTCCATCCGTAACATGTCCCTAAGCCATCTCTCACCAACATCTCTAAGCCACTAAGATAAAGGAAGCTTCTGTTTTGAAACCATCAGGTATCTCGCATTGGTAGTAGAGGTGGAGAAGAAGAGATAAGAAGTCAAACAGTTCAAAAACAGTTTGACTCCTTACAATGGGTTATGGTCACGGGCACTCCTGGCACGATAACCATCACAGTAATCTGCAGTACTTATTGTGATCTGCGTGTTCCATTAACACCAACATATAAAACTAGAATCTAAAACAAAGAGAGAAGACCCACTCCTCTGGTTATGTAAGATCAAGCTCAAAGACCTAGTCCATGGTCCCAGAGTATATCATAAGAAGAGGATGTGTGATGGACAATGGTCAAGAGCTTATCCGTGTACATGACACTCTGAATTTTAGCCTTTATGATGGAGGGGTATGAAAGGTTATATTGTAACCATCGAAGTGCAACTGACATCTGCACTGCCACTAATAACTCAGAAATTGATGTTCGCCATTACTTATGTTGTACCTATGTTTTATAAATATATTAGTTAATCCATCCTAGTGTGCATCATTAACTTTAATGATTCTATTATTGCTAAATTAAACTTGGTTTGCTATGGTATTTAATATTCCTACTGTTCAAATTACCATTTCGTTTCAAAAAAATTTTGTTGAATAACATCAGTTATTATCAATGTCAAGTAATACAACCTAATTGTTGCATGAAAATAAAATTGCTAGCTAGTACTAGTCTATGTGTTGCTTAAAAACATAAAGTTATATGTTGCTGCATTCAAAAAATTAGATTTTCTTTTGTAAAAAAATTAAATAATCACCAGGTTCCCCGCATGACTACCTATAAACCAGTGCTTTAATTAGTTACTATCTAACGGCTTGCTACATCCAGAAAGTGTTTTGAGTTTGATTGATATAAAAGCAGCTCTGAGGCTTCCCTGACATTAAGAAATTGAGTAAATAATGGATCTTGGGTCCTAGAGCTATACAAATTAGGGCATCCCTCCCAAGAGCAGTAGTTAATCTATGCACATACATGCATGAAGGTAACAAGAGTTTAGCATTTAACAAAGGGAACCTCTTGGTTGTTCTTCAATTCTTAATTAGATGCATACCATTTAGATACAGATTAATAATTTAAGAAGAATACTTGTCATGTAACATTTAATGAGTAAAGGTTCTTACAGAACACAACAAAGGCACTGAATGTTTGGTATGAAAGCATGTCATCATGTCCTTGTAATGGCTGACAGATCACTCTGATGAATAATGACAAGAAATCAAAATCTACAAGTTTAGAGTACTTAAGGTAATACTTAAACTGTTAGGAATTCTGAAAAATATCTTTAAAAATAAAGTTTTCACTCACTATTTTAAATAATAATCACTACTTGCATAATGCACGATTAAGTTTAAAGATGTGGATAATACTTATTCACGCTAAAATTATACATACTATGCATCAACCACTCACTCTTGACGTATATTACACATTCTTACAAAATATACATATACACAAACTTGCATTCCAGGTAATACAGGTAATTAATAATGTCAATCTTCTGACCAGATCTGTTTTCTGTGACGCCATGTGACTTAACTACTCCTTATTCAAAAACCCCATCTACTCATATATTCCCTTTTTTATGTGGAATCTCTTTATCCTGTTCTTAAAGGGAGATAAGAGGAAAGATTTTTCAGATAAATTTTTCCAGATATATTTACCAAAAATCCACACACAACCACATTTATGAGTCACAAAGTTTGATAATATATATTATAAATGACAGTTAACACTTTTTAACCCCTTAAGGACACATGACATGTGTGACATGTCATGATTCCCTTTTATTCCTGAAGTTTGGTCCTTACGAGGTTAAAGATTAAAATTATATAGTATGTTACTCACTTTCTTTAAAAAACTAGTGTAGAAATTTTAATGTGAGAAAAGATAAAAATAAAAGACGCAAATTAATCAACAGAAAGTTAAAACATTTCATACACAAATGAAAGACAAAATGAAACAACGTAATAGTCAAGAGATAAAACATGCAAAAAATTAAATGATTCTACCATATGAGAATCCGGGCAAGTGGATTTTAATTCCACTCAGCTTAGAGAAACAATATTGCACCTGAAAATATTGTGCGGGGTGGTGGGGACAGAGAAGGCAGACTCTAACATGTTTCATGTCGTTAAGCCGCTTCCAGATCAGGTTTCTGAGAAAGTGCCTTGACTGCACGAGACACGTTAGCACCTCCCTTCTCTATGTCCCCCAGCATAATGTTTTTAGATGTAACATTGTGGGGGTGTTTTAATAAAAGGAAGAATCTAACTTGAAAGATTGAGTCTGGCACTTTTCACCAGAATTGTGACTCAATTTAATTTCTTTGGGTTGTTTTTTCTCTGCGTTTCAACTACTAACCACACTCGTTCTTCACCCAAATGAACAGACGCTCTTGGGCCAAATTTATCAAGGCAAAAACTTGTGGAATAAAATTGTTAAAAAGAGAGCAGTCACCATGGAAACCAACAAAATGTCTGTCACTTTGCCTCAGATCACCACTTGTTTTACCTTGATAAATATGTCCCTTTATTAAGTAGCAAGCATAAATATAACTTTATGAAATGTACTGCATCTACATATTCTGGACGGTCACATTTTCAGTCACTTTTTTTGCTTTGTTTTTTCAAAATTAATTTTTTAAACATTTTCATTGCAGACTTATAGCTTTTGTTCTGCTCATTTTATATTGTTGGTGGTATCAGATTTTTCTTCTTTTGCATGTAAAATGTGACATATATCTTGCAACGATTGCACTACGTTATGTGGCATACAGGTCTCCTTGGCAGCATAATGCATGTATTTTCTGTAATTGTTTCTGTTGTTTGCACAGTAATATATAATGTGTCATGTGCAAGACTGAATGCGTGTATTTTCAGGTTTCCTTGGAGATAGGAGAAGATGATAAGTAGGTGATTATATTTAACAATGTAATCAGAGGCCAGTTATGTGATAAAAGCTGTTCTGTTTAATGGATGGATTGCTGTGCAAGGGCCACTGCTTTATATTATGTCACATTATTTGAGTAATAATATAAAAAGAATGGTGTACACCTTAGGAGAGAGCAATATTCAGTAGGCTAATTATGGTACTTGTAACTTCTAACACCAATAGATAATTATTCTATGAATAAAACAAATAATAGTGCAATATGTTGGTAAACAATGAGGCTTAGCAAATACTTAGCTAACAGCCAGCTCACAAGCTCTGTAATGTGTGTGCTTATAGTAGATGCTATCAAAACTTCTGTTGAAGGACCACTAAAGGAACCCAGATCACTTCATCTCAATGAAGTGGTCTGGGTGCAGTGACCTTTCAGTATTAAGCCTGCAATGTAAAATATTGCAGTTTTATAGAACTGCAATGTTCCAATTGCAGGGTTAAACACACCTAGAGGCGCTTTTCCTGTGAGAGTCAGGATCAGCTTTCAATCAGATTCTGCTCTTAGCATTTAATTGGCTCAGTGCAGCAATTTGCTGTGCATGTGCACTAGCCTCTCTCAGTGGATTGGCTGCTACCATCACTCTTGATGATCTCAGAGAGGCAGAGCAGCCGTTGTGAAACTGGTGCAGGGAGGGAGAAAATCTTAACTTGTAATCCCTCACGAGGGGGTGGGGGGAGAGGGGGGACACACACGATTTCTAACGCTATAGTGTTTCTTTAAGCAAGTATTTCCTACATAAACTGCTGTCAATATACTTCTTTTTAATCTGTTAAACTATTATATAAGTGCATTTCCAAAGTGCATTCATTCACACATTTAGGGCAGACTAGATGGGCCAAATGGTTCTTATCTGCCGTCACATTCTATGTTTCTATGTTTCTAATACTACTAATTTATTATGTAGCAGGCCTGAGTACAAATGTTATATTAAGAGAGAGAAAAAAAAGCCAGTTTGTTTTAGAATATTTATATAGCAGAAATATATACTATTTATTTTCAAGATAATCAAATCATCTAAGTCATGCTCAGCAATCCAAACATTTAAAAATAACCATAGAAAGGCGATTGCAGAGCACTGTAATGATGTCTTTACATTTTGGAAAAGGGTAGATATATATATGTATGTATGTGTGTGTGTATATATATATATATATATATATATATATTGCTTGTTTTATTTATTTTAGCTATAAATATGCATACTATTTAAAGAGGGACTTTAAGCAACATGATCAGAACAATTTTGTATATTGGAAATCTTGCTTAGTGTTGGGGGTTTTACAGCAAACCATTTAGGAGCACATTGAAAAAAATAGGTCTCTCCTGGTACTCAAAGACAGCTCCTAACTTAGCTACGTTGATAATTGAGAAGTTACACTTCAACATTATCAGTGTTAATTCTGTTCAACTTGGATGGTGGTGATTGACTGTGTTAATTATATGGTTTTAATGCAGCCAAGAAGGAGAGCCCTGTTTTCTCTGCGACTATATTGCTTAGGCTCCCCCTTTAAGATAATGCAATGTGAATATATCTATCTATCAATCTATCTATCTGTCTGTCTATCTGTCTATCTGTCTGTCTATATATATATATACTGCTCCTCCAGTTTTTCCCTATTTGATTACTTTTGCTCATTTGGTCTGTGAACCAAATGGAAGGAAAATGCTCCTATCAGTGTACTGCAAAAGACATTATATTGTATATATATTTTGCAATACACCGAATGATCCATTTATACACCCTTTTGGTTCATCTGATTTGATTACTGAACTGGGTTTTTGATACCAAAATTCTGGAAAGCTATACTTGCATTTAGCCAAAATTCAAGCTGAAATGTTTTCAGGAAAAATGGTTTAGTCAACACCAGGCATGCCAAACTCAAAATCTAGCATGGGCCAAATAAACAAGGTTAAGGTTTATGTGGGCCGCAAAAAAAAAAATACAAGCTTAAATTTTCATAGGTTTATTCTGAAAAGTACAGTATATAAAAAAAAAAAGCATCCCCCTCTAAACAACAGTACCCCCCTCTACTAAATCCCAGTTCACCCCTCTACTTAATCCCAGCACCCCCCTCTAGCCAACAAGCAGACTCTACTCACATTGCCGCTGCCAGTAAGCGACTCCAAAGTACGGCCTCTGGTATACCCCAAATGGCGCCGTCTGCACCCTGTGCCAAAGCGGGTCCTTCCGCTACTTCTTGAAACCCTGTGAAGGTAGAGCACGTCGACATCACGTTGTAATGTGACGTGGCATTGTGTGTCTCTGTGCACCTCCAGGTCCTCCACTGTTCAGCTACGGCCATCACAACACTGACCCACACACACACACACACACACACTCACTGACAGACACACACAGACACACAGACACACTCACTGAAACACACACAGACTCACTGACACACACACACTGACAGACACACACAGACACACACACACTCAGTGACACACAGACAGACACACACACATACAGACACACATACTCACTGACACACAGACACACACTCACTGACACACACAGACAGACACACACATACTCACTAACAGACATACACACTTACTGACCGACAGACACACACACTCACTGACACACACACACACACACTCACTCACTGACAGACACACACACACTCACTCACTGACACACACAGACATATACACACACTCACTGACAGACATTCACTCACCGACACACACTCACTGATAGACACACTCACTCACTGATAGACACATTCACTCACTGACAGACACACACTCACTGACAGACACACACCCAGACACACACACCCAGACACACACACACTCAGTGATACACAGACACACACACACTCACTGACACACACACACATACTCACTAACAGACATACACACTTATACTCACTAACAGACATACACACCTACTGACAGACAGACACACACACATACACACACACACACACACACACACTCACTCACTCACTCACTGACAGACACACACACACACACACACATTCACTGACAGACACACACACTGACAGACACACACTCACTGCTGCTCACTGTTCCCTCATGCGCACAGTTTAGTGATGCCGGGTGCCATCAATATGTCATTTTCCGGCACCCAGCATCACTACAGATGGCGTGTTCGAGGGAGCAGTGAGGAGCTAAAAGACTGAGCTCCTCCAGTGACCTCTCCTCCCAGGCGTGCAAATTTTAGAATGTAGGCACCTGCAATGTGTAGAAAGCAGGAGCCTACTCTGCTTTAACACTAAGCATGTACTCGCTGGGCCGCAAAGATGTCTATTGTGGGCTGCATTGTGGGCCGCAGGTGGCTCGCGGGCCGCGAGTTTGACATGCTTGGTCTGCACTGTTCTGAGTTTGTGTTTTCTATGATAATCTATAGCATGTTTGGCATGGTATGGCAACTCTCTGTTAATACAACTGAAATGTTTTATTTTTTTTATACATTTTCAAATAATTTATATATACACTGTTTGAATATACAACAGTGTCAGGCCATATAAAAATATTGTATGGTGAGGGCAAATATTATTCTACACTTTGCACTTTTACTGATAACTTGTTAAACCCCTTAAGGACATATGACGGAAATATTCCGTCATGATTCCCTTTTATTCCAGAAGTTGTGTCCTTAAGGGGTTAAGTATAGACAACACATTTTTTTATTCTATACAATATAGGAAAATTAAACATTTAATAAATGCCAGTTACATTTCTCATAACCCAAGAGAATGACACAAAATAGAATTATTCTAGACTTTAGACTGCCAAATCCTGGCAAATGTTTCACATATACTACTTTAGTTCTTGTCTGTACAATTTATTGTGCTGTCAGGAAATATCTTAAAAACTGATTTCCCATTATTTCTGCACCTTGACTGAACATTGTGATCCACTAGTCCTTGCTTTCCATTCTTTGTTGTAAAACATGTTTTATGGGAATGATTAATATCATTTTGTCCTGCAGAAAAATGCCAGGAATTCAAATGATGAACTTGCTTATGTTGTAAGTACAATTACTATTATCAATCAGTTTTGAATTTCAGCACGATTACAACATTTTAGTTTTTCCATGCTTGTACAATGCATTGCTGGAGAGAACATTTAATCATTTGAATGTCACCAATGTAAAAGATACAAATGTGACAAATCACAACAAAAAATGCACCATTTGATGCTCTTATAACGCTGATGCATGATGCATTAAATATAAATATAGATTTTTTTATTGCCCGTGTTTTTTCCCCTCTGTTGTTTTCTATTTCTCACTTGATCTGTGAAACAAATGGCATGAAAACGCAACTATTAGGGTTCTATGTATATTATGTATTTACTTAGCAGTACACCGATTGCCCATTTTAGCACCCTTTTGGTTTGTCTGATTCATTTTCCCATATTTTTTGTGGCTAAAATTTGGACAATCCGAATCGCCAAATGGACGAAATTCTACCATGCCAAAAAATGTTTTATATTATATTATCAAAGTGGTTCATCAAAACAGAATTTTTCCACCGTACACAATTCTAGAGAATAGTCCTTTCCTAAAACTATAGCCACATATATTTTATAAATAAATACAAATACAACAATATTGGCCATTTGTGGTCCTTACTTATGTTAAATAACACATACTTAATGGAATTCTTTAGTGCCATGAAAAGAAACCCGTTTTCCTGGCACTAGAGAATCCTGGAGTGCCCCCCATCCCACATTGCTGAAGAGGTTAAACCCCTTCAGACACTTACTTGAATACAGCACCGATGTCTCTCGGTGCTGTGTCAGGCTCCACACACGCTTCTCTCCTGCCGTCGTCCGATGGCGGGGGTGACCTAATGCGCATGCGCAGCAATGTCCGCGCGTGCGCATTAGACCTCCCCATAGGAAAGCATTATTCAATGCTTTCCTATGAGGATTCGGGTGATGCTGGAGGTACGTCGTCTAAGAAGTCGGAAGTCCCTATAGTGGCTCTCTGGTAGACAGCCACTAGAGGAGTACTTAACCTTACAAGGTAATTATTGCAGTTTATAAAAACTGCAGTAATGACACTTGCAGGGTTAAAGGTGATGGGAGTTGGCACCCAGACCACTTCAGTGTAAAGTCATTCATAGTTTCAGAGTAGTTTTACAGTAATCTTGGTTGAAAAAAACAAATCTATCAAGTTAAATTATCCACACATCTGTCACTGCGGTTAAACCAAAAGAAACAAACAAAAAAATAAATGAAGCCATTTGCCCTTGTACCACATTTAGGGGAAGAAAATCTTCCTTTATTCCAAAATAACAACCATGTATCTCTTTAGATTAACACTCTGTTCCTAAGTCCATTAATTATGATACCCTCAATATTCTGTTTTTCCCCAAAAAATGACCCAGACATTTTTTTAAAAGTCTTTACGGAATCTGATAAAGCAACCTTTTTGGGCAAATAGTTCCACATCCTTATTGTCCCGTCTTACTGTAAAGAAAAAATTCCAAAATGATGTAGGCAACATTTCCTTTTTTTCAAATCTGAAAAGCTGACTTATTGTCCTATACACAGTTCTGTTAATGAATAGATTGCCATACAGCTGTTTGCATTGACCCTATAAATATTTATTTTGATATGGGTTTTAAATGTCTCACCTGTTTATTTATTTTTTTATAAAATAGCCAATTTCAGTATATCTAGCCTTTCTTCTTAACTAAAATTTTCAATTATCATTTTGTTAAAGACACAGAGGTGAGTATTATGATTTTTATATACTTTCCTTCAGTAGTAAAATATGGGGGGGGAAAAGAACAATGCTTATTAAGAACAAATAATGCCAAATCAAATGGCCAGTCAGAACCTATCAAAGTCTATTAATGATCTAGTCA
This sequence comes from Pelobates cultripes, assembly GCA_933207985.1. Taxonomy (NCBI): domain Eukaryota; kingdom Metazoa; phylum Chordata; class Amphibia; order Anura; family Pelobatidae; genus Pelobates; species Pelobates cultripes. The sequence continues at coordinate 110,427,054 of OW240918.1, forward strand.
CTATAGTAACACATTCTTTTGAAGAGTTCTCAAATAGAACCAAAGAATATCAAGCCATCCCTATGACCAAGAAATGAAGATGGACCTGGAAACCCCTATTGAAAACCAAAATGCTTGGAACTGTCGATGTAATTAACAGGATATGATGTTAATTATCAATACAAATGGAATCATTCTGTCTGGGGAGAAACAGATCAAGTTTGTAGATACCGGAGATAGATGTCATAAATAGAATTGCATGATGTCTTATCCATCAAGTTACCAAGTGTCAGACTCAAATGAATTGTTAAACAGCAACAAAAGAAACAATTATATATCAGTGTTTCTGAATGCAGAGGTTGGTCCTGACTTTATCATATTGTGTCTGTAATTCTTGAAGGAATACACTTTATTGCAGGAGTAGATAACATATTAAAAATGCTTCTGATACCGCTTCATGTGAAAATATATTTAGAAACACCGACCGTACAAAGCATTTCTTCTCTTTAACAACTAAAATGTTTTACTGCCTGCATGTCCAGGACATCGATTGTTTATGACAAAATAAAATTGAATTATTGACATTGTTTGAATTAGTTACTTGGATATATGACTTAAAAAGCTTTAGAATACTATCCCTTGTCTACTATAATAGCAGAGTATAAATGGATTCAAAGTTCCAAAAGTGAGATTTAGTTTACAATTAAGTAATAAAAGTTCATCTTTTGAATAATTGAATAATAAAAAGACACAACATTTTTTAATTGTCTTTTTGTTTTGCAAATTAAAGCAAAACAAATCCTAGTCCATAAAGACTCTCTTATATTAAGTTTTGCCTCTACATTACAGGTGCATGGTTGTCCCCTTCAATGGGAAAAATTTAAGATGGCTGCCCTTCATGTATCAGCCTTCCCATCCCAGATACCCAGCCAATCCAAATACACAAACTATGAATGCCCACCTCTTAGCTCTGTCAAAGCCCTATTCCACTAAGCTGAGCTGCTCCATAGGCTATATGACTGCAAATGAACTAGAAAATGTGAACCAAAAATAGAATCCTTTTATCTTTTCCACATTGTAAGCAAATTTCATTAGACACTTTATTTGTAAATTCTAACAATCGGGGGAGAGTTTAGTGTCAATCTGTAATTAACATGGATTATTTGTAAAGTGTCCCGGCTTGTACAATGTAATAATCTGATATAACTCTGCAACTGAATATGTGCTACGATATGGTAACTTGTACCAATGTATAGATTTAAATTAATAAAGAAAGTAATAGGACACATATTGCAAAGAGTGAATTGTTGATGAAAAGGTAAATCTTTGCAAAATACACTGAGGCTTAAACCTTAAGAGCATCCGCAACCACTACACAAAAATGTATATTTATAGGAAGTATACCCAACTGGGTAACTAATTAAACACATGCAATGCTTATATTTTATAAAACAATATGTTTTTGACAAAAGGGTTACGTAACCATTTTGGTTAAAGAGGAATTGTCAAATATTTTGTGATTTATAGTAGATTCCTACAAATTAATTATTAATTTATGTATGTGATATCGTCATATAGCAAGTGGAAGAAATTTAAATGCAGCAGAAAAATGTTGGGTGAGCTGGCTAATGCATCTAACCATTTTCAATTATTAACATTCAAATTTAACAGCACATACACACGATGACATCTGTTCCTGACATCATACTAACTTGGAGAGAGTAGTTCACATTGATTTCAATGTGCTAGTGGATTGAACTCAGTTTAGTCCAATTTAGTCCAGTTTAGTCAAGAAGTTTGTATGGGAGTTTGAGATTAGACCAGGAACATTGGAAATATAAAGTGAAATTGAATATAACTCCCCGACAAGGATTTTTCAGAAATTAATTATTTTATTATCATCATCATTATTATTAATATTACTATACATTATAAGGTGCAACACTGTCAATGGGTACAATTGGTACAAGTAAAAAGATAGAGATTGACAAACAAATTCAGAACATGTTTATGGCCCTATTCCCTATCCCTTACAATAAGACTGATGGTGATTATACATAAAGATTAAGTGAAATACCAAACAAAAGATATATAATAAAAAAAGACTACTAATAAGTAATTTTATATTATGGATTAAAAAAAATCTTACTATTATATCCCTCAAGCTTCTTTTTATGCGGCACCCATTGTTTTATTAAGAATATAAAGTGACCAGTTGTTCCAGAAATAAAATTAACAAAAGCAGGTATGTCACCTCCAGGGCTGCAATAGAATTCCCATAACCTTGAACAATTAAATTATGATAAACATCCTACATTAAATGGAATTTCATCAGCTAAGAGTATCATTATTGAAAAATTGGGACTTTTTTTCACCGGATTACACTTTAGACCAGACTTCCCCAAAACTCCGGCCCTCCAGATGTTGCTGAACTACAACTCCCATGTTTCTCAGACTATCGTTTTCATTCATAGAATCATGGGAGTTGTAGTTCAGCAACATCTGGAAAGCCGGAGCTTGGGGAAGCCCGATTTAGACCATCGTAATGCAACATATAGAATAAGTATTGCCGAGCTAAACAACATAAAAGGATTAGCATTTATGAGACCATTACTGATATCTTTTAATCAATCAATATGCATTGCCTCTGGTCTCATTACATCTTGTCTAATTCACTTAGATTTGGCAATGCACACTGTATGAAGGTTTGTAGATTGTTTTAGGCTGCTGCAGAATCCCGAAGTCACTTTCAATATAAACAACAATCCATCCAACTGCCAATTACAAGTATGGTTTATCTTAAAAAGCTCTATTTTAAGGAATGTTTTCCCCATTTCTCTTCAGTAATTTCCTGTACCCCTACAAGCAAAGCAGATGATCTGTTGAACAGATGGACACAACTAATCTAATACAATCTCATAATGCAAATTCAAAACAAATACCCTGTAGGAGGTATATTTTACATAGAGGGGGATCTATTATTAGTCATAGGAAAAAAAAGAAGTATATTACAATATGCAATTATCCTATTTAGAAGGCAGCTTGAATTGCAGCTTGAATTGCATCTTTCAACTCTCAACTAAAGAATAATACACCGAACAAATCACTACAGCGAATATGAAGACAATTATAATAAACAGCTATTCTTTAAGAGATGTGCTAATTCTAAATTCTAGACAATTTTTTTTTATATATATTCCTTGCTACAAACATGTTTTGTTTGTGTTTTGTGATGATTGCCAAAACCAAGTGGGTTTGTGGTTTATTTATTTTTTTATTAGATTCTTCCTTTTTTATATTTGAGGATTTGGGGTCATATACTTTCTGTGTTGTTCCAAGTTAATAATTTATATAGTACTTATGTATTATTTTTATTTTTTTTACGATTTTTACAATTACATTGAAATAAAACAATCTATCTAGAAATTGACAGCAAATTATAATAATACATTCACATACAATTTTCTACCTATCTAGCAAGTATGTATATACGTATGCAGCATTAAAGCAGTATACTATTTGTCCCGTAATTTTGTCCATCTTCGTATTCATTTCAAGATGTATTGTGGAATGGGATCATGCATCAACCAGGTACCCAGTGTTTAAATATTAACCTTCAGTTAAGATATCATTTAAAAGTTTAACTATAATATGTATTTTAAAAATGCTTGCATTTTAACTCTAACCCATGAACAAAACTGAAACCTTTTAAAGAAGAACATTGTGCTGCTCTTATCCACAAGAGGAGCTATTGCACAATTCCTGAATTCTGTCTGGGTAGGAGATAAGCAATCTGATTGTGTTTTTTTGTAGTTTTTTTTCTTTCATTAAAATGTTTGGTTTTTTTTCTTGGGCTACGTCTACACTGATCTAAGAATAACACAAAGCATCCTCCTAAGAACACAGCAATTTTTCTCAGTATAGAGTGAGGTTGTGTTTGCAATACTGGCATAGTGGCAGGGATAGGAAGTTACAACATCTCCCTGCATTTCTCTACTGCCTGTATCCATGGGGGAACAGGATACAGCACAGAGAGTCCAGCCAGCAGCACACTGTATACCAGGTAAGTGAGGAACCCTGTGTGTTTATACATGTATATATTGTCTATGATGCAGACAGGGATGTGACACAGACCAATATCCGCTAATTGCAGAGTAATACCTCTATACAGAAGAATCAAACTGTAAGTAGGTTTTTTTTTTGTGATTTACAGAATTTTCCCCTTTCCAAATGTATTTTTTTTCTCTTATATCATGTTTTGCGATTTACATCCTGTGATGACATATCATGTGAAGCCATAAATATATGATTAATTATTCAAAATATCATGGCTGGTCATTTTTTTAAAGAATGTTGGCAACCCTATGTGCAAGCTGCATGTTTCAGAAGAAAAGCAAAGGTCATGACACCAATAAATCAGCAGCAAATTGTGCTAAAACTCAAAAAGAAAAGGATTGAGTAGACTGTATCGATTTGCTTCCCCTTAAAGGAACTGTGTAGTGTTAGGAATATATCTGGGCATTCCTAAAGCTACAGTCCTGATGTGTCTGTTTAGTTTATGCCCGTCCCCCATGTTGTAAAAAAACAGAAATAAAATAAATGAACCAAATTACCCACCTTTTTTTCCAGCGTCTCCCACAGTGCTGCTACGATCACCTCCTTAAGTGACGTCATCCTGGAGGCATGCCTCCAAAATGAGGGGACAATCCTCATAGAGGAGCATGGAAGATCTTAGGAGCATGCACAGCACTCGTTACGGTGCGCCTATGATTCTGCACAGATGATCATTGAATACAATGATTCTGTATGGCAGTCCATGATAGCACTGTGCATGCATACATAATGTCATGGTATGTTACGGTTTGAGAGCCAGGACATAAGACTCATGGCTCTCATACCTAGAGGACTTGGAGGCATGGCCTTACAAATTTTTTAATGTTACAGGGCTGCAAGCACTGTAACAACTTTAATAAAAAGATGTTGTTAAAATGCCTATAGATGCCATTCCTGAGTGATAACAGCATCCAGGTTTAGCCCTGGAAAATATATTTCTGAAGTTGCTACCTTCTCCAGTTAAAGATGATGTTGGGAAGTAAAAGAGAAATATCATAAAATCCATTCCTGTTATGTCCAGCAGATCATTATCCGTAGAGCTCTACGATATGGCATAGCAGGATATACTTGGAGGGCATCTTACGATGTTTGACAAAGTATAACATTGTGTTTTAAAATATATTGAATGTCGCCTTTTCTATTCCAGTATTTATTATTTGACATTGTGTGTGTGTCTGACTATTAACTATTTTCCTAAGGAAGAGCGTCCGTTAGCTTTCCTGAGCTAAGCCTTGCAATGCAGGGCTAGCTCAATGGCTAAGAGTGTTCACTGATCACTGTCAGCCAATGAGCTAAGCTCTGTACTGAAGAGCTTAGCTCAGATATAGAGCATCTGCCTCACAGTTGTCAGTAGAAGAGGGGAGTGGAAGCGGGACCCAGCGACCCCAGGTAAGAAGTCAAACTATTCTAAAATGGTTTGACTCCTTACAATGGGTGAGCACCAGGGAGCATCTGGCACCATAACTACTACATCAAGTTGCAGTGATTATGGTGTTTGAAACGTTTCTTTAACCTTCATGAACAGAGGAGGTATGTAATATTAATAAAAAGTTACAAAAAGTACACATGACTCATGATAATGTTAAATGTATGCTTACTAATGCAAGGAGCCTATATAACTAAATTGGGGAACTAGAGGCATAGCATACACTAATATTATATGATAGGCATAACAGAAAAATGGTGGAATGAAACACATGCTAGAGCAAATTGGGAAAGCTGCAAATCTGGGTAACACTTCAGTTATTGGAGATTTTAGTTACCTGGACATACATTGGGATAGAGTGACTAGTACTTCTGCAAGGGGAATCAAGTTTTTGAATGTGTTAAATGACACCTTCATGTCACAACTGGTACGAGTACCAAATAGAAAGGATGCTTGTCTGGATCTTGTTATAACAAACAATGTTGATCTTTTGACCAACATTCAAGTAGAGGAGCACTTGAGAAATATTGATCACAATATGGTAATTTTTTAAAATAAACTCAAAAGCAAAAGCATGTGGGGTATACTAAAACGTATTATTTGTAAAAAGCCAATTTCAATAAGATTAGGGCAACTCAACAACACAACGACTGGCATAAACTCCCTAGTGAAAAAAACCACTGAGGATAAATGGAAGTTCTTCAACCAAATATTAGAAAGGTACATTTCTCAGTATGTACCATCGGGTAATAAATGTAAAAGAAACAGATTGAAATCAATGTGGCTTAGTAGAGAAGTAAAACAAGAGATTAAAAAAAAAGAAAATGGCATTTAAATCAGACAAATCAGAGGCATCCTATATAAGATATAAGGAAGCCAATAATGCTTGCAAAAAGGCAATTAAAGTGGCTAAACTAAAAAATGAGAAATGAATAGCCAAAGAATGCAAAACCAACCCCAAACATTTTTTTCAAGTACATCAATTCTAAAAAAACAAAAATATGAAAGTGTAGGTATACTGGAAACAGAGATGGGTCTGTTAGTTAATGAAGACCAGGAAAAGGCAGACATTTTAAATAACAATTTTTCTTCAGTATATATTAATGAGGATCCCATGGCAACAGATATGCAAATGATTGCTGTAAAAAGAATGCAGATAACTTGTGATTGGATGACTCGAGACAAGGTGCTACAGCAGTTAAAGAAAATTAATGTAAATAAAGCTCCGGGGCCTGACGGTATTCACCCATGAGTACTTAAGGAGCTAAGTGTGGAAATAAGTGAACCTCTGTATTTAATCTTTCAAGATTCTTTTCTTTCAGGTATTGTACTGTAGGTTTGGAGGAAGATGTTGTTCCTATATTTAAAAAGGGTTCAAAATCCTTGCCTGGAAATTATAGACCTGTGAGCTTAACTTCTGTGACTGGGAAAATATTTGAAGGGCTATTAATGGATAATATTCAGGAATTCATTGGGAAGAGCTTTGTTACTAGCAATAATCAGCACGGTTTTATTAAACATAGGTCATGCCAAACTAACCTCATTGCATTCTATGAAGAAGTAAGTAGAAGTATAGATCAGGGTGTTGCAGTGGATGTGATCTATTTGGATTTTGCCAAGGCATTTGATACAGTTCCTCACAATAGGTTAGTCTTCAAACTAAAAATTGGTGTAGATGAATATTCTTGTTCCTGTGTAGAACATCGGCTTAAGGATAGAGAACAATGAGTTGTCATTAATAGTAAATTTTCAAGCTGGTCAAAAGTGGTAAGTGGTGTCCCTCAATGTTCTGTTTTGGAACCGCTTCTATTTAACATATTTATAAATGATCTTGCTATAGGCATTGAAAGACATATTTTAGTGTTTGCAGATGACACAAAACTTTGTAAAGTAATGTGAGCAGGATATTGCTTTGCTACAGAGGGATTTAGATAGATTAGGGGACTTCCCCCTAAAATGGCAAATTAAATTTAATGTAGAGAAATGCACTTTAGGGGCAAGAATGCACAAGCAACTTACACTCTAAATGGTCGTTAATTAGGGATAACCACACACGAGAAGGATTTGGAAATTGTTATATTGTTATAGACAACAAATTAGGCAGCAATATGCAATGTCAATCTGCAGTTGCTAATGCCAGTAAGATTTTGTCATGTATACATAGGGGCATACATTCTAGGGATGAAAATATAGGTTTGCCTCTTTATAAATTGCTAGTAAGACCACACCTTGAATATGCTGTGCAATGTTGGGCACCTGTTTTAAGCAGGGCCAGATTAAGAGCCCAGTGGGCCTGGTGCTGACAATTATGACGGGCCTAATTACAGAATCAAATCGACCAAAAACAGTAAAACACTCCCAAGCGTCATGTATCTGATGGAGATGGTGCTGGAGAGAAAGAAAACAGCAGCTATAACAAAACACATACTCTAGGCTAATCTCTCTCTAATTTATGTTTTCATCTTTCAAGTAAATCCATAACCCCTAACAGTGCTGTCCAGTCAAGCAGGAATTCAATGGGCATGGGTGTGCCACTGACACAAATCACAAAAGACACCAAAAAGAGGACATGTCTGCTCAAAGAATTAGAAGGCCAGCTTGGCATGAATGCATGTCAGGCTGCCTGACATTCATGCAGCTGGCCAACTAAGGGCATACTGTGCAGACAGCACCCTGAGCTTGGCATAAATGCATCTAATGATGCACTCACTCAACGCCTTCTAAAGACTGTCCCCTAGCACTCGCTGGTGCATTTGTCTCCTTACCGTCTTACTAGCAGGCAGAAGCTCCTGGTATATAGTCTGGGACAAAGAAAAGCTGTATGTAGTGAGTGTAGAAGAAAGGGAACATGCCACAGTGTTAGAGAGACCAAAGTCAGCATTACCTTAAAGGATCACTATAGGGTCAGGAACACAAACATGAATTCATGACCCTATAGTGTTAACACCACCATCTAGCCCCCCTGGGCCCCTCATGCCTCCATAAATATAGCAAAATCTTACTATATTCAAGCCTGAAGCTGTAACTCTGCATGCTGTTAGACTCATAAAAACAAGCAGTCTGCTGACATCATTAGAAGTGGTGGCCTGATCCTGACTGACAAAGAGACTGAGACTGACAAAGAGGCAGATCAGGGTCAGAGCCAGCATGATTCATACACAGCCCTGGCCAATCAGCATCTCCTTATATAGATGAATTGAATTAATGAATCTCTATGAGGAAAGTTCAGTGTCTGCATGCAGAGGGAGGAGACACTGAATGTTTGGATGCATTTTAGGCAGCCATGACCCAGGAAGGATCTCTAACAGTCATCTAAGGAGTGGCCAGTAAGGTTACCACTAGGATGTAATGTAAAGACTGCATTTTCTCTGAAAAGACAGTGTTTACAGCAAAAAGCCTGACGGTAATGATTCTACTCACCAGAACAAATTCAATAAGCTGTAGTTGTTCTGGTGACTATAGTGTCCCTTTAACTATATTTATTGTCAGCCAGTCCACACAAGTTTTGTTCCCATGCATCCCTCTTAAGTTTCCATACTTAAGTAAAAGTATGTGAAAAGTAGTTAGGGTTGCCACCTTTCTTGGAAAAACATACCAGCCTTACTAATTTGCATAATTAAATATGTATGGGTGACATCACATGATGTAAATCACAAGGAGTGACATAAGAGAAAATGCTGTAAAATCACCAAAAAACTACTTAGTTTGATTCTGCTGTATAGATGGATTCCTCCCAGTGCCCCCATGTCTCCCAGTGCCCTCATGACTCAGTGCCCCCATGTGTCAATTACTCCAGGTCTCAGTGTTCCTATGTATCAGTGTCTCAGTGCCTCATGTCTCCCAGTGTCCCCTAGTGTCGTGTCCCCAGGTCTCCCAGTGATCCTATGTATCACAGTGTCTCAATGCCCCATGTCTCCCTGTGTCCCCATGTATTCCAGGGTACCCATGTCACTAGGACACTAGGAAGACGAGGATACCTGGGGACACCTAGGGACACAGAGACACCAGTGACACTGGGAGACTAGGGGACTCTGGCTGGGACAAATTGGGACAATGGGAAAATAGGGGACACTTGAAGACATGGGGACACAGACACTAGAGACACTGACTGGGGGACATGGGGACATTGAGACATGGGGACACTGAGACACCAGGGCCACAGACACTAGGGACACTAGCTTGGAGACATAGGGACATTGTGACACTTGAGGCACTGAGAGACATGGAGGCACTAGGAGACATGGGGACAGTGAGACACTGGCAGACTGGGGGCACTGGGAGACTAGGGGGCACTGAGACACCAGGGACACTGGCTGGGAGACATGGGGACACTGTGTCCGCATGTGTCTGTGTCATGTCTCCCAATGTCCCTTAGTGTCTCAGTGTATGTCTCCTTGCAGCCTTTCCCCCCATCCCTTACTTCCCTGAGCTGTAGGCTGTCTCTGCAGGGTGGGAGTTGCTGTCTGGACTCTCTGTAGCTGCACCCCTGCAGATCAGTGAGTATAGATAGGCAGGGAGGGATATGCTGGAACTTCCTATCCCTGCTTGTCTCCACATACAGCGACCCCTACTGGCCAGTGCTGGTATTGCATAGTAATCTCTTGTTTATACTGAGAAAAATACCAGCATTTGTATTGCCAGTATCACTCCAATATTGGCACCAGCCAGGCAGCCCCAAATACTGGCTGTGCCAATCAAATAAAAGCCAGGTGGAATACCTAAGAGTAGTGTGTGAAAAAAAAAATGTAAAAAAAAAAAACTTTTTTTTTTTTATTTTTTTTTTTTAAATCAATGGGCCTATTCCATGGGCCTGGGCCTGGAGCTGCAGCTCCATCAGCCCCTATGTTAATCCGGCCCTGGTTTTAAGGAAGGATATCATGGCACTAGAAAAAGTGCAGAGACGAGCTACAAAATTGATAAAAGGAATGGAGCACTTTAGTTACGAAGAAAGGTTAAAAAAAATTGTAATCTCTTTAGTTTAGAAAAACGGCGCCTCAGAGGGGATTTGATAACATTATACAAATATAGTCGGGGCCAGTACAAACCATTATCTATTCATAAACAGGGCTATACAAAGGACACGAGGTCACACATTTAGGCTGGAAGAAAGGAGATTTAATTTAAGGCATAGAAAAGGTATTTTTACACTATAAGGATATGGAATTCTCTGCCTGAAGAGGTGGTTTTATCAGAGTCCATACAGATGTTTAAACAGCAATTGGATAAATTCTTCCAAAAACATAACATACAGGGATATAATTTCTAATTAGTGGGGTAATAGCTGCTTGATCCAATGAGATATCTGACTGCCATTTTGGGGTCAAGAAGGATTTTTTTCCTAGTTTGTTGCAAAATTGGAAGCACTTCAGACTGTTTTTTTTTGCCTTCTTTTGGATCAACAGCAAAAACATATGTGAGGAAGGCTGATCTTGATGGTGGCAAGTCTCTTTTCAGATATGTAACTATGTAACTATGTAACTATGATGCTTAACAAAAATTAAAGGAATTCAGATCACTATTTTTAGAGATATTTTTAATATTTTGTCCTATGGATTTCTGCTTTGTTTTATTTGTGCTTTCCTCCATATGTTGTACTTCAAATATGGAAGGAATGAGCATATGTGATCTTTGCACTGTTTTGGTCTCACCAAACCCTGCATGGAAGGAGAGAAGAAATGCAGGAGCCAGATATGGTGTCCAACTGATTTTTAAAGAATACTTGGGAGAATTGTGTTAAATATTTTTACAGCTTGTTTAGATAATAATTTTTATTAGCATCTATATAGCGCCAACATATTCCGCAATGCTTTACAATTATAGAATGTAGAATTTTGACTACAAGTAATTTATTTACAGAATATTAAGAGAGACAAGAGGTGAAGAAGGACATATGTTTGATTACTGTTTGTTTATTTAGGGGAGAATTTTGGACTTTATTTTGTCATACATAGTTAGCTCTAACCTGAGAATGGTTTGGATTTAAGTTGCTACTGTAAATTAATCACTAATGTATAATTCAACAACACTGGCTGCGTTCACATAGAGTGCAAATGACCCGATAACCAGAAAAAAATTAAATTGCTCCAACACAAGACAAAATGAAATATCTGTCTTCTCATAACCAAAACACTTTAACTGCTGGTTTGTCAGAGCATTCTGTGGATATTAATAAATTGTGTCTGATATGTATAACTACAGAACTGAATAGTAAATACACACCTGCAGTACATTTTAGTCTTTTTTTTTTTTGTCACTTAAAAGACGATTACAGCAACTAATCCCATTTGAGAAATGCAATCTTATCTCATGCTTTAATTTAATGTAATTATTACTACATAAATAATTAGGAAAAAGCACCAAAACAGTTAAAATATGTAATTGTCTGCTTTTTATTGCCATAAATTCCAAAATACCTTAAATCTCCCTAGGGTAATCTGAATTAATCATGGTTGTAATTAAAATAGCTTTCACCTTCACAGCTCGAACAAAGTGGGCTTAATGAAAAAATCAGCCATTGATTAGAGTAGCATCTAGCAAAATCATAATGACTTTGTATGACTGAAAAAAAAGATGGTGTAAGAAAAATAAAGTCTTAAGAAAGAGGTATATAAAGGAGTATTACTATTACAGTATATTAAATATGGTGTTGCATTACAGAGTGGTTCACAGGCATTTATTAATTATCGGGATGTTACATTTATGTCAAAGAAGCACCACTCACAGTTTATTTAAGTCTGAAGTTGAACATTTATGAATGCATACTAACAATCAGGGATGGGAGGGAGGGATACAGTACAGAGCAAGTGTTATTTGTAAGGTGCTATAGCAGCTTTCAAAACTCGGTATGGGTCTACTGTATACATATATAGATAATATTTTCACATTTTGTTGATAGCTGCATTGCTAAAATTGCCACGAGATTGCTTACACAAGCAAGGTATTTGTCCATTTTTATTTATTTCTGTCACTAATACCACCTGAGAAAAAAAAACTATTTTACATCTAAGCTAATATTTTCTAGCAACATCTATGAGATATGTGTGAGATATTGCAAGAAAATACATAATGTAATACTAATGTAATAAAATCTGTAAAAAGATACAAGACTATTATAGTATAAATGTATATCATTTTATTTTTAAATATAGATTTGAACATTTTATTGCTAATTAATTAATTGCTAATTTATCTTACATGTACGCACTGCCTATGCAAACTAATTTTTAAATAAACGTTCTGTGAATGTTTGTCTTATTTACTTAGATTTGGCAAAAAGTGCTTGGTAGTAAAAAAGTTTGTGCCTTTTTTGTTAATGCTTTGTTTTTAATTTAGTTATCAGTTCATTGAAAACCAGTGCAAGTCTCACTTGATATCTATGAATGCTAATAGCATGTGATAAGCAAAGCGAAATTAGGTTGCCATTTATTATTTTCTGTTTCTTTTGAACGATTTTCTGTAGTTACACAGGGGGAAGTCTTATGCAGTTGGTCTGCACAGCCAACTACGCCTAACATGGGTTAATTAGTGCAAGTTACACAGCCAGCTATGCCTAACATGGGTTAATTAGTGCAAGTTACTGCAGGGATACTCATAAATCTCCTGGCAGAACTATATAAGCTACATAGACAAATAGTGATGGGTATATAATCAGTTTAAGAAGGAGATAACTGGGGCTTTGAGCTGCCTCAAATCTGACAAGCAAGGTGTGCACTCACTTGCATGTCACTTTGATTACAGAATGTATAGTACACAATATAAACAAAATAACAAATCAGGGGCATATCAGATACAGTGGGCATGACTAGCTCACATCCTCAGTAGGCTATTTACAACCTTACTGCTTCCCACACAAGTGATATCTCTATATTTGGATGGCATGTTTGAATTGCCCAAACTGGACCATCTTCTGCTACAAATGATGTGACCATCCAATTTCAACATAACCAAGATAAAACTGCATTCTTATCAACTACAAGAGAGAAAACCTGTAATACAATTGAAGGCCAAGAATTAATTATTTAGCCAAATTTACTGTGAAATCCTTCATCTGGCAAGGTCCACGTTGTCCTTGCTATTCATTCTCAAGCCACAGGAGTTCAAACACCAATGGGCATTCTATGCTTTCAAATAATAAATATATCACAGTAGCAATGAATACCACCTATATGGATATGACAGTGATAGACACAGTGTTGAGCAAACTGGGTTTCTTTGCCGACTCTATTGATTCTTTAGTTTTGGTGTTAAAAATACTCCACATCAAATGGAATCCCACTAGGTTTACCATACTTATATATGGATCTTTACCACCAAGTGTTTCTGTATCCTCGATTACTTGAGGTCTTGGGTTATGCTCCTATTTATCAGGACTGGATATTATTGATTAGAATTGTATTGATGATTTATTATTATTATTATGATATTTATAGAGCGCCGTCAAATTCCGCAGCGCTTTACAATGGGTGGACGAACAGACATGTTAGTTGTAACCAGACAAGTTGGACACACAGGAACAGAGGGGTTGAGGGCCCTGCTCAATGAGCTTACATGCTAGAGTGAGTGGGGTAAAATGACACAAAAAGGTAAGGATAGTATTAGACTAATGACAGTTGCAGAAGAGGAATCAGTCAGGAGCTATTGACAGTTTAATTGATACGCTTTTATGAAGAAGTGGGTTTTTAATGATTTTTTGAAGGAGTGGAGACTGGGTGAGCATCTAACGGAGGAGGGAAGCGAGTTCCACAGGAATGGTGCAGCCTTCGAGAAATCTTGAAGGCGAGCATCAGAGGTGGGAGTACAGACAGAAGATAGACGTAAGTCTTCAGCAGATCGTAAGGGCCTAGATGGGACATACTTGTGTATAAGGGAGGATAGATAGGTGGGAGCAGCATTATGTAGAGATTTGAAAGCAAGAACCAGAATTTTAAATTGAGCTCTATATTTTATAGGAAGCCAATGTAGGGACTGACAGAAAGGTGAGGCATGGGAGGTGCGGGCGGACAGGAAGATGAGCCTCGCCGCCGCATTCATTATGAACTGTAACGGCGCTAGTTGGGAGCACGTAACACCACTGAGAAGGGGATTACAGTAGTCAAGGCGATAAAAGGACAGTGGAATGGACCAACACCTTAGTCGCATCTGGCGTTAAGTAGGGGCGGATGCGCGCAATGTTTTTGAGATGGAAATGACAGGATTTGGCGATAAATTGAACATGAGGCTTGAAGGAGAGGTCGGAGTCAAAGAGAACACCTAGGCAGCGAGCCTGCGTGGTGGAGCTGATGGTAGCACCATTGACTTGGTGGGAGACAGACACAGGAGTAACAACACTTGAGGGAGGAAAGACCAGAATTTCAGTTTTGGTCAAATTTAGTTTAAGGAAGTGGCCAGCCATCCAGTTAGAAACAGCAGAGAGACAGTCAGAGACACTAGTCAAGAGGGACGGGGAGAGATCAGGAGAGGACAGGTAGATTTGCGTGTCATCTGCATAGAAATGATAATGGAAGCCAAAGGAGCTTATGAGTTTACCAAAGGAGGCAGTATAGATGGAGAACAATAGGGGACCAAGTACTGAACCTTGTGGGACACCAACAGAGAGGATTTGGGGAGAAGAAGCAGAGCCAGAGAAAGAAACACCGAAAGAGCGCTGGGAGAGGTAGGAGGAGCACCAGGAGAGAGCAGTATCTTGTAGACCGATATTGCGGAGGATGAGAAGAAGCTGTTGATGATCAACAGTGTCAAAAGCCGCAGACAGTTCAAGGAGAATTAGGATAGAGTAGTGACCAAGAGATTTTGCAGCGAGTAGATCATTGGATACTTTGGTCAGTTTGATGATTGAGATATTCCATCTATAATGTAGGATTGTATTGTAAAAGCCTGGTTTTACTATTATAACTATTTTCTTACCTCTACATTCTCTTCTGTATGTTCACAGACCATTGGGATCATTCTACCTCCCTGCAGACTAAGGGCTTTCTTTACTCATACACAGATTCTAGCTAGTCTATGGTGGCCTTTGCCCCTGTGAGATTCACCCTTACATTATGTAACAGATTTGTATCATTTCAGTAATCACTTTGTAGACCTTCAGAATTTTTTCTCCTGGTTACTAAAAAACATTGAGAAAATCCTCATTCCTCTCTTCTTTTCCTACATCATTTAGGGACGCTAGGCTCACCTTCATTTGCCCTAGAGTAAATGAGCCTACATCCAATTGACAGCTGATATGTCGTAATTTATTTTACTTGTACATGGTGTGCTCAATGATGAATCTACAGGGCTAAGGAAGAGACATGATGGCAAATCTCCAAAATGTTTTTTTTTATATATATATATATACATATTATTACAGACATTAGTTTGATAGAATACCATCCTGACATTCTGGAGTTAAGTCTCTAGTAGCTCTTTATGGCTTTATTGTCCTATAACGTTCACTATAATGTATCCATTATCTAAACAAGGTATTTCTGAATTACCTTTTCCTTTCTCTTGTCTCCTAAACCTGATTTAATTAGCCGTCTTAATATGTCTACTGACAAATCTAAAATGAATAACTTTGTTATTAAAATTAGATCCTTCATCAAACATTATTTATACAATGATGGGAAAGTTTTTAGAACTTTTTCATTTCTTTTAGTCTTTCATTATATTACCCCTATAATCCCAGTGATTGTCTATGGCATAATGGCCAGGTGTTATCAATATTAATTTAGACTTGCTAAAATATATAGAGTGCTAATTGGGATGTGATATTAAGCCGATACTCTTGCCATTTTAAGGTTCAACATGTGTTAATTTATATTTTGTATACTGAATAATTATTTAGTGTGACGTTTTAGGCATTACTATTAGAAAGAAACATAATCAAGAGAACATATTGCACATTATGCTGTTTTATGACCATTATTCTTGTACAATTTAAGTACCACTGCTAAATGCTAATGTCTTTAATGAGAGAAGAAAGCAGGCAATGGAAAAAACTTCAAATGTCAGATCAAATTCTAATTTGAGAAGTGATCACATATATTGATAATCTGAAATGTATTTCTAATTTAGAGAATAACCTCGGGAGTCAGGTGAAATTCTTAATTTTCTCCTTCTTTGTGGAGTAGCTATGTCCTACCGACATATTCTAAAATATAGTTCCTACCAGGCCATGGAACTATTGACTACATTAGTACTTAGGATCATGTGGGTTTGATGAAAAGAAAATGCTGGAGTGACTACATCAGTCTACATGTATTATGATTATATTTGTCAAACACCAAATGACAATGGTGCTGCATCAAATGTATATCATTATATAATGTATTGTTTATCACTGCTCTTATAGTTATGCTCTTTTCTTTTACTTTCATCTAATCCCTGTGGTTTCTCATACCAGTATAGTGCAATTACCTACACTCCTATTGAATCTTGTTTAAAGGGGGCACTGTAATTTCTAAAACTTTTTATCTCATTAGTTATAGTGCATGGAGTGCCCGACACTGTCCCGCCATTCAGTGTTAAACCATTTTTAAACAGTTTAATACAGAATGAGAGTCCCTAGCCATCATCAGCTTAGCCTCTAATGGAGAAATGGCTAAAGCAAAAATTACATTTTTCTTAGTCATAACAATTCATACTAGCAATGGGCAGCAGTGAAAACAGTCAGCTGACATCCTCACTGCCATCGATTACTTCTCAGGCTAAAACTAAAAGTTCCTCTTTAGCCCCAGCAGCACAGAGGGGACATGCTCCTGTGAACCCTCGTTTAGTGTTAGAACATGCAAAAAAAAAAGTTTAGCATTAAATGAAAGGATGGTGTCAGGGGAATCCAAGCACTATAGCCACTTCTATGAGATGAAGCAGTTTAAGTGCCTAGAGTGTCTCATTAAATTATTCCAATAAAGCATTACTACCAGATTATAGGCCCTAAAAATGATCAAAGACAATTTGGTTCTGTCGTGACGATATTTATTCATGTGACATGTGATGAATTTCCCATGCAATCATTTCTGGAAAAATGATTTGGACAAACCAAAATGGCAAATAAAACGTGCGTATTAGTGTACCACAATAAAAAAAGTGCTTCTGCTCCATTCCATTGCCCAAAATTAAGACAAATTGCAATTCAGTTAAAACCAAAAGCACAAGTGCAATACATATAAAATTTGCAATAATGGAAACTGTCCACTGTAGAAGTTTGTATATAATTGCTGCCATCCAAAGATGATCTGTTGAATGTCTCATAGAAATAGAAATCTAATGTTAATCCAATAGAATAAGACACAAATAATAGACAACAAAATCAATTGTAAGTCAGGTAATAGAAGATGATCAGCTGATTAATATCAGAAATTTATATTAAAGACAATCATAAAACAGCACAATGACGATCATAAAGCAGCAATTTAATAAAGAGCCACCAATAATACCCTAAAATATGACCTGGTACAGAACTTAAACTAGAATCTGTTAAGAGCGAATTCGCTCACTAATACAAACTAGACTTTGAGATTAATTTTGTTCCGTACTGAAACTTGTCCAAGTTTTGGGCGATCTGTCAAATTACCAAACTCTAAGCCGAAATGTAGGTGAATCACAAACCAGCCAAAATGCATAATGGCCATGTAAGTTTGTTTTGATTCATAATTCCGATTTCTGTCTGTGGGGATGATTGATGGGGATGATTAAAAAAGATGATTTCTGGGGACAGTCACTAAACAGTGGATTTTTTTCAAAGATAAACATTGAGAAGTGACCCACAGAAGGAAAAAAAGGAGTAAAAAAAAATCTATATTTATATATTTCAAAAATAAATATACAATATAAATATATAAATATAGATTAGTTTTTTCCTGTTTTTCCTTTATTGATTACTTTTACTCATTTGATACGTGCACCAAATGGCGGCCAAATGCTCCTACCAGTGTACTGCAAAAATTACACATAATATTTATACTACGTATATATTTTACAATACACAAACTTTCCAATTTTTATGCCGTTTTAGCTCATCTGGTTTGTTTCTTAAACCTTTTTCTTGGTGCCAAAATTCTGCTTAGGTGAACTGACAACTGGACAAAATTTGACCATTTTTTTTTTTTTATATTTAGGAAAATACAGACAATGGAAACAGTTCTCAAAGTCCTTGAAGCAAAATAAAAAAAAATTACTTATAAACTGCTTATCGTTTTTACTGTAGAAGACCAGAATATATGAAAAGGAATTGTTTTTTAAATATATATTACCCACAACAATTCATTATTACTTGCATTACACTAACTATCAAGGCTACACATGGTATGTCTTCATGACGCAAAATTATAAAAAAAATGGAAAAAGTGTGTATACTTATGCATGTGCAAATGGGCGTGCCCAGTCACACCTTAATACATGTCCAAACTAATTTTTCTTTGGTTCCTGAAGCAATGTTGTGTCTGCTTTAGTAAGCTCTCCTAACATTTCCAATAGCCATTGGCCCTTTATTGAAAAATAGTAAAAACATGGGGTAAAATCCCAGAAAATGGGATACGCAGACATATGTATATATGCTACATACTAATGATATTATGCACATATTTATTATAGGAGGTATACAGTTTTACATATTATATTTACAGTTTTACAAATTATAATAATATAATAACAACTAATATTTTTATAAAATATAAGCAATTTGTGCGCCCTGCCAGAACAGAAACATTCTAGCTTTCATTTTTAATGCTTATTTGAATATGTATAATTAATTTTATAACAAGGTTAAATACTGTAGATATAATTGTAATAACATTGTTTCCACCAAGAGTGATCCAGTGCCAGGATTGTGAATTTATGGAGACAGCCCTTGATTTGGTTTGCCATTATGTATGTAAATAAATGAGTACTGTGCTATGAAGGGCTTCTCTGGGCATGAGTTACACAGTTGACAAATCATTTTAGTTATTAAGAAATAGAAATCAAGGAGTCTTTGTTGATGATTATAGGGAAGAATTCAAAACACCTGAATATATATGCATGTAGCTAATTTTTGTATTTTAGATGTTTCTAGCACCTTCTTTTAAATGTTACTTGGAAGAAGAGAATAGGGTAGCAACAGAATATGTGGGATATGATTGTAGAAATATATATTTGCATAATTTTATGGCAACCAGGAAACATCTATTCAAAATGCTAATTGTCAGTAACCATTGTGAGTCAGAGAAATGTTTTACAAGACATATGACAGTTCTCACACAAAAATCTGTTTCCTAGCCTGATCGAATCCAAGTTTGGAACTATACATATTCAAAAATAAGTAACTCTTTACCAACTAATTGAATAGTTGTCAGGAGAGCATTGTTTCATACCTGTTTGACAAGTAATTATGCATTGCTCATCATATATTAATCAATATTGAAATTGTGCCTGGTGAAAATATTAGTTTTTTCCTAAACAATTCATCAAAGAAAAAAACAAAAATTGTTTCAGGCAGTTCGAGTTTCATCCATGTGGCATGGATGATTTAATATCTTCACAAAAACATGTATTATATGAACGACAATATTAATATATTGCAATATATTTCAAAACGTGAAATCAAGAGTTTAATAATATAAGAATATTAAATAATTTGAATAGCTTATCCAAAAATATTAAATCAACATTTAGAGGCTGTGCCTTAACCTTCAATCATATTTTTTTTTCCCCATCAGTCATAGGAATTTCTTGCGCCACGGACAGAGCTTCAAATCACAAAACAAACAAAACGGCTCATGCATTGCCCATTTAATATATTTCATGATTTGTTCATATGGAGTTGGGTAGTCTAATCCATATCCCGAGCTGAGAATATGGGTATTTTATATATGACACTATGCCATGCACAACTGTATAGCATACACATAGAAAACACTGCCACTAGGATAGAAGAAGTGTCATTAAATGAAAGGTGGTACTCAAGTTTATATATAAGATAACCTGCTTTCTACACATGAGCTGTGGGTCCTACCACTCAGAATACAAAATCCCTGTCTCACATTGAGTGAAAAGACTATGGGCAAAACTAAGCATTATTTATTTATTTATTACTGGTATTTGTAAAGCGCCAACATATTCCGCAGCGCTGTTCAATTGGAGAATGTACAATATACACAGGCAAATATAAAAGGTAGAGAGGGCCCTGCCCATAAGCTTGCATTTAGTTTCCTATTAGGTCTGATTAGCTGTCCCTTTCCTCCATAATGCCCATACTAGTAAATCACATGTAAACACTGTGCCTTCAAAGGTACCAAAGCTTAGAGACAAATGAGTGCTAAATTAACTAGTTGCATGAAGACTAGTAATTGTAATGAATGAACTGCCATACCTAAATTGGCCACCAGATGAATCCCAATATGTGGTCTAAGCCATATTATCAGCATATTACATTTTGCCAAAATATAGGATAGATAGTCCCGATGAGCATTTCATCTGTCAGACGGCTTTTCAAGGGGATCTCGGCTCCATCCTGTATTTTGGATGGATTGGCATCCTCTGCTGATGTTAATCTACTTGATTGGCTTTGTGATATTTTCTCTAACTGCAATTATTTTGTCTTATGCATCCATTGTAATACTTTTTTTTAAATACAATATTAAAAGTTATTTTTTTAATTTAAATGTTTTTATTTCTCGTGTACAAGGAAATGGGGTACAGAAAAGAAAGGGAATGTTCAATGATCACATTTCAGGGTTACATAAACTGTGCATCTATGGTATATGTCCCATCACATACATAAACATAACATACATAAACATAAGCATCCCGGTGTTAAACTTAACCGGGGTTGCATCAAGGTCGTACCGCAGGGTGTACACTTTCCCTTTAATGAAGGTCGGATAGTAAGAGGTTATCCCCCTGCCGTCTCGGGAATGGTAGTATGTGTGAGTAACCCTGCAATCAGCAAACAACAAACTAACAATCAATAGGGGGGGGGGGAGGGGGAAGGGGGGGTTTTATTGACCCTGCCTAGGTCAAGGTAGGTGTTATGCATTTCCTTTTAAGCTCTTCCCGTGATAGATGTATTTGCCCTTCCATGGCTCGCTCTTCCTATCTGACCGCTAAGAGTTCTGTCTTACCCGGGTCTGCCTCTTGGGCGGTTATGTCCTGGTGTTAGTCCAAAACTCTGTCCAGGGTTCCCAAGTCTTAAGGTGTCTATTTCGTTTCCCCATTAACGACCAGTGGATGTCCTCTATCTCCCTCACTCCCTCTACCTTTTGTACCCATTGCTCTATGGTTGGGATGCTAGGTTTACGCCAGTACAGTGGGATCAGGGCGTTTGCCTCCCCTAGCAAAATGTGCAGTAAGTGTTGCCTGTGTGATTCCTTAAATGTACGTGGCCAGCCGAGGAGTACTTGGGGTGCCTCTAGGCGGATGGTTGGTGCTAGTATCTTTGTAATCTCAGAGATTATGGTTCGCCAGAAACGCTGAATGTCCCGGCAGCTCCACCAGATGTGTAACATATCCCCTCTGCTGGCTGAGCATCTCCAGCAGATATTGTCAAGTGAAGGGTTTATAGCATGCAACACGGCTGGTGTTCTATACCATCTAGTAACCCGTTTATAAAAGGTCTCTTTGCGCGTGACACTGATCGAGGTTTTGAGACCCGTCTCCATAATACTGGACCAGTCCTTGTCCGAGAGATGTATGTGAAGGTCTGTCATCCATTTCTGTTGGAATGTGGGAGTCGTGGGTTCTCTGTCTGCCGAGTGAAGGATGCGGTATATTTTAGATAGGGGCCGTTTACGGTCGCCCGTTGGGCCACAAAGGAGTTCAAAGTGCGTGTCTCCTCTCTTGGACCAGAGGGGGAGGACGTGTTTCGTCAGGAAACCCTTAAGCTGTGCTCTGGTCATAATGTCCAGGAGAGTGGCATGTCTATGTGTTACTTGTCTGTCTTTAAATTGAGGTGGGTCATCCTCAGTTAGTAGTTCAGTAATGACCGGTGAATGCGTACCCGTGAGGCGGGCAAGTGAGGGCCCTCCCCGTCCTCCCTGGAAGTCAGGATTATAGGCCGTAGGGAAAAATCTAGAGATTCCCGGGGATAGTCCCCACTTATCTTTGTGCCGTCTCCAAATTGTGAGCGTGTTGTGAATGAGTGGATGTCTTGAGGGGGTCAGGGATTTGAGTTGGCATGTTTGCCACGGGAGGGTCGATAGAGGGACCGGTACAAAGCTCTGTTCTAGATCGTACCATGATCTTTTCTTACTTGTGTCTGTCCACTCTTTTAGTCTGGTAAGTAAGACTGCTACGTAATATTTATATATGTGAGGTAGTCCCAGGCCCCCCCTGTCCGTGGTGGACGACAATGTGGACAAGGCAAGTCTTGCCGGTTTGCTTCCCCAAATATATTTAACGAAGATAGTCTTCATTCGTTTAAAGAATGACCCTGGGAGTGGAATAGGCAAGGCCTGTAGTATATATAGGATTTTTGGCAGTACCATCATCTTTAAGACACTGATCCTGCCCATTAGGGAGATATGGGGTAGATCCCATCTGTGCAAGTCATTTTTAACGACCTCTATGAGGGGAGGGTAGTTGATGTTGTATAGTTCCGTGATATTAATAGTGAGTCGTACCCCCAAATAAGTCAGGCCTGACCGTGTCCAGGGAAATGTGTGGGTTCGTTGAAGGGTATTTTGCAATGTTGCGGGTACAGAGATTCCTAGGATCTCGCACTTATCCGCATTGATCTTAAAATTTGATAGTGACCCGAAGGTTTGGATCTCCGATTGTATATGAGGTAGGGTTTTTATTGGGTCCGTGAGTGTGAACAGAACGTCGTCTGCAAATGCAGAGACCTTCACCTCGCCTCCGTGGTACCCAAATCCGTGTATGTCTGTATTAGATCGGATTGCTGTTAGGAATGGTTCCATGGCTAGGACAAATAATAGGGGAGACAGAGGGCAGCCCTGGCGTGTGCCATTGGAGATGAGGAAGGGTGTGGACAGTTGGCCGTTTACTCTGACTCTGGCCGAGGGGCCTCTGTATAGAGTCTGTATCCAGTTCAGGAGTCTTGGGCCGATTCCCAGGACCTCCAGGACCGTGAACAGGTAGGTCCAGTCAACTCTATCAAATGCTTTTTCAGCATCGATTGCCATTAAAAGTGTCGGTGTTCTATTGGTAGTAGCTCCATGGATGACATTTATAATTTTTGTGGTATTGTCCCGGGCTTCACGTCCCGGCACAAAGCCGGCCTGGTCTGGATGGATCAAATTCGGCAATAACGGCTTAAGCCTGTTCGCTATCATTTTCGCCATCAATTTGAGATCTAAGTTTATAAGGGATATGGGCCTATAGCTGCCACATTTTGTGGGGTCTTTGCCTGGTTTAGGGATAATAGTTATCGAGGCGCAGAGCATGGGGGGTGGGAGTACCGTGTTGTGGCTGAGGCCATTCAATGTGTGTAGAAAATGAGGAGTTAGTTCCTGTGATAATGTTTGGTAGTACCTTGCCGTTAGCCCGTCTGGGCCCGGACTTTTCCCCTTCGGTAGGGACTTAATGGTTGCTAGTATCTCCTCCTGTGTGAACGGTTCGTCTAGTGTGTGCGAGTCAGCAGTCGGAATAGTGCGTGGGAGATGCGCAGTGACATATTCTCTTAAGTTGTGGAGTTGGCCATTTGGGGAGGCTAGGTTGTATAAGTTTGAGTAAAAAGCATTGAATGCCTTTGCTATGTCATCGGTGGTGTTACACGCCTTCCCTGTGCTATCTGAGATCTTGTCAATAAAGGATCTTTGTTGTTTAGCTTTCAGAGCTTTGGCCAATAATTTCCCACTTTTGTTACCTTGGGCGTAAAAAGTGGTCTTTGTTAATTGTACCGATCTATATGCCTTTCCAGTCAGTAACGATCTAAGTTCTATGCGTAATGCAGTCAGGGTCTTAAAGTTGTCACTTGTTGGGTCTTGTTTATGTTTTGTGTCGGCTACTTGTATGGCCTCTGTCAAGGTATCAATTTTACGTGATCGTTCCTTTTTAATCCTAGATCCCCACTTAATGAGGATGCCCCTGATGACCCCTTTGTGGGCCTCCCAGACCCATGGGTCCGACACCTCATTGTTCCTGTTTTCAGTAAAATAATCATTCAAAGTCTGTCGTAGGTCTACCAGGACCCTGGGGTCATCTAATAAGGATTCGTTTAATTGCCAATGAGAGGCAGGTTTAGGTTCATTTTGGATGGTGAGTGTCAGGAATACTGGGGCATGGTCTGACCATGTGATTTGCCCTATGGATGCTTCATTCAGCAAGGGGAGATGTCTATGACTGATGAAAACCATATCTATTCTAGAGTAGCTGTCAGCTGTTTGAGAGTAGTAGGTGTAGTCCTTGTCCTGCGGGTGTAGTGTGCGCCAGCAGTCTACTAGCTGGTGTGAGTGGAGCAATTTGGAGAGCAAGAGTCTTTGGTGGCGTCTAGTGTCCGAAGCCTTAGAGGAGCTGTCAATTGAATGATCAAGTACTATATTCCAATCCCCTCCCACTATCACCACTCCCTCGGCAAATCCCTCCAATTTGGTCAAGTAGGAGCGGATATAGGGGGTTTGATCAACATTAGGAGCATAAATATTCGCTATGGTCACTAGTGTACCGTTATAGACTCCCTTGATGAACACATATCTGCCATTGGGGTCAGTTTTAATATCTGACTTCACAAAGGTGGCACCAGACGCTATAAGTATTGCCACCCCTCTGGTTTTCTTGTGAGTGTTATTACTGTAGTATGCTGTGTGGGCACCTTTAGTGCGTATTTTCGGTTGGAAGTCCCCTCTAAGGTGTGTCTCTTGCAGTAAGATGATATCGGCCCTCTGTCTATCTATCTCCTGCGCCAACATAGTGCGCTTCATAGGGGAGTTCAGTCCCCGCACATTCAGGGACATTATTTTAGTCCGGGTCATTTTAGTGTTTTATGGGCTGGTCTCCTATCTGGTGGGTCAGAGCGTTTGTTGTTCAGCACGGGAGTCAGGTGGGCTAAATAGGCAGGATAGGTTTGGGAAAGGTGAACCAGGGGTAAGTATAAACTATATACAGCAGTACGATAGGGCAGATACCTATCGTGCGGCGAGATTGGCGCTACACTTGTGGGTAACGCCATCGTGTCCACAAGTGTTTGCGGGGCGCCTCTCTTGGGGTGGTGGTCCGGGTGACTGACCGGGTTGGTCTCAGGGGTTCCACTGGACTGTCTGGTCTACACTGATAGTCTCTGTGTCCCTCTAGTCCTAAGGACCCGTGGGTCAGAGGTTAGTGAGGTTGTTAAGTAAGTCCCTGTGGACCGGGCCCTCAGCGTCTGTAGTCATTCAAAACGTTCAAACATATAACATTTAAGGCTTTGGGCCTGGTTATGGCAATTTCAGTAAAACAATATGACGGTGTTAAATAGCGTATAAAAACATAAAAAAGTATAACTAAAGTTGGCAGCATGGTGAGTTATAGGTTAGTACATCAGAGTTTGTGAGCATATTGCAATTATATGGCAATATAGACAGTTATATAATTTTGGCATACGACCGTAGAGCTTCTCAGTCAGGCTCTTCCCTGGATGGTGCAGCGTTGTCCGCGTGAGGTTGGGTTTGTCTTCGTCTCTTCCGTGGCGTCTTTTGCCATTTAGATTTTTGTGGGATTTGCTTGGTCGTGAACCCGTTAAGTCCTGTCCAGTCCTCTACGGCAGATATCGGCAGGTTCAGTGCTTTCTGGAATCCTGGGACCTCCGCTGGTGAGGTGATTACATGAGACCCCTCCGGAAGATTCACAATCAATGCGAACGGGAAGCCCCAGCGAAATCTAATTTTCTTCTCCATCAGGGCTTGTGTGACGGGTTTCAAGGCTCGTCGCGCCAGTAATGTAGAAGGTGAGATATCTTGAAAGACCGTCACCGTGTGGCCACTCATTGATAGATTTTTATTTTGGCGGGCTTTATGAAATATTTCTTCTTTAAGGGGAAAGTTGTGGATCCGGCAGATTAGGTCTCTTGGCTTATCTGGAGCTAAGTTCCTGGGCCTTGTGGCTCTGTGTGCCCTGTCAAAGGCAATTGCTGTATCAGGGGGTCTGGACAAAATATGATTGAATAACGTGGTGAGGATTTGAATGGGGTTTTCAGTGCTTCCTTCAGCGGCTTCTGGTATGCCCCTCACTCTCAAATTATTTCGGCGCCCCCTGTTGTCTACATCTTCCAGTTGCCTCTGTAGGTGCCTTATTGCTGCAGCATGCATCTCCTGTGTGGTATATGATTCAGCCCATTGCTTGTCAGTGTTTTCTATTTCCTCCTCCATGGCCTGTACCCTAGCTCCAAGGTGCTGTACCTCTGCACTGACCGCCTGTAATTTTTCCCCAAAGCTATCCTCCAGTTTCTGAAACATAGCTGCAATATCTGACCTGGAGGGTAGTTGGTGTAGTAATGCCCTGATCTCTTGATCCTCATTAGATCCGTCTGAGGCCGTCGGGCTGGATGGCCGGCTGCCGCGCACATGTGCCGCGGGCGCCATTTTGTCCCGTTTGTGTGGGTCTGTCTGATCGCCGAACAATCTCCTCAGGGAGGATTTGGCTGACGGCTGGTCGGTCGCGGGGGGGTTCCCCATCGTGCTGCGCTGCTTTTTCGTCGCCATCTGCGTGATTGTGTTGCTGTTTTACCCCTAAGTCTCCCGGTCAGTGCTGGAGCTCAGCGCTCATGCGGCCATGCACCTCGGCGTCCAGACCACGCCCCCAAAAGTTATTTTTTAACTGTATTAGGTAACTATCAGGTTTCACTACTATCCTTTTGTTTTTCAGAATTCAGTGCAATCAAATTTCAAAAGACCAGGAGAGGTACACAAATTTGATAATCCAAGTAGGGTTTAGCAAACCCAGCCACTGGACCAGAGATAAAAGTTGAATAGATTTATCCACAGCATAGCATACAATAACTGAGCTCTTACCTTTGACTTTGAAGCTCTTTTGTAATCACCAATGAGAAATAAGTTGGTAGCAATTGCCATATCATCATATTGGTGGCATAGCCAAAAGAGGAAAAAGGACAGTGATAACCAAATTATAATTGTAAGTGACATCCAGCAACAATGAGACCCAGGTAAGTCGTAATAGGAAGACTTTACAAAGTGTAATTACAGCTCTTTAGATGTGCTCATTTCAATGCTGTGGTTCTAAGCAAAACCACTAATGGGCCCAATTGTTTAAGAAATGTTTTTAAGAACCAATGTGGCCAAGATTCAAAATACTTTCGTACAGGAATTTTTCAGAGACATCAATAAGTATACTTAATGGCTCTCTAAATTTGACCCATAGCCTCTAAATATAAAAGCTAGACTTGGAGATTCATTTTGTATAGAACTACAATTTTTTTCAAGATCATTCCATTTAGGTGACCGGCCAAAATTCCGATTTTTAACTTGCCACATGCCAGAATCTCAGAACAAATGACTCACTATACTTGCAGATTGCTTTTTTCCTAACTGTAATCCTTCCAAATTTGGGCTGATCAGGTGATCGGTTAAATTTCTGAACTCAGAGTTGAAATGTAGCCAAATCACGAACAAACTGAAGCACGCAATGGACAAATATATTCATTTTGATTTGTGATTCAGAAATCTGCCCGTTATGCCAAAAAAAAAGAAGATGATTGATGGTTAGGGCTTGATAAAGACACACACTGAAACATTGCCCGCTTTGCTGGATGGCTGAATAAACCCATATTGCACCTGATATTACAGAGTGCTGAAGTCTAAATCTTTATTTGACAGTTAGGAGACAGTCACTAAACATTTTTATTCACAGTTCAAGTGAGAATAAATGGAAATAAAAGGAAGAGCCGAAAATAAAATATATTGATATATTTAATGAATACCTAGTATATATATGAGTATTATTTTATATATATATATATATATATATATATATATATATATATTAGTTACTTTTTCTAATTTGCTCTGTGACACAAAGGCAAAAAATTAACCTGTTAGTGTACTGCAAAATACATACTTAACAGTCAGATTATGTATAGATTTTACTGTTATCAACATATTTCACCTCCTTTTATATCAAGTGTTTTTTTCCAGGACCAGTTTTTTGGTACCAGAGTGATACTAATGCCAGTTTGGGACCGGTCAACCCTTTGTTCAGCCACCTCGTAAGAAAATAATAAAATTAAATTAAATCAAATTATTAAATTACTGCTGCTCCCCCTATTTCCAAATTCCTTCCACTGTAGCCTTAGTGAATCTTGCAGTGCATGCTGCCTCTATAGGCACAGTTGGGAGAAGCCGATAGGGCACAGTTTTTTTTCACACTGAAGGACGTCACTGATGCTACAGACTGGATGTGTGGGAAAGCGCTCTTCTTCTAAGTGGGAAAGGGATGAGTGGGTAGTCAATTGTCCACTGAACTTTTCCTTTCATTTTTGGATAAATCCAAATTTTTAAACATCAAATATCTCCTGTTCCACGTTTTTCACTTCTCTCTCACTTGTTATTTTCTCACCCAAATTTGCCAACTCAGAGTTGGCATTGCAAAAATGCCAGATATAGTCTAACTATTAGCCAATATTGTAGCTGAATTTATTTTATTTTTTGCATATTTTTATCATAGCAGCAGGTGCCTCTTTTCCTACTTTTTGGCAGCTCAAATTTGTTTCCCTCATTTTTTCAGTAACATATTCTAACAGCCGAACCATGCGTGTATTAAATTCTGCCATCCTGATTTTTTATATTTTTCCAGATGAAGATTTGGCCGAAACAGGTTTTTCCGCAGTACTCAAGTCTAATAATAGCAAATTGCCTAAAAGCTGAGTTATTGCTCGCATCTCAAGATAAAGGAATAATTTACCTCTTGGACTGGCAACGTTAAAACCACTCCAATCATTGTGTAGACTGAAACCTATACGTTTTGCCTAGAGCTACCTTTTTAATTTTTATTTGACTGGAGGAAGCGAACATTTAGCCCCACAAGTTTACCAATATTCACTAGCTTTTATATGTGATATAAATATCCCTATTATTATTTATATGTTTATTTGAATTTTCCATCTCAAGTGACTATATACTGATAGCTGTGGTTCTCAGAAAACATATTGGCCATATAAAACATTAGGAATAATTGGTAATGCTCTATTAAAGGTTAAATATATCGAACAGTCTAATGTTTGGTTGTTTTTGAATGTCCTCTGGTAGGTTAATGGTGGAGAATTGTAATGACTTTAGCAGATATGATGCAGAGCATTCATAACACGATCAGCGTAAAACAATTAGAAAGTGAAATATGACTTCAGAGCAACAGCTACACACCAAAGTACAAAAGCAATCCAATTTATAAGTCTTTTTATATGTATAAATAAGGTTGCAAAAAGAGCAGCATTTGGTTATAAATCTTGGGATACTCAATAACATGCTCACGTTGTAGCAGACTCGGTGGGGATGACATCACTTATTTTGAGTTAGAATTGTATCTCACCCTATTCTGCAGTTATCTTTCTTTCTCTCTTTATTATGTTTAGCAAATATGTTCAGTTATTTTAACGATCTTTGTTTGTAACAAAACTAGTGTTTTGTTTTCACAAAAATAAGCCAAAGGCATTTTCTAGGTAGTTTGTTTTTTTTGGAGGGTTGAAGGTGGGGGCAGAACATTTAGCAATTTTGATACAGCTTATTGATAGTGTGTGAAGCATCATTGAAAATACACTTTACAGAGACCAATGTTAATTTACTTAATTATTGCTATATTATGGTATAGCAGTATCAATGTCCTCTATAAAGAAAGAAAAAATCCGCTTTATGTCTCTCTATACATTAAGGAGTTGCTATCTCAATAATAATTGGAGACATTATTCTGTTTTTGCCTTTGGCTGTACGATATTTCACATTGGCTTGGACCAATCTAATCTCCTGCTAAACATGCATGGTTATTTCTTTGAACATTAAGAAGGGATTTAAAGGTGTAATCTCAGTTTAATACACTCGGGTGACAGTAAAGTCAGACTAACTTATCAGGTACCTGGCAGCTGTGTTTCTCTAAGTGACTTAGAAAGAAGGACACTTGGAATATATTTAACTGCTGAGTGGCTTCATATCTTATGAAAGCAATATGTACAATATCTTGGGATACTCAATAACATGCTCCCGTTGTGCAGACTCGGTGCGGATGACATCACTAATTTTGATCACTATGTGCTCCAGGATAGCATAATGGTTACATAGGTTTTCAAAATATTTTCACAGCAAATCGACTTTTTTCAAAGTCAGGGAGTTACCCACAAATGCATATTTACAATTAGTGTAAGAATTCACCATTTGCGACATTTGATCACTATATTACCATATTCATGTTTTTTATATAAATATGGTTATGATAAAGTAGTTTCATAATAGGTTTGAGCGAAACGCGCGTCAGGGCAACCAGAGACATTGGCAACTAGAGCTAATAGGAGCTTATAAAATCGACCACACATTTAGGGCAACAAGAATAATTGGGAACTAGCTACAATAGGAATGTATCGAATTGACTACAAATCTATTTAGATGTAATAGACACCTAATTATCTCCAGTTATAGGTTACTTCATCTATATACTTATACTCTTTAACATGGTAGGAGTGAATTCTCGTTTATCAGATTCCAATTAAGGAAAGTATTTTGGGATAAGGGGTGCCCTCGAAGGCACAGTAGGGAAAGTTCGGATACACCTCTATATTTTAGACAGACATTCTCTTTTTCTCCTTCCTTTATAGTTTAGATAAGCAAACCCTTAGCTTTAGAACACCTCAATATCAGTACAATTATTCTGATACTTAAGCTTAGTTCTCTCTAGAGGATCCATAAGAAGCTATGATTTCTTGGATATGATAGATCCATAAAGAGTTAAATAACGATAAAACGATTATTGGTCTATATTTAGCTTCTTATTAAATTCCTCTAGACATTATTTAATAGCCTTTATTAGCGTATATTTAAATAAGTTACATTTATATTTAGTCACTGATAAACTATTTTCTTATATCTTGCGGCAACTTTGTTAGCAATTTAGTTACCATTCCTACCTGCACCGTTAAAGTGCGTTATTTGTGTAGACAACCTACGGTCACTAATTTTTGTATTAAGTCAAACTAATATTGCAAAATATGCTCCTTATACACAAATAACTAAGGATGCTAGCAAATTTAAATAGCTATAGATATGTGTTACACGATCTCGGCTGCAAGCGCAGTTTGGCTACTATTATCTAGCTTGTTTGCATAGGCTATTTTTATTTCTATTTCATTGAGAGTGTGGTTAACTCCTAATAATTATATATTGCTCTTAGTTGCTTAGATTTCACCTAGAATTGCATCCCAGGAACATTGGTCAGTATCTAACTGCAGTAGTTATTGACAAACAAAGATTTCTGGGCACTATCCTGTTTATAATTAAAATATAGTTTTAGATCACAATGTTTTGATATTTCGTTTTTTATTTTAGTTGGTGTACATTATATAGCCCCTATTTACAAGGGTACTTTTTAAGAGATTGATTAAAAGTAATGTTTTAGTTCATTTTCGTTTTTTCCAATATTGGGATCCAGTCAGATTAAAAGTTATTCCCTGGTTATACCATCAAATTTACTGCTACCTCCAACGTTTCTCTTTTCTTTATACCTTTATAACAGGGGGCAAGTGGGGCCGGCCCACATGTTTTTATTCCTGACACTATAGTGTTCCTTTAACCCCTTAAGGACTGAGCCAAATGTACACGTTGTGAACAAAACAAAACGTAAACAAAACCTGGCATTTGCGCTACATGTCTGTCCAACCGTAATTCACCTCTTTCATATTAAATGCACCCACCCTTATTATATATCATTTTATTCAGGGGAAACAGGGCTTTCATTTAATATCAAATATTTAGCTATGAAACATAATTTAATATGAAAAAAATGGGAGAAAATAAGATTTTTTAAATTTTTTTAGTTCTACATGACATTTTAACTGTCAATGTCATAATACTGTTTGCTTTTACTGCAATAAAATACACATATTTGTATTCAGCAAAGTCTCACGTGTAAAACAGTACCCCTATGTACAGGTTTTATGGCGTTTTGGGAAGTTACAGGGTCAAATATAGCACGTTACATTTGAAATTGAAATTCACCAGATTGGTTACGTTGCCTTTGAGACTGTATAGTAGCCCAGGAATGAAATTTACACCCATAATGGCATACCATTTGCAATAGTAGACAACCCAAGGTATTGCAAATGGGGTATGTCCAGTCTTTTTTAGTAGCCATTTGGTCACAAACACTGGCCAAAGTTAGCGTTAATATTTGTTTGAGTGTGAAAAATGCAAAAAAACGCCAATGTTTGTGACTAAGTGGCTTCCAAAAAAGACTAGACATACCCCATTTGCAATACCTTGGGTTGTCTACTATTGCAAATGGTATGCCATCATAAGTGTAATTTTCATTCTTGGGCTACCATAGGGTCTCAAAAGCAACGTAACCAATCTGGCGAATTTTAATGTGAAAAAAATGAAACACAAGCCTTATATTTGACACTGTAACTTTTGAAAACACCATAAAACCTGTACATGAGGGTTACTGTTGTACTCGGGAGACTTTGCTGAACACAAGTATTTGTGTTTCAAAACAGTAAAAAGTATCACAGCAATAATATCGTCCGTGTAAGGGCTGTTTGTGTGTGAAAAATGCAAAAAAAGTCACTTTTACTGGCGATATCATCGTTGTAATACATTTTACTGTTTTGAAACACTAATATTTGTATTCAGCAAAGTCTCCCGAGTACAACAGTACCCTCCATGTACAGGTTTTATGGTGTCTTGGAAAGTTATAGGGTTAAATATAGTGCTAGCAAATTAAATATATATATAATTCTTTTTAAATATTTTTATTTATATATAGGTATATATTTATGTATATAGATATATATATTATTTAGTTCTACGTGTATTTTGATATATATATATATATATTAATATCACAATACAGTTAGAACAAAATAACACACATCTATATATTTTTTAATTATTTTTAATTATTTTTTTAATTTAATTTTTTAACGTATTTACATTTTTTTATATTATGTATAAATATATATAACAATAATTATATATATATATATATATTTATTCAGTATCAGTCTACGTGTAATTTGATATTAATATATATATATAATTATATATATATATTAATAGTAAAATACATCTAGACAGTGTATGTGTGTATGTATATGTGTATATATATACTTGGATCATATATTGTATATATATATATATATATATATGATCTAAGTATATTATTTTTTTTTTACACTGATTTTCACTTTAATTTATTTCATTTCCAGCCAGCAGGGGGACTAACTGTTATTACAGGCAGTCCCCCTGCTGGCAATGCAGCAGCCAGCTAACCCGGCCATGTGATTGTGAGGTCCTCGCAAGGACCTCACTCTCACATGGCCGGGGGGGGAGCCGCAGGCGGCAGGATCCGCCGTGGGGGACTCCCTGTGATCCCAGGAGTCTCCGCAACCGCGATCGCCAGCGTGGGATCGCCGGCGACTGGCTAAGTAAGAAAAACCGGAGGGCGTTTAGAGCTGCTTAGATTATGGCGTAATAGTACGCCCTCTGGTTTTAAGGGGTTAAATATTAAAGAGAACTGGCCAAATGTAAACAGCAAATTAGAATGGGACCAATGGGGTTTATTTTGTTTCCAGACTATCTCTCTATGTACAGGGGAGTGGTAAAGAGGGTAAATTTAACCTGATCCCACCAGACCTGTAAAACTACTCCAGAATCTGTACAGGGCTGGACCAGATTACTATTAAGGGGATAGGTCTTTTTATTTTTTATTTCCATCATGCTATATGAAGGAAGGCAGCAGTTTAATTTGTCAAAGCATGGAAAACAGAAGGAACAGCCATGCCATACATAAGTATTGAAAATATCAATTAAATGTATTATGTTGTGTGAAAGGCTGGTGATAGCATACATCGTTAGCTATAATTCATCTAAATTTTACTTGATGAATTGTAGCAAAACCAAAGTAATGGCAGTCTGATGGCTGAGGTAAGGTATAGGTAATGGACAGTGAGGAACCAACAGAAACGTTGTAGAAGGGATAGATTGGCCCATTCTAACAGAAGTGTATTTGGAAATAAATATATACCTCACAAATCAAACACCAGGACCATTGGACTACACACAAAATTAGAACTATGCAAATGTCTGAACAAATAAAATGTGTTTTTTTGTTTTTTTTTGTTTAAGACTCTTTTAATTTCAAGCCAACACTTTAAATGATTGAGTCTTGAATCTATGTAAAGTGTATTATCTTACCAATACTAAAATATTGTTTCTAGTCAGATTTGCAGATTAACTCTATTACTTTAGATATTTCATGTGTAAACATCAAACAGCAAAACCCAAATAAAAGATTTTCAATTGAGGCGGAACTTGTATGACTGATATAGATGAAAGGTATGTATGATTAACATATAAAACAATATTTGTGGCATATACATCTTTTTTTCAAGCTTGTGTTTTTGACGAAAGATTTAAAATGCAAATCTAAGTAAGTACAATAAATCACACGGGGCCACATTTTTTTAAATGTAATTTCTGTTTCTCCCTCTTTGCCTGAGTTTTGTCTTTGATATTAGAATATTATAATGCCATTATGTGATGGCAGATATTACATTACAATATTTAACATTTGAAAATCTAGTTTGTTAAAATGTACAACACACATTAATTTGTGACACTACATACATTAGCATTCTTAGTTATATAAATTATAAATGACATTAAATTATAAATTTAACATATCATTTCAAAATTATATCAAAATATAATTTCACTAAAAAAAGACATCTATCAATTATCAAAATAATGTAAATTAAAATACATCATTTCAATACAGATCAAAATACTTTTTTTGTATTTATTTAGTTTTTATTGATTTTTCATAACATAACAAAAATACCTTGGCATATGGACAAAGTTATACAATAGTACATGGGTTCTCCTAGTGTGATGGTATACAGTTATGGCACTCTTTGAGTCTAAATGTGGTTATATCAGGTAGTGGGTGTTTGAGTTGGCTGTTCTTCTGATACGTAACTCTTAGTGAACTGAGATACCTTTTACTATTGAGGGGTACAATCGCCTTACTACTTCTATCTCTTTCCTGCTTTAGGCTATCGGGGTTACCCCGTTGTGTGACTCGTCGGATCAGTACTTTGTCCTACTGGTAGCGTCTGGGTCAGTATAGTCGTTGGTAAACCCCACTAGGTTGTTTGGGCATGCATTTGGGGTGTCTTTTCGGTGTGTTATGTCCTAGGACGTGTGGAATATGCTCGTTAGGTCATTGTGTAAGGGCACATACCGTCACTTATGTTCTTATAATGTGTCCAAAGTAGATAGCAGTCCGGTACTCCCGACTCATTGTCTGAGCTGGATAGATTATCGCTTGGTACTCTATCCAAGCTTAACTTGTACACTGACTGCTTTATCAGGGGTAGAGTTACTTATTACGTGTTTTCCTAAGGGAAGGGGTGTTCAGAGCGTCCCGGGTAGGTTTGTTGCCTGCCTTTATTCTTTTATACCTCTTGTGTGTCTGTAGTCCTGTTCCGTATACTACACGTCCCTCTGGTGTCTCCAGGTCCCTTTTTCGTATGGTTTTGCCCCGTAGCTTTGGGGCGAGTGTCTAAGAATGTCTAAGTATGTGATCTATGGGGGTCAGACTCTCGGAGGGTGCTGGCCACCACCTCCGTGTAGGTATCTAGCTCCTCTGTGGGTTAATGTGTGCCCCCAGTACACTGTCCATTCGTCAACCTTGTGCCCCCCCCTCCAATCACCTCCTCCCCCTTGTGGTTGGGAGCGGTTGGAATAGGAGGTCGGTGTCCAGCACCTCCCGAATTGTCTTGTAGATTTCTCGCCAAAATGGTGCTATCTTGCCGCAGGACCACCAGATGTGCAGATCTGTTCCCCGTCCTTCTCCACATCTCCAGCACGTGTCCGGGACCTCGAGAAGCGTGCGGTGTAGCCGCGCCGGGGTACGGTACCATCTTATGAGCAGTTTGTAGTTTAGCTCCTGCAGTTTTGAACATATGGAGCTTTGGTGCATCAGTATGTATATTTGTGTCCATTGAGGGTCACTGATCTCAGTTCCCGTCTCCCCTTCCCATCGGGCCATGTGTTTCGCGGGCTCCAGCGGGAACACGGTTCTGAGTATTGTGTACAGGACCGAGATCCCGTGAGGGACGTGCAAGCCAGGTCTGCAAAGCTCCTCAAAGCCTGTGAGGGGTCTATGGAAAAGGTGTTTTCCAATTTGGGTGTTGTAGAAGGTCTTGACTTGAAAATATCGGTACCTATCCAGGGGCGTCGGTGCTCTGTCTCCTAGAAAATCGGGCAGTTGTTTGAATGTGGCTGCGTCGCACCATTGATGCATGTGGGTCCGGTCCGTGCCTCCAAAGGGGGCCACGTCTTTGGGCCCGAGTCCCCCCACCACCTCCGGGTTATATGTCATGGGTGCATTGGCCCTGGGAGCATGGTAAGCTCAAGGGTGGTTGAGAGCCAATGTGTCCCTCGACGGTCCATACCTCCAGACCATCGCTGGGATCGCCTCCTTCATCTGTGCTCTCTCCATGTGTATCCAGTGCTTGGGCGAGTATGGTATGTGCCATTCCACGATGCGTAATAAATGTGCAGCCCTGTGGTAGGTCCTCATGGAGGGGAGTCCCACACCCCCTTCCTTCGGTCGGTGCAGCAGTGTCTTCCGAATCCTGGGCGGTTGGTTCCGCCAAATGAACTTAATGATGTCAGATTCCAGCTGGGCGAAAAAGGTATGGGGTAGGCTAATCGGTATCGTTTGAAATAAGTACAGCAATCGGGGGAGGATGTTCATTTTGACAGTGTTCATTCTACTGAACAAGGAGATGCACAGGCCGGCAGATCAAAATACTTTAACCACTGTATGTAGTTTTGATAACTTAATAGATTATGTTAGTTAATATAGTTCTTTAGAAAATCACCAGCTATGTCTTCCACAAAGTGTCTGTCTCCTTTTGTAATTCCAACCTACTTGCTCTTTGATGCATACAGATTAACTTTCCTAATTGTTTGTGTACAGTTCTAAAGTGGTTTCCAGTGTCTCATTACTATTTTCCATGCTTGCTTAATGGTCTTAAGGGAAAAAGCAATGTTTTAGTTTGTTTTGTTTTTTTCATGTAA
Organism: Pelobates cultripes; assembly: GCA_933207985.1. Classification (NCBI taxonomy): domain Eukaryota; kingdom Metazoa; phylum Chordata; class Amphibia; order Anura; family Pelobatidae; genus Pelobates; species Pelobates cultripes. Next base: position 110,464,761 of record OW240918.1, read on the forward strand.
GCCCATTTTAAAACTGCATTGTTTTCAATGTCTAGTACCTAGATATGTAGCTCGTTCAGTTCTTATCTTTCCTCTCCAATAAAAACAAAAAAAGGTCAAAACAATGTTGTTGAAATTCAAGAATAATAGGTAGCACATACATGGGCCTTCTCTTATGTAGTGCTCAAAAGCCATTAACTGTAAATGATGAGCTCACTCTAGAATACATCTAGACCAAGAGTACCCAAAAGGTAGATCCACAGATGATTTAAAAGTACAGCTCCCATGATGCTTTGTAATGCTAAAGGCATGCAAAGGCATCAGAGAAGTTGTTGCTCTACAACATCTGTGGATCTTCTTTTTTGGGCACCCTGATCTAGACAATATTCATGACTACTCTTGAAGATTCATTTTGGTTCCTGCTGTTACCTTCCTATCATGCCGTTACCTTTAATGTCTCTCTTCCTCTCACTGAATGCCTTCCAAGTCTGGGCATCGGTTAAATCTGGACTTTTCAATCTATGCAGCCCTAATACATGCCGCATATGCTGCTTAGCCATTAGTAGATGCTATTTGCCCTCCTCAGGCACTTGCAGCCCAAATTGCTCAAGTGTTATTAAGTTCATTTTCTTTTCCTCTTCCTTTATTAAAAAGATTATATTTTAGCGTGATGCAAACTCTTGCTTGTTGGTCAAGTTCCAGTGCTATAATTACCCTGACATTACAGCATGTATTATGGCATTACAATTTCCTTGCAAGGTTTCATCTGTTAGTCTACCATGTTTGAACACATTCATATTTAGTTTAGCTCCTTCATGTCTAGGTAATTTCTAACTCTATAGGCTTTATTTCTAGCCTAACCAACTAAGCCTTATATTGTTTACCCATCATGTCTGGATATGCTCCTTAGCTTACAGAATCGGGGAGTGGAACACCTTTGAGACATGTTTGATGTTAATTTTTTTCTTTTATAAAATATTGTGCTGTACTATCAAAGTCATGCGACAGATATTTTATGACCTGAGAAGTAATTGTAATAGCTGACAAGTTGTGAATTGGCAAGTTTCCTTGTATAACTATGCACAGCACAATAAAGATTTACAAAAAATAAAATGAAAAATTCTGTCAACTACAACTGACATTCAGACAAAATTCGGCATCCCGAGAAATTTTCTGCTTTCGGGAACATTGGTTGGCCAAGCAAAATATTCTCGCTTTGCACACATCTATTCATGACAATACTACAATTTTATGTACAGATGCAGTTCAAGAATATTTCCTTCTTTTGTGATAATGAGTAGATAATTCATGCTGAGTGTTTCTGAGTTACTTTCATGGGTTTACTTAAACTTATGGTGCAATGAACTTCATGCATTCTTATTGTATTTACGTGACGGTCATTCTTAGTTTCTCTTTTGTGATTGGTAACAGGTTATTAACTGACCTGGCTTCAACCACCTTTTCTCCTTCTTAACTATTGTTTTGCAATGCTAAACTGGTAGGTTCTAACCACTGCATACCAGGAACACCCCACAAGACTTGACGATTTGGAGATGCACTGACCCAGACGTCACATAATGGCCCTTGTTAAGATCTTTTCACTTGCCCATTTTTTTCTGCTTCCAACACATGGAATTCAAGAACTGACTGTTCATTTGCTGCCTAATATATCCCACCCCTTGACAGATGCTATTGTACATTGAAACAATATAATCAATGTTATTCACCTCATCTGTCAGCGGTTTTAATGTTGTGGCTGATGAGTGTATGATATATATATATATATATATATATATATAAAATAAAGCATAACATAAACCTAGTGTTCCTTTATACCTTAATGTTACCAGGTATTAGAAGTGTTAGAACAATATAGCTGCTAATACCAATCATGAAGTGTTAATTAAATTACAATTTTGAAAATAGACCTCCTATCTCATGAATGTTTTTTACATAAAAGCTCTGATTTTAATTTGTTTAACCAAGACAAAGAAATGGCCTATGTATGCTTGATTAGGCAATAAAACAATAAAACAGATTCACAGGCACTCCAATTGTGTACGCCGCAGGCAGATTTATTGACAAAGACCTATTGTTAGGTCGAAACGTTGCTGCTCATTTTGTGACAATAAATCTGCCTGCAGCGTACACAATTGGAGTGCATGAGAATCTGTTTTATTGCCTTATTGTATTGGGATTGCTGGTCCTGTTCCAGAGCATCTGTGGTCGTTGGGAGTGATTGCGGTTCCTGCAACCTACCTTTGCTATATGTATGCTTGATTAACAACATCTGCATGTTTAAAAAAAAAAAAAAAAAACAACTGTAGTAGATATTAGGTATATGACATTTTATTTGATGGGGCAAAATTTAAATTAATTTAAATTAACTAATTTATGTAAAGAATTGTATACTACGACCTCAAATTCTTAAAATAAAACCAAATTGTTTGGAAAGGGTTTAATGTTATGTAGTTCATCATACTATGCAAAATATCTGTGTTACAAATATTATCTGTGCTTCAGTGAAATAATTAAACTGGGCATCAAAGGGCTACGCCTCTACTTTGTGTTATACTGCATCCCTGGATTATTATTATCGACCCAGTTCTTGGTTGTTTTTTTTACTCAGTGCGATGTAGTAAAACTGTAGAAGCATAAAAGTATTTCAATGTTTAAATCAATCGTTAAAAAAATGGGATGTGCCCTTGATCTCCAGTGTCACACGGCAATATGTTTTAAGATTAAATCCAGTCAGCATCAAGGGAACTAGAACAAGATTCTAGAATTATGTAATTGCTATTGGGAGTATAGATCTGCCTCTGTTATTTTGTTCTTGAATTTATTACAAAAATAAAAAGAATTATAAAGAATACCATGGCCCAAATGTAATAAAACAATCTTTATTCATTTTTTTTTATTATTTTGTAGAATGTTATTTCCTGCAAGTACATTTACTGTTATGTAACAGGAAATCAATTAATATACTGCATTTATTCTCAATAACTAAATAACAATTAAACTGGTCATCTAGACTCTCCATTATCCAGCAGAATGATCCACTCTGTTCTCACAATATTGGTGGCAGTGTGACAGTAAATAAATAATATCTAACTCGCTAAGTGATTTTGTTATTGTCAAGGTGAAGATATCCTAAAACACACACCTAGGACAAAAAGTATAAAGGGACACAGAAGTAATCAGAATCAATAAACAGGCCAAGGAGTACGGAAATATGTATAATCAATAATTAGAGCAAAGTCAGAAACCAGAATAACAAAATAATCAGAATAAAACATATTCTCGGGTACATAAGACCACAAAAGGGCACTGAAAAGACTTTTCAGTAGTCTTTAATAGCCCAGAACCAAGTCCCATTTGACAGCATCATTACTGTGACATCAGATCATCTGCAATGGTTGCTGCTGAAACAATGCCACCTGCTGTGGCTCCAAAACATGACATGAGTTAGAATTGCTATAAGGAGTCAGAAGAAGGGAGCAGTCTATGTCAGAATGGTGCATGACATTACTATGTGTCCTATGGTGGCATCTAGATGAAGCAGGAGTTGTGAAACTCATAACACAGCTCATACATGTAGGAAAAATGGGGAAGGCGGCAAGTCCATTAAAATCATAATCTACATCTAAAAGCCTTCCAGACCCCCAAGAACACTTGTAAAATGCCTGTTATTTAAAAGTCATACTTTATTTTTTGTGATTTTCACTGGCCACCCATTGAATTTGATGAGCTTATTACAGAATATGTCTAGAAAATATGCATGACTCTAAACTAGTCAGAGGCTAGTCAAGGTTTATTGCAAGCCAACACCAGATGAAGGTCAAATATACCAAGATAAGTCATCTCATACAAAACAGCTCTCAGAAACAGACTCCATAAAATGTTATTTTCACAGTGAGAGCTGAAATATAATCATCTATATAGATTGCTTGGGCATTGCTTTTGGACAATGCTATAGCGTTAGAATGAATATTGATACAAGTGATTTTTCACCATAGTCTGAATCACACACAGGGATTTGACATCAATGTTTTTATTGATGATACATGGGAATTAGCTATCTAAAAAAAGAGCAATCCAGACAAGTCATATTCTTCTCCAGGGGACAAACTAGTTGACAGGAGCAAAACTTAGGAAAATAAAAGTAACTTCACACAACTTAAATGAATGTTGGACTTGTGCCCAGATTTTACATTGGCTGAAATCCACTGTGTAGAAATGTAGCAACTGTACAAGCACATAAGGTAACTAATTCAGTGTTAATGAACAGACTTGGCTAATATTAGAAAGCACTGATAAGGAAAGTGAGGATGTGACTGCATTTGACACACACACAAAAAAAAGATATTTCCATCTCAGAAATGCATGCCATAAAATGCAGTAATAAATTATAAAAAGTGTACCGGTGCTAAAAAATTTAATCTACCCATGTTCAAGTCAGTTACCTATGCACAGTCAATAAAATAAAGTGAAAATTTTATGTTAGCATTCCATACATTTGTAGTTTGATTTTACATTGAAAACTGTAAATATTTTTGCAAACTTTAAACTGATGAAAGATTAAAGTGACACTATAGTCATTAAAACAATTTTAGCTTAATGAAGACGTTTGTGTGTACAGGTCTTGACTCTGAAGTTTCACTGCTCAATTCTCTGCCATTTAGGAGTTAAATCACTTTTGTTTCTGTTTATGCAGCGCTAGCCACACCTCCCCTAACTATTACTGACACAGCCTGCATAAAATCGCTTCACTTTCAATCAGATGTAACTTACATTTTTTTTTTCTCATTCACTATAAATTTAACTTTAATTACATACAGGAGGCTCCTGCGTGGTCTAACAAGCTATTAACAGAGCAGGAGATAAAAAGTTCTAAATTAAACAGAATTTGCAATAAAGGAAGTGTAAACATTAGATGACCCAGACATGGAGGTATTACTAGGGTTGTATAAACAAACTGATTTAACTTCTAAATTGTAGAGAATTGAGCAGTGAGACTGCAGAGATATGATCTATACACAAAAAATGCTTCATTAAGCTAAAGTTGTTTTGTTGGCTATAGTGTCCCTTTAATAATTTCAGGAAGACTGACAGGGCTATTCACTAAAGTGTGAACTGTTGTGGATTCAAAGTGAATTTTAGAGTTAAGTAAACAAAAACTGCAGAATTTCTCCAAGTCAGCTTTGCTACAAGTTTGGCTATTTTGGCATTTAATGTGAAATTTACTTTGCATTCACACAAATTCTCACTTTAGTTAAAAATCATGTGTTATAAACATTTACTAGATCAGGGGTAGGCAACCTTTGGCACTCCACATGTATTAGACTATAACACTTTTACAGTCATATTGCTGGCAAAGCATTATTGTCCAGAACATCTGGAGTGCCCAATGTTACCTACCCCTTCACTAGATGTTTACTAGGTCACTAGGGGCTGTAAACTGTGATTTAAATGTAATGTCTAATTTGAAAAAAAAGGTTTGTATAATGATAGTCTCTTTACACAAAGGTCAAATCAATCATTTGTAATTCTAACATTTTTACAATATATGTCTATACTGTAGTAACAGACTGAAGTTATAATGTATCTGTTTATAAACATCAATTTGTGCTTTGTTCTAAATACCATTTATTCAGTGCAGTCTGCAGCTTTATCTCCTGGATAAACTTGCAGGTGTTCCACAGCTATCGTTTAGTGTAATTTGAAATGTTATCCAAATTGGATATATTTTCTCCTTAATGGGATTTGCAAAGAATGGAATTGTACATTTCAAGCCACACTATTTGAGTAGAGATTAGCCTCCAACACAGTTGTTTTGCCATATGGGCTATCTTGACCTGCAATATGCAAATCCTTGCCAATTGTCCTGTTCTCATTGTTTAGTAAATACATGCTTACACTCATCAGCCACAACATTAAAACTACTGACATGTAACATGAATAACATTGATTATATCCCCTTAAGGACACAACTTCTGGAATAAAAGGGAATTGTGACGGAATAGTTCCGTCATGTGTCCTTAAGGGGATATTGTTACAATAGCACCCGTCAAGGGTGGAATAAAAAATACATAAAAGGAACTCTGAAAATGTCTTAAAAAGTTTATCAAAATAGGCAATGCACAATACTACACTCAAAGAAGCACACTCGTATTCAAGGACGATAAGACAGAATATAACAACGCCCCCTTTTGTAGTTAAGAGAGCTTCTGCATCCTACAGGGGCTCCACAAAGAGAACTAGACATGTAAAAACGTAAAAATGAGATCATAAACATAATATGAAACTCATAGGGCGATAATCCAAAATACTAAACAATAGACATGCTTCAAATGTGCACTTATAAATGTGAGAGAATTAACCCCTTCAGGGCTGAGACAATTGTACAAGTTGTGATCAAAACAAAAGTTAAACAAAACCTGGAATTTGCGCTATGTCTGTTCAACCATAGCTCACCTATTTTATATTAAGTGTACACATACTTATTATATATCATTTTGTTCTGGAGAAATAGGGCTTTCAGCATAGAACGTTGCTTACTGCCCCAAACTGATACAAGCTTACAAGCTGTGTGACTCTAGGATTAAGAGGAAAGGGGCACTTTGATCAAACAGTCTGATGTACTGTTAATAAGTCCATCTGATATACCATGTTAATAAGTCCATGCTTCCAGTATATCAGACTGTTTTACCATGTCTGTTTTACATGTTAATAAGTCCATGCTTCCAGTATATCAGACTGTTTGATCAAAGTGCCCCTTTCCTCTTAATCCTAGGGTCACACAGCTTGTAAGCTTGTATCAGTTTGGGGCAGTAAGCAACGTTTTCACTCAGATGAGCAATGAGCAGATCTTTCAGCTTCCTGACCACTGCTGCTAGATCGGTGTAGAACTGCTGTTTTCTAGGAAGACATCCATCATGTATATGAGGTGGGTGAAACATGGGGATGACCTGTCACAAACTGGCTCAAATTGTCTGTTGTGTCTCTAAATGGCATGACACTAGCTGCCTTATTATTGTCCAATCCTCACAACCCAGGAGGGAGTCAATGCCAGTGGAGTGATGGGAAGCTAGACTCAGCTGTTCCAAAATTATTTCCAATATGCCTCAAGTTGACTTCCTTTTGTAGACCGTGTGTGGGAAGATGTCTTGTCTCTTGTTCCTGGCTCAAGAGATGGCTAGCTATAACACAACAATGAAAATATCTGACAATTGTTCTGCAACACTCAAGTATGGTTTGCACTTTTGTCTGGACTTCTTGAGTTGCATCCTTCACTACCAGATGTAGGATGTGTGTACAACAGTGTACACCTACAAAGGAATCGTCTTGAAGAGCTTTGACCATGTTAGCAACTGTGTCGTTAACCACAACCTCAACATGCAGATTTGTGTCTGCCTGCCCACCAACCAATTTCCCACCCTTCTTATGATTGCCAATAATATGTTTGCTGAAGTGTGCTTTTCATCCATCAGCATATAGCAGGAAAGATCGAAAGCCCTGCTGCCTTACTGATCCACTCACATGCTGGCTTAGGCTCACAAGATTGTCTCACTTTAAGTGCCTCTGTCAGTAGCTACTAGCATACAGCAGCAACTGCTAGAGCTAGTCTCACGCTAAATTACTTTTAACAACTATTTACTTGTAACGTAGTCTCACACTAGAATCAATAACACAGGCTAGGCAGTAAGAATGATTTTCTTTCCTCCAAACAGTTAACAAAAATTGAATAAATAAATAAATAAATAAATAACTTTTAACTATTCCCCAATCAAAGATTTTTCCAGTGCTCTTGGTAATACTAACTGCTAGATATAGCTTAAAGGTAAACCTAGTCACACATTATAATCAATGACTCAATCTATCTCTCACTCAAACACAGGCACAGCAAGGGTATACACACAATATAACTGCTAGTGTGTCTTCCTCATAGCTGATATCAAAGTGTCTTAAAGAATCCTGCTTGGAAGAATAGCTGTTTTTGTAGATTGAAATACAGCATCTGACCAAAAAAAGCTTACAGTCTAGCAAAGGTATGCCAGGAGAAGCACTTAAAAATGATGACAGTTTTTCTATAAGGAGGACAAAATATTTTATAAAGAGAATATACTCTTTAAGGAGGGAGAGACCATATTTCCAAGTATCTGAAATCTAAATACGTTTGTTGTTGCTCATAAATCCTATTTTATAATGACAGGCATGAATTATTTGTGCTGTTCCAATAGTACCATAAATGAGTGCATAAATTCATGCAGAAATAGACTTACTATAATAATTTTATTTCAGGACTTGTACTCATCATCTCCAGGAATTTGATTATAAATCCTTTCAGTATATTTTTCTGCTGTAATAATATAACAATAATACTATGTGCAAATTGGTTTATCTAGTAAATTTTGGGTTTTGAGATCCCATCATATAAGATTTTGTAGCACAGGTATATGACCAACTCTTCTTAGAAGGGCTATATGTTGCAGTCCCCAACCAGTCTCCGTGGCCTACTGACAATCTAGGATTGTTGGTGAGTCTTGAAGACTGGTTTGAGAAATACTGTGATCAAGGATGAAACGTGCTGTATAAAGTATTAATAGAAAATAGTTACAGGGTATGAGAAGTTATACCAACTAGAAAAATATATATATTAATTTTGTAATTAAGCAAATGTGTATTATAGGAGTCTCTTATTAAACAACCAGAAATAGCAAAGTCCTCTCACGTCAATGGGAGGGACTGTGTTATCTTATTCTATACTCCTAATAGCTAGCTCGACACTATAGCACCATGATGGCTTGATGCTATTCTATCATAGCCTGTCCTGTTATGGTTCCTGATATTCTTACACATCAATGAATAACTGTGGCACAAACCTTTCTTCTAGATTAAGAGAATCCAGAAAAATCACTGGACCACTAGTCCAATTAGGATTAGGAGTAAAAATTAGAGGCATCAATGTAAAGATTCAAAAATGGAAAACCCATTTCTGTCTTCAAAATGGAAATGAAATTGTCAACACATGGGACATAGTGTGGGGCGACATAGGGATTATAATTCTTCAACGCATCTCTTTGTGGACCACAGACATTATAAAGTCTTATTCGTGTCTCAGGGGTAAAAATATCATAAATTGCCTGTAAAAGGAAATCCATTACTCATGAGAAATTAAAATGTTAATGCTATAGTCTCCACACGTATATTTTAGCATAAAGAGATTGAATTTAAAAAAGCAAAGTTAATTCTGCAAAAAATATATATTGCTTATGTCCTCAAGTAAAAACTTTAAAATCATATCCAATATATGTTTAAATTTTTTTGCCAAAAATTTAAATGATTATGTAATTTATATCTGCATAATAGTCATGTGTATTTAACATATTAGTGACACATTTTATTTACTGACTGTACTTTTTATATGCTTCTAAACACCACATTAGGATGTCACACTTTCTATTAAACAAAAAAAAGGTGCCAAACCTTTAAGAGTGAAATATATAGCTTGACTTATTAGAGGGCAGTATTAAAACTTTTTAGCCTGGGTATAAATTAGCTGAAAATGGCATTTACTAGTGTCTGTAAAAAATCAACTACGCTGGCATACAAAACTCTCATGGTGAGTTGAAAAACTTTCATGGAGAAACGTAGAATTAGCAACGGGGAATGGCATTTATTAGATCAGTGTTTCCCAAACCAGTCCTCAAGGCACACCTACCAGTCCAGGATTTAGGGATTACCCAGTTGTGTCTAAGGTGTTTTTACAAAGAAGAAAAAAAACACCTTAGACACAACTGAGTAATCCCTAAATCCTGGACTGGTAGGTGTGCCTTGAGGACTGGGTTGGGAAACACTGTATTAGATATACTAATACATCTAATAATACCCTAACTAATAATCTAATACTAATAAAAGAAATATGGAGAATAGATATATTTACTCCAAAAATCCTACACCTGACTAAAGCAGGCATGGGGATTTCATATCCATATAAATATCAATACTCTTTACCAGCTAAAAGTGAAAGTAGTGATTACTTAATGTCTGCCAATTTCAAAAATAGTTACGAGTAACAAAGCTACTACAAAGTCAGTCACTAACAAGTCACATTATCTTCTATGGGAAGAACCTAGGGACTTGATCCAACCCTTTTGTCACAAAGCCATCAAATAGACAAATTGACAGTAAGGAGAGATGCAGTAATGTTAGTTTCTCTGTAATGATCATAGGGCTGGTCTGGCACATCTAATATGATTGCTACTTTGAAGTCTTTACATCAGGAAAATTATTTCGTAGGAGATATACATTGATGCTACTTTTAAACACTACAAGTTAGGCCAGTTAATCTCATTGATCTTTTAAATGGTTTTTACATGCACTGATAAATCACGTAGATTATCAGGTAATTATTGATTTTAAGAATGATCTACTATTTACAAGGGTTTTTGATGTAGATATACACAAAAACAGAACAGAAACAACTCATACTACAAAAACATACATTTTGTGTAAAATTATGTTGAGCAGGGGTTTCAAACTCTGGCTCCCCTAGATGCTGACAATGTCAACTTTCCAGAATCCTTTAAATGCTATAAATGGCGATAGCATCGTGGGAATTGTAGTTCAGCAACATTTGGGGTATTATGAGTTGCCTGGTCTAGAGACAATGTCAGAACAATATGAATATACCAGTTCTATATGAAGCAGATCTTACTATCTACCTATATTCAGGTACCAGTTTTTTTTTTTCCTTCTAAGAGATACTGCAGAGTAAATGTTAAATCAAGAATGTGATGAGACGTATTTCCTTGTTTTATTTTGAAATGCCAGTCATGGCAGCGCCGAGCATCACATCTTGTCTTTTACTAATTTGTGATACAAATTCGTTATAGGATTTTTTTTGCAATATATTACATTTTCATTATAGTTTGTTGTCAATCTGTTTGAAAGTGTGGGGGGGGGGAATAACCTAAAGTACAAGTTTTTGCACTACTAGATGTATTCTTGTAGCTTTTGTATCTTGGATTTTCCTTTTAAAGGCAATATCTTGTTTCCGGTTCCCTTACTTCCTCTCTGCATCACAGCTGACGAGAACATAAATAATCATAATAACAATTAGACTAACTTTGCAAACGTCAAATGCATTTTTACAGCAGTGTCAGAAAATTATCCATTAAACGTCTAATTTCAAATTTATGTTATTAATATATGCTATAGTAAGTGTTTGCTGTAAGACTTGAAAGGCAAAGGATATGTCTATCAAAGCTGCCACTGGCAAAAGACATGTACGATTTGTGGATTTTCAATTACAAATCTCACAATGACAGCGATTGTTATTGTATGTTAAATGCCAAAGTCACTCTGCCAGTAAAATGACATTTTAATGTAATTAGTATCAGCATTGTTGGTAATTTGGATATAAGAGTAGCCTGTAAAAAAATTAAATGTGATTTTAATTATTAATAATATGCACATATTAATGTGAAAATGAATTTTAAATTGCTAAGGGTATTATGTATGCATTATAAAACATTAACAAAAGTTGGTTTGCTATAAATAGATATATCAGTCATATGGTCTGCATCAGGTAGGCCAAAAGTTTCCTTATGGTCATGAATACATCACGGAGCTGAACAGAATGGATATTAAGAATGGCAGTATCCTGAGACTCACCACGTCCCAGGTAAGTTCTCCAGCTCGCAAGATTTAGGATTGCCAGGTACGAATGGGAAAGTTTTTTACGGTGATCCCTCCCTCCCCATCACTTGGCTCAAATATGTCGTCACTGGGCCCATCTCCACGTGCTTTTGTTATACATAGAAATATCAACATTTGCAGATCTGTCAGTTTTGGGTAGCTCTGGGCAACTTTTGAATTTTTTCTTAATGTGGCTTAATATCGCTCCATGATTTATTAACATGCCTTAAAGGGACACTCTAGGCATCAAGGCAACTAGCATAGTGAAGCAGTTTTGGTGTACAGATCATATCAATTAACCTGTTAATGGCTCAAAAAAACCCACACTAAGTCTTTATGGGATACTATTCTACCAATCTACTTCCCTTACCTTTTTTTCTCAGTTTACCCCACTCCCTCTAGCATTTAAACTCACTGAGCAGGGCCCTCAGCCCCTCTGTTTTTCAAACTTGTCTGGTTACAATTACATGTCTGTTAGCCCACCCATTGTAAAGTGCTACAGAATTTGTTGGCGCTATGTAAATATAATAATAATAAATGGTAACAAAACCATAAGAAAGGTACAGAGTATATTATATTCTTTTATTTTTTCTTATTATAAAGCATATAAAGATGTGGTTTAAAGGTTGTTCTCGATGGACTTTTATCAACCTACCTTACTACATAAAAAAATAATAAGATAACTACACTGTGACGAGACCAATCTCACCACATTGCATTGGAGGAGCCTGGTTGCCCGCCTGCTGCCTTTGGATTATGGACCGGCAGTTAAACGGTTAATTTTACTGTGCAGAAAGATTTATTCCTTCCTTTCTGCACAGCCGTTCGGTAGATTCTATCTACCGAACAAACAGACTTCTATCAGCCTCCCCAGAGCCGTGGGAAGTCGGCCGGCGCCGTTAATTGGCCACCCAGAAGCTGGCGTGTGCCCTCCATTTACCTCCCTGAAGCCGCGGTTAACCGCGGCTTAACAAGCTTGTGCCGGCAATTGACCAGCCAGTAGCTGCGGTTAACCGCAGCTTAATTGACTGTTACTGGGTGGTCGCGGTTACACCTAGCCGCCACACGATGGCGATGTTCTGGAGCTCCCCGGGCAGCCAGCGATTTTCTGCCCGGCTTTCCTACGCCAAATCTGGACACTGTCAGCTAAGCACCGCTGAGCCTCCAGCCCCTGGTTCTAATTCGTACCAATTTAACAAATGTATGTAAATTTGGTATTTTGTGTTGAGGGAATGTTTTAACCCAGATAGCTATGCCATGGAGCCTATTCGTGTAATTAAAGACTTTGGCTCCATGGCAATTAAACTGTATTCGTGTGGTCTGAGTGCCATTCACCTAATAATGTGCACTCAGATCTGAGCTACCTGGGGATATGTTACATGTCTGTGTTTTATGTAATAAATGTTACTTTATGTATTTTAAAGTATAATACTGGTTTTGTGTCCCCACGTGTATAATGGAGTTTTTGCCTTTGTCTTGGGAGATAATTGAATTACTTCTCAATTATCTCCAAGGGCAGAGGGGAGGAAGCCAGGATGCATTGTGGGAATATACTGTGACTGTGTGTCCTATTTGTCTACTTGTCTGTCCCTTGTCACAGTCTCCCATTTGGTCCCCTAGGGGAGTGTCCACCAGGTGGGAGACCTGCATAAATACTGGGCAGGTAGCCCCCATTAAACAGACCACTGCTTGACCCTCATCACGGAGCCTTGTCTCGTTCTTGGGGGGATTCACTGTATGCTGTTAGAGACTGATTGCCAGGAGTGTAAGCTGATTGTCTGCTTTTCTTGTTCATCTGCTAGCAGCTATTTGGGAGGTTCCAGTTCGGGAGTTGGAGTGCTATTTTGTATCCAGTTCAGGAGTTTGGTGTTCTGCAGTAGCTGTGCCTGTATCTCTGGAAGGGGAAGATCTCCTAAACGGCTGTTAACCCCTTTTTACCCCTTGTGAGCAAAACGGTCCGTTACATACACATATACACAGAGGTTCTGATAATTTATACTTTATGGGAATCTATAACTTAGAATTTAAACGCTTTTTTGCACAATGCCATATTACAGGACTCCAAATATCCACGCGCCACTAGCCTTTTCAAATAAAATCTTTGCTTTGGCAAGTAAAAATTCAGTCTTGTTAAAGGACCACTCTAGGCACCCAGACCACTTCAGCTTAATGAAGTGGTCTGGGTGCCAGGCCCAGCTAGGGTTAACCCATTTTTTAATAAACATAGCAGTCCTAATCCTCTAGTGGCTGTCTCATTGACAGCCACTAGAGGCGCTTTGCGTGCTTCTCACTGTGATTTTCACTGTGAGAGCACGCCAGCGTCCATAGGAAAGCATTGAGAATGCTTTCCTATGTGACCGGCTGAATGCGCGCGCAGCTCTTGCCGCGCGTGCGCATTCAGCCGACGGGGCGGATCGGAGGAGGAGAGGAGGCAGAGAGCTCCCCGCCCAGCACTGGAAAAAGGTAAGTTTTAACTCCTTTCCCCCTTCCAGAGCCGGGCGGGAGGGGGACCCTGAGGGTGGGGGCACCCTCAGGGCACTATAGTGCCAGGAAAACAAAAATGTTTTCATGGCACTATAGTGGTCCTTTAAGCATGCAATGGACACTCAAAGGTAGCAGTGTAGAGTAACTTTTAAGGCTTAGCCAGTAGCAAAATTATAAATACATAAATCCATAGCTATCTCTCTCTCTTACTCTCTAATCATTGATCGATCGATCTATCTATCTATCTATCTATCTATCTCTTTATCCACCTATCTCTCTAACTCTCTAACTATTGATCTCGATCTCTCTCTCTATATATATCTAATCTAATCTAATCTATCCCAACTTCAGATGATCTTTTTTTCTGTCTGTTTTTGCAGAATGTATAAATTGTGGGTATGTGAAGAGATGAAGCCAGACAACTGCAAACAAATAAAGAATAGAACTCAAGAACATAGCGCGCATCCGCCCATATCTAACGCCGGACACGGCTAAGGTACTGGTTCATGCGGTTGTTCTCTCTCGCCTTGACTATTGCAATCCCCTTCTCACCGATCTTACATGTTCCCAGCTTGCACCACTGCAATCTATAATGAATACGGCTGCGAGGCTTATTTTCCTGTCCGGTCGCACCTCCCACGCCTCCACACTCTGTCAGTCCTTGCATTGGCTTCCAGTTAGATATAGGGCCCAATTCAAAATTCTGGCACTTGCTTACAAATCCCTACATAATGCTGCTCCAACATACCTATCCTCCCTCATACACAAGTATGTCCCGTCGAGACCCCTGCGCTCAGCCCAAGACCTACGCCTATCCTCTGCCCGGATCCCCACCTCTGATGCTCGCCTTCAAGACTTCTCCAGGGCTGCACCTATTCTGTGGAACTTCCTTCCCTCCTCAATCAGACTTTCACCCAGCCTCCATTCCTTCAAAAAATCTTTGAAAACTCACTTCTTCATTAAAGCGTATCAATTAAACTGTCAGCAGGTTTCTCATCCCCCACCCCATGACTCCGTTCCTGCACCTGTCAAAAATGACCTTCCAAGCACTCAATAAACCCTTCTGTAACAAACTATTTAATTCCCCTACTTTAACCCTTTGTGTCACTATACCCCACTCCCTCTAGCATGTAAGCTCATCGAGCAGGGTCCTCAACCCCTTCTGTTCCTGTACATCAGTGGTCTGATCTCAATTATATGTCTGTTAGTCCACCCAATGTACAGCGCTACGGAATTTGTTGGCGCTATATAAATAATAAAATAATAATAATAATAATAAAAGAATGGAGGCATGTCTAAATATTGGACTTAAACCACCTGCATATATAATGATAAGAATTAACATGGATTAAACCTGTATCTGCAAATTGTTGCTTATATTGCTTGATATGGGCACGCTTTAAATAACGATGCAGAAAATTACATTTTGTTCTTATTTTCTGACGTTCTTCTGATTTACTTTTAAAGTGCATTATTTCCATTGTAATATTCAATTTCTAAGCAGAATCAAATCTCTGCTGGTTTCAGCAGTATAGAAATAGCTTAAAGGAACAGCAGCTTTCTCTGTATACCTAATGGGATTTAGATGCTAGATCCCTGTGGCAGATACGCATCATGCAGGCAAATAATATTTAAATGAAATTCCCCATCAGGAGACCTGATTATGCATGGATCATAATTTGCTGTTTATATCGTTAGTCAAACATGTATAGTATAGTTTATGGCTGCTATTTGCTAATAGTTTTGATTATTCTCTGCTAAAAGTTTACCAGTGAATCTAATATTCACATTTAAAAAAAACATACATTTTATTAGCAACAGAAGATATATTTTTATTCAATTTTACACATAAATGTATTGTTTCAGGCAGATCACGTTCTAGAGCAGGTTTATGCAACCTTCGGCACTCCAGATGTTGTGGACTACATCTCCCATGAAGCTTTAGCAGCATTATGGCTGTAAGAGCATTATGGGAGACGTAGTCCACAACATCTGAAGTGCAGATGGTTGCCTACCCCTGTTCTAGGAATGTCAACATATGATGATATCATATATCATGCACAGTAATTTTCCCAGTAATGAATACGCAATAATGCATGGATTAGCTCCACGTCAGGAACCCTAACTCCTGAAATTATTTGAAGCTATGCTCCAGAGCAGAAGCTGCCACCATTTTAATATAAGCTGCCACCAGGGACTGTAACGTATGTTCCAGTGCTATACTTACAGTAAAGTCTTTACCGTAACCCCTACACTCATCTACACTATCACAAAACATGAATTCCCTACACTACATTACACTAACAAATAACCCCAAAACTATACTATGTTAACACTAAACATTAACCCCTTACATGGCCCTATTACTAACCCTTTACATTCCCCCAACACTTACATTAATGCTAACCCTAACATCAAGGGTAAAAAAATGTATTAGGGTAAAAAAATGTAATCTCTGGGTTCTGGTGACAAAACACTTGGACTTACAATACTATCTCATATATAATATTGTAGCAAATACATGTTTACATTTAAGAGAGGAATTTCCAGTTACTATTAACTAGCAGGAACATCGTCCACATGTTAATGCTGCAATGCTGCATATGAAAATAGATAAATCATTTTTTTTTTCCTTTTCACTTAGATATTAGTAATTTTGAAGAGTATGTATGTGTGTAAATATGTGTGTGTGTGTGTGTGTGTGTGTGTGTGTGTGTGTGTGTGTGTGTGGCTTTCAAAATAGGTCAAGAAAATCTGTAGTGCTTGTGTTGCCATGACAACCTTAAACATTAGCAGACGGATCTCCTTTGTCAAACCAGCTCAGAAAGCAAAGTATACAAAAAGAGAAGTTAAGTCAAATTACACTGTCAATGAATATTCATGTTTAACTTCTTAAGGACCAATCCTTTTTTTACGATATCTTCTCATTGTTGCTTAAAGGACCTTATAGTGTCAGGGATACAAACATGTTTAGCTCCCCAGCCCCCCTCAAATAGCTTTGAAAAGGTTGTGTTATTCACCATTTCTTGCTCGCAATGCTGGTTTTGCCATGAGATCTTGATGAATCTCACAAAATCCAATACATTCCCATAGGAAAGCATTGGGAGGCTATTGTGCATGCGTAGCAAAACGCCGCTTTGCACCAATCAACATCTCCTCATAGAGAAGCATTGGAAGTATATTCCTCATACAGGAGCATTGCGCATGCATGGCAAACTCTATGCACGTCCAATGCTTCTCATAGTTAAACATGGCGATGCGGTTAAGGCGCCTCTAGTGGCTGTCAGTGTGACAGCCTCCAGAGGCATGTTTAACCCTTCAAGGTAAACATTGCAGTTTCTGAAAAATGACAATGTTTTACCTTGTGTTGTAAAAACCTACAAAATTCACTTTGAATTCCTAGCAATTCTACGTGATGTCATGACACGGACAGTTGGGCATTGTGATGTCACATCATGGAAGGAGCGACTGGGGCGGCAACATTTGTTTTGCCTAGGGTGGCAAAAATCCTTCCACCGGCCCTGATACATACATAGACATACATACATAGACACACACAAACAGTCATACACATACATACACAGACACAATTACACACACAGTCACCTACAAAGACAAACAGTCACACATGCATATATATATATATATATATATATATATATATATATATATATATATATATACACACACACACACAATAGTGATGGGTTCCGATACCACACTTGGCGCATTTCTCCCAGCAGGGCTTCTTCAGAAGTGTTTTGTATTTTTTTGTATTTAGAAAAATTGCAGTTACATATTGCAGACGATTTATTTTGTCAAAGATATTTGTATGTGTTATATATTTTCTTAATTTCTCAGTATTTGTTTGTTTTATAAAAATAATTAGCTTTGTCCAGGATCCCTTTCACATTCCACCACCAAAAAACCATATACACTGAGAACTTATTTGTTATATGTGTTTCACAATCAAGGAAAACAATAGTAGCTGCACCAATAATTTAATATCCACAGTTTTGATTCAAGACTTATACATTTAGAAATTTAGTAAAATCTCTTTGTAGTGGGTATAAATTCCTGCCTCAGGGTATGTAGGCATTGCCAGTCCTCTTGATGATGATCCTGAGAAAAATATAAAAATGAGAGCAGAACATTATGGTGGAGTATATTTATTGAACTAGAGCACACTAGTATATATATGAAAATGCACTCACATATGAATTAACTTTTTCTAGCTCAAGGATAACAATGTAGAGTGAAACAATCCCCACTCCAGAATATTAGTGTTCCAGATGTCCTCAGCATAAACCAATGTGAAACCACCTCTCCCCCCTCCAACCCCCCGACCAGCAGAGGTCACCCACACCAAGCAGTACCACTTACCTTGCTGATTGCATGCAACTAATATTGCACGAAAATGAGACTCAGCACTTGTACTCAAAATGGCGTACATGCCCCCTTCAAGCGACACGCTGCAGAAGTCGGCCGAGCAAGACAGGTGCACCACCACACTAGATCGTATTCTACAGCACCTCGATCAGATATTCATCCATTTCTGGTAGCGTTTGTAGGTACGTGCAGCTGCGGCACCTGGAGGACAGAGGAGCAAACGGAGGCGAGCAGGAGATGGGGTGCATGAGGCCCTGCGGGCACAACTTCCCACCAAGCATCCAGGCCACACACACCTAGCCCACCTGAGTAGAGAAACAAAAGGGATTCCCTCCCAAGCATCCCCCAAAGAGGCAGAAGCGCAGACCCCACAGGAGACAACTGACTACCCAGAGCTTCTGTCACCTTCTAGAGAGGAAGGACTTGGACTCAGAGGAGGGACCCCAGGTCCGGGGTACAAAGATGAAGACCCTCAGAAAGGCCTGGGGCAGGCGGGATGACAAGTGTAACCAATACCCAGAATTGCCTCTGGTATGCACCCGGACAACCCCAGCAGACTCCATAGACTTTCTCGCTATACCGAGCCGAGGCATTGGCTGACATTGCCCTACGGTGCCGAACACATCACCCGTGTCTCCCGAGGACACGATGCTATATACTGCCCGTCTGCACCCAGGCTGATGATGCCATTAATTTTGTGTTTTAATTTTGAGTTTTAGTTAGTTTGATTTCTTTTCATTTAATTTGCTGTTGTGTACAGGAAGAAACATGTATCATTTGTTCGTGCCTTTTGTGCATTGTGCAGTCCATAAGATCATAGTAATAAATATACTAACATATCATGATTTTCCCCTTTTAATGTAACATAATAGTAGGTGATCAAGGCAACAATAATACTAGAACAGGAGATAATATAAAATTAAAAAAAATACTATATATTTAAACAAAAATTCAGCATATGACAAAATCCATTGCAAATCCATAAGAAATTCACTTAAATCACTTTATAAAGCATAAATCCTGGTCCATGTTTAGCTTTCCAATTTACTTTAATTGGTATTAAAGTATAAAAGTATAAGTGCCCCCTCGAGTGACATCGGAGTAGTCTGCGGAGGAGGCAGAGCCGCTAACCAGCACTGAGGGATA
The DNA here is from genome assembly GCA_933207985.1 of Pelobates cultripes. NCBI lineage: Eukaryota > Metazoa > Chordata > Amphibia > Anura > Pelobatidae > Pelobates > Pelobates cultripes. Next base: position 110,484,459 of record OW240918.1, read on the forward strand.
TTGGCACTGGGATCAGATAAGTAAAAGAGGGTGTTTAACCCTTTATAAACAATAGTGAGGGGGGTGCGAGAGAGGGGGGAGACAGAGGGAGCTATAGTGTCAGGATTACAGCTTTGGATTCCTGGCACTTAAGTATCCTTTTAAGATCACATGTCAAAAAACATCTTAAAATTTGCATTTAATAGTATATAAAAGACAGAAAACAACAATAAATGCTTTCTTAACCCCTTCCTGACCTTGGACGTACCAGGTACGTCCAACAAAAACCTACCGTTAACGACTGCGGAAGTACCTGGTACGTACATTAGTAAATCCCCACTTACTTGATTGCTGGCAATCCCGGCGGCGATCGCGATCCTGGGTCTGCCTGGGAGCTCAGGCAGATCCCCTCTGCCTGATCTGTCTCTCCAGGGCCATGTGATCGCGGGCTCTTCTCAATCACATGGCTGGAATAGCCAGCTTGTGCAGTGCCTGCAGGGGGCCTGTCTGAGCTCTCAGGCAGTCCCCCTAATACCTGCACAAAAGTTTTAAAAGTAAATAAAAGTACTTAGATCATATATATATATATATTTATATATATATATGATCTAAGAACTTTTATATGCACATACACATAAATCATTATTAAAAGTGTATTTTAATATTAATTTACATAATTCTATATATATATATATAGACCAAATTGTATACGATCCCAGTAGAGAGCACTCAGGAGTCTTTAAAGTAAATTACAACTGTTTCTTTATTGAGCAATAACAGGAATACACACCGTATAGGTCGACGTTTCAGTCTATAAAGACGTTTTTCTCGACCTGTACGGTGTGTATTCCTGTTATTGCTCAATAAAGCAACAGTTGTAATTTACTTTAAAGACTCCTGAGTGCTCTCTCCTGGGATCGTATACAATTTGGTTGGAGATAGCACGGGAGCAGAGAAAGGTGTGTCGACTGCTGGGACCTGGGATTTATATATATATATATATATATATATATATATGGCTACTACAAAAGACTGGAAATACCCCATTTTGTATAACTTGGGTTGTCTACATTTGAAAATGATATGTCATGGTCTGGTTAATTTTCATTTCTGGGCTGCCATACCGTCTCAAAGGCAACATAGCCAATCTGGCAAATAGCAATTTACAAAAACAGAAATTGGCAAATCTTATGTTTGACCCTGTAACTTTCCAAATCACCATAAAACCTGTACTTGAGCCATTACTCTACACAAATATGAGTGTTTTAGAGCAGTAAAATGTATTATACTGATAATATCATCTGTGAAATGACAGTTTATGTGTGAAAAATGCAAAAAAAACTATATAAATGCTAATTTTGGCCAGGGTTTGTGACTAAGTGGCTACTAAAAAAGAATTGACATAACCCATTTTGAATAAGGTGGGTTGTCTACTTCTGCAAATGGTATGTCATGATGGGGTTAATTTTCATTCTTGGGCTGCTATACAGTCTCAAAGGCAACATTGGCCCATCAAACCAATCTGGCAAATTTCAATGTGTAAACATGGAAAAAGGGAAAGCCCTATATTTGATCCCTGTAATTTTGCAAAAACCCATAAAACCTGTACATTGGGGGCACTGTTGTATTTAGGAGATGTTGATAAATGCATATTGGGGTGTTCTTTGTCAGTAACCCATAACAGGAACTGAGAATCCATGCCTAAAGTACAATGTGAGAGAACAATAACACAAAAAATGTCTTTCCAAACATTTGACAAAGACTGGTGGTAAAATTAGTGCTTGGAAAGTGTTAAAATACCACCATTTTAAATACACTAGGGTGGCTACTTTTCAAAAATATATGGTTTGATGGTTGTAAATTACATTGGCCGGCTTTAAAAATGTACCAAATAGGACATGGGTGCATGATTACCAGCTGTGAAAACTCCAAGTTGGAAAACTGGAATGCGCACCCTCCAAATAAGGTCTTTTAGCCCCCAGAGAAACCGACACATCTATACATGGATGGTATCACTGTACTCAGAAGATGTTGCTGAACACATATTGGGGTGTTCTTTGTCAGTAACACATAACAGGAACTGAGAATCCATGCCTAACGTACAATGTGAGAGAAAAATAACACAAAAAAATGACTACCCAAAAGTTTGACAAAGACAGGTGGTAGAATTAGTGCATGGAAAGTCTTAAAATACCACCATTGTAAATACCCTAGGGTGTCTACTTTTCAAAAATATATGGTTTGTTGGGGGTAAATTACATTGGCCGGCTTCAAAAATGTCCCAAATAGGCCATGGGTGCATGATGACCAGCTGTGAAAATTCCAAGTTGGAAAACTGGAATGCGCACCCTCCAATTAAGGTCTTTTAGCCCCCAGAAAAACTGACACACCTATACATGGGTGGTATCACTGTACTCAGAAGATGTTGCTGAACACATATTGGGGTGTTTTTTGTCAGTAACACATAACAGGAACTGAGAATCCATGCCTAAAGTACAATGTGAGAGAAAAATAACACAAACAAATGACTACCCAAATGTTTGACAAAGACTGGTGGTAGAATTAGTGCATGGAAAGTGTTAAAATACCACCATTTCAAATACCCTAGGGTGTCAACCTTTCAAAAATATATGGCTTGATGGGGGTAAATTACATTGGCCGGCTTCAAAAATGTGCCAAGTAGGACATGGGTGCATGATGACCAGCTGTGAACATTCCAAGTTGGAACACTGGAATGTGCACCCTCCAAATAAGGTCTTTTTGTGTGTCAAAAAAAATCATCAATTATTTAATTGTTTTTTAAATTTGGCATAGATTGGTGGTAAAATTTGCATTAAAAGAGCATGAAAAGAGTCAAAATACCACAGATTTAATACCTTAGATTGTCTTCTTTTAAAAATATATACATGTGAAGGATTATTCAGGGATTCCTTAGATATCAGTGTTACAATGTAACTTGTGTTAATTTTGAAAAAAAATTGTGGAAATAGCAACTTGTACTTATTGCCCTATAACGTGCAAAAAAAAACAATAACATGTTAACATTGGGTATTTCTAAAATCAGGAAAAAATTTAGAAACTATTTGGCACAGGAGTTTTTTGGCGGCTATAGATGCGCAACAGATTATGGGGGTCAAAGTTCAAAAAAGTGTGTTTTTTAAATTTTTTTATAATTTCTTTATACTAAATTATATTATTAAATTATATTATATGATAAAAATAATGGTATCTTTAGAAAGACCTTTTAATGGAGGAAAAAACTGTATATAATATGTGTGGGTACAGTAAATGAGTAAGAGGAAAATTACAGCACAAACACCGCAGAAATGTATAAACAGCCCTGGTCCCAAACGGTAAGAAAATTGAAAGGCGGTTTGGTCACTAAGGGGTTAAACAAATATATACATCCTCTTTCTGGAATAAGCGATGACCAGCTCCTACACATCTTCTACCGCTCGATGTCTACGTATTTACCTTTAGAAGAAGAGAGCAAATAACTACATGTATCTATTTGTATATATTGTGCTTACCTAAAACTGAAAAAAATTTACTTTAGAAAATACCACTTTATATCCATAATAAAATGACAAAACGATAAAAAAAATCCTTAAGAGAAATTTGGGTTTGGAAGATTATTAGGTGAATCATTTTCTGGAGATTTTACCATTGAGCCTGCAAGAAGTAATTGTTTCTAGGTTTCTAAATGTTTGTTCTCTTGCTGACTTTGGTAAATGTAATCTTTCAAAAACAAAAAGCATTATAGCTCTTCCCAGAATAATACAATTTGTTACTGTAGGCATGTATTTCATCTTTCATGGTACATTTGTTGCTTTATTAGTCAAAGTAAATTGTCTATTTAATTCAGCTCGGAATACTAAAGGTACCATTTACAAAACTATTATTTTTGTAATGGAGAATAAATAAGTCAACTTTGCTATTTGGCTAAGCATTTGCCATTGAAACTGATAGGAATGCATTCTTTAGTCTGTACTGGATATTCAAAATATAGAGAATAAAAACACCTAAATATTTAATGAATGTAGAGAAAGCAAAAAGTTACACAGACTTTTCTCAATGTACAATAATGCCCTCAGAGAAAGCCGATGAGAACTTATTGTTGCCCAAAATGTCTGTGTAACATTTTGTCTTCTTTGCATTCGTTTAATATTAGGTGTTCTGCCAACCCGTTTCACTGGAGTCTTTCTTTATATTTTGGATTTAACTTGTTTAGCGCTTTTAGTAGCAATATAACTTATTTCGACTCTATGGCAGAATTGTTTTGAGAATCCTTTCAAAATTGGAGTTACAGCAGATACCTGGGCCACTTTTCAATATTTTTTAGGTGCTCTATAAGCAGAACGCTTGCCTAGGCTTTGGGAATCTGCAACTTTATACAATTTGGGACATTTCTAAGAGTTATTTTTTTTTCGATTTTTAATAAATCTATTTTTATAGACACATAGAAACAGAGAATATGATGGCAAATAAAAACCATTCGGCCCATCTAGTCTGCCCAATTTCCTAAATACTCTCATTAGTCCCTGGCCTTATCTTATTGCTAGGATAGCCTTATGCCTATCCCACGCATGCTTAAACTCCCTCACTGTGTTAATCTCTACCACTTAAGCTGGAAGGCTATGCCATGCATCCACTATCCTCTCAGTAAAGTAATACTTCCTGATATTATTTTGAAACATTTGCCCCTCTAATTTAAGACTATGTCCTTATACATTTGTTTAAATACATTTATATATTTGTTTCAATACATTATCTGCATTACATAAAATAAGAGTCAGTATCTGCATGTATTATCCCTTTAAACTACCGAATAAGTAATTTTTGGAAGCATCTCAATTTAATTTAATTCTCTTGTGTTAGTAGAGAAAGGATTTTAATATGAGCATTTGAGTTTTGTTTCACCTAGAAGGGCAATCCACATCAAATATCCAGAATCTCTCTTCTTTATAAAACATATGACCATTTCAGCCTCACTTAGATTTCATCATTGTGGTAAGCAATCAGACTATTTAATTAAGCCTAATTAATTTTCAAGCATGTTTATTAATGGTCAATTTTTGTTGACACTGATTATACACACATTGGCACACAATACCAATTAAAGGAGCACAGCAGCATTATGAATATAAAAATGTATTGCTAATACTACTATTTTAATATATCTATGTAGAAACCCCCCTTAACTGTTCATTTGCCTCTCGGCCCTTGCCACACCAGTCTCGTTCCTGTCACTATGCCTCATTGGCTGAGATCATCAATACCACAGATCTCAGCAAATCCAATGTTTCCCCATAGAGAAACATTTGGAGTCTAATGCGCATGTGTAGCAAAATACCACATTGCATCAATCAAATGGTCTCTAGTAGAGTTGTTTGACAATAAGCCAGATTGGACAGAGCTGAAGTGGAATTTCCTTTAGTGGCTCTCTAGAAGAAAGCCACTAGAGGTGTGTTAAATCTGCAATGTTCTGCTTTGCAGGATTAACACTACAGGGCCCCTGCACCCAAAACACTTCATTGAGATGAAAGTGGTCTGGGTGAATTTAGTGGTCTTTTAAAATCTATAAAATTGGGACACCATGTAAGGAGAGGAGTACCATCCTCCAAAAATTAGAAATAAAGGGCACCAGTGGGCATTCATTTGTGCTTGCTGGCATTATGAAATGTGACCTCATTCAGCAGCAACTAATGAAGTGCTTTTAAAATGGTACAGGAGATTTATCAAAGTGTTTTTTTCTAAAAAGTAGAAACCTAAAGTTCTAAAAGTGGGACAATCGTCAAAGAAACCAGAGGAACTAACAGGCAAGTACCATTAGATTTATTTGCACCACTTTTTAAAACAGAACACTGATACATAACCCTGTATATTTTTGAAAGATTGAGATTAGTACTCTATAACTACCAGCACCCACTAATTAGCAATCTACTTTCAGCACAATCTTTAAATTGCATGCAATGTAATATCCTACTTTCAATGTGTTTTCTTAGATTCTATCTCTTTCTTTCCTATATTAATAAAGCACATTTTTCATTTGAATTTAGCTGCAGAACTGCAGCTGATAATATTTATTGACAAATCTGATTACCATCTAGGCATAATGAGGAATTTACAAAGATCTTAAAAAAATAAAAAATAAAAAAAAAGCAGATGCCATGTTGTCAGAATATCACATTTTAGATATCCTATTCTTTCTGAACATTTTACTAAGCTGCTGTATATTAATAGATCGCAGGGCATTGAAATCATCCATGCTTGTGAATGCAATATGTTTTTTGTTTAGTTTTTTTCCAAACGCACACATTGCACCCCTGGAAAACAAAATGTATTTTGCTTGCATAACATTAAAAAAAATTTACAGAAAAATTATTAAAACTGGGCCAAAGTAAACTTGGAAGAAACTTTATTAGGACTGAATAAATGCACTTTAATTTCAACAGAGCTGATATATTTATAAAGTATGATGTTTTCAGCTTCCAGGAAACACAAATATTAGTGTTTCAAAGCAATAAAACATATCACAGCGATGATATTGTCACACACAAACGGCACTTTCACTGATGATATAATTGTTGTGATACGATTTACTGTTTTGAAACACTAATATTTGTGTTCAGCAAAGTCTCCCGAGTACAACAGTAGCCCCAATGTACAGGTTTTATAGTGTTTTTGAAAGTTACAGGGTCAAATATAAGGCTTGATTTTCTGTTTTTTCACATTGAAATTTGCCAGATTGGTTATGTCGCCTTTGAGAGCATATGGTAGCCCAGGAATGAGAATTACCCCCATGATGGCATTCCATTTGCAAAAGAAGACAACCAAAAGTATTGCAAATGGGGTATGTCCAGTCTTTTTTAGTAGCCACTTAGTCACAAACACTGGCCAAAGTGTTTTTAGCAACATTTTAGCAGTTGCTTCCATGACAATTTAACCTTTGTTTCTCCTGCCATGAATTACAGAGTCTGTCAGAAGTTGGCATTTTCCACCGTTGTATATAATAAGACAAGCCTTATTTATTGTTTTGTCCGACACATCTTACATTATACGTCTAATAGTCAAACTTGCAAATATTTAGCAAATATTTCGACTTTATCATGCCTTTTTATGTGTTCACATAAAGTAACAGTAAATTCATGTCAGACTCCAAGAAAACAGCCTTACTCAAAAACCACATCAGCTCGCTGTCGTGGTTATATTGCCTGGCATGCCTTGGTGCCCACTACCATTATAAGATAACAGTTTTCTAACAGGGTTCTTACCTGGGGCCTATCAGATCTTAGCTTGGTAGAGCTATTGGAAGCTCCTGCTTAGAAGGTTTGGGGTCTCACTGAGCAGTAATGGAGGGGCAGAGTTGCATTCGAAGGGCCCCAGGAATGTCAAATCTAAAATGTTTCTTGAATGTAGGGGTGTATTTGTGTGTAGTGATAGCCTTTGAATGCAGTTGTGTGTTTGTATGTACTGTTGACATCTGATTGTAGTGGTGTATTTGTGTGTAGTGTTTGCATTTGAATGCAAGGGTATGTTTGTATGTAGTGTTGGCAATAATGTATTCTGACATTGTGCTGCCCTAGGCATGACAAACTTTGGCACCCCCCCCACACCCCCCCCCACCCCCATTCTCCCCTTCTAAATTTTTTATTTCTGCTTAAAACCAACAAGCTCTTTGACTGACATAAACATGCCCTCATTGATGCATGCAATGACATACACTCACTGACAGATACACAGTTATTGTCACACACATAGTTTAACCAACACACACTTTCACAGAAACATACACATTCACAGACACGTACACTCACTCATTCCCAGCTACACTCACTCACAGTTACACACACATTCACGTTCACCGACAGACACACACATTCAATGGCACACACACATTCACACTCACTGACAAGACACACATGCACACTCATTGACAAATTTACACTCATTGACAGGAATGCATACACACTCACTGACAGATGCACACTCACTCAGTGTTAGACACACACCAAGACACATGCCTTTGCCAGGGCATTTAGGGTCGGCTTTTTTTGAAAGGGCAGCTGAAGGTAAATGCCTTGTTAGCCTCATGTTAACTACAGCGCATAATGCAGAGGTGGGTTTGTATGTAGTGTTGGTGTTTAATGCAGGGGTGCATATGTGTTTAGTGTTGGCATTTGACGGCTTGGATGTATACACATACACTGCCACAAATTAACACAGATATAAACTGACACATCAACACACATACACAAATCTCTGCCTCTGATTCTACTTTAAGATTTGCTTCTGCTGTAGATGTCATTTTTTATATTTAAAGTTACTTCATTAAAGTATATCTAAATATACAAATTATATATGACCAGCAGACTTGGCAAAAGTTGGAGAACAAAATGGTTAAATTAAAAGCATATAATTCCACTGAGGGTCTAATTTCAACAAATATATACGTTTAAAACTTTTTTGGGAACTCTGTGATTGATACTAATATCATAATCTCAGAAGACCAAATTATTCTTTAATATGGGAATTCACTCTTTGCAATTTAAAGGACCACTATAGTGCCAGGAAAACATACTCATTTTCCTGGCACTATAGTGCCCTGAAGGTGCCCCCACCCTCAGGGTCCCCCGCCCGCCGGGCTTTAGGGGGTGGAATGGGTTAAACTTACCTCTTTCTCCAGCGCCGGGCGGGGAGCTCTCCTCCTCTTCTCCGCCTCCTCGCCTCCTCTCCTCCTCTTCGGCTGAATGCGCATGCGCGGCAGGAGCCGCGTGTGCATTCAGTCAGTCCATAGGAAAGCATTCTCAATGGACGCTGGCGTCTGAAACTGCTATGTTTATAGAAAAAAGGGTTAAACCTGGCTGGACCAGGCACCCAGACCACCTCATTAAGCTGAAGTGGTCTGGTTGCCTAAAGTGGTCCTTTAACTAGGACAACCAAGTTATATTTTTCTAGTTGTATTTCTTTTAGAAATTATTAACAGTTAAACTATAAAAAATATATTAAATTTATTCCTATTTTTAAAAATATATTATTCATAGGCTTTATTGTGTTCTGCATACATACATATAGAATATCAGGATACAGCCCTACTTGTTTTAATGGCACTATAGTGCCCTGAGGGTGCCCCCACCCTCAGGGACACTCTCCCACTGGGCTCTGGGGAGAGGAAGGCGTTAAAATCTTACCTTTCTTCAGCGTCGGGCAGGGAGCTCTCCTCCTCCTCTCCTCCTTCATAGCGACGTCATCGGCTGAATGCGCATGCGCGTCAGAAGCCGCGCGCGCATTCAGCCAGTTCATAGGAAAGCATTTACAATGCTTTCCTATGGACGCTGGCGTCTTCTCACTGTGATTTTCACAGTGAGAAGCACGCAAGCGCCTCTAGTGGCTGTCAATGAGACAGCCACTAGAGGCTCTAGAGGCTGGATTAACCATATTATAAACATAGCAGTTTCTCTGAAACTGCTATGTTTATTAAAAAAAGGGTTAACCCTAGATGGACCTGGCACCCAGACCACTTCATTAAGCTGAAGTGGTCTGGGTGCCTATAGTGGTCCTTTAAATACATTATTCAATCTGGACTCCATTTTACTGCAGTATGGCCTTCTCCAGCAAACTATTTTTAATTTTATATTGAATTAAGGCTTTTCAGAACACAAAGTATAGAAATTTGTATTGTGTTGTATTGCAGCATCTCTGCTGCTGTGGAGTCTCCTACTATACACTAATGATATCTCTATGTCAAACTCAAATATACTTATATACATGTGGAAAAAGAAAAAGAAAAACATACTATAGTGCAACCAGTAAGCTAGCAAAACAAGTGTAAGAAGAAAAAAAGGAACAATCTTTCATGCAAAAAAAGTAGCAAAAAAAAATCATATACATATATATATAATTTTTATTTGTTTATGATTGTATATATATATGTATATATATATATCTATATATACATATGTAAAAAACAGATACAATTCGTATCTTGCAATACCTTTTTTATTGAACTAATTGAATTTTGTAATGACAAGGTGAAAAAGGTATTACAAGATACAAATTTTATCTGTTTTTTTTTTTACATCTACATCACTGGACTAACACGGTTACAATCTCTACTTTTATATATATATATATATATATATATATATATATATATATATATATATATATATAAAGTGTCCTGAGGAAAGTTCACAGCAGTGAACTGAAACGTTGAATACTTTGATTAAATGCCTATATCTTTTCACGTTGAAGTCCTTGAGTGCTGGCTTTCTTTTTGCAGGTTATATTTATGTGCAGCTGAGCACCGGGCCAAAACTTAAAGGAGAGCTGGAGTGCAAAACTCCCATCGAATTGTATATATATATATATATATATATATATATATACACACACACACATACATACAATCTAAATACAGTGGGTAGACCATGGCTTCAATGAAGTTGGCAAGTAGCTGAGTATACATATTGCTTTTATACAGTTTAGCGCACCCTCCACTTTCTTCTCTTTTAACATCAACAATATACATTATAATATATGACTCTTACCATTCTTCACCCCAGCAGTTGGGGTAAAAAAAGAAAATAAAAATGTGCGTTATAAAACATAAATAATGTTAATGACCTAATGTTCATATTGTAGTTATAATTACTAAAGTGATGTGTATATTTTATCTGTTACATTCATTTGGTATGTTTAAAATATTATATAATGGTTTAATAATGAAACAGCCACTAGCTATTCTTAAGTGTTTGATTTGATTATTCTATGGTATCCTTGACAACCAGCCAGTATAATTCATATTAAACATTCTCTTCCATCAGATTTTTTTTAATATAGAACATGAATTTGAAATGCATACGAAAAAGACAATCAGTGAGAAAACAAATACAAAAGTACAAAAATTAAGAAAAACTCAATACTAATCAATTTCAATTCAATTTGTATTCTGAGTTTACAATTTAACACAATTTTGCCTGAGAGTATGTGGGTGAGCAATATTTTATGTTGCTAAGTGAGATAGAAGTGTTACAGCTTGATTGAAAGCCATTTTAGCTCCTAAACAGCTTTCTGAAGCTAGTAAAGTGCAGATTCATGTTACATATTAGCAGTCAAATTTAATTTCATTATACTTTTTCAAATCTAAGAAATCATTATTTTAATTTTAATATGAGCAGCTGGCTGTGCCATTAGTTGGAAAATTATATCTCTACAGATCCAGAAGTTAGTTGAGCACAGCTTTACAATGCAGACTTGATTGTATATAAAGGAAACAGGAAGTAAACGCATTTCCCTGAGGGAGTGTACAAGTTGACAACATGCATTAGGAGAAGTGGTGCTTCTGACAATAGAGGTTGTTAAGGGACTCTACAAGCACCAGAAGCACTACAACTTAATGTAGCATTTTGGTGCTAAGAGACTTTCCCTGTAAGACTGACATTTGCTGTCTCCAAGATCTGCATGAGGAGACTAAACGTTACATAGATTCATTGGTACACTGAATCCCCATCAGGAGATGTTGATTGGCAAAGTACTGTAATTAATGATCATGCACAGCAGGCCCCACATGCTTTTCTATGAAGGGGCATTGGATTGGCTGCAATCATAATTAATGATAATCTTAATCAGGGACTGAGTGGTAGTGTGGAAGTGAAGGTATCTCCATCAGGGACCAAGTGGCAGTGTGGAAGTGAAGGTATCTCCATCAGGGACCGAGTGGCAGTGTGGAAGTGAAGGTATCTCAATCAGGGACTGAGTGGCAGTGTGGAAATGAAGGCATCTCAATCAGGGGCTGAGTGGCAGTGTGGAAGTCAAGGTATCTCCATCAGGGACCGAGTGGCAGTGTGGAAGTGAAGGTATCTCAACCAGGGACTGAGTGGCAGTGTGGAGGTGAAGTTATCTCAATCAGGGACTGAGTGGTAGTGTGGAAGTCAAGGTATCTCAATCAGGGACTGAGTAGTAGTGTGGAAGTCAAGGTATCTCCATCAAAAACTGAGTGGCAGTGTTGAAATGAAGGTATCTCAATCAGGGACTGAGTGGCAGTGGAAGTCAAGGGAAGTTCTCAATCAGGGACTGAGTGGCAGTGTGGAAATGAAGGCATCTCAATCAGGGGCTGAGTGGCAGTGTGGAAGTCAAGGTATCTCCATCAGGGACCGAGTGGCAGTGTGGAAGTGAAGGTATCTCAACCAGGGACTGAGTGGCAGTGTGGAGGTGAAGTTATCTCAATCAGGGACTGAGTGGTAGTGTGGAAGTCAAGGTATCTCAATCAGGGACTGAGTAGTAGTGTGGAAGTCAAGGTATCTCCATCAAAAACTGAGTGGCAGTGTTGAAATGAAGGTATCTCAATCAGGGACTGAGTGGCAGTGTGGAGGTGAAGTTATCTCAATCAGGGACTGAGTGGTAGTGTGGAAGTCAAGGTATCTCAATCAGGGACTGAGTAGTAGTGTGGAAGTCAAGGTATCTCCATCAAAAACTGAGTGGCAGTGTTGAAATGAAGGTATCTCAATCAAGGACTGAGTGGTAGTGTGGAAGTGAAGGTATCTCAATCAGAAACTGAGTGGTAGTGTGGAAGTGAAGGTATCTCCATCAATGACTGAGTGGCAGTGTGGAAGTCAAGGTATCTCAATCAGGGACTGAGTGGCAGTGTGGAAGTCAAGGTATCTCAGTCAGGGACTGAGTGGTAGTGTGGAAGTGAAGGTATCTCAATCAGAAACTGAGTGGTAGTATGGAAGTGAAGGTATCTCAATCAGGGACTGAGTGGCAGTGTGGAAGTCAATGTATCTCCATCAAAGACTGAGTGGCAGTGTTGAAGTGAAGGTATCTCAATCAGGGACTGAGTGGTAGTGTGGAAGTAAAGGTATCTCAATCAGGGACTGAGTGGTAGTGTGGAAGTAAAGGTATCTCAATCAGAAACTGAGTGGTAGTGTGGAAGTGAAGGTATCTCCATCAAGGACTGAGTGGTAGTGTGGAAGTGAAAGTATCTCAATCAGAAACTGAGTGGTTGTATGGAAGTGAAGGTATCTCAATCAGGGACTGAGTGGCAGTGTGGAAGTGAAGGTATCTCAATCAGGGACTGAGTGGCAGTGTGGAAGTAAAGGTATCTCAATCAGAAACTGAGTGGTAGTGTGGAAGTGAAGGTATCTCAGTCAGGGACTGAGTGGTAGTGTGGAAGTGAAGGTATCTCAATCAGGGACTGAGTGGCAGTGTGGAAGTCAAGGTATCTCCATCAAAGACTGAGTGGCAGTGTTGAAGTGAAGGCATCTCAATCAGGGACTGAGTGGTAGTGTGGAAGTAAAGGTATCTCAATCAGAAACTGAGTGGTAGTGTGGAAGTAAAGGTATCTCAATCAGAAACTGAGTGGTAGTGTGGAAGTGAAGATATCTCAATCAGGGACTGAGTGGCAGTGTGGAAGTGAAGGTATCTCAATCAGGAACACACATATGTAAAAAACAGATACAATTCGTATCTTGCAATACCTTTTTTATTGAACTAATGGAATTTTTTAATGACAAGATGAAAAAGGTATTACAAGATACAAATTTTATCTGTTTTTTTTTACATCTACATCACCGGACTAACACGGTTACAATCTCTACTTATATATATATATATATATATATATATATATATATATATATATATATAAAGTGTCCTGAGGAAAGTTCACAGCAGTGAACTGAAACGTTGAATACTTGGATTAAATGCCTATATTTTTTTACGTTGAACTCCTTGAGTGCTGGCTTTCTTTTTGGAGATTATATTTATGTGCAGCTGAGCACCGGGCCAAAACTTAAAGGAACTTAAGCAAAGCTTCTTTATTTCAGGTTTACAGTCAGTCATATCTAAATATAGTGAAGAAAACTCCAATATCAGAAATATGTTTGCATTTCTAAAGCTAGAGTTCTCCTTTTAAAAGCTGCTGTAATCTGGCTGGTTTTAGCAAAACCAGTTAGCTATTGGTTGCATGTAATTTCAAAATTCTATTTCTATCCTTTAAGCCCTGAGTTCCCTCTATGCCTATCATTCTTTTACCCTCCAACAAATGGCACATGAAATAAACGGTTATATAGGTAGGGACAATATGTCAAGCTCCTACATGAAATTTAATTCATTCAGTCTCTGTAAAGCACATGGTGGAGTTAACTCATGGCTATTTGTTACGTTCTTCAAGCTAATATGTCTTTGTCTTATATTATTTAATAAATGTTCGCATGAAGACATAATGTACAGTTTTCACAGCTTCATTGTTAATGTCTAGTCTACAATGCATGGTTTTTAATAAAAGTAATAGTAAATAATATGAAATAGTCTATATGCATTCTATTCACGTCTCTCTAAAATGCCTAGTAAAGTGGAAAAGTTTACAAATTTTTCACATTTTCTCTAAATTTCTCTAAATAAGTCTTAACTTTTATGTTTCATGAATAAGCCTTAAATAACAGCAAGTAAATCCATGGGAAAGTACTAGATAGCAGAGTTATGCCATAACCCTCTCAGTGATGTTATGCTAGTCAGTTCCATATCAATCCTTACAATCCAAATGCTCGGTATGTGCATGTCCAGCCTGCTACCCGTTGGGTCACTGCTGGAAATAGTGTGATGACATAATCTTGCTACCCCTCATGCCACAGCAAGTACATTAATATTCTCAGTGTGTGCATGCCCAGCCTGCTGCCCCTTGGGTCCCTGCAGAAAATATGGTGATGACATAATCTTGCTACCCTTTGGGTCACAGCAAGTAAAACCCACGGTCACTAAATGGGTATCTACAGGGGGTCACCTTTGTGCAGGGCTGTATAGAGAAGCTTCCTAAGGAAGCTTGAGGTAGAAGGTGACAACCTTCAGGTAAGCCAAAAAGAAAACATTCTCTAGTCTTAGAATTACTAAGTGGGTCCTATAGGGATAGGATTCGAACAAAAAGACTGAGAGTAGGAGGGGTATCATGGGGTACTTATACCTTTTGTTTTAATTAGGTTCCTGTCTAATTAGGGATAGGGAGGAGCTACCCTTTGTTGTGCTGCCATGGATATGGTCAGGAAACATATAAATTTTGCCCTAAAAAGGAGTGGCATAATGTACAGTTGATACTCGAAAAATATGAATATTGTGCAAAAGTTAATTTATTTCAGTAATGCAACATAAAAGGGGAAACTAATATATGAGATAGACGCATTACATGGAAAGCAAGACAGTTCAAGCCGTGATTTGTCATAAGTGCGATGATTATAGTTTACAGCTCATGAAAACCCCAAATCCACAATCTCAGTAAATTAGAATATTACATGCAATCAATAAAACAAGGAGTGTACATAGAACAATATTGGACCTCTGAAAAGTATAAGCATTCATATGGACTCAGTACTTGGTTTGGGCCCCTTTTGCAGCAATTACTGCCTCAATGCGGCGTGGCATGGAAGCTATCAGCCTGTGGCACTGCTGAGGTGTTATGGAAGACCAGGATGCTTCAATAACGGCCTTCAGCTCTTCTGCATTGTTCCGTCTCATTTCTCTCATCTTTCTCTTGGCAATGGTCCATAGATTCTCTATGGGGTTCAGGGCAGGCGAGTTTGCTGGACAATCAAGCACAGTAATCCCACGGTCATTGAACCAGGCTTTGGTGCTTTTGGCAGTGTGGGCAGGTGCTGGAAAATGAAGTCAGCATTCCCATTAAGCTCATCTGCGGAAGGAAGAATGAAGTGCTCCAAAATCTCCTGGTAGATGGCTGTGTTGACCCTGGACTTAATGAAGCACAGTGGACCAACACCAGCAGATGAGATGGCTCCCCAAATCAACACAGACTGTGGAAATTTCACACTGGACTTCAAGCATCTTGCAGTGTGTGCCTCTCCATTCTTCCTCCAGACTCTGGGTCCTTGGTTTCCAAATGAGATGCAAAAGTTGTTCTCATCAGAAAAGAGGACTTTGGACCACTGAGCAACAGACCAGGTCTGTTTTTCTTTAGCCCAGGTAAGACGCTTCTGATGTTGTTTGTTGATCAGGAGTGGCTTGACAAGAAGAATACGACATCTGAAGCCCATGTCCAGGATCTGTCTGTGTGTGGTGGCTCTTGATGCACTGACTCCAGGCTTTTCCTGACAGTCCTCTCCAGGCTGTGGTCATTCCTGCTGCTTGTGCACCTTTTTCTTCCACACTTTTCCCTTCCACATAACTTTCTATTAATGTGCTTTGATACAGCACTTTGGGAACATCCAACTTCCTTCGCAATTACTTTTTGAGGCTTTCCCTCCTTATGGAGGGTGTCAATGATGGTTTTCTGCACAACTGTCAGGTCAGCAGTCTTCCCCATGATTGTGATTCCTACTGAACCAGACTGAGAGACCAGTTAAAGGCTCAGAAACCCTTTGCAGGTGTTATGGCTTACTTAGCTGATTAGAGTGGGACACTGTGAGCCTAGAATATTGCAACTTTTCACAATATTCAAATTTATTGAGATTGTGGATTTGGGGTTTTCATGCGCTGTAAGCCATAATCATCGCACTTATGACAAATCACGGTTTTAACTATCTTGCTTTGCATGTAATGCGTCTATCTCATATATTAGTTTCCCCTTTTACGTTGCATTACTGAAATAAATGAACATTTGCACGATATTCTAATTTTTCGAGTATCACCTGTAGATCCCCTTACTGTTGCATAACTAAACTACAACTCCCATTTTCTAGGCATAGCTTCATAGGATTTGTAGTAGTTTAAGCTGATGATTTGATGTATGGCCACCCCAGCTGTAAAACTTCAGAATTCAAGAACTAACTTTATCAGATATTACACAATAGAACATTCAATACACATTATTATACATCAATCTATTTGTCACTCAATACTTAACAGCTAATAAAGGTTTTGACTAAATTTAGAATTATGAATGAATCAGATGCTATTTTAGCTACTTATCATAAGGTTAAAATCCTTTCATAAAAACCCACCCACTGCATATTGCATGTGGGATGGGGAGTCAGGTGCTGCCTCAACGCATTCCGCAGATTACTCTTTACTGTGTAGTTTGTAATATTAGCACAACAAGCACACCCAACCGGTGAACCCTGTCCAGAACATCCATCTAAAATTTCTGACTTCAATAACTGAGAAAGAAGCAAGCTACGAAATGTATTTAGTTAGAAGTCAATTTGTTTTTTTGTTCAGCTAATTGTAAAACCATTAGCTGTTCAGTGTAAGACAGTCTGCTATGGTGAATTACAGATTGCATAGCTTTTCCCAAGGTGTTTATTTCATTCAGCAGTGTATAAGTCGGCTTCATAGTCAATGCAGATTAAGCTTTAGCTAATTGTACTCTTATTATCTGTAACATCTATGTGCTAGAAAAGGAGTAGGCATCCTTCGGCACTCCAGATGCTGTAGAATATTATTATTATTGCCATTTATATAGCGCCAACATATTCTGCACTGCTTTACAACATTAAAAAGGGTGACATTTAGGTTGATGAGGAACTTGCTCAAATAAGCTTACAATCCAGAAGAGGCAGGGTATAAAAGCACAATATGAAGGGCATCAAGGAGGCTAAATGTAACAGGGTCTATAGCTGTTTAGCGTTTTTTTAGGTAAGGGTTAGTATGATAAATTTACTCCTATAATTTACTCCAAGAAATGAGCCTTGGAAGACTCTGTCTGAGAAAGGATGAGGGAGGAGGTGTTATTAGAAAAGGAGACACTGAATGAACGTTGGGAGAGAATGGACGAATACCACGAGAGGATAGTGTCACAGAGACCGAGAGACTGCCGAAGGTTCCTTAACCCTGTCTACTGTACTGATTTTCAACCAGTAAGAGTAAATTCAATCAAAAATAGCCACAAGTTTACCTTAATGAGCCCCAATAAAGAGGTAAAAAAAAAAAGATGAAGTATGGAGAGTCATGGGATAGGAAGATATCTGAGCACCCAGTAGGCCATGAAATTAGTGAAATGGAGGATAGTGCATTAATGCGTGAAGAGAAGCATAGAGAAGATCAGGATAATAATTTATTCCGTTTTCCATAAACCACTCCAAAATACTACAGCAGAGTCCAGTCCCTCTGAAAAACTATGCCCTCTGGTTGTAGAAGTACTGAAGACCAGCAGCCATGCTGATGATCATGGTGTATCCAAAAAAAAAATTTCTGTTTTATAAAAGAACAGTCTCTGGTTAATTGTGGCGAGTTGACAAATGTCTTGCAAACTTATGTAAAATTAGTTGGTTTAAATGAGAGATTTTTTTATGGTTAGCAAAATATTAATGTGTATGTAGGAACCAACTACTACTGGTCAGCATGTATTTACTGTACTTAAGAATATTCTTATTCTTTGTCTCTAACAAATATTTGGGATCTCCAAAATGGACATCAATGTATAGACAGCAGTGAGTGAATCCAAGATTAAGAAAACTGGATAGTGATTGGTCATAAATCATTAATGGGGCAATATTGATGTAAGGGAGTGTACATGGTTTCAAAGCACAAGTGAAATATTAAGTGTAACACTCAAGTTGTCCCCACAATCACTATGTCCTTTCTGCTGAATTCTAATCATTCATGTCACCTGCTGCTAAGGTCTGGCTCCTATTTATGGCAGTTACATTTGTAATGTGTGGATTTTTGGAGCTCTTAGTAAGAAAAAAACACTTTCTTTCTTCAATAAATACTGAAATACACAATATCATTACTTACTTAACTAAGGTTTGTAGTCCACCTGTTATATTTCTATAAAAGAAAACAGATAATTAAACTTCACCCCTCAGACACCCATGCAAAAAAACCCTACACATAGGATAAACTCAGTAGTGCTATTGAAGGTTACGTGAGCATAATGATTGGCTGAGTCCCTTCCTGGTTTGATCCGAGCTTGCATATATGCAGCATATGCAGTAAATTAAAATATGAATAGCTTTTTTTGTTTTATTTGAAGTATGTTAACATTTTGTTTCTGAATCAATTGATACAGTATTTTTTAATATACCATCGATATAATGCAATGAAAAGAAGAAAAACCTAACTTTGTGTAAATGTTTAAAATGTATTACTGCCATCATTGATGGCTGAATTCAGAGGCATCTTCTCAAGTGGCATGCAATAGACATCTAAGGGTAAGTGAATATACAAGAGAAGAAATTGTTTGTATGTGTGAGATGAGACAGCTGATGTCATAAATGGGTGGCACAGCAGTGCCATTGCAAGACTATACATACAGGGAGTGCAGAATTATTAGGCAAATGAGTATTTTGACCACATCATCCTCTTTATGCATGTTGTCTTACTCCAAGCTGTATAGGCTCGAAAGCCTACTACCAATTAAGCATATTAGGTGATGTGCATCTCTGTAATGAGAAGGGGTGTGGTCTAATGACATCAACACCCTATATCAGGTGTGCATAATTATTAGGCAACTTCCTTTCCTTTGGCAAAATGGGTCAAAAGAAGGACTTGACAGGCTCAGAAAAGTAAAAAATAGTGAGATATCTTGCAGAGGGATGCAGCACTCTTAAAATTGCAAAGCTTCTGAAGCGTGATCATCGAACAATCAAGCGTTTCATTCAAATAGTCAACAGGGTCGCAAGAAGCGTGTGGAAAAACCAAGGCGCAAAATAACTGCCCATGAACTGAGAAAAGTCAAGCGTGCAGCTGCCACGATGCCACTTGCCACCAGTTTGGCCATATTTCAGAGCTGCAACATCACTGGAGTGCCCAAAAGCACAAGGTGTGCAATACTCAGAGACATGGCCAAGGTAAGAAAGGCTGAAAGACGACCACCACTGAACAAGACACACAAGCTGAAACGCCAAGACTGGGCCAAGAAATATCTCAAGACTGATTTTTCTAAGGTTTTATGGACTGATGAAATGAGAGTGAGTCTTGATGGGCCAGATGGATGGGCCCGTGGCTGGATTGGTAAAGGGCAGAGAGCTCCAGTCCGACTCAGACGCCAGCAAGGTGGAGGTGGAGTACTGGTTTGGGCTGGTATCATCAAAGATGAGCTTGTGGGGCCTTTTCGGGTTGAGGATGGAGTCAAGCTCAACTCCCAGTCCTACTGCCAGTTCCTGGAAGACACCTTCTTCAAGCAGTGGTACAGGAAGAAGTCTGCATCCTTCAAGAAAAACATGATTTTCATGCAGGACAATGCTCCATCACACGCGTCCAAGTACTCCACAGCGTGGCTGGCAAGAAAGGGTATAAAAGAAGAAAATCTAATGACATGGCCTCCTTGTTCACCTGATCTGAACCCCATTGAGAACCTGTGGTCCATCATCAAATGTGAGATTTACAAGGAGGGAAAACAGTACACCTCTCTGAACAGTGTCTGGGAGGCTGTGGTTGCTGCTGCACGCAATGTTGATGGTGAACAGATCAAAACACTGACAGAATCCATGGATGGCAGGCTTTTGAGTGTCCTTGCAAAGAAAGGTGGCTATATTGGTCACTGATTTGTTTTTGTTTTGTTTTGAATGTCAGAAATGTATATTTGTGAATGTTGAGATGTTATATTGGTTTCACTGGTAATAATAAATAATTGAAATGGGTATATATTTGTTTTTTGTTAAGTTGCCTAATAATTATGCACAGTAATAGTCACCTGCACACACAGATATCCCCCTAACATAGCTAAAACTAAAAACAAACTAAAACTACTTCCAAAAATATTCAGCTTTGATATTAATGAGTTTTTTGGGTTCATTGAGAACATGGTTGTTGTTCAATAATAAAATTAATCCTCAAAAATACAACTTGCCTAATAATTCTGCACTCCCTGTAGAGGTTCAAATTAGGGAAGTTCCAGAACCGACTCTGGGTAAGTAAAACATTTATAAATAAGTTTCTGGGTTTTAATAATGATCATTTTCCAGAATTTTCATAGCTTGTAAGTATGACAAGCCATGTGTATTATTGTTCATATGTGTCCACTTTAATATAAGTATTATCCTATGTTATTTTATGCATATGATGCTTTGAAAATGTGCAAGAAAATTATTTGTTAATGTAAACCTTTTTATGTTTATTCTGATATCTATGGTAAAAAAAATGTTTTGCGTTGCGTACTGTAAACATTATGACATGGGAAGTTTACATGTTGTCATATCAAGATGGCAAAACATGTGTCATTTTAATTATCCATAATTAAAACTTTTCTAAATTTAATATTATTTCGCAATTAGAATAGCTGCAACTTTCAGTTAAAAAAAATCATTAACTAAAATAGGCTCAAATTGTTAGGATTGCACTTTCAATAATGTCTAAATTAGATGTTTTTTTATTCTCATTTTCCATAAGAAGGTAAAAAAATTATTTGCAGCCAACTCATTCCGACAATCTGATTTTTCTTATATAACCCAGTGTCTTTGTTTACATTAACTTTTAGAAACTTGTAATATCTATTTCACAATATTTCTAAGAATAATTATATTCTGGAAAAGATTTTGTTTAAATCACTTGTGCTCTTTTAGATAGATGAGCTATGCAATTAAACCAGTGATTGCTTATAAATTAAGTAAATTAGCCCGGACAAATATTTAAGAAATTGCAAGCCAGAGGTATGGATGTGTCCAGGAAATGGTCACTTCTTTTTCATTTAGTTTACCAGTATATAATGATTTATTCTATCCTAAAAATGTTCATGTATTATTGCTTGTGTTAAAGGCACACTTTATGCACCAAAACAACTTTAGCTTAATGAACCAGTTTTGGCGTATAGTTCATTTATCATTGTACAATTCTCTGCCATTTAGGAGTTAAATTACTTTGTTTACAAAGCTCTAGTCACATCTCCCTTTATGTGACTTGCACAGCCTTGCTAAACACTTCCTGAAAAGGAACCTAAATATTCTAGGTTCTTTTATTGCACAGTCTGTTTAATCTAGAATTCCATATCCCCTTCTCTATTAATAACCTACTAGACCCTGCAGGCGCCTCCTGTGTGTGATCAAAGTTCAGTTTAGAAAGCAGGATATAGCATGTCTAAAGAAAGTTAACATCTGATTTAAAATGAAACCATTCTTATGCAGGCTTTGTGAGTCACTGCCAAGGGCATGACTTATACACTAAAACTGCTTTATTAAACTAAAGTTGTTTTGAAGCATATATTAATCTCTTTAATACCATTTCATATGACACCCTGTACAATAAATGCTGCATGTATAATTTTGCATCGCCAAGCTCTTAGAAACAGTACATGTTGGAAATAACCTGATATATTTGAAAGGGTCTTTACAGTGAAATAGTGGGGTAGTATTATTTTTTAACCTTGGTTTGCTTTCTTTATCTTTGGTTTTATCCACCCACAGAATTCTTCATTGATTATTTTATTCCAATTGTTATTTGACTGTTTGATTTATCTTTTTTTTATTTGATGTTGGTTGGTAATATGTAATTTGCTAGTTTTTTATTTGAAACATAATGCCAAATTTTCTTTGAAGCTGTTCGGTTTCACTTTGTATCAGGTAGCATTTTTTTGCAAGTATAATGTGTAGATCAAGGGTGGCCAGGAAGTAAAGCCCCAGCTGTTGAAGAACAACTTCCATAATGATATGCTAGGCTTTTGGTTGGCAATGCAACAAATGAGTCACAGTTCTGCAACAGCTGGGCACCTGCTTTTTGTCTTCTACTGGTGTAGATATTGTGTGCTATATGCTATATTATATGATATTATTTTCTGTGCTTTTGAAAATATTTAATACATCTTAAATGGGTTTTTTGAGTGTCCATATGTATATTGCATACTTCACTAAGTAGAGACATGCTTTTTCCTGCGAGCACAATATATTTGCACTTGTTTGCCTTTGATGCATATAAATATGGTTGATAGATAGTGATTGCTCAATTGATCAGTATTTTGAGTGCCTAGCTGCACAACAATCCTTAGTAAATGTTTTGACGCTTTGACAATGCCTCTTGGAGTGGTGAAACATGTTAGTGATGGTGACACATCGGGGAACCCTCCTATGATCCCAAAACTGTGTAGCGGTCTGGAGAACATGGCAGATATTTTAATAGCTGAAAAGTATTGTATTCAAGATAATATGTGGGACTAAAACCTGATGTTGTCTCACCAACAATTCTGTAAGATTTTCTAATTCATAAAGTGTTATACTATGTCTAGTTTTTATGTCTTAAATATGGTATACTGCACTTATTGTACCATCAGGCATTTAACACAACTGCCAGATAAGTTGTGTTATTTAATACATTTGCTGCAACATATACAAATGGAAATCCTCACATTGTGGTGATTTGTGCAAAATATTGTGTTACTTACATGCACGTAGTTTCCATAATAGCAGCTGGTTGTAGCTCGTGTGTAATTAAGGATACATTTAAGCCAAAATAAGTATACAGCATATTATATGTTGTGTGAACTCACCAACTCTAGCTGGTTTACTTTTTGGGATTTAATTTAGCAACTGACTAAACTGACTTTTTGTTGTGGACTTAGTAAATGTTCATCACTAGAGGTGATTGCAGCAGGTGGTGAGGGTCAGTCTTCATTTTACTGATAGCATCTCAGATCACTTCCTCCAAGTTCTTGTGAAGGTGAATCCGCACTGTAGATCAGCCTGCAGCAGCTAGTGCATTCCTAGTCCTTGACCTGTACACGGCCAGTCCAGTCCCCACTGGACTGCAGGGAAGCCATCCACACAACCAGATATACATGCCTAACTGCATAAGGAGCGTCCCCCACATGCAAATACTACAAATAACCCACATGCAAACACACACACACAGCTCCTACAAACACAACACCATTAACAATCCACATATATGCACAGAACTCCACAAGCAGCTTTCCTCATAAATTGACCCACAACACTAAAATCCTAACATTATCCCTATGATATTAACAACTGTGTATCCGTAACACCAAATGCCTAGCCTTATCTCTAAACATACACAGGCAGAGAGGCAAACAGAAAGACAGAGGCACCAAATGTCCAGCCTTAGCCCAACCTCTAAACATAGGAAAATAGATAGATAGATAGATAGATAGATAGATAGATAGATAGATAGATAGATAGATAATAAAAGTCAATGTTACAAATACATTAATGTTAAAACAGTGAAAACAGTTTCTCAAAACATAGGTACTATCATTGCAAAAAATAAAACATAAACAAAATAAAAAAATGTTGCAATAAAAAAATGCTCTTATACAGATTGGATCTTTTTAAAATTATCTTATACTATTACTCTACCTTTTTGCTTTCTACCAGTGTGCACTCTAGGGTACTCTAGTCCTCCAATACTCGAGAACTGTCCAACAACGATTTGCCAAAAGCTACTGTGAAAAACTATTCAGTTTCCAAGTATGTGTCAAGGACAGAGTAATTAGAAGCCATCCTACC
Source organism: Pelobates cultripes (assembly GCA_933207985.1). NCBI lineage: Eukaryota > Metazoa > Chordata > Amphibia > Anura > Pelobatidae > Pelobates > Pelobates cultripes. The sequence goes on from OW240918.1 coordinate 110,508,779, forward strand.
ATTAACCACATGTAATATTTTTTAGTACATTACTAACATAGTCTTAGTTTGCATAGTTTCAATGTAAGAGAATGTTAATATATTCTGTACAATGCAGAATTCTATAATCATTTTTATAGAGATGCTAGTCCATATTGGTTTCTCTCTGGGGTTGCATCAAACGTAGAATATCCTAGCAAAGAATGAGCGGAGACTGTAAATCAGGTTTTTAAGGTGATGTCTGAATTATAAAATAACACATTGACTCTCAAAGGTTTCCAACAGCTGTGCTTGCTTTTAGAACACATCTCTTCTAGACTTTTAATACAAATAATTTTGTCAAGATATCTGCCTTCAAGACTTTTAATACAAATAATACTTTTGAGATGTGTTATCCAGTCATGCTAACTCAAATGGCAAAATGAAAAGCATTTGGATAGTTCTCTGGTTTTACATAACAAGTAAATTAAAAAAAAAATCAGGAAGACTATGCTCTCCCCCACATTTAACTTGCTCTATGTCTCACATAGATCAAAGAACAATTAAACATAATTTAATTGAAATGACTTTAAGTATACCAAGTCAATCTCATTTTCTCTTATGCATGTACAGAATCTAATATGTGCAACTCTCCATTTCCACTCTCTGATCACCACCTCTTATCGTTTGCTCTCAAGTAGCCCCTCAGCCAACAACCTCAGCCTAACCCCCCTCAACTCAGGAGGAACCTTCATTCTAGTGACCTCCAGCAGCTGTCGGCTGATATTGATTCACAACTGGTATTCATCCTTTCCCTCTCCTGTCCCTCACTGGCCATCTCCACATATAACATGCAAACATGCACCTTGAGGAGGACACGCCCCCAACCGTGGCATACTAATGCAACACGTTACCTACAAAGATGCTTCCATTGTGCCGAATTCTCCTGGAGGAAGTCTCGCACCCAGTCAGACTTTCTCCATTATACATTCATATTGTATTCTTACGGTGCAGCCCTTGCCCTCGCTAAACAGTCATACTTTTCCTCTCTCATTAGTTCATGCTCCCGCAATCCCAGGCGTCTCTTTGACACCTTTAACTATTTTCTTTGCCCTTGCTGTGGCCATCCCCCAAACTAACCTTACAGCCGATAGCTTTGCATGCTACTTTACTGACAAGATTAAACAGCTTAGGAAAGAATTCTCCCCACCTTGCCGTTCTCTTTCTCAACCACACGTAGATCATGCCTTTACTAATCTTTAGACTTTCTCCCTGGCTACTGAACAAGAGGTGGCTGCGCTTCTCCTTTCCTCTCACCCCACCACTTGCCTGCTTGATCCTGTCCCATCTCACCTTTTCAGATCTCTCTCCCCTTGTCTTGTGCATTCCTTAACACACATCTTCAACTGCCCTCTCTCTTCTGGAGTTATCCCTGCTGACCTTAAACATGCCACTGTACTACCTATCCTGAAAAAAACATCTCTCGACCCGTCCTACCCCTCTAATTATTGTCCCATATTCCTGCTCCCTTTTTCCTCAAAGCTTCTGGAAAGACTTGTCTTTACCCGTATGTCTCATTTCCTCAATTCTAACTCTCTCCTTAACCCTCTTCAATCTGGCTCCCACCCTCTCCATTCTACTGATACTGCTCTTATCAAAGTTACTAACGACCTAATTGCAGCTAGATCCAAAGGCCACTACTCATACTAATTCTTCTTAACCTCTCTGCTGCCTTTGACACCATTGATCATGCTTTCCTTCTTTAAACTCTTCAATCACTCTTCAATCACTATGTGACTCTGTCCTCTCATGGTTTTCCTCTTATCTCTCCCAATGCTCATTGAGTGTCTCCTTTTCTAATGATACCTCCTCCCCTCGTCCTGTCTCGGTTGGAGTCCCCCAAGGCTCTGTCCTTGGTCCCCTTCTATTTTCTCTTGTCAAACGTATTACCTCTTTTGGATTTCACTACCACCTGTACACTGATGACACCCAGATATATCTATCCTCCCCGGATCTCTCCCCTGCCATCCTGGAACGTGTCACTGTTTGCCTTTCTTCCATCTTTGACAGGATGTCCTCCCGCTTTCTGAAACTCAATCTCTCTAAAACTGAGCTCCTTGTCTTTCCTCTTCCTAATACTGATCCTCCTCTTTCGTTCTCCCTTCAAGTTAGTGGTATCCACATAAGTCCATCCTTGCAAGCACGCTGTCTTTGAATTTCCCGCATGGATTATTGTAACCCTCTCTTAATTGGTCTTCCCAAAAGCCGTATTGCCCCGCTACAGTCTGTAATGAATGCTGCTGCCAGACATATTTACCTCTCTAGTCGGTCCTCTCACAGCTCACCCCTCTGTTAGTCCTTACATTGGCTTCCTGTGTCCTTTAGGAGTCAATTTAAAGTACTAACCCATACCTATAAAACATTGAACAATTCTAGCCCCTCTTATATCTCATCACAGATCCATAGGTATGCCCCTTCCCGGTCTCTCTGCTCTGCCCGTGACCTTCTTCTGTCTGCTGCTCGAACCCGTACGGCCAACTCATGCTTGCAGGACTTCTTGCAGGCGGCTCCCTTCCTATGGAATAGCCTGCCTACCACCATCAGACTTTCCACTAGTCTTCAATCCTTTAAGAAGTGCTTTAAAACCCATCTCTTTAGGAAAGCTTATGGCCTCCCAGAGTAACCTCTACCTCATACCTGTCTCTTGGTCTCTCCTAGAGGGCTGCACTCTACTCTCTCCCCCAGCTCTGCTTCACTCCCACCTTATTTGATTACTATTTCCTGTCCAAATGTGTTTTATACCGCACTTCCTATAGACTGTAAGCTCGTTTGAGCAAGGTCCTCTTCAACCTATTGTTCCTGTAAGTTTTCTAGTAATTGTCCTAGTTATAGTTAAATCCCCCCTCTCATAATATTGTAAAGCGCTACGGAATCTGTTGGTGCTATATAAATGGCAATAATAAATAAATAAAGAGAAAGTGTGACACTTGTCCTTTATTTCTATTATTTAACATGCAATATAACGACAATGCAAAATATAATACAATGCACAATATGAGCTGAAGTACGTATGTGCTACCTTGTCTTCTTAACCTGTTGGAAAAGAGGAAAAATCAAGCTTAAGAATGCATAATTTAATTCATCTGAATTAAAAATCACACCAAATTTATTGGACAAAATTCAAACAAACCGAACCACTGTATGGAAAAAATTCAGACGAACCGAACCACTCTATGGAAAAAATGCAGTTTGGCTAAAAATCAGTAAATCAATGAAGGTCTGTGCCAAAGAACATTCACACATGCAAGTATATATAATCTGTAATACTATGAGAAAAACACATAAAACAAATAATAAATGAAGCAGAAGAATTTGAAGTAGGTATTAATGGACCAGTTTTTAAGAGTTTAAAATCTAAATTTAGCAGCACTACTAACCATGGAGCAGATAACATTCCCTTTGTTATTTGTTTCCTGGGCTACTGCAATAGCCTACTAACTGGTCTTCTCCCCTCCTGTCTTTCCCCTCTTCAGTCCGTACTAAATGCCTCTGCCACCACTATGCTCAACTAAAACACTTCTACCATAATCTTCCGCACAGACACAAGATCCACCAGGACTTGACTTGGTATGAAGAAATCTGCTCAGAGACACCGGACGCAGAGTGCAATGTATCCATACTCTACCAACGACTCATAGTAGGAGAAAGGTTGAACAAAAATACCTTCAAGAGACGGTGGGAAGACTTGATGGCCCGGACCTTTTCTGAAGACCAATGGGAGAAAATACGTCTTCTACAACATGAAAGCTCAACGAGCTCCCATTATCAGGAGGTAAACCACAAATTGATTTCCTAGTGGTACTGCACACCATCTTTTCCTACATCGCATCTTGCCAACCATACTGGACACCTGCTGGAGATGTGAATCGGAGACTGAGACTCTACGCCACATTTGGTGGGACTGCGCTAAAATCAAACCATACTGGGAAGAGATTGAACAGATGACGCAGCAGACATTAGGAGATGTACCAAGCTTCACCATAGAGACCGTTCTTCTACACTACACAGAGCTTCCACTCGCCATATACAAAAAAATTATCCTGAGGCACCTACTCATCGCTGATACCAGTACACTGGAAGCAACTCAAACCCCGAACCATCGGTCAATGCTTACAAAAGGTGGAAGAAATACATGCGGCAAAATTGCGGACTTACTAGGACGGAGAGAAAGACACACAGGTCAGTGGAGACCTTGGTATGTATACCTTGCACAGACGACTACTGATGACTAGACGCGGGCAGACGCCTGGGGAGAGTGGAGGGACCTGGGAGTGCTGGGCTCTGATCTGATTTTCTTCTTCTCTATACCTTAATCCACACGTCCACATCCAGCTCTACACACATCTTACCTTACACCTTTAAGCTTATTACTACTATATAACACTTCTAGATGGAGGATCAGGTTACACCCCTGAGTGGGGTGATGCTTCACCCACATCTCCGAGAATTGGCAGCCGTGTGGATCAGAGGGAGACGGGAGGGACACCCCAGGAGGACATCCCAGGTACGAGATGATCTTCTGTCATGGGTGGCGGTCCAGAGATCGGGACCCGTGTATCCCTGATGATGGTAGGAGTTACAGTGTAGAAATCAACAGTCAGGGTCTGGTGCAGGCTAACCGCAAGCCCCCTGGTGTTGAGCGGCCACATACAAGGGCCCTGAAGCAGCTACTGCGGATCCCAGGAGCTTGATAATATTCATATATGTATCCAGTACTAGAAACAAGGCAAGGCACCAAACAAGATAAAAAACAAGACTAGAAGAACCCAGAACTGGAGCAAGACAGAAAGCAGAACCCAGAACATGTACACAAGACATGAGGGAAACAAGAACCAGACATGGACAGGGCAGGACAGGACTGTACATAAACAGGGAATACAAGACAAAATAAAACACAAGAGATACAAGACAAAACAAGAGGAGAAATACTCCTACAAGAAGTACTATATATGTAATAAACATTGGAGATTTAGACATACATGAATGGCCAAGATGTATGCAGCCCACCACTGCACCAAAGTACTCCAATTACGGTGGGTCCTAACTGCCTAGTTATGCATGACTAAAAGTACAATAATAAAACACACACAGTACTTACCTGCAATGAAAAAGGAGCAGAGGAATTAGACCACTGCTAACACACTAAAACAAAAGGAGAAATGGCAAAGGAACGGGTGTGGCAACAAAAAACAAACATTTAAAGGAATCCAGGAGACTGGGAATTCCAGAAATGGAATAAAGTAAAGAACCCAGAAAACCCAGCATAAAGAAAACCATAATAGATAACCAGAAAAAACAAGAAAAACTAAACAAGAATTGTAAAAAGAGTACTGGATACCAGAAGCCATGGCCAGAAATGATCCGCAAACAGGAACAGGATGTGACATCTACATACCTACAATCGCACTGTGAGGTCGTGGCTCACTACCATAGAAACATGATACTCTGGACACAAATGCCATACTTCACATAGCCCAAGACAAATGACAAATAAGCCAGGGACACCTGGAAATTTCTATATACAAACGCTAACAGCATAACTTGACCTAAGTGACTGACTACATGAACCAGATGAGCAGTTGTGATTTGGCAAACCCATGCAGCAGCACACACGCAAGCATCAATGGTCACGAGAATCCCTTCCTCCTGACTCATCGCTGCAGTCCAGAACCTATGTACGCAACCGAATAAAATTAAATGAGACAGCGGGGACGACTAGGCTGGGGGAAATCAGGAGAAACCGTACACGCTTCTACGCACATTCTATCTAACTGTACTTAACATTACTGAGAGCTAATGACTTGGCAGGGAAATTGTGCCACCCAACACACAAAATACAATGGAATCGCATAAGCAAATGTTAATGAATGATGTTAACCAATATGCACCGGTCCTGCACGACCAAACGTTTACTGCTAACTTGCTTTGATGATCTTTCAATTCTGTTATAAACTTAACCCAATAAAAACTTGCTCCCCATTTACAGGATATAGAAATTCAAGATTCTCACTCTGACATACAAAGCTCTTGCTAATGCTGCCCCCCACTACCTGTCCAAACTAATCAACAAGTATACTCCAACCCATCCCCTAAGATCTAACAACAACCTACTCCTTGAATCTCCTCTTATCACATCTTCCCATGCTAGACTGGAGGATTTATCGTGTGGTGAACTTTCCCATGCTACCAGACTTTCCTCTAGCCTCTCTTAATTTGAACACTCCCTAAAGTCTACCACCCAATTCCATAATTAATGCATTCCACTTACCCAATATATGCCCTCATCCCACTCAGTATTAACATCATTCTCAACCTTGCAGTCCACATCTCCTGTTTTTCACCTCCCCATCCATCTAGATTATAAATTCCCTCATCTTCTCCTGTTTTAGTTTGTCATGGTTTGTATTGTCTCTTAGTTATATTGTACTGTGTCTTTTATTTGAGCTGCAGAATGTGATGGTGCTCAAAGAAAGTATAATAATAATAATAATTATGTTTTGTTAGTTACATCTCCCACACTAAATAAGTTGAAGGATGGCATAGATTTAGAGTTGGATTATAAAAGCATTTCAGAGCAGGTATATTCCAACATCCCTTGTTTAGAAGTATATGATGAAGACAAGAGGTAGGATATCTTCATGCAGCATGGTTATTGGACTTCAATAAATGAGTCAACAAAACCTTTTTCCAACATTTACTGCACATTGAACATATAAATTAAAGCACAAATCATTTTAGAATTAAAAGGAAAAAACACAAAGTAAGAAGTATGAAAACCTACTGCATGGAAAGCTTAAATAATGTTCTATATCTTAAAAGTGCACTAAATATTAACAATCTCAGCCTTCTATTGTTATCAAAGACAAATCAATTTGATAAAGGTTGATGATATTCAATCTGGGATGAAGAGGGGTAGTGCTAACAGTGAATGCTGAATCACATTGTAAATTAACAAGATAGATAGATAGATAGATAGATAGATAGATAGATAGATAGGTGCATACGTTAAACCTGCAGAGCCTGCTGTATGGCTTTGTTTCTCTGTCAAATTCAGCGTTTGGCCTTTTATTGATTATATATATATTGTCTTGGGATCTTTAGGAATTTATTATTGATAAAATGACAATAAATCTGATGTTAAGCTTTTTACACAAAGAACAGGGGGGAAAAGCAAAGATTTTGGTGAGATGACTATCCAACTTACAACATGTGGGCCCTAATAACCAATTTAGACAGTTTTCTCAAATCTTTCTGTTTGGTGAATATGTCCCTCTCAAAGAGACAGACTAACCTAAAGACAAAAGGACAGAACACACAGAACAACCACTGCAACAGCTGCAAACTGCAAATCTGTTGACAGTAGTGAAATAGGTCAAAATAAACAACCAAAGGCTTCACCACATTGATGACTGTTAACTACCTGGACTCCATTTCACGGCAACATCTTTCACGGCAAATCCCTGACAATGTCGCTAACAACTAGATTTATATTTGTTTCAAATCCAGTATGAGATCTAGAAGAATGGATTAAAAGGGACGTGACACTGCGGCATGGCTTTGTCTTTGTCATTTAAATAGGAAAGAATCGCATTCCCCACGGAAACTAGCCTAAAAATCTTCTAGGTTATAAATTATTATGTATTATTGTTACATAAATAGAATTATCTTACCTTACACATGTTTTCGTATTTCTACAGGAAACATGGTTGTGCTTTATAGTTCCTTTGTGGAAGTGAACTTTTACACCTGTTATTTGAACCTTGCTTTATATTGTCTATCGCTGTGAGTTCAGCTCTAAATAGCACACTCTCTTACACTGCTACAATACTCTGATAGAAACATCAGTCTCACTCTTTCAAAAACATTCACCTAATGGATGAAGCTATAGACCGATATCCTTCCTAGTTTTGCAGTTACTGTGTTATGTGCATTTTATAAATGGCAACAAGACCAGAGCTATTTCCATCACCCATACAGCATTTACTGGCAATTTTTCTTGAGCATAATTGCTTGCATTTTCAAAGCAGGATGCACCATCCAAACATTCTGAATCATTAAAAAAGTATAGTTTTCATCATGTATACAAAAAGCTTGTTTTGGCTTTTTTTTCCCCAGATCAACTGCAGCACAGGCAAATCCTCATCTCTATGTACTGATAAAAAAAATATACACATTTCAATCATCACCCATAATCATATTTAAATCACATGCAATTTTAAATTCGTAGAATGTTATGTTTATATCTTGTAGAAAAAAATCTAAACTTACATAGAAATAGAGAACGATTATCACAATTAACGGAAATAAAAATAAAACAGTAAAATAATAGCGCAATAATACTCTGATCACAATTTTTGGGGGGAGACAGCATTTTAAAAAAATAAACATTTTTAAAAGTATTTCAGCGTTTAACACCAACTTGAAAACCTGTCCTATCAAATTTCCTATACTAATTTACAACAATCAGTACTGCAGAGTAAGATTGTAGTTTTTACACTTCGCAAAGGTTATTCAGTAAAGTGAAAATTCTAATTGAAATCACAGTGAATTTTAAGGTAACTGAACAGGAAGCATAGCTGATTTAGAGAATTTTTTTCCAATATGGCTATTTTCCCTCTAAATTTGAAATTTACTTTAAATTCTCTCTTTACTGAATGGCCCTGCCATTTTCATATCTACTTATAAATGTATTTCTCTTTGTAACCATGTCTCATAGTTGCACGACTGGTGACATCATCAGTGCATTATTTCTTATAATCTATGTATGCTTTGACTGCAAATGGACAATGCTGGATCCCTATTAAAGAACAGTACCAGGACTGTTAGTGAACAGCTTAGTTACAGAGATACGTTTGACTTTCAATCTTGTGCTTTACGGTTTATTATGAAGTCTCTATAATCCCCAATTGGCATTATTTTACTGTACAGTTCACTGTTAAGTATTCTATACAGTTAGATAGGGAGAGAGAAACAAAGAGAGATACATGATATTGTCATGGAATAGTTATTTTAATCATACAGTCAAACTAAGTTCAATTTTGGGCAGGATATTAATACCTAAAATTCAGGGACAGTTCCCTATCTCAAGTTTTTCCTTTTTTTTTCCTAGAAAAAAAGCTTTTCCTTTTTTTCCCTAGATTGCTAGCTTAGCTTAATTGCCCAAATAGATTTTTGTGAGAATTATTTTTGTGAGATTTTCAAACCCTTCCTTCCTGTTAACTAAAACTTTAAGGGTTTGGTTTTTCATCTCATTAATTCCAGTTTTATTAATTCACATGCTCTGCCAGGGACAATTTAGGAATCATTGTCAAACTGTGCATGCGCAGATAGGTTATTACTGAAGGAATATTTGAGAATGCATGCACTGGTATGCCAATTCTTTGAAGATCACGGAGAGCCATGAACGTGCCCAAGGCATTGTGGGGTGATGAGTCATTCACAATATGAAAGTGTACCATTAATAAGTACACTTTCTTTTTTTTACTTACGTTTTTTGATCAATGCCACAAATTCTGCAATAGCAATAACATGGAAATGGAACAAGGAACTGAAATTTCTAGGAAAGCGACAGTTTAGCTTTAAAATAGAAATGCCTATAGTCCAAGATAATGGGAATTTCAGTGGACCTGCCAATGTAATACCACCAATATGATTGAATGGTACTCATGGAGTCCAGTAGGTGTAGCCCATGAGTTACTCCAAGAATATCTCAGTGAATTGGTGATCTATCTGGTCTTTCAGGATATCCAAAGGTTTCATGAATATACCAGGTAGTATTATTTAAAAAAAAAAAAAACACCTGACATTACTTTAAAGCTCATATTGATGGCATTTATTGATATTTATATTATTTTAAATAGCATTATCAATATTGTATTTTTGATATTTGAATTATGCCATTATTATTTTCATTTTTATAGTTCTCCTGTAGATCAAGCTTAGCCACACAAGAGAGACCCAAGTTTCCTTTTATAGTCCAAATGAACCCTTCAAAGGAATATATTTCAAAAAGGTCTTCTGGTCTTAGCAGTAAAACAAAACTTTACAGTAATACGTTTGGAATATTTTTCCCTAGCAACATGAGAAACTCATAAATTATTTAACACATCTGACACAAAAACCCATCTAGGTAAACAATAAGGATATTTCTCCAAAACTTACCATAAAAAAAACTAAAACAAAAATTGGAGATATATACTGATGTGGATCTATTGAAGACTTGTGAAAGGACATGCTTCAATTCTAACAAGACAGCAGAAGTAAAGCCATTTATGTGCATTCTACATAACGTAAATAAACAGCAACAGTGGGTTATGATATGTTCTTCTAGTGCAGTTCCTATTTACATATGAATCTTTTGGGACTTTGTGAAAGTCAGCTGACATGTGCAGATGATATTAGCAATAGAAAGAGAAAAAAATCCACAGTAGAAGCAGATGTGTCTCCAAACACAACAAATCCATTCATGGGAAAACAGAAAACATTTCTATGGGTCTGCAAGCAAGAACGAACTTAATCGACCCCTGGCGTTCCAAACCAACTGAAGAAATTAGGACACAACAACAGGGCCCAAAGGTGAGGACATAATTGCCTATTTAAGTCACTAGTAGCTTTAAAGAAGTTAAAAACACATCTAAAACATATAACTAGAATGTTGATACCTTAAAAATTCAGTCTACCTATTTATTTAAAAAACAATCAATTTCATGTAATGACACTCACGTAAGTTATTTGAAGGTGGTCTGGACATAGTTTCGTAATGTTGCACGTGAACGACAAGGTTTGAATCTCTTTCCATGTGATCGACTGAAGAATGATTTTGATCTCGTAACACATCAGCGAGAGCCCTGGGAACAGGAGTAAAATTGTACACTCAGATTAAAATTGTTATCAGCTATTCAGCCACAAGCATCCTGACACAATACATAACAAGTCCACAATGTTAAAAAACAGCAGAATAAAACAATTTGTATGAGCATTATTATGATTCAATGAAGCACTGGAATGTAATAAAACATACACTTACAGACTAAACAATTCCATTATGGTGATAATGTTCATTGAATTAGGCACTGCAGAATTTGTTTGAGCTACGAGCAAAGCTTTTTTTAGAAATTAGAATTAGAGGTGTTTTCGAAAATTGCATACCCATGGCCAGAACAGCCTGTGGTTCCAATATGTGCAGGCAAATAAATGTACGGTATGTCTCATAAGCAAAAGGTGACTGTGGGTAAAATAAGGGCAGATCTGAGGAAGCCGATTATACTGGTGAAACGCGTAATTGCTCCCTAATGTCATACTCACACATGCTGCTAGTAAGCTCTACCCCGCGGCACGATGGAAGCATGCCTGGAAACCTCATATAGCTGGCAAATAAGAGGGTGACACTTAAAAGGGGAACCAGGTACTTTACCAGCCTTGATTTTCTTGCTGATTTGAATAAAGTCTGAGTACCTTTACCACAGTCCTTGGCATATTATTTGGAGTGAATACAGTTAAGCAGGCTGTACTGCTCTGTGTCTGTGAGTGTTTCTCCCTCCCTTATTTAGGACTTTATGTAAACTGGCAATATTGTTCTATTGTGTTTCTTTTCTTTTTTACATGTGATAAATTACCTGCCAAATCAATTGTATGTGGATATATACTGATGTAAGTGGATCGTTGCACTTTACACTGTTTTTGCACAGTTAACTTTGTTGTATGTTTTGCACATTATTGCTTCAGCACTATTGGTATAGTGCACTTTAAAAGGACACTATAGTCACCAGAACAACTTCAGCTTATTAAATTTGTTCTGGTGTGTAGAATCATCACCTTCAGGCTTTTTGCTGTAAACACTGTCTTTTCAGAGAAAATGCAGTGTTTACATTACAGCCTAATGATAACGTCACTGGCCACTCCTCAGATGGCTGTTAGAGATCCTTCCTGGGTCATGGCTGCCTAAAATGCATCCAAACATTCAGTATCTCCTCCCTCTGCATGCAGACATTGAACTTTCCGCATAGAGATTCGTTGATTCAATTCATCTCTATGAGGAGATGCTGATTGGCCAGGGCTGTGTTTAATCATGCTGGCTCTGCCCCTAATCTGCCTCCTTGTCAGTCTCAGCCAATCCTATGGGGAAGCATTGTGATTGGATCAGGCTGCCACTTCTGATGATGTCAGCAGACTGCTTGTTTTTCTGAGTCTAACAGCATGCAGAGTTACTGCGTCAGGCTTGAATACAGTAAGATTTTTCCTATATTTATGGAGGCCAGAGGGGCTACATGGTGGTTTTAACACTATAAGGTCAGGAATACATGTTTGTGTTCCTGACCCTATAGTGATCCTTTAAAGGTATTGTTTGTATTTTATTCATGTGCACTTTTTTTTTTTTAATAAATTAAGTGGTATGAACATCACATTGCACTATTTGTGTGTTATCTAGTGTCTTAAAGACAAAGCACACATTTGTATTTCTTGTTTCATAAGCATTGCCTAATTTTTGCAAAAGATTTAAGATTGAAAAATAAAATCATATGAGGGTTTATTCTCTATAATGTAATTTATGGTGACTTGACATGCATCTTACAAAATTATGGGTAAAATTGTTAATCTAAGACTTTATATTTTTGGCCTTAGATTTGCATGTTTTTTTTTAACTTATCTCAGTTCACTACAGGCAGTGAAAAATTTATATTGCACTATATCCATAGAAACCACACTCAATCCACAAGAAAGCCAAGGGTGCTCAACTGGACCATGGAGCAGCACAATCCAAATAAATGTAGTCATCAAAAATAGAAAAGAGGTCCAGATACACCAATAGCTCAAGGCAGGGGTAGGCAACCTTTGGCACTCCAGATGTTGTGGACTACATCCCCCATAATGCTCTTACACCCATAATGCTGGCAGAGCATCATGGGAGGTGTAGTTCAAAATACCTACAGTGCAGAAGGTTGTCTATGCCTGGCTTAAGGTAAATTTATTAGAACAGAAGGTACACTACAGCTTGACAAAAGACCCATTTGTGGGTCGAAACGTTGCAGTGGGTCTTTAAAAGGATAAGACTAAAGTGAAGTGGCTGTTCCACTAGAGATGGAGAAATTTGGACATCCACTTCACCAAATGATATCTCTAGATTATTACAATAATTGTTAGGTATAACCTTTATTAAGCCGACTAGGCAAAGCAAAAACGATAAATAATAATAAAGTAGTAGTGAAACACTCGTGAAAAAACACGTGAAGTAAAAAGTGGGTAGATGTGGTTTGGATATCCTCAGAATGTATTGGGGTAATTTGGATAACTTAGCTGAGAACACTAGTAACCAGTACAGTATAGTACCGTGTATGTTCAGTCACATATCACATAATTACTCCCCCTAAAGTCTACAGGGATCTAAAAAATCCCAACTATATAGAGGTACATCCACAGAGATTCCCATAGACACTAGTATATTTTCACAGCATACACTTTCAGTTTAGATAAATAGTATCCATATAAATTAAACTTATCATACAGATTTATCCAAAGTGTTGCAGGTAAAGACAGAGTCTAGGGAGAAGCTGAGAGACACTGTATGTATAGTGTGTTACTCAGTATTTAGGTGGTCATCACAGTAGGTAAAGACTTACATAGATCTAGACAGATAGTTTGAGTAAAAAAGTCCTGGAGGTTAATATGCAGATGTCTTAAAGGATGGATAAACTTACATAGTTCCTATATAGATATATAGAGGTGCCCACCCAACAGCATGAATCCCTCCCAGGCACAAAAGAGCACTTCAAAATATAGAGCACTTCAATATATATAGAGACTACCTGCACTTGCTAGATCCAGCTCATGTCTATACTACACACTGCTGCTTGAAGACTCCTATGAATGCTGCACACTGCTGCTTCAAGGCAGCCTAACACTAAAGATCACTAGCTGTATATTCTAACTAGGTATATAGAGAGTCCTAGTAGTGACCCTAATTATGGCTTAAAAAAAACAAGAATAATGCCAGCTAAATAGTCAAAATAGATAATCTAAATGTCCCCCAGTTGTAGTGACTAAATCACTATTCACATCCCCCACTAGTAAAAACAAAAGACCGGCAAACGCTCGACGCGCGTTTCGGCGTGATCACACGCCTTTATCAAGAGCACCTAGCACGGCTGAAGGAAGGAGGGTAAATTTATATCGGGAAGCGTGCCGCCCATATGGTTGTGTGTCCAATCGGCTTAGTTGGGGGCGTGGCTATGACCCGATCGCGTCCTCCTCCTTCAACAAATCTGTCCATCTACAGATCACGTGTGCTCACAAGGAGCGTCAAATATCGCCATAGTAACAGGCTGACTGCATACACATGCAGTACAGAGACACCTCTTAAGGGTCTATTTTCTACATTATTAGCTATACAGTAGGAGTTAATTAAGTGCGTTCTGATAGATACAGTTAGCCTTCATTCAGCAAGGCATCTATGTTGTAAAAGGAAAGAGAAACATGTAACACAGAGTCAATTATAAGGCTCAAAATGCAGTCATAACTCATTGCTTATTTCGATCTATCAGTCACTATAATGGTGATATAAACTCCTAAGTCATATCATGGTGTTAACAGCACTCATTAAGCATAAGACCCAATTAGATAAGAGTCTACTAAATGCATTTATCAAACACTGTTCCACCATAAAGGTGAATTAGACATTAAATAGATATTATTCCCATAATGGCAAAATAACTGAAATGATCAGGGTCCCAATGGACTAAATGCGTGCCAGGTATAAGGTGTAGATACCAAAAAATTATTATAAACGTAGATCACAGAAAAATATAGTATAGACAAAAAGGATTTCTATTATATTATACAGATATATACAGACATATTTACAGGGTGTGTAGTTGATAGTGATTACTCCAACTAGAGTATATTTGGTGATTAAACACTAAATGGCAAGGCTTAAATGTAGGGAGAAAATGAAAACCCTTCATTCAAACCATTGGGGTTAAGGGTTTTTAGTTTATATATCCATCTACATTCTTTTTGGCGTAGAAGTTTATCATAATCTCCTCGTCTCTGGTCGCGTTTGACCCACTCTAGTCCACAAAACCTGATTGCACTAGAGTCACCCGCATGGCAGTTTTTTAGATGTCTTGAAATTGGGGTTTCCATGCGGTTTTTTGGGGATCTTACATGTTCTTTGATCCGTTCCTTAAAGGGTCTAAACGTTTTTCCTACATACATCATTTTGCAACTACAGGTAAGGAGGTATACTAAACCAGCAGTGTTGCAGTTAAAAAACTGGGTGATCCCAAAACTCTGTTGTCCAGCACTATCTTGGACTTTCTTCGAGTCCCGAAGAATGTATTTGCATGCGACGCATCTTCCGCATCCATAGGAACCACAGGGGGGATTTCGACCCAGCCAACTCGTTTTCTTCTGTTTCACTGAAAAGTGGCTTGGTACCAACATATCACGAAGATTTCTCCCCCTGCGTGCTGTAATAGTTGCCCTAGGGGTAAGGACGTCTTTAAGATGGACATCCTTTAAAAGGATGGGCCAGAATTTCTCAATCGACCTTTTCACTGTATTCCATCCTGTATCGAAGGTTCCAATCATACGGATAGTCTTATTCAACGATTTTTGCTTAGATTGGTCTAGAATAAGGTCATCTCTATTCAATTCTATGGCTCTTTTGTACGCTTTCTTGAGGCATTTATTCGGGTAACCTTTTTCCCGAAATTGTTGTCTCAGTAAAGCTGCTTTTACCTTAAAGTCTGATAGGTCTGTACAATTCCTACGTACCCTCAGATATTGTCCTACAGGAATGCCTTGTTTAGATTGACAAAGACCCATTTGTGGGTTGAAACGTTGCACTGTACCTTCTGTTCTAATAAATTTGCCTGAAGCTGTTTGAGTGCCTGGACCTCTTTTCTATTTTTTTTTTAAACAAATATGACATTGTTAAGGAGAACATTTTATGTTTAAACATCTTTGAGGTAACAGATATATTTTGAATTGTATATCGTCAATTCACACTACTAACATTGTAATATGACTTGAAAAAGACTACCAAGTTCGGCCTTTCATACATCTCCATATATGCTGTTGACCAAAAAGAAGGCAAACAATGTACATAGATTATACTGGCCAATTTAAAATGTATTATTTCAGGAGGTTTTTAGTTAATCTCAAATAACACCATATTATTAGGCTCCTCAATGTTTGACCATGTTAATTATAAACAGATCAAAATGCTTCTAAATGAGACACTGAGGCATACTTTAACAGGTTCAAAACGTGTTTTATTTCTAAGAAGAACTAACACTTAGAGTCTATGTCTGGGTAATAAAAATATCCAGTTATGAAATTTCTAAATGTGCAGTCTTTTTAAGTTATAATAACAGCTACATTTCCTTACAAGTCTTAATGATCTGGGGGCTTATGGCACATTTTTCCAAACTAACTATTTTTTTGACACAGGATTTTTAAAAAAATATTTCCATTTTCTAATCTTTCTTAACAGCCTAAATGCATTTAAAATAACTGCCCAATCTTGTACTTTATCTAACCACATGCCAGTAATACCAGTTATGCCATACTTTTCATCCTATTTGCCAGTAATTCCATACATGCCAATAACTATATGCCAATAACATTTTGTTATTCAAACTTGCAAGTTTACAAACTAAAATAGACACGTGGTGTAAATCATCATGCACCTAAAATGTCCATTTGCATGGTTGATATAACAACTTTTTAACTCCTTCTCGGCATTAGGATGCTTCATGCTGTGCAACACAGAGTGGGTGTGAATGGGCGTAAGTACACGTAAAAGACCCAGGTGTCAATGGATAACTAGGGTTCCTCTCTGTCTGGTGGAGCCATTTTTAGTGGAATCAGATTTTTTGATGAGCTTCTTGCAGAGCTGGAAGTAGCGATCATAATGTTAGTGGCCCCAGACTGCGCTGCTTAGAGCCCTTTTAAATTCATTAATAAAACTGCAGCTGTGCAATTCTGCTCAGCTGTGGTTTTTCTGGACTGACCCTGGCAGGATCACCCTGTCTGTCAACAGCTTTACAAGACCACAGTGTAATAGGCTGGGAAGAAGGCTTCGCTCATAATGCTTGTGAATGTAATTATGAAAACAGCCATTAGATGGCGGTCACCACTACTGTTTTAACTAGGAAACCCATTTTTGATATCAGAATTGATGTTAGCAAGGGGTTTCCTTTAGGCTTATTCCTTAGGGCTAGGTTAGTGTGCAGTTAGGGTTAGGGTTATGGTTATGGTAAGCTGTAGGTTATGGGTTATCTCGCTAGGATTAATGTAGGGTTAGTGTGAGGGTAAAGTAAGAGTTAATGCTGGATTTGTGTTAATGCTATTTTAGGGTTGAGATAGTGTAAGATTAAGGGTAAGATTAGGGTAAGCATATGGTTAGAGATAGTGTCATCACTGGGTAAAAGTTATTGTTTGTATAGCGTTTGTGTGGGAGTTGGTATAGGGTTATCCAAATAAATAATAATAAAGAAACAATACTCAAATCCAGACAAACAAATTCACATAACACAACTCACTGGTTAGTGAAACCAGCTCATAAGCAATGGATGAGAGCAGTTGTTCAGAAGTCAGCAGGAGCAATTGAAACAATCCTCATATGTGAAAAACAATATAATATTACCCTTGTGACATATAGTGGAACAGGGAAATAAAAAAGATATTATTACCCCTTAAAAGGAAGTGTGAAGACTCCTTTACGTCTTCGTAAATATAAATATGTAAAAGTACACAACCTAAAATAAATAAAAACAGAGAGGGACCACAAATGGTGCAGATAAAGTTACACACCATAAAACAATAAGAACTAAGGTACACTCACAAACATAGGTTAAAATAGGCGGAGTATATAATTCTAGAACGAGGTCTTCTGTTCTTCTCTTCTCTCACTCTAAAGCTTGATGAGTGTACAACTGGATGAACATAAAGAGATGCTTTATTAGATTGCACTCACAATAGATAAGAAGTTAAAAAGCCCATCAAAATCGCAATGTTCCTTCAGTCTCTCAGGGGAAGTTTCGTTAGCACCCAGGATCAGAAGTTGGCGAATAAATCAGGAATAGTAAAAAGAGCAAAATACAAGCTTTCCTGCCACCCTGCACGTTTCGTCCAAAGACTTTGTCAGGGGTATCAGGCTAGTGTTCTCCAGTTGTGTCCTCGCATATCGTCTAAATATCCCGCTTGTTATTTCCTAACGGCTCGTTAGCCAATCAGGAATGAGTCCTCCGTTCAGTACACCTGTAGGAAATAAACCCAGACTTCCGCATACTGCACCTTTCGAATATTTGCATTTCAAGCCTCATTTTCGGTAATGATGGATTCGATGTCGTGGAATTCACGCGGCAATGGAACGCATATGCATATGCGTTCCATACAAGCAAGATCTTCATCTATTGATTGTATATTCCACCATACAAAAGAAAAAATAGTCCTCATGGAATCCGTAACATACGAAAAAGGGGCAGTATGTGGAAGAAAGGTTTAAAAAAATCTTTGATTAAAACTCACATATACAAACCTTATATGTACCAGGACAAGCAAGCAGGAAAAAAGTTTAAGATGTAAAGATTAAATACTGGTTTAAGTTCACATTAGAGATGGTGGTACTCCAGACATATTTAAGAGTGTCTTCCTTTACCATAAAGTATTTTTATACAGCAATAAACTATTGTTTCTACCTTGGACTTTTTTTGTCCTATTTGCTTGTCCTAAGACATTATGCTGGTACAGGTGAGAATTGATATAGGGTTAACATTAACTACCAAAAATACATTTATATCTTAGACATATTAGGCATTTAACAATCTGGACTGACATACAAATCTATTTTGAGTACTTTTTAATTTGTTTCACTGGATGTGTAAAAAATATTATTTTTTTTCGTATTTTTAACACTATACTCAATGTTGTGTTCATTAAACATCAAGGGTATTAAATGATATTAATATGTATGGGGGCATGTGAAGAGAAACCCTTAAATTATGGTGAATCAAACCTATAGCTCAAATTCAAGATTTTGTTTTATTTCAGAACTTTGGCAATTACCTCTTCCTTAAGTGGCTAACCAAGTATAATAGTTAGAGTTTATATCAACCAGTACTAATCTCTTTCACAAATGTCCCCTACAATCTGGGGATATAGGCCTTGATTTAATAAGCTTTTTTAAAATGATTTAATATAACAGCTTTCCAGCTACATTTTATGGCAGAATGGTAATTTAAAAAATGCAAAGTAGACGCATAAGCAAAGAAGAAAATAATAATAAAGTATGTGTTTTGGTTTACATTTATTATTATTCATCATTAAATTATGTTTTTTTTGTATTCATGAGCTGAAATTTGTTCTAAATACATAATATATGTATATTTTACTTAGTCTGGTGCAAGCAGGGCATGTATGAGGTATTTTCTCAACCATATTTAAATTGGTGTTTCGATACAGATATGTCATAAGGTATTTTAGGTTTTGCTTAGTGCATGTTGCGTTATGACAGATATATGTGAAATATTTTCTATGAAGCTATGACATAATTAAAGTTAATATGGTCTTTAAAATATACCCATTACATATTGATAATTTTAATGTTTTATGTCTAAACATTAACATACGGACTTTAAAAATAAATCTGGGTTAGGGGGCAGCAATTTTCTATGAGTTCTTGAAGTTGTCATTACCAAAAAAGCATAAATTAAACAGCATTTTGAAGGGGAAACTAATATATGAGATAGACGCATTACATGCAAAGCAAGATAGTTCAAGCCGTGATTTGTCATAAGTGCGATGATTATGGCTTACAGCTCATGAAAACCCCAAATCCACAATCTCAGTAAATTAGAATATTGTGAAAAGTTGCAAAATTCTAGGCTCACAATGTCCGACTCTAATCAGCTAAGTAAGCCATAACATCTGCAAAGGGTTTCTGAGCCTTTAAATGGTCTCTCAGTCTGGTTCAGTAGGAAGCACAATCATGGGGAAGACTGCTGACCTGACAGTTGTGCAGAAAACCATCATTGACACCCTCCATAAGGAGGAAAAGCCTCAAAAGGTAATTGCGAAGGAAGTTGGATATTCCCAAAGTGCTGTATTAAAGCACATTAATAGAAAGTTATGTAGAAGGGAAAAGTGTGGAAGAAAAATGTGCACAAGCAGCAGGGATGACCGCAGCCTGGAGAGGATTGTCAGGAAAAGGCCATTCAAATGTGTTGGGGACTTTCACAAGTGAACTGTGGCTGGAGTCAGTGCATCAAGAGCCACCACACATAGACGGATCCTGGACATGGGCTTTCCAATAAATAATGCTTTCCCATTGGGAGGTCTAATGCACGCGAGGCAAATGTCACGCATGCGCATCAGATCTCCCCTGCCAGCGGATATCGGCGGGGTAGGAGCGTGGGTGGAGCCTGACCCAGCGCCAAGTGACATCGGTACTGGATTCAGGTAAGTGGCTTAAGCTCCGCGGGAGGTGGGGCGTGAGGGTGGGGGGACTCTATAGTGCCAGGAAAACAGGTTTATTTTACTGGCACTATATATAAGTACACCATGCAAATGCTCTTGCTGCTCAGTCACCAAAAAGCGCAGAGTGCATCATTTGATGCATTTGCTTCAAGCTCAGGGCGCTTTCTGCATAGTATACCCTTAGTTGACCAGTCTGCATGACTGGCAGGCAGCCTGACTTGCATTCACGCCAGGCTGGCCTTCCAATTCCACTTACTATCTGGGCTTATCCGTTACATGATTTGCGTCCGTAGCCCTTCCTTTTATCCCATCCACCGACGTCCTGCTTCACCAGACGCTGTTTGGTGTTTTGAGGTGTGGATTTGCTTAAAAGATGAAAGTGAGAGATTAGCTTAGGGTATTGGTTTTCTTATTGCTGCATCCTGTGAGTTTCCCTCCAGCACAACCTCCACCAGATACATGACGCTTGGAAGGTATAACTGTTTAGTGTTTTCTGTCGATAAGATTCTGTAATTAGACCCATTGTAATTTTTAGCACCAGGTCCAATTGGCTCTTTATCCAGCTTTCAATTTTGTATTAGTACTGACAGATACATCAATTCAAAATACATACTACATGTTTGTAAAGTATTTTATTATTGCATATTATTTTCTTAGTTGTGATATATGAAGTAATATATCTATTTTGCTAAATTATAACAATAGGATTAATTCTGATTTTGATAACAAGGAATTATGTAATGATTAATTCATAGGCGATTGTTCCAATAATTTCATATGACCCAATTTTAAGGGGATAAAAAGTTTTTTCTATACTTCTGACACAAAAAAATGCATCTGTCATGTTTTATTATGTTATTTCAATAAGCCACATTTTATGATTTAATAAAACTCAACATAACTTGACACATAAGTCACAGTGAATCAAACCATTTTGGAGAAAGGACTGGTCTTTTAGGGGTTAGCATCAGAAACCCCAGGCGCAGATTATTCTGCACTTTCCAAGTTTAACAAATGTCCTTTTCACAAAAACAATGGGATAATGTACAGTGTAATAGCAACGGATATCAAGTTATATTAAACTAATGCAGTGCACTGTTTCACAATAATGCATGTGAACAATTAGGTTACATTTTATTTAGTATTTGGTAGGACTAAATATAAAATTATGTTAATGTATAATTATTGCTTTTATTATTACTGTTTTATTTCTATTCAAATGCATTATACTAAATAGGTGTTTAGGGTCATCATTTTAACCCTGTACATTCCATTATTCTTACAACTGATGATTCACATACATTAGTTTTATTCACATAAATTAGTTTTATAAAAGCAATCTAACCTATTGTGCTGTTACAATAACACGTTGCCTTTTGAAAGCTTGTACGTCGAATTATGTGTATTAAGATAATTGAGAAAATAATGGTATTCCTCTGGTACCTAGGAAATATATACAAATGAAAAAAAAAACTACTTTAAAAGTTAATAAATGAATTGTTCCTGAAAAGAAAAGCCAGGGCTCTTCTTATAATAATATTCCATATACTATGAAGGCATTTAATGGATTAGACAATATAACAGGAATGCATAAACTATATTAATATTAATGATACATTAAAAATAATGGCAAGCCTTAAGAGAATCTTCAATAACTATTGAAATGCTGTCATATAATAGTCAAAAACTATGTTGCTCAAGAAGGTTCACTGTTATCTTTAGATGTCAAATGCTTGCTTTCATCCTTCTGTTCATTAAAGGGACACTCCAGATCTCTAAAGCACTTTAGCTTGCAGAAAAGCTTTCTGTGTGAAAAGTGTGTCCTATTTTTTTTATTTTGGAAAAAGTGAAGATTTCAAAAGAAATGGAAATTATACTGGTTACACCCCCCTTGCTTTTCAATTGGACAACAGGTCTTCCTGGTTTGGATTGGTTAGCTTATTTGCACTGAACTCAAGAGGCAACAATTGTCCAGAGCACCTTACATAGACTTTTCATTGAGCTGAATTGTGAAGCCTGTGATTGGACAGTCACATAAAGTCTGGGCAGGGTTAGAAGAGGAGGGCTTGCAAAAGCTTCAGACAAAGAAATCTTGACCCTACTCGGAAAAAATTTGGAATAACACTTCATCTTTTAAAGCTAGTAAAGGGTAACTTAATTAGGATGAACATTCTTTTGAGGCTATTTTTTTTTTTTTTAACCAACAGTTATTCCAAGAATACCTTATTTCATTTCGAGGTAAAATAAGGAGATATTGCAGTTTCTTTTTTTAATAACTTTTAAATAATTTTATTGAACTAACAGGAATTTATAGTGACAAATTTTCGGGAGTTCCTCCGTTTATCAAGTCTAGAAGTTACAGGATTTTCTGGGCAAATAAAACACAGATACTGATATGCATTGTTTTCTCTTTCTAAAGCAGAAGATGGTGTAGGAGTTCCAGATGTCAGCTAAGATGCAGTAGAGGAATTGGCAAGAATGGTAGAGTAGTTCCACTACCTTTCTACAAAGTTATGGTACAGACAGAACAATCTATTTATTCCGAGTTGCTACTTAATTGACGCTGGACCCATGATAAGGCTGACTCTAAGATGGTTTTTGGGAAAGAAATGTTTTTTAAAACACACAAAATGTAGCTTGTATCCAATATTCTAAGGGATACATTGGAATGTTTTCAATGCTTGAATAACATGATATACACACTGTTAAGCTACACCATGCTCTCAGAGTTGATAGATGATTGCCCATTATTTCCACATTACATCTACAGTTGAAGGAAAATATTTAGTTTGGATGTTTAGATCATGTGTCTGCTCAATTCTATGCAATTTATGAGTTAAACCACTTTTGTTTCTGTCCATACAGCTCTAGCCACATCTCATGTACGCTGTGTGATTGATGCAGCCTGCATAACAAATGGTTTTTATTTCACTCAGATGTTAACATACTTTACAAGTTGTTATCTCTTGCTCTGTAAATTGAATGTTAATCACACACAGGATGCTCCTGCAGGATCTGGAAGGCTATCAACAGAGCAACAGATAAAAAAAAACTACAAACTTAACAGAATGTACAATAAAGGAACTTTAAACATTAGATCTCTCTTTACAGTGCATAGGAAGGCTGTGTGAGTCACATGCAGGGAGGTGTGGCTAGGACTACATAAACAAAATGACAACTTCTAAATGGCAGACAATTGAACAGTGGGACTGCATGGGTATGAACTATACATTAAAACAGCTTCATCTTTATCTCTTTAAGTGCTTCCTACTAAATGTGATTTGGTTAGCACCTGTGATAGAATTTATCTTGATTCCAAGTCTCAAGCTTATAGGTGTCATGTAATGATATCCTATATTAAAATTGGCTAACTTGGACTCAGGAAATGTTGATGCTTAAAACGACACTTAAGACCATATATGTCTAGTTTTGGGAACAGATAGCCCCCACCTGAGATGTCTCTTCTCAAATCATTCTGTTCTTTCTCTTTCTTGGAACTTATTTGTTATATGTACATGACGTTCATCCCTATGTCTTATCTGTACTCCCTTCCTATTACTGTTCTATGAGTATTTGCACTTAAGCACTTACTTTTTAATGTATAAAAACCCAGCTGATGAATAAACGACAGAGGCTTATTTTGAATACCAACAGGTGTCTGGTGTGTAATTCGCGCTCCTACAAGTGCACTTGTAATAACAATTTGGGCTTCCTCTGAATATAACATAGATCAATATTTGGATCTATATCAAGTGGCTTCACTGCAACATTGTAATAGTAAAAACAGAAAAAAAGTACTGTACTGTTTATACCAAATACTGAGAAATAAAACCAAGGATTAAACTTTCAGCTAAGCAATGTCTGTAATAAAATACACACTTCTTTTATTAATTCTAAAACACAAGAAATAAGCTAATGACCCAAGACCACATTATACAGAACAGCAATTTAATTCAATCTATGTTGAGTTGCCAGAGTTCAGTTTGAGTCCTCCCTGCATATTTGGTGAACATTTAGTTGGGGGAGGGGGCGGAGCGAGATGACATAGTGTGCATTGTTGCGTCCTTGTGGAAAGCTGATGAGGGAGCGATCGAGGGAGCCAACCAAGACTGGAGAAGACGACCCGACTTACCTGGCATGCCACCCGGAGTGCCTCTTAGAACAACATACTGGACAGAGAGGACCTGATGCTGTGCTGAAGAACAGGGAGAAGCAGCTAGCTACTCCATACATCAGATAAAGTCATAGCCAGCTACCCCAATGGATAAACCCAAGGGAACCTAGCACGGGCGAATGCATCCAGTGGAAACCTATAACATTGACAACAGATGAAAACGGCAAGTTGGAGCATACCTCTACAAGCTAAGTGCCAATTGTTATTAATTTAATTGTATACTATGTTTACATTGTAGGGGTTAGCATAAACTCTGGACTGTCTGAAAACTCATGGACCCCTAAGAGAGAGGTGAAAATAGGGGACGATGTAGAGAGCAGCACAATATATAAGGGCAATATATAAGTTATAGAAGTTAAAAATCATTTAAAGCAAGTCAACTTTGCCCATAGCATGGAGCAGATTGTTGTGTATTTGCAATGTGCTAAGCTAACGTGCCAAGTGGGATTCGCTGATTCAAGTGCTTTTTCTTCCATTTTTTTTGTTTGTTTGTTGTTTTTTTTTTGTATTATCACAGCACTTTGCACTTCTACTCTATTCCTGCTACTTAACGCAGTATTTTACTATCCCATAAAAGCAAGTATAAAGCACGTGCAAAAGAATAAAATAACAATAAAATATAACTGTATACAGGACAGAGAGGTGAAGGCGTGAAGGAGAAGGACTCAGGCAGAAGAAAGCAAGATACAAAAAGGTACTACACCAAAAGCAAAGATAGCAACAGCCCAAGGAGCATACAACCTCCAGGAAAAGAATAAACAAATTTAAATACAACTTAAAATATAATGGCTACAAAAAAGACACAACACGGCATGCACTTAAAAAAAGAAAAAAAGCCTGAAAATAAAACAGAAAAATTTATTTTTTGCTTTCACCAAATCCATCAAATAATGCTATAGAGTCAGGGCCGGACTGGGGATTCCAAAGCAGCCCTGGAAAACAAAATCTATGCCAGCCCCATAAGTCATTGCGCCATATATTGTCTTGCCACCCTAGATGATTGATATAGATATATATTGATATATATATATATATATATATATAGAAAAATCAAAATATCCCCTGCACTCACGCTTACACTGAGGTCCAAAACCGGGCGCACCACCAGAGCTCCAAAGCATGTAGAAAATGACAATAGGGAAGGCTGCTCTCCGGATTTAAAAACAAAAAATGTATTCAAACATATTAAAACCTACGACCAACATTTCGGTCCCCGCTCGGGACCTTCCTCAGGGTCAAAAAATAGAACAACAAACCAGTACAGTAAAGTGCAATCATGGTCAATAAATACCTAAATCTACAATGAAAGTACTCACTCAGGTGTGTTACCCCATGTTCCCGCCGGCATCCTGTGCTCTTCCGGGTGTGCGCGCGCATACTGGTGCGTCACGCCCCCTCGCGTTACGTGCCTGCGTGTCAGGTGCTACCGTTGTCTCGGCAACTATGAAAACATGCACCCTAGTGCGGCAAACAGTGAAATAAATAGCTCAATAAGGAAATGTGAGGACCTAGAAGTACTTAAGCATGCGGAATGTGTGAAAGAGATGAAAATGTGTCATAAGATATATATAGCATAAAACATTGTGGGAACATGAATGTAACTCAATGCCCGAACAACTTATGAATAAACCCCTCTAGGGTATTTAAAGCAACACTGTACCAAAGAACTGATCCAAGTGCAAGATAAATACAATAAGGCTGAGAGTTAGTGTCAATAAAGTGCTAACGGTGCAAAATAAAGTGCAATATAGAAGTGCAATAACAAAGTGCTAATGCCTAAAGTGCAAACAGATCATGATGTGCTTTGCCCTCTATATATATATATAACATGATAATATACAATAACAATTGTAATCACTTTCCATACACTAAAAACACACAAAACGAAACAAAAAAGGTAATATACATAAATATAAAAATTAAAAATGAACTAGCTATCAACCCTCATAAAAAAGAATGATATGTATTACTTTCATTTAACCCCATAGGAGCCACTGTATTTAATTGGTGGATCCAAAAGGCCTCCCTTTGGAGTAACATCTTTCCCCTATCACCATCTCTACGGGGGAGGGGGATATGATCTATGCCCACAAACTTCAATGATGCCAATGGGTGTTTTAGGTCAAGAAAATGCCGAGCCACTGGCTTGTCTGATGATCCGTCCCTATAGGCTAATCTAATGCTCGACCGATGGCCTCTGATCCTTTCACACAATTGGGTCTCTGTTTTGCCCACGTAATGAAGCCCACATGGGCAAACTAACTTATATACAACAAATTGAGTCTTACAAGTGATGGTATGTTTTATATCATAACTCCTGTTCGTATGTGGGTGATGAAATCTCTTCGCCGGAGTCATATGTCCACACGTCACACATCCAAGGCAACGTACACTTCCACGTATGTTATGTTTCACCAACCCTGTATAACTCTCCACAGTATCGGTATGAACCAATATATCTCTGAGGCTCTTGTTCTTTTTGTAACAGATAAGAGGTCTCTCCTTGAAGACCTTTGGCAATGTATCGTCCGCTGAAATCATCTTCCAATTGTCCTTGACAATAGCTGATATATGGCCAGACGAATTATGGAAGGTCATCGGAAAAACCAATCTTGGTTCACGTGCCTTTCTTGGGTGTACCGGAGCCAAACGGGCTTTCAACAGTGCATCATCCAACACATGAGTATTATATCCTCTTTCCAAAAATTTCTGAGTCATAGTCTTAAGTTGTACTTCAGCCTTATCTTTATCCGAATTGTTTCGGATCACCCTCTGAAACTGGGCCTTTGGAATTGATTTCTTCAGGGCAGCAGGATGTGCACTTCTGGCGTGCAATAATGTATTGCGGTCCGTAGGCTTCGAAAACAGAGTGTACTGGACCCTATTATTGCCATAGGAGAGTTCCAAATCCAAAAATTGGACACAATCAGAACTAATGTTAGCTGTAAACTTTATAGGCTGAGATAATGAACTCAACTTTTCCACCATAGTGGCCGCTTCCATGTATGTACCCCTGCCAAATGATCAGCAAATCATCTATGTAGCGGTAGTACCCAATAATTCGATCCTGATAAGGGATTAAAATGTGTGTAGATTCATATACGTACATGTACGCATTGGCGTACATGGGAGCCATCGCCGACCCCATTGATGTACCGGCCACCTGTAAGTACCATAGGTTTTCAAACCGGAAATAATTATTATGGAGTATGAGGGACAGCAACTCCAACACGAACTTAATAGGTGGTCCTTGATAAATGGAGGACTCACTCAATACTTGTCTCATTGCTTCAATACCCCCTATATGGGGGATCACAGTATATAGACTTTTTACATCCATAGTGATGAAAATAGGAGCTACATTATTAAAATCCAACTCCTTAATTCTGTGTAGCAATGTTTGCGTGTCTTTGATGCAAGTATGTAGTTGTTCAACCGGCCCCTTAAAAACAAAATCAAGCCACTGGGCTATAGGTTCCAAAACACCATCAATGGCTGAGACAATGGGCCAACCAGGAGGTCTATTGATGTCCATGTGGATCTTGGGGATGCTGTAAATAATAGGAGTACGAGGAGTTGATTTGTATAAAAATCTATACAATTCCAAACTAATAAAATCCGCTCTAAGGCCCATCTCTAATACATCCACGATTTTCTTTTGGATCTCTGACGTGGGATCTCCCACGAGGGGATGATATGTACCCACATCTTGGAGTTGTCGTTTCAAATCTTCGGCATAATCTGTGTAATTCATAAGAACAATGCCCCCTCCTTTGTCCGCTTGACGAATGACTATAGAATGGTCCTGTGCAAGGTTTTTAAGTATTAGACGTTCACCTTTAGTAATGTTGTGTGCCTTATTATCAGTTTTAGAGAAGATGTCTTGTGCCATCTTAGATGTAGTCATCAAAAAAGTCTTAATGGATGCTCTGGTGGATGGCGGGTCAAAAGTGGATTTCACTCTAAATTTATCATACCCTATAGGCTTATTCTGTACTTTTTCCTTATGGGTAGTATGAAAAAATTCTTTAAGTCTCATATTTCTGCCCATCTTAAACAGCTCCGTACTCCACTTGAAGGAATTAGCATAACTCGTGGGGACAAAAGAAAGACCTTTGCTAAGAATATTATGTTCTTGTTCACTAAGCTGTCTATGAGAAAGGTTGAATACTGGAGTTACTTGCGATGTGGGGGCTTTCCCCTCAACGCTATTTTTGCCCTTGCGCCCTCTCCTATTCCTGTAAGCTCTTCGCCTCTGACCTTGCTCCTGGTGACTGTACCGGGTTCTGTCTGCTCTAAAAAAACTGGAACATCATTTGGTACCTCATTCTCGGACATCGATTCCCCAGAGGTCACATCAATCATTGAGATCTTTGGACGAACGATCTTTTTACGGAAACGTCTAGGTCTGGGTGGACGGTCCCCTGATAGCCACCGGTATACCCGATGGTCTTTATAGTCCTGTTGGACCATTTCAAATTTTTGTTTCTTAAACCTGACCAACTCATTTTTATATTTCAAAAGCTCAACTTTAAGTTGTTGCTGCAGTTTTAAGCCTTCGGCAGAAGCTAGTAATACTGCTTGTTCAGTTTCCATAGTAAGAATCTGTTGTTTAATTTCCAAAAGATCACTCTTTACATCCTTAATAGTAATAAGCATCAGGTCAAAAGAGGCTTTGTTCAATACATAAGTCCAATCCAATTTTCATCTCTTTCACACATTCCGCATGCTTAAGTACTTCTAGGTCCTCACATTTCCTTATTGAGCTATTTATTTCACTGTTTGCCGCACTAGGGTGCATGTTTTCATAGTTGCCGAGACAACGGTAGCACCTGACACGCAGGCACGTAACGCGAGGGGGCGTGACGCACCAGTATGCGCGCGCACACCCGGAAGAGCACAGGATGCCGGCGGGAACACGGGGTAACACACCTGAGTGAGTACTTTCATTGTAGATTTAGATATTTATTGACCATGATTGCACTTTACTGTACTGGTTTGTTGTTCTATTTTTTGACCCTGAGGAAGGTCCCGAGCGGGGGCCGAAACGTTGGTCGTAGGTTTTAATATGTTTGAATAAATTTTTTGTTTTTAAATCCGGAGAGCAGCCTTCCCTATTGTCATTTTCTATATATATATATATATATATATACAGTTGCAAGAAAAAGTATGTGAACCTTTTGGAATGATATGGATTTCTGCACAAATTGGTCATAAAATGTGATCTGATCATCATCTAAGTCACAACAATAGACAATCACAGTCTGCTTAAACTAATAACACACAAAGAATTAAATGTTGCCATGTTTTTATTGAACACACCATGTAAACATTCACAGTGCAGGTGGAAAAAGTATGTGAACCCCTAGACTAATGACATCTCCAAGAGCTAATTGGAGTGAGATGTCAGCCAACTGGAGTCCAATCAATGAGATGAGATTGGAGGTGTTGGTTACAGCTGCCCTGCCCTATAAAAAACACACACCAGTTCTAGGTTTGCTTTTCACAAGAAGCATTGCCTGATGTGAATGATGCCTCGCACAAAAGAGCTCTCAGAAGACCTACGATTAAGAATTGTTGACTTGCATAAAGCTGGAAAGGGTTATAAAAGTATCTCCAAAAGCCTTGCTGTTCATCAGTCCACGGTAAGACAAATTGTCTATAAATGGAGAAAGTTCAGCACTGCTGCTACTCTCCCTAGGAGTGGCCGTCCTGTAAAGATGACTGCAAGAGCACAGCGCAGACTGCTCAATGAGGTGAAGAAGAATCCTAGAGTGTCAGCTAAAGACTTACAAAAGTCACTGGCAAATGCTAACATCCCTGTTAGCGAATCTACAATACGTAAAACACTAAACAAGAATGGATTTCATGGGAGGATACCACAGAGGAAGCCACTGCTGTCCAAACAAAACATTGCTGCACGTTTACAGTTTGCACAAGAGCACCTGGATGTTCCACAGCAGTACTGGCAAAATATTCTGTGGACAGATGAAAGCAAAGTTGAGTTGTTTGGAAGAAACACACAACACTATGTGTGGTGAAAAAAAAGCACAGCACACCAATATCAAAACCTCATCCCAACTGTGATGTATGGTGGTGGGGGCATCATGGTTTGGGGCTGCTTTGCTGCGTCAGGGCCTGGACGGATTTCTATCATTGAAGCAAAAATGAATTCCCAAGTTTATCAAGACATTTTGCAGGAGAACTTAAGGCCATCTGTCTACCAGCTGAAGCTCAACAGAAGATGGATGTTGCAACAGGACAATGACCCAAAGCATAAAAGTAAATCAACAACAGAATGGCTTAAACAGAATAAAATACATCTTCTGAAGTGGCCCAGTCAGAGTCCTGACCTCAACCCGATTGAGACGCTGTGGCATGACCTCAAGAAAGCGATTCACACCAGACATCCCATGAATATTGCTGAACTGAAACAGTTCTGTAAAGTGGAATGGTCAAGAATTACTCCTGACCGTTGTGCATGTCTGATCTGCAACTACAGGAAACGTTTGGTTGAAATTATTGCTGCCAAAGGAAGTTCAACCAGTTATTAAATCCAAGGGTTCACATACTTTTTCCACCTGCACTGTGAATGTTTACATGGTGTGTTCAATAAAAACATGGCAACATTTCATTCTTTGTGTGTTATTAGTTTAAGCAGACTGTTATTGTCTATTGTTGTGACTTAGATGATGATCAGATCACATTTTATGACCAATTTGTGCAGAAATCCATATCATTCCAAAGGGTTCACATACTTTTTCTTTCAACTGTATATGTATATATATATATATATATATATATATATATATATATATATATATATATATATATATATATATATATATATATATATATATATATATATAGATAGATATATAGATATATATATATATATGCATATATATAGATATAGATATATAGAGATATATATATGCATATATATCTATATATATATATATATTGCTTTTTCCAATATAAAATATTGGTCCTTTCAGAGTAAAACGTTTAATTATACAGTAAGCATACTCACATGCAGACAATCTGACTGACACAAACTGATTGATACACAGCCTCATAGACAAACAATCTCACTGATATACATAAGGTCATTGACATAAAAACACAAGCTCATTCAGTAGCAGGCACACACACACACACACACACACACACACAAGCAAACTCACTCACTAGCAGGCGTGCACACAAACACAGCTTAATGTAGTGGTTCTGGTGTCTATAGCCTGTCCCTGCAGGCTTTTCAATGTAAACATGACTTTTTAGAGAAAAGGCAGTGTTTACATTGCTTCCTAGTGACAGACACTCAGACGGTCACTAGAGGTGCTTCCTGTGTCAGTGCGGATTGGCTGAGATCATCAAGCTTGATGATCTCAGCCATAGAGGCAGGGCCAGTCGAGGGGAGACCAGCACGACGTGGGGAAAAAAAGGTGAGTAAAAACACATATACACACACACATACCATGACACAGACACACCATGACAGACACACACACCGTGACACAGACAGATACACACACACACCATGACAGAGACACACACATACCATGACAGAGACACACACATACCATGACAGACACACACCTTAAAAAAGACACACACACCTTGACACAGACAGACCGTGACACAGACAGACCGTGACACAGACAAACCCACACCGTGACACGGACACACTTTACATGACACAGACAGACACACACAGACACACACAGACCATGACACAGAGAGACCGTGACACAGATACACACACATTACATGACACAGACAGACACACACACACACCATGACATACAGACACACACACACACACCATGACAAACACACACACCATGACAAACACACACACCATGACACAGACAGACCATGACATAGACAGACACACATTACATGACAGACACACACACACAATGACACAGACACCATGACAGACAGACACACACACACACCATGACACAGACAGAAACACAGACACACCATGACAGACAGACACACAGTGAGGAATGGTATATCGATCATGAAGATCGTTCCGCCCCTCGGGCGTGCCGCTCTAGTGTTGGACACCTCCCTCCTCCTACATTGCCCTCAGCGAGAAAACCCCATAGTGGAACAGGGCAAACAATGCAATCAAGTGTTGGGGTATAAAGTTGTGTGTGGGCAAGAAAAAAATAATAATATAGAGTAAAGAAAGAAGGGGGAAAAAACATATAATAAAATGATTAGTACACATATATATGTATATGACAAATAAGTGTACATAAAGTGCTCATTGTTTAAGGTGACCTTTTTAGTAAGGTGTATAAAAGTGATCTATATAGTTGTTGGTGAGGATTGGTACAAATAAAGTGCTCATTGTATAAGATGACCTTTTTAGTAAAGTGTATTATAGTGATATGTATAGTTGTTTGTGAGGATTGGTACAAAGATATGTATCCTTGTAGATTATGTATAAAAAAGGGTGATGAATATGATATAATGGTTAAGAGGAATTGGACTAAAAACTAAAGAATAGGGGCTTGGTAATATTGTATTGCTGAAGATAAGGTGTTTAAAAGTAGTGTGAGTGGAATTAATCTAATAAAATGTGTTAAAAAAATAAGTTAAAAATATATAAAAAATATATAAAAAAAGGAGGGGTATCTCCCAAGAAAGGGGTAATGTTTAAATGGTTAAACCAGAATGGAACAGAAAGACGAGTGAGATGGAAAGTGAATTCAAATAAAATGACATGACATGTGGGACCTATATCTGAGTAATGTGTTTGAATACTCGAGATACTGTATGGTGTTTTTTTTTTTTTTTTGTCATACACTCTGTCTGTCTTAGGTTCACTCTATTGTTTCGGATCAACCCATCTTACTTTTGTGTAAATACCAATAAAGATTTATTTATTTTTTCTTCACAATCATAAGGTAACATTTGGAGAGAGACAGTCCCGAAAACTGATAAGAAACTACAATTTAAGCTGATTTTAATAAATGCCCGGGGGATTAACACACCATGTAAAAGCTCTATAATTGTAGACTACTTGATAAAAAATCGGGTACAAATCTGTGCCCCACAAGAAACCCATTGGATAAGATCCAAGGAAAATATAATAAAGATACCCCACCATTAGTGTAGCACTAGAAAACAAAAAAAAGAGGAGTAGCATTTATTTTTGCAAAAGGCATTTCCCTAATCATTAAACATCAAGAATTAGATGCAGAGGGCCGATTTATCCTTTTAATATGTGAAATAAATGCAAGCTATTCACACTAGCTAATATCTATGCACCAAACAAAGCTACAATAAAATTTATCACAAAAGTTTAAAAAAAAATAGAGCAGGTTAAGCAAGGGTTGGTATTAATCATGGAGGACTTCAATTGCGTAGTTGACCCTCTAAAAGATAGAAAGAGCCATTATGATAGAAAAAGTAAGAAAACAACTGAGAACAGACTGCAAAATGTAATGAGTAATTATAATCTAAGAGATATATGGAGAACATTTCACCCTGCCGACCTAGACTACACATGTTATTTTAGAACATTTAACTCATACTCGAGAATTAATCTTATCTTGGGGAACGTGACCATGCTGTATTTTGTAAAAAAAAATTGAAATATAGGATATAGCATAGTCAGACCATAGCCCTGTCATGTTGGAATACAAAGATTTTATATTACACAAAAAAAACAATTTGGAAGAAATTAATAATATAACAAATTTCTTTTTTTTAGAAAATAAAAATAAAGGTACACCGGATATTATGGTTTGGTGCGCTTTTAAGAAAATAAAAAAGGAGTACCGCCTCTCTTTAAACCACACCACAAAACTAAGTGGATACAAAAAGCAGAATAAAACAACACCCTCCACAGAATTAGCAAGTAAGATTGCAGAAACAGAAAAACAGATCAATATCCAATTAATGAATAAATCAACCAAACAACTGGAAGCACTACAATCCAAGTGGTACTTAAAGGGCAACAAGCCAGAAACAATTATGTCAAATAATCTGAAAAAAGAGAAACATAAAAAAATTATTTATAAAATAAAAGACAAAAAAACTTACCTGAGGGCGGGGCGGGGTGGGGCGGGGCCGGGCCACTGAACTGAGAGGCAGCAAAACACTAAACCTCATGGCCTGAGCCCAGAAAAAAACGCAAAAATAAGCGCCCACAATACCCTGAAAAGGAATTAACTGATCTACAAGCAGCGCCCAAGCTTCCTGGGGATCCCAAACAGAGGCAGATTTCAAGCCTAGGAACAGTGCAAACAAACAAGCAGGCCTTTGCATCATCACGCGCATGTAAGACAGCGACCCCGCGACACGAACCGACAGGCGGACGGGAGGCAATGATACACCGGCCACAACAGCTGCCTGAAAGAATGCTCTGAGGCAAGGGGCGGCCCGGCTCCGCTCCCTCCCCCCTTTTTCCCCCCATCCGGCCGGGGGGGGTAACCCAGGCCGCATGGCGGCGGCACACTCCAGGGCGGAAGACACCGCACGGGGACCAAGCTGGCCGCCTAAATGGGCAAAGGCATCAAATACAGCCCACCCGAAAACTTACCCCACAAGGAGAAGCACCAAGAGGATCTAGCATTGGTGGCTCACACTGGCCCTGGCAGGGCCGGGCACCGGACGGATCAACCAGGCCGTGGCCTCAACCGTGGGAGAGGTGGGAGCCCGGGCATCTGGGTCTGGGGTCCCCAGAAAGCCTAGTCCCTGGTGCCGTGAGCCCGGTGGGGCGGGACTGCGCTGCCCCCCAGATGGACCGGTCGTCGTGGGGGGCGGACACCGGCTCCAAGCATGTGGCAGGCATCGGGTGAGACGCAGGAACACACTCCTCAAGGGACCCACGCGGAGCTGGGGAGGTGCAGGGAGCGGCCGGCCAGAGGACTTTTGTGATGGGGCCCAACGGACAGTTCGAGCTTTTGAGTGCCCACGGAACTGTGGGGGACCCGACCGGTGAGCGGAGATCGGCGTGGGGTTGAGGGAAGGAGGCCTGGCACCCCAGGGACAGTGTGGAGGCAGCACCATGAGGGACTCCCCTAGATGGACATGGGGACTGACAGAGCCACCCTGTCGATTGATAGCTCGCATTTGTATTTTTAAAGTTGCATTTATTTTTTAAGTTTTTACCTATTTTGATTATATGATGCTGGCTCTTCTCTACCAAGTCAGTTTAAAATGACAAAGGAATGTACGGTTTATGCCATAATGCCCATAGGGGCCAAAGGTTGATACTGTCCACTGATGCATATTTAATAGCTGACTGCTGCATGATAGACTGCACAGTCGCTTATTACTGTAAACCTGATATCCAAATAGCTTCATAAAGTATTATTGCACAGCAGCTTAAAATCGCTATGTCAGCTTAAAATGCCAAAGGAATATACAGGACATGCTATGACGCCCATAGGGGCCAAGGATTGATGCTGTCTGCCGTTGCATACCTAATAGCTTACTGCTGTATGATAGCCTGTAAAGTCGCCTATTACTGCATGCCTGATAGCCAAATAGCTTCATTATATCTTAATGCACAGCAGCTTAAAAACAAATATGTTCCTTAGGTTAAAAGTTGGAAAAGTTTTAGTATTTTTGACTATTTCTTAATGTCTGCATCTATTCTGCACGTTGTTTTATCCGCCCCTGCACAGGCGACAATCTGCATTTACTAACCAGCAAACACACAGCACTTGCACACACAGCACATAAGAGTATAATGCACAAAGCAACCAACTGTGATCAAAAAAGTTAAACTAAACAGGGTAAGACAAATCCACCTCTGCGCAGGCAACCAAATGAATATACTGTGTTAAACCAATGCTTAGGCCCCTGCGTGCGCAATCACTTGCTTTATTACAAATCCGTTTGATGCATGAAATTATATTGTGAAAACAATATAAATATTCAAAACAAAAAACTTACCTAATGGCCCCAGAAAAAAAAATAGGAGGAACATTTGAGAGATTATACCAGAATCTATACAATTTACCAGAATAAATATTTGTCAAGGAAAAAGAGATTGAGAAATTCTTTGAAAATTTACCCATGCCAAAAATACTACCCGACCAATTAAAGCTGATAAACCAGCCCATAACAGAAGTAGAGGTTAGCAAATCTATAGATAAACTTAAAATAAAGACTGCTCCAGGCCCAGATGGCTTCACAAATAAATTCTATAAAATAATGAAAGACCAACTAAAAGGGGAATTTACCAATATTTTTAATTACATAATGAAAACAGGAAACTGTCCTGGAGAGCTGTTGAGAGCGAACATTGTCCCCATTCCAAAAGTAGATACAGACCCAGAACTCATCGGCAATTACAGACCCATATCATTAATTAATACAGATATTAAAATATTATTTTCCATCCTTGATTTTTAATCCTTGACAGATTAAAAATAATAATACCACAATTAATCAATAATGATCAAGTCGGATTCATACCAGGGAGGTCCCAAATAAACAATCTCAGAAAAATAATAAACATATTAGAAGAAACAGAGAACAGTGGAACCCCTCTAATATTTCTGTCAATAGAAACAGAAAAAGCATTTGACAGGGTTGGATTGGGTTTCATGTTCGCCACCCTAAAACAATTCTGAATCACCAGAGCAATATTACAATACATGTCTGCTCTCTACAGCTGTCCATCAGCAAAGGTTACAGGCTCAGGATTTACATCACAAAACTTCAATATTAAAAATGGGACTAGACAAGGGTGTCCCTTTCCCCTTTACTATATATATTGGTGTTAGAACCCCTCGCAATTTTAATAAGACAAAACAAAAAGATCAAAGAATTTACGAATTCATTAGGACAAACCAAACTAAAAATGTATTCAGATGACATCTTTCTAACACTAGAAAAACCAAACCTTGGTTCCAGAGCTATTGTAGGAGATAAATAATTACTCCAAAGTATCAGGATACAAAATGAACATAGAGAAATCAACATTTATAGCAAAAAATATGAATAAAAAGGCAATTGACTTTCTTGAACAAAACAGTAGGCTCCCCGAAAGTAAGGATAGGCTAAAATATTTGGGTATAACTATAACCTCAGATCTAAAAGATTTAATAGAAGCCAATTTCCTACCTCTACTAAAACAAACTAATAAAAACCTAAGGGACTGGAAATGTATGGGCATCCTAAAAGCATACATTCAACATCATATCAACATCCTAAAAGCATATATTCTACCAAAATGGCTGTACTTGTGGAGAATGATCCCTCTCAATTTCACAGAAAACTTGCTATATTTACTTCATTCTTCTTTTTTTAAATTCATTGGGGTGGTAAGAAAGCAAGAGTTAAAATTAAAGTTTTGTCCCGGTCAAGGCAGGATGGAGGCCTGGGGTGCCCAGAAATCTTACAATATTATCAGGCTAGTAGACTTTTTCATACAGTGCTCTCATAAAACAATGCACAACCCAAGAAACATGGTACAAAATTGAAAAAGCTAAAACTGGGGTAGGAAATATATTCTCACTATTTTGGGTTCTAGATGTTTATTAAATTATTAAAGAGGCACGAACCAAACCTCAGATACTTAAAGATTTAACGTGATGGTGGGATAAACTCACAAACCGGAAAGGATTCAGAAATAGAATAATAGACGCGCTCCCATTTTCTAGTATATCAGATATGTTGGACAACATAAATATAGACACTTGGACATCTGGGGGATAAGGGGATTTAAAAATATAAGAGCTGAACATTATTTCAAACACTTTAACCAAATTATGGAGGAATTTAACATTTCCTCCAGAGAAACTTTTAATTATCTGCGAATCAAAAGTTTGTTAGCAGAATACCTCCTGAAAATCAAAGTGAGGAATACCATAAATCTTATACATCTATTTGAACTAAATAATTACAAAAATCTAATGGCAAAATGTGCAAAAGTTATATATAGATAGAGACATGATAACCTGATAGAACTAATTAATAAATGGGAAAAAGAATTACAAGAGGAATGGATAAACTCTTTAAATAAACTATATAAAAATATACACTGCCTAAACCTCAAAGAAACTAAATGTAAACTATCAAACAGATGGTAGCTAACACCGAAACGTGTAAAGAAAATCTTCCCAGAGTTATCAGATAGATGCTGGAAATGTAATATAAATTAAGGCAACCTGACCCACATATGGTGGCAATGAGCACCCATAAACAAACTCTGGAAAGAAGTAACCAAGATAATATACCAAATAACCAAAATAAAATGTCCTCTTAAGCGTGAAGTGGTCCTACTAAGCATGGACTGGCCAAACATGACAAAAAAAACATGAATTTTAATATTGCACATAATCTCGGCAACTAAATTACTTTTAGCACGAAACTGGAAAAGAGGGATAATTCCATGCACCAATGAATTAATAACACAGGTTATATGGCAAGCAAGAATGGAAAGGGGTGTTCTAGCGAAGTAAGTATAGGCAAATAAAAGACTGGGACACATGGATAAATAAAATGGAAGAAATATCATTGCAGAGTTAAAATCACTTTTGTGACTCCTATCTTCTCCATGCCTCCTTTGATCTTTGGTAGCTTTCATTTTTTTGTTTTTGTTTTTCGAGCAAGAGGCATCACTGCTACGTTATCATTACTCTTACTTTCTTTCCTTCTGACTTTGGATCGCAACAATTAACAAAGATAGAGAGTAGGTCCAACCACAGTAAAGGATTGTGTTAGACAAGATGAGGGGAGAAGAAGGGAAGAAAATAAATAAATAAATTCAAACCCCAAAATGGGCAGACAGTTAGAATAACAAAATGAGGAGGGGAGAAAAAGGGAAGAAAATAAATAAATGCAACCCCAAAATGGGCAGACAATTAAAATAACAAAATACTGAAACTATACAGGATACAAGAGGTTCTCTCTCTCTCCAAGAAGTAAATGGGTAAAGTAAATGTGAAAGACAAGGAGTTAAATTATGAACTAATTAATAGAGTCGGGGGGGGAGGGATCTGGGTGGAAGTGAGTAAGGAGATGATAGAATTCCACAATATATTTATGATGACATAGTACCAAGGCCTGAACCTCATAAGCACTAACAAAACTTATACAAGGTTGGTACCCATCTGAAATAATAATAAAAAATAAAAAAACAAAAACACGTAGGAAAAGAACGTTACAATTTGGAACCAAGTAAAATAATGTCTCTGTGACATATTTGGCAACTAGTCAGAATTCTCCCTTGCAGAAATTCTGCTTTTTTCACAACAGATGTTCTATGGTTAAATTTTAAAAAATTGTTAATCCCCAAGCTTCTCAATGGCACAAAGAGTCTGAAACCTCCTTTATAAAACTTGGCAGAAATTCAATTACAATGCTTCTTAAGAAAATTGAAGAGGTTAGAAAACATAAGCCTGTATTACACTTGCAAAGAGGGAAGAAGAAAAAATGACAGAGTGGCGTGCTCAATGGACCCAAATTGATAGCTTGAAATGGTTCAGAAAGTAAGTTTAGTTTAGCAGACTAAGCAATATTGAATAGTGTTCTTCTTACAGATGCAGCTTGATGTGACATTCTAGCAGCAAAAATAAAAAATATTGATCATTATATTTTTGTAACATTTTCTAATATAACTACTAATCCTGATAGATATCAATTGGTTCTTGGGCTATCCTGCAAACAACAAAGAATGGCTACATTATCAGTGATCTCAGTCATCAATGACACTAGGCTGATGCCATATATTAGATCCTCTTACGTCTCTTATAAATCTTCTGCTTACACGGGTCATTCTGAAGGTCTTGGTAAACAGCAATTTAATTTTGGCATTTGGTATCTTACAAAAATAGGAACTGGTTTAAACTTGAAATAGCTTTTAATGCAGGACGAGTTTCACAGATATGTTCTTGCTGTAT
The DNA here is from genome assembly GCA_933207985.1 of Pelobates cultripes. Lineage (NCBI taxonomy): Eukaryota > Metazoa > Chordata > Amphibia > Anura > Pelobatidae > Pelobates > Pelobates cultripes. The sequence continues at coordinate 110,549,333 of OW240918.1, forward strand.
ATTCTTTTTATATTGGATATCAAAAAGCTTTTAATAACAGCAAGCACTTTGTTTTAGTGCTATAAGTTGGTTAAATTTACTATTTCGTTTTTATTTCTGCTTTTATTATAACCTGTGTCTCTATCATAGACAGAAATTAATTCCAAAAATAAAAGTGTGTTATTTGACCCATTGACTTCTATTACAGTGGCTTCCTGAGTCAGTACCATTTTGAACACTTTTCACTTTAAGGAGATTGGAACATTTTAATAGGATTTACCATTTGCAATCAAAATAATCCATAAATTTACATATAATTATTAACACCTAGTGTCCTACAGCCTTCGCTTACATAAGCGTCCTTGACAATGAAATGGACCACGTGCCTAAGCACCAACTTGCCCACAGGGTTCTCGCCTCCCCCACCTCGTCCAAACCAAAATACCACCAGCCAGCTTTTTTAAAAGTTTACACTACAGAGTGGGGAAGGTTGAGACCCGACCATGTCCATATCCTGACACTCAAATACCTATTGGCAAGGACACCCCCACTAGCTGTGACATAGACAATAACAAATAGAAAATAGGTGAGAGGGAAGTTGTTTGCTGGCCCATCTCCCAAGTGGCACTGAGGTAAGATGATCCCTACACCACTCCCAAATACATATCCACTCCCATATACACATACATCCAATCACAAGCATCTATCCCCACACTCATACATGTGACCTTGTCCGTTTAGCTGCGCTATCTCCCCAGGGCCTTGTATGGACGTAGCGGGGAATGTGATGCAAATAAGAATAATTTAGCCTACCCCCAAATAACGACAGACACAGAATTTGCATAGAACAGGCCACATAATTTATTAAACATAAGACTGTAGGACTCATCTCACATTTATTAAACGTTATTCAATTATAACAAGAAATAAATACATAAATAATCAATAACTTCACATATAATTATTAACACCTAGTGCCCTACAGCCTTCACTTACATAAGCATCCTTGCCAATGAAAGAGACCACGTGCCTATGCACCAACATGCCCACAGGGTTCTGGCCTCCCCCCTTGTCCAAACCAAAATTCCCTTTTCCTTTAAATGCTTACCACCAGCCGTGTTTTAACTCGGTGCGCACGTCTAAGTTGGTAACTTAAAAGTTTACCCTACAGAGCAGGGGAGGTTGAGACCTGACCATGTCCATATCCTGACACTCCATGTAATAGCCCCCAAATACCTACTGGCAAGGACACCCCCCCGCTAGCTGTGACATAGACAATAACAAATAGAAAATAGGTTGGGTGGGAGGGAAGTTGTTTGCTGGCCCTTCTCCCAAGAGGCACTGAGGTAAGATGATCCCTACACCACTCCCAAACAATTCATTATAAATACTGCACTTACAAATGCCACCGCAACATGCAATATCTCTGTGAGATAAGATCATCATATCTTATCTATTATTATATCTGCTTCTTCTTCTGTGGTTTGGAATTAATAAAGAGCATCCTTCAGTTTGTAAGGATAGTGTGTGTGAGTGTGACATTGTGCCTTGATTGATTATTTTTGGATAAGCTTTTCAAATGATTTAATATTTTAGAAATCATTTTATAAGTTTATCCCCAAAAATTAAATGAACACTATAGCATTATAGTTATAGAACTGCCCGGGTTAAAGAGGTGTTTTTATTTACCTTCCTTACTTCATAGCACCGGTGTAGATCTGCCTCTTTGGCTGGGATTATCAATGTTGATGATCTCAGCCAATCCAATGATTTCCCATCGGAAAGAATTGGAAGGCTGGTGCGTATGCACAGAAAACCACCATGCTATGCCAATCAGATGGTCTTTAAGACCATCTTACTGAAATAACAGAGCTTTACTCCACTATTTTTCTGCAGCATCTCTAATGGCTAACCCTGCAAAGAAAACATTGCCATTCCTGCAAAACAGCAAGACACATAGCACCCAGAACACTTAAAAAAAAAATCAAATCGAGTCCTTAGTGTCTAATGTGTTTATCTCTTACTTTTTATTTCTATATTGAATGCTAAATTATAGAATTTATGTTTTTCTTTTATGAACATCTCTTGCTATGTTTAATATACTGATTGGAAATGGACCTAGGAGTGACCATTAATTGTGCCACCTACTGAAAATTTCCCATCATTGTATGTCAAGCAATTTAAAATCAATATGTTACTATTAACAAGGACCATAGTATTTATTTTTTTACCACAATTTAAATCATGCCCTCGTTAGAGGTTCCTTTCATACATTATAAGAGAATTAGGGTGAGATATTAAACCCTTAAACCTTTCCTTGCACCGTACGTACATCCTCTCCATATTTGATTAATGTTAAAGGGATTCTATAGTGTTAGGAATCTTAGGTTGTATTTCTAACACTATAGTGCTCTTTGGCCACCTCCCTTTATTTACTCAGATGATTACTCACTCCAACATAATCTGCCGGGGGGACCTAATGCGCATGTGCAGCGAGCACATTAAGCCCTTCCCATAGGAAAGCATTGCCTCAATGCTTTCCTATGGGGATTTCACTGATGCTGGATGTTTTCATGCAGAGAGCGAGAAGGTCCGGCATCAGTTAGGAGACCTAAGGTCCAGTCTGGTGGCTGTCTGGTAGACATTTTACATTGCAGGACTAAGGAGGACAGGAACACTGAAGCCACACCACTTCAATGAGTATAAGTGGTCTGAGTGCCTCTAGAGTCCCTTTAAACGTGGATAGTTTTGCTATCAGTAATGATCCATAATTTTACCATTATTTGTTGTAATTAATTTATTTCTTGTTGCATTATACCTCTGTAAGCAGGATCTTCTCTTTATGGACAAACAACATATTTTAGAATAAAACCTGTATTTGTTTCTAGGCTCTAAAGAGATCAGTTTCTTCGCTGAACTGTGGCTCAGTATCTTGAATGCTAATATTCAATGTGGAAGGTTTGACTGTGAAGGTTGATATCAGATATGGTATACACAGTCTAGGAAACTGATACCGAGATCAATTTTCCACTTGTTACTGGCACTAGTTGCATAAAATGTAGCATGATCACATATTCAAGTGCATGAATTTTTATGTATTCCACAATTTCTATTCATTTATTTTCTTTCTCAAACAGATGTCAAAGGCATTTCTTCTCATTTTCCTAGTTCCAAGTTTTCTTGTCATTACACTAGCTTCTATTTGAAAATATTATTTTTGTCTCTATCAGTATACAGGGTAATCAAAATGTCATCATGCTCCCTATGCCTAGAGGAGTATCAGTCACATCTAAATAACAATGCTTATGAAAGGTTGAAAATGATCCTCTGGGTGTGCTGTATTTACATTGCAGAGGTAATGTGCCTGGATGGACTTGAGGATGGGATCAGGATCATATGCAAAATGTATAGATTTATTCTGTAATGACACAAATGAGCTATACTTTCTTAATACTTGGCAAAGGCCCAAGAGAACAAATTCTGGGCTAAACCATTTGAAAACAATTTTACCTCTGAAGATAAGACAGAGCCAAGACATGTCTGCCCCCATAATAACTTCACTAACGAAGGTGGACGAACAGACATGCAGTTGTAACCAGACAAGTTGGACACACAGGAACAGAGGGGTTGAGGGCTCTGCTCAATGAGCTTACATGCTAGAGGGAGTGGGGTAAAATGACACAAACAGGTAAGGATAGTATTAGACTAATGACAGTTGCAGAAGAGGAATCAGTCAGGATCCTTATGTCTCATCTCATGAGCTTAGGTTTAATGTACCAGAAAGTGTGATAGTTATTTTGCAATTAATGGAAACTGCTAAAGAATGGCTAGTGAAAGGCAAGTAGTGTGTTGTTATAGTGATAATTCTATGTGAAACATAGAAACATAGAATGTGACGGCAGATAAGAACCATTCGGCCCACCTAGTCTGCCCAGTTTTCTAAATACTTTCATTACTCCCTAGTCTTATCTTATAGTTAGGATAGCCTTATGCCTATCCCACGCATGCTTAAACTCCTTTACTGTGTTAACCTCTACCACTTCAGCTGGAAGGCTATTCCATGCATCCACTACCCTCTCAGTAAAGTAATACTTCCTGATATTATTTTTAAACCTTTGTCCCTCTAATTTAAGACTATTGAACCTAAATGGTATCAATATATCAAACACCAGTTTATCATCAATCACTAAAATCCGATGTGCATGTGCAGCGTTAAAGGTGTAGTCATTGATAAAGCAACTGAATCAAAGAAATTGAATAATACAGTTTTCAGGAAATATTATAATGTAACTTACTGAACATATATAAATTGCAGTGTGGAATTGGAATGTAAATTAAACCCTCGGGGGTCAGTGTAGGTCTCAACTATGTAATTAAATGTTCCTATTCATTGTATGGCAACATGTTCAACAAATGTCAATATGATTTATAACATAGTATGACTCTCTTACTGTAGCTTTGTTCTCTTGTACTGCAAATAATGGTTTGTATTTTCAGGTTGTTTAGTGGTTTGTTTTTAATTTTTTTGTTATTTTATTATTTTTGGACTATGATGTATTCGGGTCCTAGCTGGCAGGCAGTCTTGTATATTTGCCAGTTTTTATCCAGTCTTATATGTAGGGCACAAGACTGTATAAAAATATGTATGCACATGATAAAAGGGTTTATTCTTCTGATAACCATCACAACACTCCTGGTGCTTTAACCAGTTCAATATATAGTTATGTTCTTTTAACCTGCCAATGTGGCCTAATGTACAAAGGCAAAACCTTTCGTCCCTTCAGGAGACGTATTCTAGAACATGTCAATATAAACATCGAAACCCCAATATCAAAATATGTCAAACTTGCACATCAGGCAAATCCTAACGGATTAAAATTCCAAGGCATCGAATTGGCAACCACTGATCAAAAAAAGTGCAACCTTGATAAACGCCAGCTGAGGAGGGAGTGCTTTTGGATATACCGTTTGGGAACACTCTCTCCCCTCGGCCTGAATGAGGGCTTTCATTAATGATCTTTAACTTACATTTTTCGGCTGACTATAACCCATTCTAATCAGAATTGCTTTTTTTGGGGATCTGGATACATTGATGTATCCTATACGACTGCTGTATTTAGAATAATAACACAGGTATGTCAAAAGAAGTGATATTTGCTCAAATACACCAGTGAGGTATCCCCTACACCTTCACATAAAATAACATACAAAACACAAAGAAATAGGTGGAGCAAATGGTGATAATGAAAGAAAGAAAAATAAAATTAATACTTCTCTTTCTTCTAAATTAAAGCTGTGGGAAATAGAGAGATACAAAAATAGTGCAAATATTGCTGTACACAAACTCTTAATAAATATGTGTCAAATTCACTCACAATGGAAGAGCCATATAATATAACCTGGCTCTGGTGTGGATCTCCTCTGGGATCTTAATTGGGTGATCCCCAGACCTCTTTGATGTTTGTTGTAGTCAGTCTCCCCTCAGTGATGAACCATGGAAGGTATTTTCCAAAGCAAAGAATATTTATTCAAAAAAAGGTAAATAAATAAAAATAAGTAATAGTAATACAATAAATAAATAAAACCTTGTAATGTCCAATATGCTTGCCAAAACGCGTTTCGCCGATGTGGCTTCCTCAGTTGGCATATAATGTTGGTATTCTCTTGATTCTTTAAATCTTCTTAGAGTTCGCGTAGTACTTCCGGGTTCCGTCCCCTTGGTGGCGTCCATGTCACTTCCGGTTTCGGCAATAATTCAATATATCAGGTGGAACGCATCTATGCGTTTCACCGTTGATTTCCTTGTTCCATGACATCATTTCCGGTCTCGGCCGGACTCGTGCGTACATACGTCTCTTTTTAGGCGTCATTGGAACGCATATGCGTTCCATACTAATTATACTGTCCATAATGTCTTTTCAAAGCCAAAGTAATACTTGAGAATGTTGCAAACAAATCTTTTTCAAACAATGCTTAGAGCCAAATAATGTTAATCCAATGTTTCAAATAGTGATCCAATGAGAAGATGGAAAGTAAGTAATAGAGGTGTCTAAAAGCAAGTATAAAATGTGCCCTTAAGCTGGTACAAATAAAACATTACCAATTCTAAAAACATAATGAAAAAATAAAAATATACTTTCTAATGGAAGGCATACATACTATAATTGTAAAAATCGGACAAACACCTATATTAAGAACGTTCCTAAAATCTTAAAGGTATATCACAAGCAGAGTTGTATTAAAAATTAAAAGTATATCACAAGCAGAGTTATACTAAAAAATGACACAACTCAAAGTCTTGATTAAGACCATGGGGAATCAGGGTCTTAAAATTGTAGATACACTTCATTTCTTCTTCCCCTATCTTTTTGTTAAAATCTCCGCCTCTCCAATCTTTTTGTACAGTTTTAATAGCACAAAAAAATGTATTTTTTGGATCGCTGTTATGGTGCATTTTAAAGTGGCTAGAGACACTATGTGTCTCTACTCCTTTTTTTATATTTCTAACATGTTCGGAAATTCTAATGTTGAGACATCTCGTAGTTCTTCCTACATAAATTAAATCACAGGGGCATTTTAAAATATAGATCACATTTTTTGAAAAACACGTTAATTGATCTCTGATATAAAAGGTCTTATCGTTCTGATAATTAAAAGATAGCACATGTCTTTTTTTCTGGCATGTGGTTCTACAAGCTAAACATGAACCACAGCCATAAAAACCTTTGCTTTTTTAAAAAAAAGGATCTTTCTGTTTAGTTTTAAAACTACTATTTACTAAAATCTGTTTCATATTTTTACAGCCCCTATAGACTATTTTGGGTTCTGATGGTATTATTTGTTTTAGGACTGGATCTTCCTGCAAAATTGGCCAGTATTTTTTAATAATTTTCCTGATTTTTCCGTTATTGCCGCTGTGGTTACATATGAAGGGTATGTTAATGTGGTTTTTGTTTTTATTTTTATTATTCTTCAGTTTTGTTCCCTTCTGTTTTATCAAGTCCTTTCTTTTCATATTTTTTACTTCCTCTAAAGTTTTTGAAAGTGCTTCCTCATCATAACCTCTTTGTAAAAATTGTTGTTTAATTACGTCTGCCTGGGTTGTGTAATCGGAGTCTTTTGTACAATTCCTTCTAAGTCTTAGGAATTGACTTTTAGGGGCATTCGTTAACCATGGAGGGTAGTGGCAGCTCTTTTTCTCGATATAGCTGTTAGCATCTACCTCTTTGAAGTGATTTCTAGTATGGATCCTTGATTCAGTGATAAAAATTTCCAAATCTAGAAAATCAATATGATGAGTATTATATATATAAGTTAAAACAATCCCCCATTCATTATTGTTTAAAAAATCAAGGAAGACTTTTAGACTTTCTTCTCCATCTTTCCAGATAAAAAATATATCATCGATGTATCGGCGATAGGTAACCAAGTTCGTCGCATGGCTACTTGGGAACAGAATAATTTCTTCCCAGTAAGCCATAAATAGATTCGCATAGCTTGGTGCGAACTTGGTACCCATCGCCGTACCCGTGATTTGCATAAAAAAAGAGTCTTTAAACCAGAAAAAATTGTTTGTTAAGATCAATAAAATACCTTCCAATATAAAATCTATTTGTGAATCTTTAAAATTGGATTTCTTTAAAAAATATTTCGTAGCTTCTATCCCTATAGAATGGGGTATGATACTATATAAGGATCCGACATCGCACGTAACTAATAGGTAATGATCTTGCCACTCTATATCTTCTAAGACTTGAAGCATATGGATGGTATCTTTCAAGTACGAAGAATTTTTCTCTACTATCGGTTGTAACAGATTGTCTATATATTCCGAAGTTCGTGAAGAAATCGAATCAATTCCGGATATTATTGGTCTACCAGGAGGGTTATTTCTATTCTTATGCACTTTGGGTAAATAATAAAATACCGGAATTTTAGGATATAAGATGTTCAAATATTTTCTTTCTTCTTCTTTTAAAATACCAAGATTATGACCTTTTTCTATATAATTATTAAACTTAGTTTGAATATCTGAAACAAATAATACCATCAGAACCCAAAATAGTCTATAGGGGCTGTAAAAATATGAAACAGATTTTAGTAAATAGTAGTTTTAAAACTAAACAGAAAGATCCTTTTTTTAAAAAAAGCAAAGGTTTTTATGGCTGTGGTTCATGTTTAGCTTGTAGAACCACATGCCAGAAAAAAAGACATGTGCTATCTTTTAATTATCAGAACGATAAGACCTTTTATATCAGAGATCAATTAACGTGTTTTTCAAAAAATGTGATCTATATTTTAAAATGCCCCTGTGATTTAATTTATGTAGGAAGAACTACGAGATGTCTCAACATTAGAATTTCCGAACATGTTAGAAATATAAAAAAAGGAGTAGAGACACATAGTGTCTCTAGCCACTTTAAAATGCACCATAACAGCGATCCAAAAAATACATTTTTTTGTGCTATTAAAACTGTACAAAAAGATTGGAGAGGCGGAGATTTTAACAAAAAGATAGGGGAAGAAGAAATGAAGTGTATCTACAATTTTAAGACCCTGATTCCCCATGGTCTTAATCAAGACTTTGAGTTGTGTCATTTTTTAGTATAACTCTGCTTGTGATATACTTTTAATTTTTAATACAACTCTGCTTGTGATATACCTTTAAGATTTTAGGAACGTTCTTAATATAGGTGTTTGTCCGATTTTTACAATTATAGTATGTATGCCTTCCATTAGAAAGTATATTTTTATTTTTTCATTATGTTTTTAGAATTGGTAATGTTTTATTTGTACCAGCTTAAGGGCACATTTTATACTTGCTTTTAGACACCTCTATTACTTACTTTCCATCTTCTCATTGGATCACTATTTGAAACATTGGATTAACATTATTTGGCTCTAAGCATTGTTTGAAAAAGATTTGTTTGCAACATTCTCAAGTATTACTTTGGCTTTGAAAAGACATTATGGACAGTATAATTAGTATGGAACGCATATGCGTTCCAATGACGCCTAAAAAGAGACGTATGTACGCACGAGTCCGGCCGAGACCGGAAATGATGTCATGGAACAAGGAAATCAACGGTGAAACGCATAGATGCGTTCCACCTGATATATTGAATTATTGCCGAAACCGGAAGTGACATGGACGCCACCAAGGGGACGGAACCCGGAAGTACTAGGTGGAACGCATATGCGTTCCACCGGAAATTTGACCGCGAACTCTAAGAAGATTTAAAGAATCAAGAGAATACCAACATTATATGCCAACTGAGGAAGCCACATCGGCGAAACGCGTTTTGGCAAGCATATTGGACATTACAAGGTTTTATTTATTTATTGTATTACTATTACTTATTTTTATTTATTTACCTTTTTTTGAATAAATATTCTTTGCTTTGGAAAATACCTTCCATGGTTCATCACTGAGGGGAGACTGACTACAACAAACATCAAAGAGGTCTGGGGATCACCCAATTAAGATCCCAGAGGAGATCCACACCAGAGCCAGGTTATATTATATGGCTCTTCCATTGTGAGTGAATTTGACACATATTTATTAAGAGTTTGTGTACAGCAATATTTGCACTATTTTTGTATCTCTCTATTTCCCACAGCTTTAATTTAGAAGAAAGAGAAGTATTAATTTTATTTTTCTTTCTTTCATTATCACCATTTGCTCCACCTATTTCTTTGTGTTTTGACTGCTGTATTTAGTCCGATATATGTGGATCACCAAATACACATATACACTGCTCAAAAAAATAAAGGGAACACTTAAACAACACAATGTAACTCCAAGTCAATCACACTTCTGTAAAATCAAACTGAGTGACAATCAATTTCACATGCTGTTGTGCAAATGGGATAGGCAAGAGGTGGAAATTATAGGCAATTAGCAAGACACCACCAATAAAGGACCACTTCTCAGTTCCTATGCTTCCTGGCTAATGTTTTGGTCACTTTTGAATGCTGACAGTGCTCTCACTCTAGTGGTAGCATGAGACGGAGTCTACAACCCACACAAGTGGCTCAGGTAGTGCAGTTCATCCAGGATGGCACATCAATGCGAGCTGTGGCAAGAAGGTTTGCTGTGTCTGTCAGCGTAGTGTCCAGATCATGGAAGTGCTACCAGGAGACAGGCCAGTACATCAGGAGACGTGCAAGAGGCCGGAGGAGGGCATAAACCCAGCAGCAGGACCGCTACCTCCGCCTTTGTGCAAGGAGGAACAGGAGGAGCACTGCCAGAGCCCTGCAAAATGACCTCCAGTAGGCCACAAATGTGCATGTGTCTGCTCAAATGGTCAGAAACAGATTCCATGAGGGTGGTATGAGGGCCCGACATCCACAGGTGGGGGTTGTGCTTACAGCCCTACACCGTGCAGGACGTTTGGCATTTGCCAGAGAACACCAAGATTGGCAAATTCGCCACTGGTGCCCTGTGATCTTCACAGATGAAAGCAGGTTCACACTGAGCACATGTGACAGATGTGACAGAGTCTGGAGACGCCGTGGAGAACAATCTGCTGCCTGCAACACCCTCCAGCATGACCGGTTTGGCAGTGGGTCAGTAATGGGGTGGGGTGGCATTTCCTTGGGGGGCCGCACAGCCCTCCATGTGCTCACCAGAGGTAGCCTGACTGCCATTAGGTACCGTGATGAGATCCTCAGACCCCTTGTGAGACCATATGCTGGTGCGGTTGGCCCTGGGTTCCTCCTAATGCAAGACGATACTAGACCTCATGTGGCTGGAGTGTGTCAGCAGTTCCTGCAAAACGAAGGCATTGATGCTATGGACTGGCCCGCCCGTTCCCCAGACCTGAATCCAATTGAGCACATCTGGGACATCATGTCTTGCTCCATCCACCAACATCACGTTGCACCACAGGCTGTCCAGGAGTTGGCAGATGCTTTAGTCCAGGTCTGGGAGGAGATCCCTCAGGAAACCATCAAGAGCATGCACAGGAGTTGTAAGGAGGTCATACAGGCACGTGGAGGCCACACACACTACTGAGCCTCATTTTGACTTGTTTTAAGGATATTACATCAAAGTTGGATCAGCCTGTAGTGTGTTTTTACACTTTAATTTTGAGTGTGACTTCAAATCCAGACCTCCATGGGTTGAAAAATTTGATTTCCGTTTTTTAAATTTTTGTGTGATTTTGTTGTCAGCACATTCAACTATGTAAAGAACAAAGTATTTCAGAAGAATATTTAATTCATTCAGATCTAGGATGTGTTATTTTTGTGTTTGAGCAGTGCATTTCTTCATTTGTTTGCCTCAAATATTTGGGGTTATATGCTGCTCCATTTCCAACCGCTGATCCAATTTTTCAGGATTCTAACGGTACACCCCCTGATGTGGCTTTACTCTCCCCTATTAACCCTAGAGTACGACGGTCTGAAATTAGACTATTATCTCTAGGTCTAATTAGACCATAAATTACTTGGGAATCTATTTTTTCAAACCGGTGTACTCATTTACATTGTACAATTGAGAGACTCTAAGCTACCGACCGAAATACTACCACTATTTTAATATTAAATGGATAGGATCATTTATGGGTAAAAAAATTCAGGCAACACGAATAAAGCCTGCTGGTTTACCAATTGGATAATTTATACTTATACTTTTATCAGCCTATCTACTTATTTGTACCCAAGAGGAATTTCTCTGAGGAGAAAATTCCTTATTTTCTTTACCTATGTGATATTTCTATGGTTTATGCCCAGGGTGGGTGGGTACCACTCATACTGACCTCATCTGTTGGGAATACTTCTCATACATGGGATATTAGTCATAAGATATACAGCAGCCCTTATCTTACCTACCTAGAAAAAGAAATATAATTTTGTCCAAAATAGTGGGCATGACAAAAAGGATCAAATAAACTTCATGGGGGAGCATTTTGGAACTTGATAGTATTTATGGGAATTACGTTTTTTTTTATGTCACAAAATGGCAAATACTGCTATGCTAAGTACAGGATGTAACAAACTGTTGTTGCAGCTTGCATATAATACCTGTAGTGTATTAACTGCAATCATTACCCCATTATTTCTCTCCCAGAATGCAGCCATTTTGTCAGGACCTCAAAGCTCGCTGGACAATTTCTGTGGAGGAAGCCATTTACAATATCTCTTCAAAGTCAATACGATCGCTGGAGCACAGAAGATAAATTGACTTTGTGGCCTAAATGTCCTCTATGATGCTTCTTGCATTGGAAAATTAAAGTTAGTATGAATTTACATATTGTTTGGAGGGAATGGGTTAAGGAGAAATATCTCTTCTGTAATACTCACAAAAACCTACTAGTATTCACAAAACATCCTTAAAGGGTTACGCCAAGCAGCATAATCTCTACACCCCGATATAGTAGTAATGATGCCAGTTGTACTCTAGCCTGGTTCTCCTACAATAGGACGAAGCATTTAAAAATGGTCTGCCCTCTTATCTGGGTCTCTGCCAGGCGCAGATGCTCCATGGTTGACATGCATTGAGAGAGGGATCCACATCCATTGGCTGAGAGCATCAGCTAACTACTCTCAGTTAATAACTGCAAATCTGTGTGAGAAAAGTTAATGATGACACCCCTAAGATGCTGCCAGAGGTGGAGTTACACCTCTGGCAGAAGAGGGGTTAATCTTAAAGTGAAACGCTGCATATACAGCTGGAAAAATGTTTGAAATAGGTTATTTTTCAGGAAGTGTATATGTCATCTGGAAAACATGGAAACTGAGCTACAGAGAGTAACATCAAGACCAAAGGATGACCTGGATAAAAGAGCAAATGGTCTTTGATGTCACTACAACAAAGACGTAACACTTTGACCAAAATAATCTCTAATGAAGCAGTGATTATCCTAGCCAAATTATAAAAATTCAAGAGTCTACCATAAACCTAATATTGTATATATTGTTAGGAATACTGATAGTAACACTGTTTCTAATATACAAAATGACTGGCTCATTCAAGATCTTTGAAATGTATATATTAATCAAGTACCTGCTGTTTTATACAAATCTATCCGACTTCAGTAAATTTCCATGAAAATAACAGATGGCCATTTATAAACTTATATACATTGTTCTATAATTGTAATGTCAGGTCACCCATATAATCAAAGATTTGATAGCAACAGTAATATTTATAAATGTGTTTTCAGCTACTCAATGAAAATTGTAAGTCGTTTATTTTACCAGTTAGTGATAATTACCTTAGCAGAGTATGCATAAGGAACACATTCTTAGCAGTTCCATAATTTCATACACTTACCCATTCATTATGTATGTAGATTTGCTGTAGGATGTAAATACTTTTATTACAGCAGTTTGAGAGATAGATTTGATCACATTATGAGTTGATTTTTTATTGTACGGCGGCTAGGGCTGATTTACTTGTTACGTGATGCGAGACACAGTATACCCAGAGAAACAATGTGCTCTGTATATTTAATGTACCCAAAAGCAAAGAAAATAATAATAATAATATGACTGTGCAATGTCAGCCTTAAGTACTCAAAACTACATATTTTACTGCTCCCTGTTCATGCAAATTCATGGTATGCAAGACATTCAATGAAAATGTTTTCTAATTATATCGTCGATGTGACAGTTCAAAGTCAGACACCCCAGGCATGTGTCTATATTGCTTAGCAGGAAATCCAATGCAGCATTTTTACAGAATCTCAAGAAAAAAAAAGATTTGTCTATCTGCAACTTGGTTCAGGATTCAGGAGCATTTTTAGTGCGAATGGGGCCATTGTAGCGAGTGCCGAGAGTGCCCTGTGATGATAATGACACTTGCTTTATTGCTTACGGTGCTACCTACAGACCGCCGGGCACCAGACCGAAGTGATCATCTGTATTCACAGGCCAGAGCAATCACTGCCTGACTATTTCAGAATCACTCGCAGCATAAGATAATGGAACTGAAATGTCTTCTAGAAAATACAGATTTGAAAGCTGCCAGCAACCAGCCTTAAAATGCAGGTATAACACAACACAGATTTAGGAAAACAATGATAATTTACTGTTATTACACAGTTTTAGTTGTCGGAGTGGGGAGGATTGCAGAGGTAAAAGTGTTATCAGCAATAAATAATTTAGCAAGTTAAAAGAAAGTGCCATTTATTTGGAGACATGAAGCATTTGGGGCACTGTTAGGCTTGGTTCACAGTCCCTCTTTCAAGCATGGTTTACAAGACAGACAAATATCACAACCAAATATCATAACCAGCTTAATGTGGCTTCCAGTAATAAAGGGAACTCATGTAGGAATTGAGAGAGAGAGGACGATCAGGGTTGTTCACTAAAGTGAGAATTGAAAGTTAATGCAAAGTGAATTTCACATTTAAAGGAACACTATAGTCACCAGAACCAATACAGCTTAAAGTAGGGGTTCTGATGTCTATAACCTGTCCCTGCAGACTTGTCAATATAAACGCTGCTTTTTTTTTAGAACAGACAGTGTTTACAATACTCAGACAGCCATTTGTGGTGCTTGGAGACACTGAACGCTCCCCATATAGATGCCTGAGTTAATGCTCACTATGAGGAGATGCTGATTGGCACAGTGCAGCATTTAGCTGCGCATGCACAATAGCAAGGCTTTTCAATAAGAAAGCATTGGAGTGGCTGAGATCATCAAGATTGATGATCTCAGCCATGGAGGTGTGGCCTACAGCCAAGATAGAGAAAAAGTGAGTAAAACAGCTTTTCACTGCAAGACCTAAACAGCCATTTCAGGACTATAGGGTTAGCAATACATCTTTGTATTTCTAACAATATAGGATTCCTTTAAGGGAAAAAATATTCAAACTAGAAAAACTTTGCTATGCTTTCAGTTCAGCTACATTAGCCTTAAATTTGAATTCCCTCTGAATTCTCACTTTAGTGAATAATTTTGTAGGAGAGTCCATGCTATATCTGGAGATAATTGGAAAAGAAAGGCTAGCCATCTGTAAAGGAGTAAGAGAACGACAATGAGCATGGCATCAATGAGCATAGCATTTAGAAACTTTATGTACCATGTGATAACCAACCAATATATCAGTGGATTATATTATAATAGATATATCAGGAACTGCACATGTTAATAAGCTAGTATACTATAATGTGTGCGTCTCAGGGGGCAAATCCTGGGGGAAAAAGTGTGGAAACTCACTCAAGTTACACCCCCCAAAATAAATTATACGCTCGTATGCATATATATTTCTCAGAAAATACAGTACAACATTTATTGTAAAGTACCAGTTTAGAAAGACATTTACAAACTTCACATGCAAATATAAATATCTATATATATGTATATTTTGCCACAATTAGCACCTTCATATTGCTTGCATTATCCTCAACCCCCATAAGCGCCTTGTTGTCAGAATATCTTCTTAATGCCCCTATATAATTATCCACTAACACTATAGTCACCAAAACAACTTTAGCTTATGAAGACGTTTTTTGTATATAAATCATGCCCCTGCTTTCTCATTGCTAATTTATCTGCCATTTAGGAGTTTAAAACAATTTGAGTCTGTTTATGCACCTTCCTGACTGTTACTGACACAGCCTGTATGAACAAAAAAATGGTTTTATTTTCAATCAGATGTTACCAAATTTAAAAGGGTTTATCTCCTGTAAATTGAACTTTTATCACATACAGGGTGCTCCTGCAGGATCTAGCAACCTATTAACCTCGCAGGAGATAAGATACCCAAATCAAACAGAATTTGCAATAAAGGAAGTGAAAACATTAGACGACTATGTACAGGAAGTGTTTAGGAAGACATTGTAAATCACATGCAGGGAGGTGTGACTAGGGCTGCATAAATTGCAGAGAATTAAGCGGTGAGACCTCATGGGCATGAAACTGCTTCATAAAGCTAAAGTTGTTTGGGTGACTATAGTGTCCCTTTAATTACCATGTTGCCCTCTTGCTATACCCTCCCCAGTGCCCTATATTTCTACACAACCTGTTTCCCTCTTAATGTAACCACTTTGTTCACTTTGGATGCATCATGTCAGACACGAGGTGGATTCTGTCACTCTGACAATGATGAGTCACCCTACAGCACCAGGAGCAGCCCTGCCACAATGCATGGAGGTAAAGTGAACTGAAGTTACGTCTCGCACGGCAGGTAATGTCAGAGCACCGAAACTTCAGTGCTGAAAGTCCCCAGGCAAACACCCCCTGTGGACGCCCATGTGCAACGGGCAGTTACTGCAGGACTACTAACAGGAATGGCGTTCCAGCTGTCGAAAAAGTGCAGGAACGCTGTTCCCACACGTTCCTGCAGGTCTCGAGCCCTGGTGTGTCCATAAAAGCTTAAATAATCCAGACTGGGAAGCAGTTGTTATGCAAAGAGTGATTCACTGCAGGAATCTTTATCTCAGAATTCCAAATGCAGAGAAAATAAATCTGAAGCCTTCAAGGAATTTTAAGAATCCTTTATCACAACCATGAAAAGTAGCATGGCATTGATTGGTTGATTGAAGGCTTTAAACAAATGACCAGTCACACAGCCACTGCTTTTCATATGATGCAAATCATGGTCATTTCACTCTGTCAAGGAAATTCACTAAACACCCAATTTTGTCTGAATGTCCAAAACCCAGTAAAATCCAACCAGAATGGCAATTCTCGTATTTACTAACACCAGTTGAAACTTGGTTGATCCAGTTATCATTCAGTTGGAAATATTTGGTGTCAGGTTTAAAATCAGTGCTTTTAGCATCAGAACCATACACAAAGTATAGGATTTAGAATGTACAAAGCATTGATGTAAAACTCAATAAGGACCGAATGAATCCACTAGTATGCACATTCGCAAATTATCGTTCACTTGCTTTTTGCAAGTGAACACTAATCTGAATTACTGTTTGCCTACCTATTTAACCATATGGTAGCTGCTCAGCACTTGCTAGTCAACTGCCGAATTAAAAAGTACAGAAAAAAATAGGCCATCAATATACCTATAAGAGAGTTTTTATCCTCTTTTTTTTTACCTCCAACTGCCATGCTGTGGATGGGGGCATAAAGAAGAGATCTTCATTGTATGTATAAACAATAGCAACTGGACAGCAATTGGGGGGTAGAAAGTGTACTTTTATTTGGAAGGGGGTGTTTATAAGCCTTGTGACCCCTAGCCATGTATGGTGAGATTTAAAGGGACATTTAAGACTCCCAAAGCACTTTAGCTTTCTGAAAATGTTTATGTGTGAAGAATGTGCTCTCTACTTTTCATTTAGCAAGATGTGCAGATTCCAATAGAAACTGACACTTTTATAAACCTGATTATTGTGTTCCGGTTGTTGAATACTTTCCAACCATAAACTTTCATTGCGTGCAGTAGTTACAAAACTAGCTAATTATAAATTATGTCCCTTATAGTCTATGGTACTCCATCTCAGAATCCAGATTAACCCCTTAAGGACACATGACATGTGTGACATGTCATGATTCCCTTTTATTGCAGAAGTTTGGTCCTTAAGGGGTTAAAGGCTCACTACAACTGGTATATCAACTACAGGTTAATATTATGGTTATAGTGTAAAGAAGCTATGAGTACAGTACTTAGATTCTTGTTTCAAATGGTGTTCAATTGATTTGAAAAAAAAGCAATCCCTTACCTAGTTGTCATAAAATGGATCTAATTTTGTCCAAGTCTTTGCAAGTTGTGATGACTTATTGTGACCTAATCTGTGCAGGCCACTTCATCTCACCAAATCATCAATGGACCTTTTAGCACTGGTGATTTAATGAAGAGAGCCTACAATTCACAATACAAAAAGTACTTGTATTGATTCAGCGAGAACAAAATGTCCTTTATCCAGTACTCTACGTTGCTCACTACAGGATAAATGAAAACCTCTTAAAAATTGATGGCCCAAAAAAGA
Organism: Pelobates cultripes; assembly: GCA_933207985.1. Lineage (NCBI taxonomy): Eukaryota > Metazoa > Chordata > Amphibia > Anura > Pelobatidae > Pelobates > Pelobates cultripes. Next base: position 110,567,210 of record OW240918.1, read on the forward strand.
ACCAATTGATTCTGCACCACCTACCGAGATTGGCTTTGTGCTAAAAATAGCATCTGCTCAATTACAAACTGAAATACTCTTCTACTACTAGTAATCAACCCCAGCTTGAGCTTAGATGGTAACTAAGGATATGAAACATGAGATCCAACAAATTAGTATAGTTAAAAAACATATACCACCGGGGGCGCCACAATCACACACATGTAATTATATTTACCAAATAGTAGACACAAGGTATCATGTAGAGAGATAGAAATGGAACAGTATATAGTGAAGTATTTAATGGTACAAATACAAATATTAAAAAAGATAAAAAATACACTCACAAAAATATTGGCACAATAGGGACATATGTCTAAATTGTGCTATAAAAGCTTGTCAGCCCCTTGGGCTAAATACCCTTTGTACAGTGGATCCGATTTCTCCAGATTCAGTACTGGTCAGTCCTTATTCAGCTGGAGTCCAAATCTGTCCAATAAATATCAATAGGGGTGTTTAAGCTGCTTGGGATTGGGAGTGATCCCTATTTTGGAGTGGCTAGCCTGCACGATTTTAAGCACTTTTATTCCCACATACCATTTCTCTATTTTATATGAAACATGAGACCCTGATTAACCTCTACACATGGACTACATCATCCATGGGCTCTCACATCCTTATTGTCAGGGGTTAAATTGTTTTGAATATTGTAACGGACCGTTTTGCACAGAAGGGGTAAAAACCGTTTAGGCGATCGTCCCCTTTTCCAGAGATGCAGGCACAACTACTGTAGAACACCAAACTCACGAACCGCCAATAAGGGAATGCTCCAAACTCCCAAACGGCATCCAATATAGCACTCCAAACACACGAACTGGAACCATACGAATCGCTGCTAGCAGACGAATAGGAAAAGCATCAGAGCGGCTTACACTCCTAGTAATCAGTCTCTATCAGCGTTCAGTAAATCCCCCCAAAGACGAGACAAGGCTCCGTGTTGAGGGTCAAGCAGTGGTCTGGTTTAATGAGGGCTTCCTGCCCAGTATTTATGCAGGTCTCCCACCTGGTGGACACTGCCCTAGTCAGTTCTCATACAAATGAGCTCCATGGGATTCCTATCTGGGGTATTAATACAGTCAGGTAAAACTACCGAACACCGGGCCGTTCGTGCACTTTCACCGAACAAGAAGGGAGGTCGGCAGCTTCAGCGGTGTTCGCGCAAAACTGTGTCCGATTTTAGTTCCATGAATTAAGCGTTGAACACCGCTGTGCATTCGCATGTTTAAAATGGCCTCGACCTCGTGTTCGTGATACGAATGGCGGCCACCCAGCATTCATCAATTAAGCTGCGGTTAACCGCAGCTTCAGGGAGGCTAATTGCCGGCACACTCCAGCTCCCAGGTGGTCCAGTTATTCGTGTGGTTGTTCGGTAGATTGAGTCTACCGAACACCAGGCAGAAAAGAACGAATAAATCTTTTCTGCAGGTAAAAAAGATGTCTTTTAACAGGGGGCCATAGTCCAAAGGCAGCAGGCGAGCAACCAGGCTTCTCCAATGCAATGTGGCGAGATTGCTCTCGTCACAAATATGTTTATTGTTTTCATAACATAAATTCCATTGCAAACGTATTTGTGGTTAAGCGGATAATCGCCTACGCAGAGGCGCTGTTTTCGGTACATGAATAATTCAAAGTAACCATGCCATGACAAAATTTAAGAGTACATAAGTTTTGCAGAGTTAGATATATCAATTTCGTTAAACAAATTTGATGATGCTGTGTGTTAGCGTTGTTGTCAGATGTGTATAGCTATGTTAGTGTCGATTAGTGGCTTATGGTCTGCTAATATGCATCTTAGTGAATTGATATACTAAAAGAAGTGGATGAATATGTGTAGTTGTCTTGTGTTGGCTGGTTCATGTAGTTGCTTTGTGTTAGTGGGTTTGTGCAGTTGTTTTGTGTTAGCTGGTTTGTGTAATTGCATTGTGTTAGCTGGTTTGTGCTAGTGCTTTGTGTTAGCTGATTTGTGCAAGTGCTTTGTGTTAGCTGGTTTGTATTAGTGCTTTGTGTTAGTTGTGTAATTGCTTTGTGTTAGCTGTTTGGGTAGTTACCTTGTGTTATCTGGTTTATGCAGTTGTTTTGTGTTAGCTAGTCGGTGTAATTGCTCTGTGCCGGCTGGTTTGTGCAAGTGCTTTGTGTTAGCTGGTTTTTGCAAGTGCTTTGTGTTAGCTGGTTTGTGTGATTGCTTAGGCATAGTAACATACAATGCAGTAATTAGGCAGTTAAATAGGCAGTAGTGAAACAGGAAAAGCTTATGGTAGTAATTAAAAACATAACGTCATGTCCTTGCTGCTAGGTCAGATGCTCATCAATCTGTACTATCCTGCACAGTTTCAACTAGAAGGAGTATGTATACAAACACTTTATGTTAAGTGCGTTAGTATTGCCTAGTCTATTAAAACTCTGACATGTGGGGTTAACTAATGCTTATAAACTAAAAATTACTAATAAAAACTGTAAACAATATAGGAGCAGGGCTGTTCTCAATGTCTAAGCTTTCGGCCAAATGAGTCCTAGATGTTGTTGAGTTAGGTTGGGCCATCCACATCTGGGGCCCGCGGGCACCTCCGTGACGGGAGCCCCCTTTTGTCTTCGGTCCGTCGGTGGGTAGATCCTTGCTGCCGTGGGCACTCGGTTGCGTGGGCAGTCTAGCAGATCCCCCCATGTAGAATCATATTAAGTAGGTTCCCCATCAGTAGCTTTCCAAATTGGAGCTCTGTGTGGGCTGTAGTGCCCCATCAAATGGTTGCTCACGTTCCTTTACTCTTACTCTTACTCTCTAGGGCGCGATTCTGGCAGTGTCCATATCCGCTAGCCAGCTGTTTGTTTCTTGCAGCCATTGCTAGTGTAGGCGGGCAGCATAGGCCAAGCGTGGGGTCTCCCGCCGCTGTGCGGGCCACCGCCATGATGCCGGGATAACCCCCACCGGCCTTGGGGGGGAGCGGGGCCGTGCCCCGAGCCGGGGTATCGCCCCACAACCAGAGGCAGAGTTCATGCGGCTTCTCCTGTCACTGTAGAGTGCGTCTCTGCGGTGTCTGGCTGCACACCGCGGGCGCACGAGGTCAGGCTTGTCAGGGGTTAAATTGTACACAATGCAAGAGATGTAGAACACAAAAACTATTTCATAAACACACAAACTGTAGTCAGGGAGTCTACTCTTCAGAACCCCCCCTTCCCCCCCAGTTCCTTCCTTTTTATTACTAGTATTTATAAAGCACCAAACATATTTGCTGTACAAGTAGGAAAAAGACAATTCAATAAGAACAGACCAATACAACAGGTAGAGCAGGCTTCCCCAAACTCCAGACCTCTAGATGTTGCTGAACTACAACTCCTATGATTCTGAAATAAAGGCTGAGAATCATGGGAGTTGAAGTTCAGCAACATCTGGAGGGCCGGCGTTTGGGGAAGCCTGCTCTACCTGTTGTATTGGTCTGTTCATATTGAATTGACTTTTTCCTACTTGTACAGCGAATATGTTTGGTGCTTTATAAATACGTATGATGATGAATTGGATATTTATTATGAATGGATAATTGCATTATTTGTAATAGGATGAGCCCATTAAGACCCATTCATTTTCTGAAGTTAATTTATATACATTTAAACAGTCTCATTTAAATCTATTTAGCCCAATGCAATGAATCTCATTTAAATATAATGAGGTGATTTCAATGAAAACCTAGACCCAATTACATATATTCACCATCCCTGCTGTGCATTTTAAGGGGTGAATATCTTTTCTAATAATGAGAACAATAAGAAGAAAAAAAAAGTCCATTAATATTAAAGAGACACTCCAAGCACCATCACAACTATGTGCTCCTTGCATAAGTTTTGATACAATCAAGACTCTTGTTCTTTTATCTTTCTGCTCGTTGCTTATATTTGGGGCAATATGTCAAAATCTCAATATCTATATGTTGCCGAAACTCAATTATTGCATATGTACACGTATTTGTATGGCTTGTCTCTGCAAGGCAGTTGCATGTCCTACAAGTTCCCAATTCACCTAGCAGTCTACCTCATTTGTTTTCAAGGAACACAGTTTTCAAGCAACACAGGAAGTGAGCTGAGCATCACTTCCTCCCAGTGCAACCACACAAGAGACAAATGTGAGCTAGCTATACCTCAAATTCTCAATGCCATCCAACCAGAGAGAAATGTATATCTTGCTAACCTGACTGAACCTGACTGTTTAGCACTTGTAGGCTAGGACTAAGGAGCAGGAGCATTTAGGGCGTGCAAACCTTGAAGGGTTCTTTGCAAAGTATTTGCAAACGCTGCTCACTTTAAGTGCTGCTTACAGCTCATCTGTCAGTCTTTTAGCCTGCAGCCACTAGACATTGTACCAGCTGACAGAAAGCAGCCTCAGGAATTGAGTGATTGCTGGGTCTCCCTGTTGTGGGCAGGGATTTAACCCTGCTCACACCAGGTTCCAGCCACAAGGTGCTGTATTAAAGGGCTGTATTAAAAGGGCTATATACAGCACTCACTTGGTTAGCCACTTATTCTGACCCCAGATGACAGAGGGGTGCCCCAGGTATTGATGGATACCTGGAGTAACCAGTTACAAGCAGGGAAATAATATTTGCTGGTAATAAAAATTCAGCCATGGGTTTTTTAAAGTAGGACAACCATGATAGAATAATTCCACATTGGTAAGAGCGTAATGTGAGAGCTATATGAAAACAAACAAGGGAATATGGGGAGCAATATGAGAATATATATCAAGTCAATGTGGGGGCAATTTGAAAAATATTAATATTTTGTGTGATAATATATGGGCACCCCCAAAAATGGGGCAATGTAACATCATGTGTTATTATTATTATCATTTATAGTGCACCAACATGTTTTGCTGCGCTTTACGAATACAGAAATGGATATTCGATGTAAAAAAGGCCCCTTACCAGCCAATATATGTAGGACAATTTATAGAGAAGGGGGGAAGGTAGGCGGGCTCTTGCTAGCGGAAGGAAACCTTCCATATTGTCCAAGTTACAACCAGGGAGGTGTTTCTGTCCCCAGTTATAAAAATGCTGAATTCTGTAAAAAGCTGCACTTTTATAAACTGTTGAAAAGAATTACAGTGATCTATGTGTTTGAAATGTTCCTTTCATAACTATTTAACAAAACCAGCTGATAAGGAACAGCAATCAGCACACATTATAATTTTTTTAAATTAATCTTTTTTATTGGGAAATATTGCAAACATTGCATTGTACAATATTTCAATATTGAATGTATAACACCTCAATATACCAGGAAACAATGTTTATTTCACATTAATGTTGATGTAAGCATAATGTGCCATGTCAGGATGGACCCAACAACTCCTCTCCTTTTTAATTTTTTATTTTTATTTTAAAATATGAAATGCACCACTATTATTTCAGTGATGCATTTGTAGAAAAAGAAATATAAATCAAATTACACCCATAACACAGACTAACAACATAACACAAAATACGAGGGCGTATACACATAACATTTTTCAAAAATCAACCAAATGAAACTCAACATATTTTTTATTTAACATATAGTACAAATAACAAATACACAATAATAATTATAATAAAGTAATAAACTTTTTTTTTAAATGCGGATGGTTGGTATATGTCGGAATGTCTGTGATATCGGCCATGGTACCTCATATTATTGTACCTCAAAACAAATGCCTTACTCATAAGTCATTGCTCCACAATTTTCAGAATTACATTTGCATGTCTACCATATCGTAATAAGACTACCATAGAAAACAAAAAAATTATTGAACAAAAAACTAACATTTCCAAAATTCCACTTGGCCTTGCCCAAAATGAGAGATTGGTGGACCAAATAAGATATATTGGTGGACCAGTGATCCTGTCAATATCAGGCTCAATTATGAGAGCCCTGACAATCCAAAGCCCTTGCTGTTATCTCCACCATTTGATGAATATAGTTGACTTTCCTTATCATCATGTCAAAATTAGGAATATTACTTTTCCATCTCTTTGCACAAACAGGAAGCCATGCAAACATTAAACTGTGCTCTTGACAGGCATGCACATAGATTAAAGGTGGAACCATTCAATAGCGTCTGGTCTCATATTTATATCGAAAACATGACTAATATCTCGAGCACCTTGTTCCAGAACCATGTAACCTTCCTACATGTCCACCACATTTGGATGTTTGTTCCAATTCGTTCACAGGGTAGGGTAACTGCACAATAATTGGCATGAAATTGAAGAAGCAGTTCAACATTCTCAAATATTTTTCCTAATCCAAAGCTGAGCATATATCCTGAAACTAATCCAAACTTTGATAGTAGATTGTATAGGACAGGCAGAGACGTGAGTGATTTCATAATCGACAATAGGACATATCAGCATACAAGCTGATTTTGATGTCTGTGCCACCACAAACTGTCCCACTATTGTCTTAAAATCTCTTGATTATATTAGCTAAAGGCTCTATATATATTATGAAAAGTAACAGTGATAAAGAGAGGCCCTGTCTAGTATCATTTTTGATGCAAGAGACGACAAGACTCCCATTGTTGTATACTCCTGCCACTAGAGCCACATACAGGCTCCTAACTGCTTGAATAAACCATTTCGGTAGACCCAATTCTCTAATAACTTCCAATAAAAAGTTAAATCCATCAAAGTGAATGCATTTTCAGTGTTCATGCCAAAAAGTATGGAGCCAATCTTCTCCCAGCGTGACCAATCCACCAGATCAAACATTCACCTGACCGCGTTTGGGACCTCCCTGTTTAAGAATAAATCCCACCTGATTTGATTGTATCATAGAGCACAACAAGGGAGCAAATCTGTTTGTCAAAACCTTAGCAAAAAAGTTTATATCTAAATTTATGAATGATGCAGATCTGTAATTCTGACACATGGACACTTATTTAAATTTTTTTGCAATGGCAACAATTCTAGCCTCAAGCATCTCTTTTGTGAATCCCCAACATTCTATCACATTATTGAACAGCTTCTTGAGCAATACTTCCTTTATATATTTTTTCTTCTTATAAAATATTGTTGAGAATCAACCTGAGCCTGGTGCCTTTCTGTTCTTCAGATTTATGATCACATAATTAATCTCCACATCTGTCTCCTCCGACAAATAATGAACACTCTTAGGGCAGAATTTGCACAAAGAGGACTCTTTCAAAAAAAAATGTTGGCACCCTCTACTCTGGACCATCTTCTCACCATTATAAAGGGTCAGATAGAATTTAGCAAAGTTCCACTACTAGCATGATGCTACATGCACTCATGATTTCACATCTTGATTATTGCAAGTTGATCCTCATTCGCGTTCCCCATACCAGTATAGTCCCACTCTAATCTCTAATACTGCTGCCAGGCTCAAATATCTCACCCACTGTTATTCTCACATCTCAACTCTCTGCCAGTCTTCACATTGGTTTATCTTTCAGGATTGAATTTAAACTACTGACATTAACATACAAAAACCTTGACACTTCAGCCCCATCACATTTCCTCTCTAATCCACAAATATACCCTTTCTCATTCCCCTTTCTCTGCCTATGACCCTCTCTTGTCCTCTGTTACATCCAACTCTGCTAATTCTCATCTTCAGGACATTTCACAATTTCAATGGAATGCTCTACCTCATTTTATTAGACTTTCTTCTTGAATCCAGCCCTTACGAAGTCATTAAAAATTACCTCTGTACGAAATTTTACCATTTTCCTGGATAATGTATTGCATCATAACAATTCTCCTATCCCCCACACATAGCCTATTCTCCTTCCTCTCCACATTGCTTCCACTACTCTCGCACAATTAACATATCCTTCATACTCTTGTGTTCTTCTTTCCCTTTCTCTTAAGTTGTAAGCTCATATGAACAGGGCCCTCTTCACCATTTGTCTCAGTCAACACTACTTTGTATGTCGATACTTGCCGGTTTATATCCCCAATGTATTACTGTAAAGCAGTGTAGAATATGTTGGCACACATGAATACTACTACTAATAATTCTACATACGTTTCTTGAAGAGAGCACTGATTGGCTGGTCCAAGATCAGATACTTCCTTGGTGGTGCTGAATGAGCACCAAAAATAACATGAGATTGTAAAGAGAGAGTCTTATTTTAGAAAAATCTTCATGCACATTTTCCATTGAGTTATCAAAAAATGTCCCTTTAAAATATTAGCAATATAGATATAAATACAAATGAGTGGGAATTCTCCTTGACATCCGCTAAACCAACAGGCAACCATATTTGTGGCACTTTTCTCTTCCCTCACATTAAATGCTTATAGTAGAAGACCATCATAAAAGATTTTTTTCCTGACAAACAAAATTGCAATCATGTTCAAACATAGAATGTGATGGCAGATAAGAACAAATCTGCCCATCTAGTCTGCCCAATTTTCTAAATACTTTCATTAGTCGCTGGCCTTATCTTATAGCTAGGATAGCCTTATGCCTATCCTATAGCGTTATTCACTAAAGAGACATTTGTTGGGAATTCAAAGTAGATTTTGAATGTAAAGACAAAATTTGCCAAGTCCTTAATGCTTCCAGCTTGGCTGCTTTGGCTTTAAATTCAAAATTCACTTTGAATTCACTCTAAATTCCTGACAATTCTCACTTTAGTGAATAGGCGTGGTAATGTTAATCCATGGTCATATTATATATGGACTTAATGGTTAGTTTTATTCGCTATGGCAATTGACAATCACTAGACTATTTTGGTATTCTTATAGTTTTTTTAAAAAATAATCCTTTTCGTGCCATGTTTTTTAATACGTTTTTACAAAACAAGGAACAATTATTTCTAGAATTTTGTCTGTGTAATATAGACGGTCTCATGTAGCTGCTATGCTTCTAACTGGTATCAAGGATGAGAAAGGATTAAGGAAGACCCCTAAACCGATATTTTTTTAGCTACCGTTAAGAGCAAAACTATCTGCTCCTAACAGTGGATAGTAAATAGTAATAGTAAGTACAGAACTAACCATTCCATTTAATGCTATTTAATGCCATTAAATCTTAGATATTAATTAATTTAAATTCATGATTCTTAAAAAATTTAACTGAGGTAGAAAATTAGCAAAAACTCAATTAAAACTATTTGATACACTGATTAAAAAATTCTCTAATAGAGAATATAGATCTCCAATGGTGAAATATTTTACATATTTCAAGAACTGCATTCCTCTTAATAAACCAAAACAAGTAGATTCCAAATGAGAGCATTTAACAAAATTAATACAGGGTATCGCAATGCTAAATTAGTAAGCAGATGTTATGAATTATTAAGTTCTGCAGCTGATTTTTGTCAATATTGGTATATAAACAAATGGGAATCAGATGTAGATAAATCATTAATGCACACAGAGTGGATCATTTCAATTAGTAATATGGAAAATACCCTACACTATCTTAATCTTATTAAAATGCTTTAGAAAATCACAAGCCATACAAATTACATCAACTGTATTGTGTCAGATACATGTTAATCTGCAATCCCACACTGGGAGAATACACAAGATCAAATCAACTAGCAGTCATTGATGGAAAATAATTCTGGTTACTTTTAACATCTTCTTGAATACAGCTTAAAATAATAGAACAATCTTATGGGTCACGACATAACAGTAAGTTAATATGCGAATAACTTACTGTAAGTAATGTTTTGTTTAACAGATCTTAAATCCTCATTAAGTGTAAATGTAAAATTTAGCTAGACTTTTAATGGCTCACTGAAAATCACAATAAATCACAAGAGATACAGTTGTATTCAAAAGTTTGCATACCCTTGGAGAATTGGTAAAATATGTACCTTTTAAAGAAAACATGAGCGAGCAGGCAAAACACATTTCTTTTATTTCTTATGGGATTCATATTCAACTGTACACAACATGGGTTTACTTCAGGGAGGTCATTCCAAACTAATCTTATTGATTTTTTTTGATTGGGTAACTAAAATATTAGATCAGGGTGGTGCACTAGACATTGCTTACCTAGATCTCAGTATGGCATTTGACACTATCACGCATAGAAGGCTTATCAATAAACTGCAATATTTTAGCTTGGATTCCAATATTGTTAAATAGCTTAGGCAGTGGCTAAATGACAGGCAGCAGAGGGTTGTAGTCAATGGAGTATATTCGAATCATGGTCTAGTTACCAGTGGGGTACCTCAGGGATCTGTACTTGGACCCATTCTCTTTAATATTTTTATTAGTGATATTGCAGAAGGTATGTCTTTTTGCTGATTAAACTAAGATATGTAAACTTGTATACTAGAGTGGCCTGTGGACATAAAGTCCAGGGGACACAATAAAGTCCCTATAGGTTTGTATGCCAAAATATAAAAACTACAATTTATTAAGGTATATTAAAAAGAACAAACATAAGTACCACATACACACAGAAACACGCCACATATAATCTCATAAAAGAGAGAATTAATGGACTATACAATCCTAACTGGATCAGAGGCAAATTGTGAGCAGCACAGAGGATGCATAAATTAATCCAGCCCATAAAGCAACAGGGGAGAGTGGTAATCCCGGGAAAATCTATCGCTGCCTATTGTGCTTTAGCACAATTAAACTCAAAAAGATACTATAGTGAGATAAATTGAAAGAAAGTTACCACTTATAGTTCTTGTTTTTGTGCCAAGTGCTAGGAAGACTGTCCCACAGCAAATACTTCTAAACAAGCCTGTCCTAAGTGTGAGATGAATAAAATGGCTTCAGTGTGACTCTCAGCATATATTGGACTCCATAAGGTAGAGTAAATAAAGACTTGGGATATCAGGACGATTAGCCCTAGTCACACCTAGGCAGCTCTTGCTGTCAGTATCCCCGAAGTAACTAAATAATCAAAGTATTCTGCAGGCTTATTTGTTTCTTTCTTTTAAATTCACTGCACAGTTTATTTTTTGCATGCTTGGTTATGGTGGGAGAACTTTGTTAGCAATCTTAGGAGGGGAAACCCTCATGCATGAGAGTCTTTTGGGACTTTTTTAGCAGGCAGAATGGAAGGAGTTTATTCATTCATTAGTTTTTCAACAGCCTCAGTTTGTAGCCAGTAACTAATATCAGGCAGGAACCTTTTAGATGGTGTATCTTCCCCTGCAGAATATTCTATGTCCATTTAGTCACTTTGGGGGAGTTCACAGCAAGAGTTACTACTAGCAATTATTGTCAGGTAGCAACCTTTCAAGTTGGTGTATCTCCACCTGCATAAATCTTTGATTATCACAAACTGCTTATAGGTATAATGAGGTGCACAAACAAGTATTTTGGTTGCATGCTTTGTCAAAAAGAAAAGAATGTGGGTTATATTTTTTTTAATATGAAGGCAGTTGAATTGTGAGTTTGAATACTGGATAGGATTGATAGTAGCTTAATATAGGTGTTCTGGTGTCTAAAGCCTGTCCCTGCAGGCTTTTTAATGTAAACACTGACTTCAGAGAAAAGGCAGTGTCTACATTACTGCCTAGTTACACCTCTAGGTGCAGTCACTCAGATGACCAGTAAAGGTGCTTCCTAGTCTAGTGCTGCATAATGTGTAGCACCCTTGTTTAGAGTCTTTACGCTCTGCATGGAGACACTGAACGCTCCCCATAGAGAATCATTGATTGAATACATCTGTATAAGGAGATGCTAATTGGATCAGTGCATGCCCAATAGCTTTGGATGATCTCAGCCACAGAGGCAGATCGAGGCGGCGACAGCCGCAGTGAGCCCAGTGCTTAGTGGGAGAAAAGGTGAGTAAAATCACCTTTTTACTGGGCGGAGGGGGGGCCAGGTAGCTAAATAGTTATTTAACCACTATAGTGTGAGGAATAATAATTTGACAAGACAGGCAGTGTACAATAAAAACAAAAGGGAAATCAAAAAGGAATTTGGAACTACCCCAGCCAAAGTCGATAGTGGAGAAGGTAAAATAAGGATAACAGAAATACATTGAGGACCAGGATACAGCAGTTTCATGAAAGCCAAGGTTTAAAAGAATCAGAAAAGGCTGCCAGAACATAGTCACAAAAGCAAAAGAGAGCTGAAGACAAATTAGTTGAGAGTAACAACCTTTGAATATAGCAGCACGTAAACAAGTTTGAAGAAGGTCATTGAGTCATCTGAACTGAGAAACTTTTTCAGTCACATTTATATATAAAGCGTTCCAGGAACTTTAAAAAGCCTGCCAAGACACAAAAGGAAGGAATGGTAGAAAGAATGAAGAGTTTGAGTCATGTAAGGTCCTATTGTAGAACATGAATGACAAAAACAGAATGATATCCAAGGGAAAGAGTTAAGAGGACAAATTGTGGGGCAGAAGTACAGAAGACATCTCTCTTGAATCAGAAGGTAGAATGAGTGTGGAGGAATGAAGGTTGAGATGAACAACCTCTTATTTTACGTAGACTGCAAAGTTGCTAGCTATGAGGTTAGAGGAAGAAGTTCAAAAGAAAGAAATAGAGAACTACAAGCTCTTAGGAGTTTTTAAACAAAAGTGGTAATGAAAAGTAAGTTTGTACACTAGGTGAACAGTTACACATTAATGTGATTTACTAGTGAAGTGTCTATACAGTGCAAAAACTAGTTTGCTGTACAGTCCGTTGTATAATAAAATAGCAGTAACATGTCCATTTTGTGTGCATGTTTTGGAGTAGTCATCATGAAAATTTAATTTATACTGGTACTTTATTACTTTATTCTCTAGAGTAGGTAAAACGAAGGCCTCGTTTAATGGAAAACCATTTATGTTTTTGTGTTTGTTTTTTGTTTTTGATGTACGAATATAATCAAGGAATTTGTGAGTGCAGCAATTATAATTATGAGCACTATACTGTATTTTCATATTTTACGCTTCATGTGCCCCAAAATTATCCCTTTATATAAACTCCTTAACCATTCATAAGAGTATAAATATATAGCCCTGGGGCTTCATTTACATTAATTTTACTTTAACTGTTTAGCATTTTACGCCATTTCAGCAAATTGCATATTTGCTGAAAAGCTTTTGTAGCAATACATTTGAAAATATGTAGTCATCAGTTCTTCTTTGGTATATTCATCACAAAAAAAAAAAAAACTACCCCAGCTATTTTATACCCTTAGGCTAAGGCATAGTCTTGACAGCAGACGTGATAATAGGTATCAGAAACTGAAGGTAAAGTAGCAATGGATAATAGATAAAGGCAAGCCTAGAAAACGGGCAAGGTCATTCACAGAATTTCATACAGAGAATTTCTGGAATTTTCTTTAACAGCAGGGTTTTTGAGGAAACATTGCAGGCTTCCACAGTCTCTAAGGTAACACACTGCAGTGGCAGAGCAGCAAAGCAATCTCTAGTTTTCAATAGGGAAATGAGCATTACATCTTAAAAAAAAAAGAACTGGTCTCTTACTAAAACATTTTCATACATTTAATGCATGTGCGAGAACATTGTCCTAGAATGGCACAGGCTGCAATAGAACATATGGCCAGATCGATCACTGTTTGGCGTTTACTGGGAATTTTATATCGAGGCTAAATAACAATATATTGCAGTGCATGCCTTTTTTTTTTTTCCTAAAATTAACAAGTGGTTTAAATACTTGGCCATAAAATGTTGATGGTGCTTTAAATTCAATCCAATAGGGAACATGTACACAAAAGATATAAAATAAGCTTATTGTTTTTGTTTTTGTGCTGTTTAAAGGCAATGTCGATGGATTGAGATTAATGTCTTTTTTTCGTCTAAAGTGCTGGTTTTTTTACCCTCATTAAATGAACATATCATGAGTAAATTGCAGAAGAAGAGAAGTTAAAATGTTCTCTTCGGTGTTAGTAGCCCACTGGGACTAGTGTAACAGGGACGGCTCCCAGAGAGTGCCATGATTTAACTGTGATAGACATTTTATTGCCTTAACCCTAGTATTGTAAGGCTTTTTAAATATTTGTATGATTCCTACTATATTATTTATCTTATATGTTTTATTAATAAGAGCAAATCATCCCATTCATTACACATAATTAACTAATTACACAAAAAAAAAAAAAGGTAACATTTCAAATTTAATCTGTTTGACAATGATACATATTTTATATGGGTACTAGGTGCAATTTCCCACTTGGATATATTGTCCTCAGTAGAAAAAATTAAGTAGGTATGGAAGCACTCCAGGGATGTCTGATTAAAATTCAATTCTTTATTTGCTTAATCCATGAAATGTAAATTATGTACAGAGGGTTACAATACAGGGGAGAGGGAAAATAATGACATATTTACTGTTTAAAATGTGCTCAGCTGTAGGCACAAAAGGTACAAGAAACAACTTAACATAACATAACAGAAGATTATACAAGCATACGCATTAAAAATAATGCAAGCGTAAAATGTGAGAAAAAATAGCTAAAAAAAATCATCTGCAAGGATTGGATGAGAATTCATCCATACAAAATATAATAATTGTGTATTATGGAAAAATAATGCCATCAAGGAGGTTTGGAGTTGTTCATGAATATATCCAGAACATTGAGAGGATATTATCTGCTCCTAATACATGATTCAATATTACCTAAAAGTTGCCAGGAAAAAGCATACATGGTATATTAAGTATATGGTAATAGGGCAATAGATCAATCCAGTTGGCCTGAAGATAGAGATGGGTTTTCGAATTTACATGTAAGGGAAGAGGGATCTTTGTACTTTAACAAGTCCAGGAAAGAACACAACTGTCACAGCACCCGATCGACGTGGCCACGCTAGAAATAATGGCACATACATACTTCGAGGTGGATCACCATCCGGTCCGCTCTCCACACTGCTCCCAGTCGAAATGATGTTCGGAAGGACTCTGGCCTCTGAAATTTTGAGACTATATAGCCCCACTCCAAGCATGACAAAAGTGATGCAAATGTGCGTCATCACGCCATCGTGCACGCACATTTTGGCATCACAAGGTCAGCTCTGACCAATCCTTGCCCTCATAGGGCTATTTGAACTCAAAAGCGATTTTTTTTTAATAAGTGCCTTTGCGTGGTTTCCATTTACTGTTTTTCAGAGTGTGCATTTATCTTCTGTTTCTATTTGACTTTTTAACCTTGGCTTGTTCTTGACTATTCTTATTACTGGTATCCTTGATCTAATGGCTTGGCTTCTCGTTATTGTCTCTTTCTGTATCCATGACCTCCGCTTGTTCCTGGCCATTCTTTATTTACGTTAACTCCAGCCACTCTAAGACCCGTTAATACGTATAGTTGTCATGAGTTTACATATTGTTATTAACTTAAACAGTGCGTGTTGTCTCATTGAATATCCTAACAACAACCTAACTACTGCTGACTTGACATATAATTTAATACTGATAAACGTGTGAATTCTGTTGCATCCTATACATACAAAATAGCTTTTTTGTTTATCTGGCTTGAGGGATATTTGAATGTGGATGAGGGAATATAAATAACTGAGAACCCCCAGTTATTTACAAGATTTGAGAAGTGAGAAAAATTTTACAAGGCTTCACTGTAAATGCTTGTACAGATGTGACTATCAGTGTAAATGTTGACAGTATGTTCTTAAAGGTCAGAAGTTTGAATATGCAGTCATATTTCGAGAATATCAGATTAAAAGCTGTATAAAGACCACTAGCCATATAGTCTACCTCATCAGATGCCTTTTATGTAAAATCCAGTATGTAGAGAAGACTCTTAAAGGGACTCTCCAGTGCCAGGAAAACAATACGTTTTCCTGGCACTGCAGGTCCCCTCTCCCTCCCATCCCCCATCCCAGGTTGCTGAAGGGGTGAATACTTACCTGAGACCTGCGCATGTGCGGCTGCCGGCGGGGGAGACCCTTTGCGCATGCGCGGCAATGCCGCACACGTGCATTAGACCTCCCCATAGGAAAGCATTGAAAACCTGTGCTATAAACCAGGAAGTGCCCTCTAGGAGGAGTTAACCCTGCAAGGTAATTATTGCAGTTTATAAAAACTGCAATAATTACACTTGCAGGGTTAAGGGTAGTGGGAGTTGGCACCCAGACCACTCCAATGGGCAAAAGTGGTCTGGGTGCCTGGAGTGTCCCTTTAAAGGACCACTATAGTGCCAGGAAAACATACTCGTGCCCCCACCCTCAGGGTCCCCCTCCCGCCGGGCTCTAGGGAGTGGAAGGGATTACATTTACCTCTTTCTCCAGCGCCGGGCGGGGGAGTCTCCTCCTCCTCTCCTCCTCGGCTGAATGCGCATGCGCGGCACGAGCCGCGAGCGCATTCAGCCAGTCCATAGGAAAGCATTCACAATGCTTTCCTATGGACGCTGGCTTCTTCGAACTGTGAAAATCACAGTGAGAAGCGCGGAAGCGCCTCTAGCGGCTGTCAATGAGACAGCCACTAGAGGCTAGATTAACCCTAATATAAACATAGCAGTTTCTCTGAAACTGCTATGTTTATAGAAAAAAAGGTTAAACCTAGCTGGACCTGGCACCCAGACCACTTAATTAAGCTGAAGTGGTCTGGGTGCCTATAGTGGTCCTTTAAAGAGAGAATCAGGCAACATATACAAGACACAGAAAATAATTGTGTTAAATCTGTTATAAACAAATATTTCCAAGCATGAGGTGGGAGAGATCTATATTGTTTTTAATTTCAAATTATTAAAAAGTGTAGTAGAACTCGAATAGGTTGTGATTTACCAGCCCAGCTCCTTAAGCAGTTTCGCTTTTTTGATGACCAGGCATCCAGAAGGCCTGAATTTGAAATGGAACATCAATAAGATTATCTGACATTAGTTATCCACTTATGCTAATAACTCCATGGTGATCTTTTTGTGTAGTGCAGGGGTAGGCAACCTTTTAGCAGCACTGTGCCGATATAGGATTGTGATGTCCCGTAGTGTGCCGATCCTATTTTTTTAAATTGAGGTTTGTATGCTGCCGTATTCTGCTTGTGTTATTTTTACTGTAATTGCTTTGTATCGTTGTATTTGTGCGGATATGAGCTATTATATTGTATATGTTCATTAGTAGTTTATGGTATCATGTATGATACATATGAATGTGGGCTGTGTATGAGGGCTGCTTGTGGAATTGTGTGTGGATGGATATGTCACATTGTGTGTATGTGAGGGGCTGTTTGGGGTATTGCATGTGAGAGGCTGCATGTGGGATTGTGTGCATTTATGTGGATTGTTAGTGGTGTTGCGTTTGTGGGGATTGTGTGTATGTTTTTGTGTGGGCTGTTCGTATTATTTGTATGATGGAAGGCTTATTCTGCAGGTCTGTGTATATCTAGCAGTGTGGGTGGCTTCCCTGGGTTCCAGTGGGGACCAGGCTGGCCAGGTACAGGTCAAGGACAGAAGCTGCAACAGCAGCTGCAGGCTGCCCTACTACAGTGTGGATTCCCATTCACAAGTGCTGGGAGGAACTGATCTGAGATCACTTCCTCTACGTTCTGCAATGCATAAATTGAGGATTTTCCTTCACCACCTTTTCGTATTAGCAGATATCTGTAGTTTCACTGAGACTCCTGATAGGCCAGAGCCTGTTTGGCTCTAGCAGCCTTGAGTGCCGTGCAAAGACACCTTGAGTGCCGGGCATGGCACTAGTGCCGTAGGTTGCCTACCCCTGGTGTAGTGTATTATGTCTTATACATCTAATTATTGTACAATAATTATTATGCAATCAAGCGGTAATTATTGTACACATTTTATCTTATTTTCCTAATTTATGTGCCTATTTGGTGCTAATGATATATATTATATGTTTTGGGTTTTGCCTCTATTTGGGTTTGTTCTTAATTCATAATTGAAAAGGTTTTTGTTAGATGATACTGCTGGATGACACTTAGTTTTGGAAGTTAAATTCTACTGCAATTTTAAAAGAGTTTTTGATCACATTATAAGTTATAGGGTATTCTTTTTATTTTCTGTTGTGTTAATTAAATACATTGATTTCTGCAATTTTAATGCCGCATTTTTATGTTATTAGTAAGGTTATCTTTGGATATTGTGCATTTAATTCATATACAGCACGCGTTGGGGTTTGGAGTTACACTGTATTTTTAATAATGAGTATAAAATGAAAGAGATGCATTGATTCAACGGCCCCGCCCCCTTGTCGATATTTTCACCAATCCAATGCTTTACCCATGGGAAAGCATTGGATTGGGTAAAAATCTGCAATTCTGATTATGTCACCAAGGGGGTGGGGCAAGTGCCGCAGGGCTAAGTGGGGGGGAAGGGGAGGGGCAAGCCACCTAAAAGGTGTGCTTAGCACTAAGGTCAGGAATACATGTTTGTGTTCCTGACCCTATGGTGTTCCTTTAACCCCTTAAGGACACATGACATGTCTGACATGTCATGATTCCCTTTTATTCCAGAAGTTTGGTCCTTAAGGGGTTAAAGGCCAAATCAGCCTAACTGCTAAAAAAAATAAATAAATCTCCAAACCATACTTCCTTAAATTTGAAATTTACGTTAAATTAATTTTGCATTACCAGTAATTCTCACTTTAGTGAATAATCCTGTATGATCAATCTGATTCTGTACTATAGAACACTTCAATTATGTATTTTTGCTGAATTGTTTATGTCCTTCTGTTGAATGGCAATATTAAATGTAAAAGAGACACAATAAAGAACCTGACAGAATGTTGAGCTGCTTTCTTTTAACAATGGGCAGCCTAAAATATAAAAAATTTTCTCTGAAACTGGATGTCCTCATGCCGAATGTGAGGATGTCCAGTGTCATTTCACAGAGTCAAACTCTGTGAAACTCCAGAAAGCGGCTCTAGTGGCTGTCTGGTAGACAGCCACTAGAGGCCGTCTTAGTACATTGCAGAGTCTCAAAAAGGCAATGTTTTACATTGAAGAACTTAGGGGGGCAGGGACACTGCACCCAGACCACTTCAAGGGCATGAAGTAGTCTGGGTGCCTATAGTATCCCTTTAAAGGTTTTACATTTACAAAACTAAGATTTGTACATTGGCATAATCTCTAAACATCAATAAAAATATAGTTCAAAACACAGCATATATAATAAAAAGCATTTTTTTCTTGTAAAGTGTCCACCAACAAATCAATTATATATATTTCATATTGCTATAATAATCTTTTCTTTCCAGCTGTTTGTGTCTACATGGTATCGTAGCAACCCATCCTGACACTTACTTTCACATACTGTTTGTAGCCCAGCTAAATAACCTTCACATATTGAGTAGTATTACAAAGATTTATTTATTTACAGTAAATTGCTCCTGCTGTCGGTTGATCTTTGGCAAACAAATCAGGCCAGGAAAAAAAGCATAAAAAACAAGAAAATTAAACTTACTTCAGGTAATACAACAAAGAGAAGAAATGTCTTGAGATGCAATATTTTCAAAAGCGCAGGTAACAATTATGCATTTTAAATTAACGCTGCTAGGGGTGAGGGTTAAAGACAGTGGATAATGGTTCAAGGATCTTTAACATTAGGGGGATATAGGATTAGAGGACTTGGCTTCAGAAGACATTTAAAAGATAAGAGGTTAGGACTAAATACAATTGTATTTCTTATATAGAATAATCAGTTCAAGATGGTTTGAACTGTAACTCCTATTATTATGAGCTAGAGTCCCAGGCATAGGCAACCTTCGGCACTGCAGATGTTTTGGACTACACCTCCCATGATGCTTTGCCAGCATTATGGGTGTAAGAGCATTATGGGGGATGTAGTCCACAACATCTGGAGTGTTGAAGGTTGCCTATCCCTGAGCTAGACAAATGTCAACTAAAATACTTCAAGATGGAATTTCATGCTAACAGTTTGTTTGCTGCTAATATCAGAAACACTATTACTAAGTTATTACAATGCTTACTTTATTGGACTCTTAATGCAAGTTATAGGTGTCATGTTTTCAGCTTGTATTTTATGCTATCAGAGTTTCATCATATATTTTAGATAAGGAGAACAAAGTGACAAGGAGGAAAATTCAGTAGACGATCAATTAAATAAACAGGAACAATAGATATGGGCAAGCAATATGGAGAAGGAGCAAATGATATAGAATAGAGAAAATTTACATGGAAACATTAACATGAAAAGGATGCTAGTGTGGCCAGTGATATGAGAGTGGATTAGATATGATAAACATTGTGAGGGTATAGCTAGGACAGTTGAGAGGAAGAGAGCGCAAAGTGTGACATTAAGTATGAGTGGATTGACAAAGTGACAATCAGAGGGCAGGATGTGGCAACTGACACTGGCATTGAGGGAACAGCTTTTGTTACAGTCAAGGGATGGGAACAGTGGCAAAAAGGTAAGAATAAACTCATATGTTTAAAATCGGTGGGTATGTTCTCAGGCTAAATGGGCAAATACTGAGAATGAATGGACAAATTTAAAAATGGCAAAAGAATATCTAAACCACTGGAGAGACTCTAGACTAGTGCATGGCAGAAAAAGTTGTTTCAGCCGAATCACTTTGTCAAAGGACTAGATTGGGATGGACTAGAATTAAGACTGGGATGGACTAGAATTTAATTCATAACAAAAAAATTCAGGACAGTGCTTATAAGTTGGCAACATTAGATCATTACGTATCTGTATTAAAAAAACAACAATAACATAGGAAGTGAGAGAACGTTTATAATAATTGATGTTGTTTTTACATTTGTTTCCCTTTAGCTATCTTCAAAATTGTGAGCAGGAGTTTTTCTACAAGCACAAGCAGAGATACAAATCCCAGATGGGGCTAAAGAACTATACAAGGTGCTCCACTTGCAATTAGGGCAGCAGCATTACTCATAATGTGTGTAAGGATGGACCCTCTATATTTAGTAGGACCATCCTCTATATTGCATGCTTGAGCATCTGAATGGAGTACCGAACACACAATGGTCGACATTTATTAAAGTGTTCTAAAAGGTTGCAGTTAAATTCCATCATTATTTTAATTGCATTTTGCCAGTTCTTCACATAAATTTTCCATTTCAGAATACTGCCAAATTTATAGTGGCAGAAAATCTATATTTATAAATGTGTTGCATAAGGGAAGTAATGTTGCATACTCTAAAATAAAGGTTAGGGGGCAAGAAAATAACAGAAAAGTGTCAGTGTCAGTGACACGTTGATAAATCATCACTTATGACCTTCTGCCTACATGATCACTCTATAGCCAATCAAAGCAATTTTGCAGGAGGGCACTATGATCAGACAGCAATACATTGTTAGGGAAAACCTTCCTTAGCTGCTAGACTTCACAAGAAAGTAATATCTATGAGTGTAGAAAATGAGTAGTGAATTATGAATATCAAAATGTATTGAATTAATGGTTAAACTCAAAAGGTTAAGATAAATGAAAGGCACTTAAAAGGTCAAATAATTCCACCCAGAATATCTTCATCTCATTATGAAAGATGTGATGAAAGACATGTGAAAAAAAGAACACAAACCATGGTGCAATATAAATAAAGCACACTGCTTTAATAGTAGAAAACTTAGAGGAAGGACAATATATGCAAGCTCATCAAAATAAATCTGTAAGGAAGAGGGACCTAATCCGGTAATAAGCTTGTGCAGGATCAGGAAGCAAAAATCTTCACAGAAGGATGTAGTGTGCAAAAAGAGTTCTCTAAAACATAAACTGCAATATTATGAAACAAAACAAAAAGAGTCAATAGATAAAGCAGCCCTATGTGTTTTGTCTGATAACACAGACTTTCTCAGGGGCAAAAAGTCCTTTTAGTCTCAGATAAATGCAGGATGAAGAAATCCATAACTCTTAGGGGTATAAATATCCACAAAGTTGTGTCCCCAGATCGCCTTCAACCAATCTGGGTGCAGGGAGTTCAGCTATATTCTATTTAGTTAAATTGGTTGTGTTCGGTATTCGTTACCCTTGTTGGAATGCATATGCGTTCCACTCGAGTCATAACCTACCGTCTCTTATTGCCAACGTACTTCCATTGCCAACGTACTTCCGGGTTGGTTAGATGAATTGGAACACATTTGCATTCCACTAACATCATATCATGACATCTACTTATTCGGTTTACAATCGATGATGAGTCGGGAGGTCCATCAAGGCTATTGGAATGCACGTGCATTACACACTCGAAAACTTCCATTCTTTCCCCAATTAAAGCCCATTACAGTGCCATTCTCATACATTCAGTGTGCAAAGTTCAGTATTATTGAGTCCAAGCATAAAAATATAAAAAGAAACAGAAAAGGAAACATGACAAAGTAAAGAAAATGTTATATAGTAGGAAAGATGTTCTGAATTCTAAACATTGCATTTAACCAAAAAAAGAAAGAAAAAAAGAAATAGTACTAAAGGTAAATAAATCCGCTGCTGGTCTGTCAGATTCTGACAGAATTGGTGGTGGAATATATTGTTTTGTACTGGTGACTCTGATAGATGCCAGTTTTGCTTCACAATGAATGAGTGCTTACCACATAAGAATATATAGTTAGTGTTTCAGGCCTACTTTAACAACAAAGAAACTCTCACATAGTCTTCAATATAATTTGTTGAATAAGCTTTTCAAATGGTTTCATATTATAAAAATAATTGAATATTGTAATATTGTAACAAATTTTATATATTGATATATTTTCTATATGATATATTTTGATATTTTAATATTTGAGAAAAAAAGTATTTTAAATGCTTGTGAAAAAATATTAAATCATTTGAAAAGATTATCCAAAAATATTAAATCGAGGCCATAGTTGGTACTCTAAAAGAGCTATTCACTAAAGTGAGAACTGCTGAGAATTCACAGCAAATTCAAAGTGAATTTCAAAATGTAAGACAAAATAGCTGAATTAAAAAAAATCCCTACCTGTTTTCAGTTTGGCAATTTTAGCTTAAAATTTGAAATTCTATTTGAATTGGCTGTGAATTTCTGGCAATTCTTACGTTAGTTGAATAACTCTGTAAGGGTTAAAAAGTGAACACTCGCTATTATAAATTACACACTTAAGAGTTTAATATCTTTGACTGGGAATTTATTGAAGGGTTATTAAGGGATCATTTTCACTAATTCAAATAACATCAAACTTAATTGCATTCTTTGAAGAAGTGTGTAAAAGTATTGATCATGGTGTTGCAGTTGATGTGATTTAATGAGATTTATCTAAAGCTTTTTTAAACAGTTCAACACAAAACATTATTACAAACTGAAACCATCAGTTAAGAGGAAAATAGTTTACAGTTCTTGGATGGAAAAGTAGCTTAAGGGTAGAATGCAGACAGTGTTTGTTTGTTTTTAGTTGGATTCCGTAGGGTTCTCTTCTGCACAGTCTCATCCCAGTGTTTGCAGATGATACAAAATAATACACTATGAAAATTGTGTTAATTGTCTAAAGAGGAATTTGAATATATTATAGGAAAAAGCAGGCACATGGTAATTATAATTAAAGAAAAAAAATGAAAATTGGGGGCGCACCTGAAACATACATTTCTTAGCACAGAAACAAAAAAGAAATTAAGGAAGTGCAACTAGGTGCCAAATGTATAAATTAAAATACTACATACAATTTATTTGAAGGACAGAAAACAAAGGTTTTGGGTTTCCCCTTTGTAAATGCCAAATGTGTAAGACCATATACGACAGGGATCAGCAATCCTTTAGTAGTACTGTGCCGGAAAAGATCTTGAAGTTCCTTGGCGTGTCGGTGCAATAAAAAAAAAAGTATGTACATGTATGAGGTATGTATATTGCCATATTCTGCCTGTGCTATTTATGGGTGCTGCAGTTGCATATGTGGGCTGTTATGTTGCGTATGTTCATAAGTAGTTTGTGGTATTTTATATGATATCTATGCATGTGGGCTACTTGTGGAGTTGTACGTCACATTGTGTGTTTGGTGGTGTGTGTATGTGAGAGGCTGCTAGTGGGGTTGTCTGTGTGTATGTTGTGAGGATATTTATGGGGTGATAAATATTAAAAATAATATTTTCATAAAAATTATCAAAAATGTATTTAATAATTTTTATTATATCAAAATTTATATCTTGGCACTGTTTCCCGAATAATAAAGCTGAGAATTACTCACGATTTTTAATTCTCTTAGATCCTAGAGGAAGTTTCACTAGAGGATTTTTACTTCACACAGTAATCACAAATTTATTATAAAATTATAATTTATTGTGACAATAATAATAAAAATAATAGTAATATGTAACATGCGTGACAATCAGTGAATAATTAGTATAACATAATTATACAATATGGCAATAGTTTAAACACAGTATAGGCAGCTAAAAGCAACCATTTGTCAACAAGATTTATGATAGGACACTGTTTAGAAATCACTTAAAAACCAGATTCACAGAGAAGACAGAGCTCCACAGAACACACAGCAGTGCAGCATAAAGCAATACAACTTTGGCTGATAGTCAAATCACACTGAATTAACTCTTCCACTGCTGGCTACAATCCTCATAGGCAAGTTATCCTATTATATTGCAATTTTACAATTAAGTAATGTTCATACCAGATCATTTGACCATTCCTAGGACCATCCAATAAGAATAATTCTACCAGATTTTACGTTTGCTGAATCTTAACTTTCTTAAATAAGATTCACTATCTTATATTAGAACAAGTCAATACCTCTGGATAAAAACTTTGTATGCTAATATTTGGCAAATTTACCGTAAATATATTGTTATCTTTATTCCACCTGCAGGAATGGAAATGTTATAACCATATATTCCTTAGCTAATTATGATTTCTAATAATTGAAATCTGACCAATATTTATCCAGATATATATTCCTGTTATTAGTAAAAATGTATTAATTTAATTAAATGAAACCAGCATAATTACCAGTTAGACAAAAGAAAATATATAGGTTGCGCTATAGGGTAATTGAAAAAGTAAATATAAAATGGGATAAGACAAATATATAAATAAACAGGAAAATTGATCCCAATATTCAAAAGTCTTTGATAAAACCTGTGATGATACTGGAGTCTAGAAAAAGTCCAAAAGGTGGACTTCTTATGTTGAAGGTGTCTCAGTTCAGTGGTAGATATATGGACATGTAAGGAAAACAGAGAGACTCCAATAGTGCAGATTGTAATTCAGCAAATAGATGAATAAGAAATTCTCATAGCAGATGGTCCACTCACCTATTTCTGAGCATAAACTTGCTCAAGTAGTAATAGCATTCAGTGGCGTTGATCCTCCACTGATAGGATATAGGTGATGGATAGTGGAGGATCAACGCCACTGAATGCTATTACTACTTGAGCAAGTTTATGCTCAGAAATAGGTGAGTGGACCATCTGCTATGAGAATTTCTTATTCATCTATTTGCTGAATTACAATCTGCACTATTGGAGTCTCTCTGTTTTCCTTACATGTCCATATATCTACCACTGAACTGAGACACCTTCAACATAAGAAGATCCAGCCACCTTTTGGACTTTTTCTAGACTCCAGTATCATCACTGGTTTTATCAAAGACTTTTGAATATTGGGATCAATTTTCCTGTTTATTTATATATTTGTCTTATCCCATTTTATATTTACTTTTTCAATTACCATATAGCGCAACCTATATATTTTCTTTTGTCTGTCCTTTAACTTGAGGAATAAAGAGGGAACCTCATTCTTATAGGTTGCTGCTTTCCTATTTGTCCTTTAGCTTCTACTGACTTTTTAGCGCTGTCCCATTACTTTGTTATAATTACCAGTTAGGTTGTAGATTTTCTATCAGATGTGTAGATATGTCCCAGGAATTTCAAATGCAAGTATGATGTATAGAGAATTGTATGGAGATAGATAAACGTTTTCAGAGTTCTGAAGTTGTTAGTTGGACAAGGTAATAGTAAGAATTAGGTGTGTCCAAGAGAGTGTTTGAGAGTTTCTTGAGTACAGTCCAAGAGTCAGAATATGTTTCCCAAAGAGTTTGAGAGTTTGAGAGTCAGAATATGTTTCAAAGAAACATGTTTCAAAGAAACCGAATATCCCTCTTTTCCTTTTGTCCTTACTTTTTAAAGGGGAAAACTCTCTGCATGTCACTAGTTGATAGGAACAATAGGGAACTGTAGGTGTGTCTTCCCTTCAGACTATCATCTAGTTTTTGGTCCATAGGTGGCGCAATTACATCACAGAAAATTCCTGTTAGGGGGTCCATTTACCTTTTTGTATAATGGGTTAACTGAAATTGGTGATGCTTTTAATGTCATTTTTGGTTATCTTTATGTCTGCTATAAATAAGAGGACACGTCGCTTCAAAGCTTTGGTTTACTCTTATACCAGACAGAGCATCTGCAATTTTGTGTCATAATCTTAGAATTGACACCTCCTAACCTTAATTTCGACCTTTTCTTACAATGGAGCTTTGTTGTTTTTAGAAAGTAAAATTAATTACTTAGTGTTATCTGTCATTGGTGTCTGTTTTTCTTGTGTGAAACTGTGTTTAAGATTATTTATACTCCACTAACATTAGTAAATAATATGATATTTATTCATTGATATCTATCCATAAAAAGTCTATATTATTAACATAATACTAATTATATATGATTAATATAATAATAGTAAATTATAAGTGGATAGGGTGTATACATTTGTCTCTGGGTTGTTTGTAGTATTCTATCCCCCTTTTGACTGTTAGACATCATATCTTATCTTAGGTTTTATCTTTAATGTTTACATTAATTGCATTCCTTAGCTCAGACTTGAATGAATAAGGTGATAGAGAGAAATCTTGTGTCTGTCTTAGCTTTGTAATACAAAATGGAGTCACCTCCGTTCTGAGAGTGACTGGCAGTATACACGTTTAATTTCTGTCTTAACACAAAATGACTGCCGATATAAATATACTGACAATGTGAAATGCCAGTAGTGTTGCATTTGTGGGAACTGTGTGTCTATTTGTGTGTGGCTGTTTGTATTATTTGTATGAGGAAAGGACACTCTGCAGCTCTGTGTGTATTTAGCAGTGTGAGTTACTTTCCTGAGGTCCAGTGGGGATTGTGCTGGCCAGATACAGGTCAAGGGCAGATGCTGCGATAGTTGCTGTGGGATACTCTACTCCAGTGCCGATTACTGTTCACAAGTGTGAGGAGGAAGTGATCTGAGATCACTTTCTATAAATGTTGTAATGCTTAAAGGATCACTATAATGTCAGGAAAACAAACCCGTTTTCCTGACACTATAGTGCCCTAAGGGTGCCCCCACCCAACTCAGTTTCTCAATGCTTTCCTATGGACATTCTGTACGCTGGATGAGAATTTTGCATCCAGCGTCGCAGATGCGCCTCTAGCGGCTATCAGGAAGACAGCCACTGGAGGTTGGATTAACCCTGCTATGTAAACATAGCAGTTTCTATGAAACTGCTATGTTTACATCTGAAGGGTTAAAACCTGAGGGACCTGGCACCCAGACCACTTCATTGAGCTGAAGTGGTCTGGGTGACTATAGTGTCCCTTTAAATTGAGAATTATCCCACACCACTTGCAATCACCACTTGGTTTGCCTAGCAGATATCTAATGTCCCACTGGGACACCTAATAGGACAGAGCAGGTTTGGCTCAGGCAGCCTTAAATGCCATGCAAAGGCACATTGAATGCCATGCATGGGCCACATGCCATAGGTTGTTGACCCCTGATATAGGACTTGATGGAGGAGATAGAGATGTAACTTTGTCAGTATATTCTTGCTGTATTTTTCTATATTTATCTCCATAAGAAAAATAATTTAGTTTTTCAAAAAATGTTTGCTGGTTTGTTTTTTTGCAGCATAACACCACCCCCTTAGCCAGGCCACTCCTTTTTACTATGCAGCTTCCTTATTAGACATGCTCTGAGTACCTACTCAGCTCAGCCAATGAGACATTACTATGATCTGATTTGGTGACATGATCAGCCAATCACAGTCCAGCTTTTTCCATAGCATAGCTCTGAAATACTACACAGCTAATCAGAGGACAGTGATTGGCTGTGCAGTCAGTTCAGCAGCTCCACTAACATTAATATTTCATTGGCTAAACTGCACTGCTTACTTTATAAACAAGAAAATGTTTTTTGAAAGAGGAAGCTTAGCAAAGAGGGCAGTATTATGCCACAGAAAACAGAAAAACATGTTATTTTCTTCTTTTTTTTCAATTCGACAATTTTCATTTTATCAAAGAACACAATTTGGGGTACAGAAAGGAAAAAGGGTGGGTAAGCAGTTATGGTGCATGGATCTCAAACACATATTATACAGTCAAGAGCATATCTGGTCATATTGTCTTTTAAAATTCCCCCAAATTCTCTTGCGACCTTGTTCCATGCGCCGTGGCAGTTTTTCCCCCATTCCTGTGGACTTGATTCAGGGTTAGGGGGTAGGGAGAATGGTGAAGTTGAGGGAGGGAGGAAGGGAGGAGATAGGGGAACATGTCCCCCAGTTTCTCCGCTTCAACTGTCAAGCTCTGCGTGGCTTCCGCACCCGCTCCCCTGGGCAACTATTTACAGTGTGGGTTGTTCCGCTGCGCCTCAAATTTAGTGTTTTAGCTGGTTTTACCCCAATGTCGACTGTTCGTGCATTTGTGTTAGGAGTTGTGGCCTCTCTGCATCTGAACAGTTAGTTACTTGGCTTGCTACTGTTCGTCCTCCATATTTTTTATTTTTAGTTTTTCCCTGTCATTTCTCCATCTCGTCCTCCTCCTCCTCCCTCCTGAGGTATGCTTCCCACATGTTTCTGACTATGTGTTTTGCTGGGTGTAGCAGCTGGCTACTCTTTGTTTCGTATGTTAGGTTTAGGGAAATCTGTTGGATAAGGCTGGATCTCTTAGGCGACTGTGTCTGTTTCCAACCTCTGGCTATCAATAGGTTGGCAGCTATCAATACATGATATATTAGGCCGGCTTGCGCTTTTGTGTAAGAGTCCAGTGATATGAAAAGCAGGGCACATTCTGGCCTCAGATTGGTTCCGATGTATAATGCCCCTTGTATCACGCCCTCGACTACTTTCCAGTATGCCGTGATGGCCGGGCAGGCCCACCAGATATGGAACATTGTGCCCTCAGCCTTGAGGTGTTAGGGTATATGGTTGCCAGTCTGGTTGGCACCAAGTACCATCTATATTGTATCCTGCTCATTAGCTCTAGGTGGGATGCGCATCTGGATCTGCCTTTTTGTGCTATGAAACCCTGATTCCATTGTTCGTCTGAGAAGACTGTACTCAAGTCTCTATGCCAAGCCTCTCTAAATTTGTCGATCTTTGGTTGTGGTTGTTGAGTTGGGTTATTGAGTATTGCAAACATGAGTGATAATGGTTTCTTGGGCATTGTCATGGATTCACATGCTTTCTCTATACATTGCGTGTGGGTCGGGGTGGTCAGGACAGTGGAGTGGGCCAGTATTCCCTTTAATTGTAGGTATGAAAATATCGCCCTTTGTGGTAAGTTGTAACTTTGTTGCAAGTCCGAGAATTGTCTTAGCTTTCCGTGACTGTATAGGTGTCTAACTAGCGTGCAACTTCTCTCGATCCATATACGGTGGTCAAAGGTGGGATTTGCTTTGCTATATGTATGCAATATATTGGCGTGGTCATCGCCCATGCATCTGTATACCCCAGCTGTGGCTTGACCATGTCCCAGTTTTTTAACAGGATTTCTGTGGTGGCGGGCATGTCTGAGGACTACAGACGTTGCTTATGCGGAACCCAGAAAAGGTATCTGAGGCCCCTGGGACAAGCCCAGGTCGATTCCATCCCCACCCATTGTGGTGGGTTATGGGCAGTGTGTGCCTGTAGGGCGGTGGTCATCAGTGCTGCTCTATAGTATGTTACCTGCGGTAGGCCTAGCCCTGCCTGCACGAGGGGTTTGGTGAGTATACTCGTGGCTACCCTGATTTTCTTATGTGCCCACACAAAGCTAGTAAGGGTTTTTTGCAGTCGTCTCAAGTATGTGTTGGGTACTGGGATCTGTAATGTTCTAGTTAGGTACTGAAATTTTGGCAGCAGCGTCATCTTCAATGCTGCTAGTCTTCCCACCCAGGATATGAACTTGCTATCCCAGTTCTTCAAGGTATCGCTAATTTCGTCTAGTAACCTCCCGTAGTTGAGATGTAAGAGTCCCCCTGGGTCTTTTGGGATTCTCAGTCCCAGGAAAGTGAGATGGTCATCCCTCCAGTCTAGCGGGAATGAGAGTTTTAAGTGTTCTATGGTATCATGTGGTATCTCAATCCCCATTGCTTGCATTTTTGTAACGTTGAGTTTATAGTACGATTGCTCCCCATATAGTTCTATTTTTCTCAGTAGGTTCGGGAGCGACATGTGTGGTTGTGTAAGTGTGAGTAAAATATCATCCGCAAATAAGTTCGCTTTGTATTCCCTCTCTCCTATCCTTATGCCATGTATTGCGGGGTTTTCCCTAATTTTGATCGCCAGCAGCTCCAGTTGGAACGGCTCGGACAGGAACCCCGCATTTAATACTCTTGCCACTGGCTCGCTGTATAGGGCTTTCACGGCTGACACAAAGCCATAGGGGATGTCCAACCTACCCAACACCTCCTTTAAAAACCCCTAGTGTAAGTGAGCAAATGCTTTTTCGGCGTCGAGGGAGACCAGTGGTCCTCCCTGCCGCTGTTTTTTTAGGTAGTGGAGGATGTTAATGACTTTCCTGGTGTTATCCGTTGCCTGTCTTCCTTTTATGAAACCCACCTGGTCGTCCTGTATTATGTGCGGGAGGATGGCCCCCAGTCTGTTTGCATACAGTTTGGCAAAGAGTTTCGCATCTGTGTTGAGAAGGGAGATGGGTCTGAAGTTTTGTGGAACCGTCAGGGTTTTGTTGGGTTTTGGGAGCATAACAATGTGAGCGGCCAGTGTTACTTTAGGAAGCTCCCCCTTTTGGGTTGCCTCTGTGAATATTCTGGCTAGGTATGGTGTGAGTGTTGTGTTGAATTTCTTGTAATACTGGTTATCAAACCCATCCGGTCCCGGGGATTTCCCCGTTGGGAGGTCTTTGATTAATTCCTCAACGTCTTGAACTGCTATCAGTTTTATAAGGTTTAGCTGCTGTTGAGGCGTAATCTTAGGTAACCTCACTCCATCTAAGTAATCCCTAATGCTAGTGTCTGTCGGATGCCTGATCTGTTTGTCCTGTTGAATGTTATATAGTGTTGAGTAGTATGTTGCGAACACATCACTTATTTCTTTTGGGGTATTTATTTTTGTTCCCGCCTGGTCTGTGATGTAGGATATTTTTTGGTTTGCCTGTCTGGTTTTTATTCTTTGTGCTAACAATTTGCTTCCCTTATTCGCTTGTACGTAGTGGGTGAGTTTGAGCTTCTGCATGTGGGCGCTGAGTGTTTCTAGTGCCTGTTGGTGCATGAATCTTGTGATCTGAGTTATCTTATTTTTTGTCTCTGGGGTTGGGGTGTGTTGATTAAGTCTGTTTAGCTTGTATAGTTCTACCTGCCATGCTCTGAGTTTGTCTTTTTCACATAGGCTGCCTTTCGGATCAGTAGGCCTCTCGCCACTGTTTTGTGAGCGAGCTATAGAGTTGAATCCGTGACGTCCCCCGTGTCATTGAGTTTGAAATAGTCATAGATATTTTTTAATTCTATGGTTACTGGTGTGTGGTCTGACCATGTGATCTGCTGTATGTCGCTGTGGATGGTTTGGTCTAGTGTAGAACCTGCTAGGAGGAATCCATCTATTTTAGAGTAGGAGTTGTGGACCGCTGAGTAGTGTGAATATGCCCTTTCCGTTGGGTGTGTGACTATACAGGCGTCATAGAAATGGTGGTCATGTAGGAGTTTCGCTATGGCTCTACATTGTCTCTTCAGGGGGCGGTGTTGTTTGCTTTGTGGCTAGAGGGTGGTGTCTATCTGTGGGTCGAATATGTGATACCCTTCTGGGTTTTAGCCGTCTTGAGTAAAATTTTGGGAAAAAATTCCTTTGATTGGTATTTGGGGAGTACATATTCACGATGGTATATAGCATATCGTTAAACAGACCTACGAGTATGATGTATCTACCATTCGGATCTATGTCTAGTGTCTGTAGCATAAATGAGACCGTTTTGCTAATGAGGATGGATACTCCTCTGGCTTTAGTGGGGGCTGTGGCATCAAACTGGTGTGGGAAGTCTTTAGTTAATATTGCCGGGTGGTCATTATGTCTAAAATGGGTTTCCTGGAGGCATAGTATATCTACTCCCAGAGACCAGACCTCTCTGGTGAGGAGGTGTCTTTTTACCGGGGTGTTGAGGCCCCTAACATTGAAGGTGCATAACTTCACGGTGGTCTGTTGAGTTGATGTCTCTTGTACCTGTTAAGTTGGTCTATGTGTGTGAGGGTCACCGCTCTCCCCAGCTCTGTCAAGCGGAGCAGTGTATCCCTCTGTATTTTCGCTGGTGTACCTGTAGGGCCTGCGGAACAAACGGTTATATGGTTGTTTTTAGGCGATGTTAACATCTCAGTGGAGGCTGGAGTCGAGTCACCCACTAACCCTATCCCATCCTCGTGAATACAGTACTCAACAGGTGGTATACATGCATTACACGAATCAACATATAACAAAACAGCAACATAAATGAAAGTATGTACAAGAGTATTCCTAAGAATTATTTGCACCATTAAGTCATGTCTACAAATGCTCGCAGTTTAGGGAATAAGATCCATGAACTTGTGGCAATAATGGCAACTGATAGTGTAGATTTAGTCGCTGTTACTGAGACATGGTACAATGAGAAAAATGACTGGGACATAGCAATACCAGGGTACTCTTTATATAGGAAAGATAGGGAAGGCAAGAAAGGGGGAGGGGTGGCTTTGTATGTGAAGGATAGCATAAATTCTAGCCTAATAAAAGCTAGTGAGGCAAACAGAGTACGTTTGGGCTACGTTAGAATTTGGTAATCACACAGTAACTCGTGTAGGGGTGATTTATAGGCCCCCAGGACAAATTGAAGAGTTAGATAATCTACTAGTTGAGGAAATAGCCGTTCTGACAAATGGAAGGGGAAGATACCGCCGGTGACTTTAATCTTCCTGATGTAAATTGGAAAACAAAATTAGCTACTTGTTGTAGAGTAATACATATTCTAAAACTCCTACCTGGGATTGTCTCTAAACAAAGCTGTTGAGTGGTCAAACCCCTCGTAAAGAGGCCATACTAGACGAAGGTGTTAACAAAATGACGGTACCGTGATGTTACCAGAAGTGAAAGTTTAGGATCCATGAGGATCATCAGTCAGCGTGGGTTTAATATAAACAGGACTGAGCTCGGCTGCACCTCACACAAAAACAAAAGTTTTAGACTTTAGAAAACAGACTTTTCTAAAATTAGAATATGGGTAGAGGAGTCATTATCAGACTGGAGCAATTTAAATGGAGTCCAAGAGAAATGGGATTATTTAAAAGTTGCACTATTGAAGGCAACAGAAAATTGCATTAGGCTTGTCAGTAAAAGCAAAAAATTCAAGAAACTACTGTGGTACTCCGCAGATGTGGCCAAAATAGTTAAAAACAAAAAGTTAGCATTTAGGAATTATAAAAAAACCCAGAGTGAGGAAGACAAAATGATCTATAAGATTAGGCAGAAAGAGGCTAAGCAAGTTATAAGAGCTTCCAAATCACACACAGAAGAGAAAATAGCACAGTCAGTAAAAAAAAGGGGATAAAACATTTTTTAGATACATAAATGAGAAAAGAAAAGTAAAACAAGGATTAGTTAGATTAAAAACAAAAGAAGGAAGGTACGTAGAAGAGGATAAAGGTCTAGCTGACTGCCTCAATGAATATTTTTGTTCTGTATTTACAGATGAAAATGAAGGAAAGGGACCTCAGTTGAGTAAAAGGATAAATGAGTCATTTATTACACGTGAGTTTACAGAGGAAGAGGTTCTATTTCAACTGTCAAAAGTAAAGACAAATAAGTCAATGGGACCTGACGGAATACACCCAAAGCTATTAAAAGAGCTTAGTGGTGTACTAGCAAAACCATTAACAGATTTATTTAACCAATCATTGTTACCAGGAGTAGTCCCAGAAGATTGGAAGTTAGCGAATGTTGTGCCCATTTACAAGAAAGGTAATAGGGAGGAGTCGGGCAACTATAGGCCAGTAAGCCTTACTTCAGTAGTGGGAAAAGTGATGGAAACCATGTTAAAGGATAGGATTAATGAACATCTAAAAACACATGGATTTCAAGATCAGAGACAACATGGGTTTACTTCAGGGAGATCATACCAAACTAATCTTATTGATTTTTTTGATTGGGTAACTAAAATTATAGATCAGGGTGGTGCAGTAGACATTGCTTACCTAGATTTCAGTAAGGCTTTGACACTGTTGCACATAGAAGGCTTATCAATAAACTGCAATCTTTAAGTTTGGATTCAAATATTGTTGAATGGGTAAGGCAGTGGCTGAGTAACAGGCAACAGAGGGTTGTAGTTAATGGAATATATTCGAAGCTTGGACTTGTCACCAGTGGGGTACCTCAGGGATCTGTACTTGGACCCATTCTCTCTTTAATATTTTTATTAGTGATATTGCAGAAGGTCTTGATGGTAAGGTATGTCTTTTTGCTGATGATACCAAGATATGTAACAGGGTTGATGTTCCAGGAGGGATAAGCCAAATGACAAATGATTTAGGTAAACTAGAAAAATGGTCAGAATTGTGGCAACTGACATTTAATGTGGATAAGTGCAAGATAATGCATCTTGGACGAAAAAACCCAAGGGCAGAGTACAGAATATTTGATAGAGTCCTAACCTCAACATATGAGGAAAGGGATTTAGGGGTGATTATTTCTGATGACTTAAAGGTAGGCAGACAATGTAATAGAGCAGCAGGAAATGCTAGCAGAATGCTTGGTTGTAAAGGGAGAGGTATTAGCAGTAGAAAGAGGGAAGTGCTCATGCCATTGTACAGAACACTGGTGATACCTCACTTGGAGTATTGTACACAGTACTGGAGACCGTATCTTCAGAAGGATATTGATACCTTAGAGAGGGTTCAGAGAAGGGCTACTAAACTGGTTCATGGATTGCGGGATAAAACTTACCAGGAAAGGTTAAAGGATCTTAACATGTATAGCTTGGAGGAAAGACTAGACAGGGGGGATATGATAGAAACATTTAAATATATAAAGGGAATCAACACAGTAAAGGAGGAGACTATATTTAAAAGAAGAAAAACTACCACAACAAGAGGACATAGTCTTAAATTAGAGGGACAAAGGTTTAAAAATAATATCAGGAAGTATTACTTTACTGAGAGGGTAGTGGATGCATGGAATAGCCTTCCAGCTGAAGTGGTAGAGGTTAACACAGTAAAGGAGTTTAAGCATGCGTGGGATAGGCATAAGGCTATCCTAACTATAAGATAAGACTAGGGACTAATGAAAGTATTTAGAAAATTGGGCAGACTAGATGGGCCGAATGGTTCTTATCTGCCGTCACATTCTATGTTTCTATGTTTCTAAGTCGGCTTGGCACTGCGTTGTCGTGCCTTGGGGGTAGAGGCTTAAGGCCTCACATCCTGTGGGAGCTCTCTCCCTCTACAGCTATTACTGGTGTAATCGTTGGGGTGTCCCAACTAGTAGTCATAGCCCTATGAGTCTTACTTCGGTGGTGTTTTCTGTACTTATACAATCTTTGAGCTAGCAGATAGTATAGTTATACCCTCTTTGTAATTTGTGATCTCCGCCTGTCCCCGTGCCCCGTCAGGAGCGCTAATGTTACCTGGTGTGGTTGGTGCATTATATTACATTACCCTGCCCCTGGGCTGATAGTCCTTCACCCTGTGGTGCCTCAGGGCCTTCACACTCAAAGTCCCTTCCACCTATCTCCGCTTCACCATCTTCCAGTCTGGTGAGGCTCTGGTACTGCTCCTCTCTTGCTCAGCCGTCGATGTGGGTGCGATGTTCCAGTCTCGTAGGATGTGTTGGCCTTCCTCTGGGGATCCGATGGTGGTAGTTTTCCCTTCCCGCATCACTAGGAGCTTGGTGGGGTCGCCCCATCTGTATGGGAGGTGGTTGTCTCTGAGCTGAGTGGTTATATCCCTGAAGTCTCACCATCTCTTTAAAGTATATGAGGAGCTGTCTGAGTAGATGGTCTTCCCTCTATATGCTGCAGGCATATCTTTCCATTTTCTCTTTGCGTTTAGGATTACTTCTTTAGCGTGGAAGTAATGCATTCTTAGCAGGATATCTCTCGGCGTGTCTGGGGGTAGGAATTTCGGTTTAGCGGTTCTATGGATCCTATCCAGCAGGAACAGGTCCTGTGGCAGATCCAGAGCGCGTTCTCTTAGTAGGCCCGTGACGTGGGCGCTAAGTTCTTCTGTTTTAATCGTCTCGGGTGTCCCCCTTATGCGGAGATTGTTGCGGCGTGCCCAGTCCTCCATATCCGCTATTTTGAGGTCCTGGTCATTCAGTCTTGCGACCAGGCCTTCCACGGTGTCTGCCAGTGAGTTATGGGCCTCTTTCTGTGAGTTGTTTTTCCATCTGCGATGTGCGTTGGCCTATGTCTTGCAATTCCTTTCTTAAGTCTTTCATGGCACTATCCATTTTCCCCACAATTTTGTCAGACATTTCGTCCAGAAGCTTTTTAAGGGAACTATGTGTCAGTGGGTTGTCACAGTCCCCTGGCTGGGTCTCTGTGTCATGCTCGTCTCCTGCGCCAACTTGGGCCTGTTCAGGCTGTTGTGAAGTCTTCCCTTGTCCCGTCCTCGAGGCGAAGAAGTTGTTCTTTTCGCCCCTTTCAGCTGCTCGTTTGCCTTTAGGTTGGGATATTGTGGCTCGGGACCGGTCTAGATGTGTCCGTTTTGGGCTCAAATTACACCTTTATAGCCGTCGCGGCACGGAGCTCTAACTACATGCGGCTGCTCCGGTCCGCGTCCAGGACACGCCCCATGTTATTTTCTTTTTAAGCAATACTTAAGATATTTGAACGGGAAGAAACATGTGGCATCGATCTTAGACAAAACCCTATATAATTTATTTTAAAAATTGGAGCTAGAGCTAGCCAATACAATTAGGTAAAAATATATACATAAAGTAATCTTCCACTATATAAATACAATTAAAATAATTCATAAAGAAATAAAGGTTAGTACATGTTTTATAGAAAAAAAAAATATTTCTTGTAAAACTTACAACAGATTCTGAAATATTAGTATTATTATATAAGCAGAAATAATATTTGTATTTTTCAGATGATAAGACAAAAATACATTAAAATTGTAATTCTACTTTTGGTAGAACTTTTAAGGCATTTGTCGAAACATTTGTAGAAACGTTATGTTAAAATTAATTTAAAATTAACATCTGTAGGTGGGTACAATGTACATATAAACATATAAACACTGTTGTACTGTACAGAGGTTTTCAACATGCTATGGCACCTTACAAATAACCTGCAATTTGTATCGATTATCAGTATTTCCCTCTGACCTGATCGACAGAATACAATAAAGTTTCAGTTCCAAATTCAAACCTGCTTATTGCATGGAACTGGAAGAGAAAGAGGGAATTGCTAGTTTCCTTGCATATAGTTAAAGACAGGATGAAGCTTTGCTAAATAAATGTGTTTCTTTTTATAGACTCTGAACTTCTATTATTGACCAGATTATTGAGTTAGCCATTATCAGCAAAATGATGACATTATTTTGCGATGCTAAATTAAAATATAAAGTTGTATACACAAGTTTGGCCGTGAAGGAACTAATGTCATATGTGAAAATGGAATATAATTTTGAGGAATGTCATTTTATTTTATTTTTCAATGTCTTGATATTCTGTACTGGCAACAAGGCCAAATATGAACTGTTTTTTCTGTTTTAAGGAAACACAGATAAATGTAATTATCAGAGTCATCTAGGAAATCTGTTTAATGTAAATAGACATTGTCGGTACATTTATACTTGTAGAATCAGTTTATCATCTGAGAAGCAATGTTTGACCTTGATATATTTCTCTGGATGACTGCATTTTCTGACACATACATATAAAAGCATGTGCAATCATTGTCTAACCATTTAAAGTTTACAACATTTGCTCATAATTCTACATTACAGACATTTCTCTGCAGTTACTGGGGTAAAATAAGGCGAGTATTTAGTATCATTAATATCTGTTTTTATTTTTGCATGCTCAAATCTTTCACGTTTTGCACACAAAAAAGGAAGAATTCTGCAAATGCTGTGCTATTATTTATTAAAAAATGTAAATATTTATTTTTTAAACAAAATGTTCATCCTGACTTTCCAGCCACGGTGTGCAAATTAACTTAACCACTGCAGTGTAATACATGCACTTGCATGGAATGTGCTCATGCATGTGTGTTCCCAACACATTCAAGGGGCAATGAACACGTACTTGCAGCAAAATGTGTTTTTTACCTTAAATATAAAAAACATAATTGCAAGCTGGCACACTCCTTAAAACAAGGATGCTGTATCAAGGTTGCCCAAAAACCTCAAATAAATTTTGTGTATGTGTTTTTTACTTACCACTGCTTCATTTTTTTACCCTGGTTATTACAGGGGTAGAATGAACAAAGGATTGCTACTTCCAGGGATCCTGTTGGTCCTCTGCTTTATCTATATTTGCCTTCCTTTTGATTCCAGTTTGGTTTATGCCCATTGCTTGATGCAGAGGGTTTCAAATTCACTAAAGTAAGAATTGTCATAACTTCACAGTGAATTCAAAGTGAATTTTAAATTTAAAGGGACACTATAGGCACCCAGACCATTACTATTTTTTTATAGTAAGTTGATATGATATGATGAAAATAATGGTATCTTTAGAAAGACCACTTAATGACAAGAAAAACTGTATATAATATGTGTGGGTACAGTAAATGAGTAAGAGGAAAATTACAGCTAAACACAATCACCGCACAAATGTAAAAACAGCCCTGGTCCTTAACGGTAAGAAAATTGAAAAACGGTCTGGTCACTGAGGGGTTAATTATTTGCATTTTAGTGACTAACCCAGTCGGGGGAACACTCATGCATAGATATTGTTTTTTACCTATCTGAGCTTAAACACATAAAGTTAATCAGTTTCAGTTATTGTGTTTGATGTACCAGTGTGGATATCCAGGAAACCAGGTCAATTAGTTGCTATCAAAACTTGGAGTTTAGTACGCCTTTCCTAAACAACGGCATATCTAATAACTCCCCAGGATGGCACAGACAATTTGACTTCTGCTGCTTGCTAACCATATTGCAAAGTTCTATAATTCATTTAAAATAATGAAGTCTTGTAAACAACTTAATTTTATTTTGCACAAGAAACTTCACTTAAACTTTAAAGTTTAATTATTTTCCAATTATATGCTAACAGGCAACCACTGCTTCAAATGTAATAGAAGACATTTCATGAAAGTCTAATGCTATAAATTTACATTATGATAATAAAGTATGTATAATATTATGCAAAAACATAAACAATGAAAGTTTTGTTTTTCACATGTGCAGAAATATATATATAGGTATTCAAAGCAGGGTGATGGGAGATAGATCCCCCACGGATCATTTTTGGGAGTGATTAGAAGGGTCCCATCATGTTGAGCTATAAATGTATGTGTTACGTCTAAGCAAGATGAAAAAGCAAAATGGATTTTAAAGAATTGATTATCCTCCTATAGCTTTTAAAACAAAGACAGAGAAAAGGGAAAATAGATAAATAGGTGCAGTGGAAAAATTGAGATACATAGCATACATACATAGCCTGTTTGATAATTTATTTGTGTGCTATTTTTGAAAAATATAAAAATAGATTTTTATGTAATGTTGCATATTGGTATATTTTGAAAGGTTTGCTAAAGTAGAATATGAACGTTTATAGCCATTCTTTATTTTCAAAATCCTTAATAATGCTGTCTAATAACTTTTTATAATTGTTAAAGGGACACTATAGTTCCCAGAACAACTGCAGCTTATTGAATTTGTTCTGGTTAGTAGAATCATTACCGTCAAGCTTTTTGATGTAAACACTGTCTTTTCAGCGAAAATGTAGTGTTTACATTACAGCCTAGTGATAACTTCACTGGACACTCCTCAGATGGCTGTTAGAGATCCTTCCTGGGTCATGGCTGCCTAAAATGCATCCAAATATTCAGTATCTCCTCCCTCTGCATGCAGACACTGAAGTTTCCTCATAGAGATTCATTGATTCAATTCATCTCTATGAGGCGATGGTGATTGGCCAGGGCTGTGTTTGAATTGTGCTGGCCCTGCCCCTGATCTGCCTCTTTGTCAATCTCAGCCAATTCTACGGGGAAGCATTGTAATTGGATCAGGCCACCACTTCTGATGATGTCAGCAGACAGCTTGTTTTTCTGAGGCAAACAACATGCAGAGCTACAGCTTCAGGCTTGAATATAAGTAAGATTTTGCTATATTTATGGATGCATGAGGGGCCCAGGGGGGCTAGATGGTGGGTTTAACACTATAGGGTCAGGAATACATGTTTGTGTTCCTGACCCTATAGGTGTTCCTTTAATAATTATTAATGTAATAATGGTCGTCGTCCCCACACACACACACCACCACCGCTGGTTTATTCATTTATTTTGGGGGGAGTGGTGGGCATTTCTAAACTAAAGCGTATATGTTGCTTTCACTTTGTAGTATGTTTCTGTTAAGTGTATTTTGTTAAAGCACTACTTATAATACATGTTCAATCACATGAGTGGGTTTGATTTTACCTGAATTTAATACCAATAACCTTAAGCTGGGTACATTAAATATCTATACACTGATGAGTTAAATGCAAATGCATGCTCTAAACATGCTGAATCTAAAATGTGCTAAATAAAAATTACTATAAATTAGATTATAAGCAATATTTTATAGGAATTATGACTTTAAGGCTTGTTGAAAAGTTACTTGATTATTTGCAGAAATTGTAAAAAATAGGGCTCTTGATAAACGCTTTCATTTTTGACTTTTCAATTGTGAAAGAAAGTCTGTGTGATACATAGCCTCGTCATTTGGATAGAAAGCACTGCAGCCGCAGTAAACAAAAATTGACACATTCGGCAATGAGAGATCTAGACACAGGCTGTTCATCAGACGAGCAGCTTCATAAATCATAGCAGGTCTATGTCTGAAAGAAAATTGTGAGAAAAATACCTGGGATATTCATCATACCTCCCTCTTGCTGGATAGAGCCGTATACTATACCCTTTCTCTTTCACCTTATTAACATCCAGCGTCCCATATCACAGTTGTCCATATTATCAGGGCACCCATAAAATGATGCTCTGAGCTGTAGTTTAGCTAACAGCTTTTTGAAGTAAACAGTGATAACTTCACTATAACTCCTAGAATCTCCTGCCTTGAGCAGGAATGAGGCTGTGCACAGAGATCTTTGAAATATGTCAGACTGCCGTTCCCACTGCATGTTAACCTTTAAAGTATTGGGTTAAACACGTCCAACAGTTCAGATGCCATAACCTGGAATAAGAGGCTCCTGTTGGCTATGTTACTTTCTGGGAGGGGCAAAGGTCAAACCTGGCCGATGTAATGTCCATCAATTTGAACATGGAAGGGAAAATTAAAGGTATTATATTTTATTATTATGGATTGGTTATCTTTTTTTAATTTTTTTAATAATACAGATATTTGCTCTCCGCTTGTGAGTAGACCTCCTTTTATCTATTTTTAGTTTCATACAACATACAGAGAGCACTATATCCCTTTTTATTTGTCTCATATACTAAGGACATCCGGTCGCTGTAAGGGTGCACTTTGAAGAAGGAATACCTTTACAACTGCTGAAGACGCCTTAATCACGAACAAAGACCACCAATATATCCGCGTATATGGGTGATGGGTATGGTGCCACCACTTATCATTTGGTGATAGCTGCCATACTCTGACAATGTAGCCACAGCACTGGCCCTATAACTGGCCAGGCCAGCCACACTGCACTCCAGAGAAGCCACACTCCTGCTGCTATGTGGTAAGCAAAAAGGATGGTGGCTAAAATAGCAAATATAAACATTTGCATATGCATATATATATACATGGATAAAATAACACCGATGTCATGTAACTTGTGACCCAACATGCAGAGTATATAGATATAATAATAGATTAGACAACGTCTACTGGTCATTAGAATGGCTGGGTTATACGCTGTTAGAACAAGAATGGTCAGGGACAAGCCGAGTCAGGGAGGCCAGAAATAAGGGAAGCGAAAAAACCAATAGCTGAGTCAGGGAGGATAGAATGGAGAATAGTCAGGAGAAAGTCAAGTTTAAAATACCAGAAAAGACACAGGATATAACTCACTCTTGGGAACTGAAAACAGAAACCACAACAGGGCAATGATCCATTCCTGAGTGCTCCTTATATACCCTACGTCTTTAAATTATAGACACATTCCCAAAATGTTTCAAATTCGAACATTTTGGCAGGCCGTGACATCATCAGCGCCATGACGTCGGCACGCACTCGCCGCGTCATAAAAAGGGGCAAAGCTATAGCGGCCGGCATCTGAACCGCTGGAGACATGAGAGAGAACGTGGTAAGGGTCCTTCTCCCATTCCTGGACCTCACCAGGCTGTGTCACAGCCTGGACAACAAAAGGTAATGTGACATGACCCCCCCCTTCGAGAACTGCCCACCGGGTGGGAAGGGCAGGACGAGAAGGAAAGTGGGCATGAAACGATCTGAGGGGACGAGGAGCATGGATGTCAGAAGAACTAACCAAACACCGATCTTTGGGACAATACCCCTTCCAGTCAACCAGATATTGAAGATGACCCCTAGAAATACGTGAATCAAGAATGACCTTCACTTCATATACTTTCCTACCCTCAACCTGTACAGGAGAGGGAATAACAAAGGGTCTAGTGTAACAATTGCATGTAAGAGGCTTCAATAAAGAAACACGAAAAGAATTAGGAATGTGTAAAGCAGGAGGGAGAGCCAATTTATAAGCCACATGATTAATATGTTGAATGACCTTGTAAGGGCCAATATACCTAGGGGAAAGCTTAATTGATTGCACCGTCAAGCGACTATTCCTGGTGCTTAACCAGACCTTATCACCCATTTGGTATACAGGAGCAGCATGTCTACATTTATCAGTATGTTTTTTTGTATAAAGTAGAGGTGTGTGACAGGGTACGATGCGCATGTTCCCATGTTCTCTTTAGGTTCGCCACATGCTCCTCCACCAGTGGCATATCCTACGTG
Source organism: Pelobates cultripes (assembly GCA_933207985.1). Classification (NCBI taxonomy): domain Eukaryota; kingdom Metazoa; phylum Chordata; class Amphibia; order Anura; family Pelobatidae; genus Pelobates; species Pelobates cultripes. Next base: position 110,610,372 of record OW240918.1, read on the forward strand.
TGAATTGAAGCTAAAATTGATAAAGAATGCGCTGTAGCGCGTAGCCTCACAGACCACATTATTTTGCGCAAATTCAGCCCAGGGAATAAGGTCAACCCAATTGTCTTGATGATCGGGTATAAAACACCTCAAATATTGTTCCAACTTTTGATTGGTCCTTTCAGCTGCCCTGTTAGACTGAGGGTGATAAGCTGATGAAAAGCAAAGAGTGATCCCCAACTGTACACAGAAAGCTCTCCAGAAATGAGATATAAACTGTGTACCCCTGTCTGACACAATTTCTTTGGGTATGCCATGCAATCAGAACACCTCTTTGGCAAATAATGTGGCCAGTTTCAGTGAAGATGGCAATTTTATCAAAGGAACGAAACAAGCCATCTTGGAAAATCTATTAACTATTGTTAAGATGACAGTATGACTTTCAGATACAGGCAAATCAACAATAAAATTAATAGCTATGCTATCCCATGGTTTGTGTGATATCTCTAATGGTTGTACCAGTCTGCAAGGGAGACTATGAGATCATTTTGATTTGGCACACACGTCACATGCCAAAACGTATTCTTTAGTGTCTTTTCGTAAGGAAGGCCACCAATATTCTGAAGCTATCAGCGAGTGGGTTTTATTTATACCCGGATGACATGCTACTTTCCCATCATGATAAAAGGTAAGTATCTCTTTTTGATACTCAGGAGGTACATATTTTTTACCAGTAGGTTTACGTTGTGTTTCCTGATTCTGTTTTGCTTCTAGATTATCAATGAGCTCGGAATGTATCTTAACACGAGTATTAGCCACTATTCTTTCTGTAGGTACGATGGTTGTTATTTCAGTATAAAAACAAGCGTGTGGTTCAAACTGACGAGACAAGGCATCTGCTTTAGTATTCTTTGACCCAAGTCTGTATGTTAACGCGTAATTAAATCTCGCTAAAAAGAGAGAAACGTGCTTGTCTAGCTGATAACCTCTTAGCCTCTCTAAGGTAAGATAGGTTTTTGTGGTCTGTTAATATAGTGATAGGAATAGGAGTTCCCTCTAACAGATGACGCCATTCTTTCAAGTCATAGATGATAGCCAATAATTCACTGTCCCCAATGGCCTATATCCTCTCTGTATCCATTAGTTTCTTAGAATAGAACCCACAAGGGTTCTTCAGGGCTTTTTCTTTGGGAAAGAACTGCTCCCACCCTTGTTTCAGAGGCGTCAACCTCTAACAAATAAGACAAAGTGGGATCGGGGTGTACCAATATTGGTGCAGATGAAAACGACATCTTCAAATTTTAATTTTTTTAATGCCTCTTGAGACAAGAATTTGATATTGGCTTCTTTTTTAGTCATGCTAGTAATTGGTGCGATTATGGACGAAAAGTCATAAATGAAACTCCTGTAATAATGAGAAAATCCTATGAATCTTTGTATGGCCTTCAGTCCGTTAGGTAGATGCCACTGTAGTATAGATTCTAGTTTAGTAGACTCCATGGCATATCCTCTCTCAGAAATGACGTATCCTAAAAAAGCTATTTGCTTTTGATTAAAAAGGCATTTTTCCAATTTACAGTACAGTCCGTGCTTTAATAGTCTGGTTAGTTTTTTCTTAACATGAGCGTGATAAGTCTCTTTGTCTTTCGAATAAATCAAAATGTCATCAAGGTAGACAATGGCACACTCGTGTAAGAAGTCCCTTAGTACGTCATTGATCAAATCCTGGAAGACTGCAGGTGCATTGCATAAACCAAAAGGCATAACGGTATATTCATAATGACCATAATGGGTATAATGCCCCGCGTCATACAAAGGGGCAGGGGGTCTTCACTACTGGAGACAGGAGAGGGACCATTGGAAGGGTCCCTCTCCCCTTCCTGGACCTCCCCAGGCTGTGTCACAGCGTGGGCAACAAAAGGTAACGTTAGTGTGTGACAGTATGTATGGTTAGCACAGAGTTCAGCAGTGTTGTTGCGAATTTAGCAGTTTGATTGTGTATGTTTTGCAGGTTGTGTCAAGCAGTTTGACAGTGTGCATAGCAGTGTGTGTGTGTGTTTAGCAATGCGTTTATGTCTAGCAACACTGGGACAATTTAGGAAGTGTATATTGGTTTGTGTTTGTCTAGTAGTGTCTACTCGGGTGTGCATGTATCTTGCAGTGTGTATCGGGGTATGTGTGTACTCTGCAGTGTGTATTGGTGTCTCTGTGTACCCCATCTGCGTGTCTGAGATGTATTTTAGGTGTGTCTCTGTAAGTGCCTGTGTGACAAATGAAAAATATCTGGGCACACATAGGCTCTGTCCCAAATTGCAGGCTTTATTGAAGCCAAACATGCAATGATTCAGCTCAAACAGGAGCCTTTTTCAAGCCATTCATTTTGGATATTTTTTATTTTGTCTACAATAATGAGGGATTAGTGGTATACCTGACTGTGTCTGTGGCACTGTGTTGCTCCTCTAATTTTTGATTGGAGAGTGCAGTTCCTGTTTTAAAATTATGTAAGTGCCTTTGTGAGACATACACACACGGCCCCAAAGAAGTCTTACACACACACACACAATACAACCTACAGCCAATACACAATCCTTCAAGCAATCCCCATGCACATCCCACATACACACTCATAAAGTCATACACAGCACACACATATATACAAAGCACACACAATATCACATTCTCATTTACATACACAATAAGACACACAACCCACATAAACACACATACAACTCTACAAAGCAGCAGCAGCACCCACACAAGCAGAATATTGCAACATGTGGACATACTAAAAAAAAGTAAGACCCGCGTTCCAAGGGAATGCAAAGTCTTGTTCTGGCTCAGTGCTTCTAAAAGGCTGACTACCGCTGCTCTAGTCCCCAATCCATTAATTATTCACTAGAAACAAATCTTTTCAGACAATCCTACAGTTTCCCTGGATAATTTGTATTCCTTAAAGCTGCCTGTCCTCTTTCTTATAACATATTTAGGACCTCCATAGTCCACTCCACAATTTACTACATTTCACTAGCCTTACTGTAACTCCTGCATCTTCCCATGCGATATATATTCTACCTGTTATTAGGCCTATATTTTCTTCACTTCCATGCCTTTAGTATTATTCCAACACATGTTTCAAAAAAGTGGGACCAGCTCAGCTTATCCAAGGAGTGAGCATTGAAAATCAAGTGAATACAGGGCGAGTGCAAATAAGGACATGGACTGTATTTCAATCATTTCAATTGCAGAAATTTTACTTACTAATTTTACACTACTAATGGCGATTTTTGTTACTAAAATGTAATTTAGAACAAGAACAATATATCTTATTTACACAGACTGATTTCTAAACACATTTATAGTAGTTTAAAGACACATTACTGTGAGTATTTTTGCTGTGGAGCTCTGTTAGACACGCAGACATGCCAACAATATGGAGCTCCTAGAATAGAAGGACATTAGTATAGAAAAGAGGAACAGAGGGATTTGGGCCCAAAATAGGAGCTGTCCCTTCTAAATAGGGACAGATGGAAGCAATTTGTGATTGTTTTACATTTATGACTGTGATCCAATAGGAGATAGCATGCGTGAGATTTGAATGCTTCGTCCCAAAAGACACCTATTACCTGGCTCCTGGAATTTAGCTGATTGATGAATGCATGCATTTGGTTGACGTGGCATGGAGTGGCAGAAGATAGTATTGGTGATCATGAAAATTATTAAGACTTAGCCCTACCAACCCTTTGTTACTAGGGCAATTCAAGTTTCATTAGGCAGTGCATTAAGATTCATATACATTAAAATACAGCTTCATGAATGCTCCCTTCCCCTCTTTATCTGGGTTTCCTGGGGATATAAGTAAGAAATCATTAACTCAAACCAAGAATTGATTGAGATCTCTTAATTAGTGTCTGCATGATGCTTGGCCACTAACATTTTGATTGATGGACACATGTGTAATATTACCCCAAATTATATGACATTAATCATAAGTAAAAATCTAATGAACATAATATGCACAATTAAATGGAAGTAAAATATGATATTCGTTCATTATTACCAACAAATGAAATGGCAACCATGGCTATTCTAACACAGGTGAGTGGCAGGTGTGTCTATAAAATACACTTCTTCTATCACTTCTATCTAGAGTTAGATAAAGGGGTATATCTAATGAGCAATGTTTTTCAACAATTTCCAAAGAATAAATAAATCACGCATTATTTCTTGTTTGTAGCGTCCCCTTTAAGCCATTAATTATTTTCTTCTTGAATAGATAAATTATTGTTTTGATTTAGACTTTTCTTTCATCAGGTCTTTGAATAATAACAAACATTTCAATTAAAATAAATCACCTATATAGTGCAGGGCATCGTAGCTTAGTGCGTAAAATGAGTTCTAACAGTGGGAAAAGCCCCAGCATACATTAATAAACTAGGGATACAATTAATGAGATAAAAATATGATCAGCTGAGAAAAGAGTATACATGTTGATAAACATTTTATTTGTTTCCATGGTAATTGGTCTTAATATAGCAATTTGCCCCTGAATAGCACCTGTTTTGACTTAATGAATATAGACCACAGTCTTCCAAGCTCACTGAAGTTAATGTAATACAAGTTACTATGTATATACTAGTATATTAGTATGTATATAAACTTCTGCTGGCTTTGATGCTTTCTCCCTGCATCGTACCGTATAACACCCGAATTGTCCATGGATCATTTATAAAAACAAATTAAAAATTAGAGCTACAATCTAGGTTGGAATTGTCCTAATATCTTTTTCCATAAAGAATCTCTAATAAATATGAAATAGTGAACACACAATTCAGCATGACCCTAATATTACGGTGAAGTGGTCAGATCAACAGTCAGCGGGGGAGAGCTTCGACCCATCTTGCAAAGAGATGGCTAAACTCGACTTTATTATTAATTTATTATAACTTGTAATTCAGCACACAGTTCCCCAAGCTTTTTCTGCAATCAGTATCGCATTTTTTTTAATTGCAGTATTTTATGTCGAAGCTGTTGGTAAGAAAAATGATCCAGTGTTTATTTTTCCTAAAACCAGGCTGTATTTCACTCCTATGCAAAATAAACTGACTAATGTCACAACTGCAGTTGCTGAAAAGCTGCAGAATTTACCATAGCAGCATTCTTACATTGTCAGCTTGATAACGCTTTAATATGAATGTTTTATTCTTTCCAGTGCAATAAGGCACATTTTTTGTACATCGTGGGGCACACTTGAAATCTCAATCCCAATTCAATAACAGGGAATCCCTTACTGATTTGCAATAAAAACGCAGTGTTTTCTATTTTAAACTGTAGATACGAGGGCTGTAGAAATACTGGCTGCAATCTAGCACACTGCTGTGTAAGCAGCTCGGTTTGGGAACCATGGTGATAGCAAATAATATGGATGAGGTTATTGGATCACATAGGAAATGCTTTATAAACTATAAGCACACAAAATTATACATTATTTAATCATTTCTCTGAAGGGAAAAGAATATTGCAATGTTTCAGAATTAATGCATTTTAGGTATTTCTATTCTATCATTAAATCACTTAAGTATTACAATTGTTTAAAGGGACCGTATGAGCTCCATACTGTAGCGGTTATGTTGCTATGAAGCAGTTCATGTGAACATTCTTTTCACATTCTTGAATTGGTCTTTTTTTTTCTTTTATGTATTCAGTACTCACACTCCTTGTCCATCCTTTTGACATCATTGGGGGAAGTAATGCCTCCCCATTCAGCATTCCAACTACCTATATAGCATGTAAGTCAGTCCCTTGAAACTATAAAAGCTTTGTTGTGAATGTACACAATATTGTTCCCTGTCTGGATGAGATGGCTGAATGTGGAATAGATGAACCCCAGAACCAGGGTACTGGGGTGCAAGTAAAGTTTAAGGAGCCACTCTGTGAATGATTGTTATTTTTATTAAATATTAAGCCTATCTGTGTTTCCACTGGTGCCCTACTTATAATGGATACATAAAGCTGAAGTGTGCATTATGAGAAAACATTGCCTTTGGGGGTTACTGGAAGCATTATAATGAACCCCAAGGCTTACGGTGAAATTGTTTATAAATGTCTCTAGAACCAAGATGGCATTATTTATACATAATACAAACATCAGTCTCATATATCTTTTATATTAGGGTTATGGTTTGAGTTAGATTATGATTCTAAGAGTAGGGTTAGAATTAGGGTTACATCCAAAAGTCTGGATTCCTTGTATCCTATGGCAGCGCATGAACATATCCCACTTTGCCTTAGACTGATGAGAGGCACACTGTTTTTATTTTCACTCTAGTGATATGCTGGAGAAGAAATTGAGAAGAGAGAATCTCACAAGCATATCAATAACAGGAGGTGGCTCCATAGGTAAATAACAGCTGCTACCCAGGTGCATAACACCCACTAATCTTGGGCAGACGGAGATATGTAAGTCATAGCACTGCCTGAAATTAGGGGCCCCACACAGCACAATGTCAGTCACTCCATTGTTTAAATAATGGCAACGTACCTATTAGGAGAAAATAATGCAATCTCAGTGTTCTGGATATATTCATAAGCATCAAACAAACTTTGAGGTTCTGGAGATCTCATGATAAAGTATGAAACTGGAGGCATTCTTTTTCATATTTTCCAATAATACACACTTTGTTGTTTTAAATATTTTATATAACATGATATTTTTGAGGTAGGGTTGCTGTTAGTGTAAGTGTTCAGGTGTTTTAGGGGTTCATTTGTAGGGTATTTTAGAGGTTAGAGGTAGGCAAGTAAAAGAGTAAATGTTTTGAATAGTATGGTGTATGGCTTCATGTTTAGTGGTACAGTGTGGTTAAGGGCAACGCTTAACAGTATATTTATATTTATTTTACTTACATTTGCATGTATATTCTTATGTTTATATTTGCTGCCTATACACAGAGAAGCAATATGATTTATACTTCTCAGAAGTCAAGGCTACAAAACAAACATTTATATGTTGTTTACTAAGCTCTTCTTATGATTAAACACTTATAAGTTTCACAAGAGACCTTAGAATACTCTATTTCTAGTTTTCTATATCATGCAAAGAAAGAAAAGCAATAGACAACACTATAACGTAAGTGGTATAATATAGTACCGAGAAGCAGAGTTCCTTGAACAACTAGACTACATTCCAACAAAAGTATAAACACATTAAAAGAATAGTTATGTAACAGTGTGCACACCAACAAAGTATAGATAAAGATTAAAATTACTCTTAACAGAGACATATTGTACTGCTTAGAAATGCAACAGGTACGCTTTAAAACATCGCAGGCCTGGAGGCGTTTGAATTTTGATTTTAAAAAGTAGCCATTATAATTATTTAAACAGCAATTGTATCAGGATTGTTGAAAATGTCAAAACATAGTAGACTGGTTGTGATCAGAGGCAACAAGAAAATAACACAACACATTCTGCAGGCTACAAAATACACATTAAAAATTAACTTACAGATAGTCTTTGATGCATGTGTCTGGATTTTTTTTTTTTTTTAGTTTTAGTTGTAAAAATCCACAAAGTTGTCATTTATGAAATGTAATACCCCCTTTCATAGATAATTATTTTTAATTTCAACAGAATGCACAACTTCATATTCCAGAGAGAAAATGAGCATCTACTGTGTAATTATAATTTACAGATTTAATTCTAGTCTCTTGACTACAACATAAAGTATATTGAGACATACTATACGTGAGTACAACATTTTGAAAACTGAAATAGTCAATTTGGACTAAACTCTCCATGCCAACTATTGCTAGATCCAGTCTTTTAAAAAAGTCACCCGTTGCATCTGAATTACACAGGTCAGATTGGTTAAAATGAATGCATAAATAAATAAATAAATAGATGGACTTTCAGATAATAAACAGTTAAAAAAACATGCATAAAATCTGTTGACATTTCCCAGGACAATGACAGACTAGGAGGCTGCTGGAAATTCCCTTAAAATGCCCTCCAGTGTCTCCAATTGTCAAAGAGACACAATGCTAGTTTGTGTGGTAGCAGGCCTCAGCTCCTTCTCTGACTGTATATGAAAAAGTAATTTTGTAAATGTTAACTACTCCACACTCAAACTGCACAGAACCACAGAATATGTCATTGGTTAATAATTAAAAGCTAATAAAAGCTAATAAAATAGATAGTTTATTGAGCTATGCATATTTAAGCTCTACATAGAATATGTTTTAAAAGATCTATGAATATCACATTCTAGGTTCGCAAATTATAACGTAATCTAAGGAGACTGTTCTATCAATCAACCTAAATCTCCTGGGATTTCTATGTCCTTACATTACCCCGTAGCTTGTCAATCTACTGCTCCAATTTATCACCTCATATATGAGGATTGTGTAATTCATTTGATAATTTCCAAGATGCACCAGTAATAAGTGCAATATATTTTGTTAGCGGTATTATCCATTCACAGTTTATTACACCTATGTATAGTGAATTTGTTAATGAAATACCTCACAAGGATCATCATTTGTATTGTAGACCCCAGCTGGCCATTGAGATAGCCAATGACTATGAAAAACAGCACAAAATATAACGCAATAAAAACCGCATTCTCACACATTAACCCTTTTATCACAGTTTATTTTGCGCTCTAGAGATGTTAGCCTGCATTCTTCACATCAAGAGGTTAATAACACAGCAATTCAAACAAGTGCGTTATGAGACTACAAAGAAAGAGGCAGAGTTAAAAAGTTCAGCACATGTAAACAAAAATCAATGAGCTCAAAGAAATAAAAAATATAACGTCGTTGCAAGTTCCATATACCCAGCTGTGGTGTAAACTCTAGAACTGTGTAAGCATCTAGTAAGATATACTAAGTGCACTCTGGGTGGACAGGAACAAAGCACCTTATTACTGCTCTCAACGCTTTTTCTATTGAAACCTCAAAATCATTAAAGAACAACTCACAGATAAGTGGAGAAGGATTGCAAAAAAAAAATCTGAGTCATATCAAGACTCAATGTTCAGCACTAATGGCTAGTATAACCTTTAGAACATTAGGGTGTGCTTGAACAATTATAAATGTGTGATACATGACATTTGTGATGTAGTTAAAACACACTTGTGTTCATTAAAACAATTCTCTGATTTTAATCTTAGATGCATTGAATGCACTGATTTATAGTTGGGCAAGCTCTAGCTGTTTGGTTGGCATTTATGCCATTCAGCCAGGCACAAAGTATTATGGGATATGTAGTCAAATGATGGATAGAAGACTCAAACTTGTACAAATGGGGCTTAGGTCTCTTTCATTACAACTCAATCAGGCAGCAGGAATATCTATGGTGGTGGAGAACCAGCATGCACAATGTGGTAACAATTTTTTTTTTTTTTTTTATTAGTGAAGGTATCAAACATTTTAAAAGAGCTAGGGTTTTCAATAAAATACATATTTTTGATCTTTACTTTAAAAAAAAATATGCTCTACAGTCTGTAATACAACTTAAAATATTCTCCAATAGTCCATGGTGCTATTTACCTCCAGAACTAACACTACTCTGTTTTCATGTTTCATGTTAGATATTCTCATTTTTCTACATTGTTTGTCTACAACGAATTGAAATGTTTGCAATTGCTGATGTTAGTATACTACAATTAAATCTATAGGCCTTTGGGGGATTTTGGGACTCGGCTTCATTACTTCCATAATGTATCCAGTCTCTCACAATCCTTTTACTGTTGGTGGTATCCATCTACCAGTGTGTTAACTTTATAATATACGCCAATTATTTTGTAAAATCGTTTTTTTAAAAATCGGTTTAAAAAAATTACATAGTACATCAAAGCCTGCAATATCTCACATACACACATACACAGACACACAATTACAAACCTATGTGTGTGTTCTCTAGGCACCACCTCATTGTTACACCACAATGCAACATTTAACAAGCTCCAAGCTCTACATGTATCCCCAAAGTCCTCCAGTTAGAACCCATTTGCTTTATATTCTCCAACTAGTGCCTAATCCATTCATCTTCGTCATAACCTCATTTTAAATATATGACAAACAATGTTTAAAAAATACAATTAACTTTAAAAAAATACGTATTGGCTAAATCATATGTAAACTGGGGTCCTCATGATATTTCTCTCGACTTGTGCTCCAAAAGTAAATGGTTAAACATAAATCAAGCTCTTTAGAGACATTATTAAAAAAAAAACAAAAAAAAACACATTTTTATATCAAATCTTCGCTATGCTAGAAGGAACATTTTCTTGCACGACATTTTATGTCTCTATAAAATTCTTTTTTTTTCTTTTCCTAAGAGAACAATTCACACCAAGTATTTCTCCTGCATGTTCATTTATACCATCCCTGAGTGGTAACAGTTATTCTGGACTGGAAAGACATTCATCAAAATGTCTAAAAGGTACAGTTTCCCAGAGGAAAATATAAACAATCTAAAAAGGAAATCAATGAGTCTATTTTAATTGATGTGGAAAGAATTCGAAAAATTCCTTGTATATAATCAGCACCTGCTACTAAATAAATAATTCAATTACAGTTTACTATCAACACCTTGTTACAGGTTAGGAAATGGCTTGTTATTTACTTCCTAAAGGAGCAAATAGATTGCATGCCACCTAATTATTCACAGCAGTCGAAAAATGTATGAGCAGTGGAGCATTCAAACAAAACAAAAAGAGTACTGTAACAAATAGGCAAGAATCTTCTGGCTGGTTATCTAGAAGATATATCTCAATACTGTAATGAAGAACTGTGTTCACCATTAGTTACAGCAGGGTACCAGCATCCTAGAATTAAATAGATGTGTACCATTGTATTAACAGCAATGTTATCCACATCCCTTCATGATTGCTTGGTTAGAAGAAGCTCACACATTAATGAAGCCCAACATTCTTTTAGAGATTTGAATAAGTACACATAATACACATATAAACAAGTGTATAATATATATATATATATATATATATATATATATATATATATATATATATATATATATATATATATATATATTTATGTACATCACACTATATTTGTGATTTGCTGATTTAAAAAAAAAAATAATAAAGTCAAATTCTTATATATTTAAACAGTTTTCCATCTGCTATCATCAGGTTTGGATTTGCATAATGAATCAGAAGGAACAGATAAGTTAAAAATAATGTCTTCACTCTAAAGCTGACATGATCTGAATGCAGAGATGATGGTAAGAAATGGGCTTTTGTCCCAAACTGTCAGCCAGCCTTGTGCCCACACACACATCTTTCTCTCCCTATCTTACACATTCACTCCTTTATACTTTGTGCTTTTTATTATTATTCTTTGCCCCTTCTTTATTGTTTTTGGTGTTGTTTTTGCTCTTTTTTACATTGTTCATCACTGGTATAGCAACCCAGAAAAAGGCAATCATCCTTATGAAGATAAAATATATACAGATACAAAGGAATTATCATCAACTCTCACACTGAGTATCCTATATTCTTCTTTAACATAAATATACAATTGTAAAGTCTGTGTTTTACATGCAAGAACAACACTATACTGTACATCCATTTACACATTGAGGATGGCTAGATGAAAAATGAGTGTAACCTAAATATGTGTACACACACACTGCAGGTGCATCACTTTCTACATGCAAACATTAAAATGGCACAATTGCAAACACAGATACAGTACTGGAGAGAATAGCTACTTCTGCAGTCACTGAGTGGGTGGCTAGATAGTTTAAATCACAACCAGTTTATAATGGAAGGGATACATTCATAGGTTAAGGCAAGTACCATAGAAGGACACCTGACCTACATACACCTTGGTGAATGGACATTGCAGTTGTAGCCTAATAGTATCTGATGTAAACAACTGCAGGTGATATTTCCACAATCACACCTTAAGATAAGGAGGAGAAGTGCAGGAGATATTTATTGGACCAGGAAGGGCATTTGTGTTGATGAGTTCCCAGGGGACTATAAAATGTCAATAAGTAGAAAAATGACTGGTGTTGCCAAAGAGGGGGTTGAGGTGCAGTGGGTACCAAAAACAACACAGAGGGAAACATTGTAACACATTTATAAACATGGCTGTGGGTTAACTAGGTAATGATGACTTACCTTGACATATTTTCCCTTTGAGGTCTTTGAGCTTTTTCTAGTCCCAATTTGGTGAAAATTCCAACAAGGACCATTACAGCTACTACTCCACATATTATATAGACGATCAAATTAGCCTTATCCCTGTTGGGGTCGTGAAGAGGGTCATCAATCTTTGGGGGGGTCTTGCCAGGAGCTAGCCAGTTTGGTCTGTCGTAGTTAGTACAGATACTCTGATCCAGTTTGGATTGTTTAAACTTGCAGCAGTATCTGAAGCCACAAGTACCACAGCAGTAGAGAAATTCACCCGAGCTGCAGTTAAAAGGGGGGTCCCATTGCCCCATAACATCAAAATAGCCCCTACAGCCCTCAGCAGTCTGGTTAGGTTCCGAGGACCCTAGATCTCCAGGGTTGGAAAGGTTGACGTCTGATACCACCACAGTGCTCCCAAAGTGCTGGCCACCTTTGCCCTGTGCCCAACAGAACAAAGTGAAGAGATCCACTATGAAGTAATAGAGGATCGCCCTGATACCTTTCATGATAAATAACTGCTTTCCTTTATGGTGCTACTGAGGGTCCAAGGTGGTAGGAGGCAACCATGAGTGAGGTTCTCAGCCCATCAGTCAAGTTCCATCGTCACAGGGTCCAGATGGTCAGCTTGCGCCTCACCTGTATGGGAGGTGGGATGATGATGATGGGGATAGTCCTCTCTCTCTCCCACTGTCCCTCTGCCCTTCTTGATCTCTTAGCAGTGGGCTAGCAGCTCTCAGTGATCAGCACTTGTGGAATCGAGGAAAGCAGAGGAGATTCTGAATTGTTTAGAGTAGTGTAAAGAGAGAGAGAGAAAGGGGGGAGGCACGGGTAGGAAGACGAAGGGGGGAGAGGGAGAGATAGATATAGGAGGAGTATTGAAGGAGGGAGGGAGAGGTGGATGGCTTGGGTCATGAGTATTTGAGGGAGTGTTTCCAAGACATCAGGAGGTGTGTGGTTTCTACCATTTCGGGATCAGAGTGAATGTTCTAGCCTTTTGCAGCATAGCCCATGGCACGTGAAGGGTTAACCGAGAATTAGATCGCTGTTAGCCTGCTAGGTATTCATTAAGCACTTTCCCTTTGTGAGTCCTGCAGTCTGTGAGCTCGGTATCCAAAACTCACATCGGCATACACGTAGAAAACTTTTATCTCTGATCGTTAGAACTAAGGAGTCTTCAGAAAGGATGCTGTGTTCTAAGAAGAATCTTTGCAATCATCAAGAATTCTCAGCCTGTCAGTGACCTGCTCACTTGCTCAGTGCAATGCATATATGGATGATCTAGTTAAACATGTGATAAAATATATCTATATAGGTACATTAAACAATAAACTAAGGGGATGAAAACAAAAATATTCTCTTCAATTGTACTGTAAGTAACATTAATATAGGAATATGGAAATTAGTCATGGCATGGGTAATCAATCAGTGACTACCCCTTAGCCAATAGTCAATAATTCATATCTCCCTCAGTCATAGCAATGAATTGCTGGCAATAAGGGGTATGATTTATAGCAAATGCTCTGCCTTCACTGTCAGTAAGGAGAAAAAGTGAATTTCTAGTCAAATCAGCATTTTGGGGGTTAATCAGCCACTAGCAGTTTTATATATATACACTAGAGAAAAAACGAGTATCTTCAGTAGAACTTTGGCAGGAAAATAGATGTAGCACCATTTACTGGAAACATTCCAATGATGCCCATTTTACATCCAGTTGTTTGATGCTGTGCCCTGCAGATCCAAAAAAAAAAAAAAAAGAGAAGAGCATGGTGTCAAATCCCAAGTCTATAAACACTGTGAACTGCTAGGGGGTGGGACACACACAAACTCTTATTCCAGAGAGGACAAAAATATCTCCACAGATCCATGTGATTCACCAGTTTCATCATTTCTAAATATAACACAAAGAATGAAAGAAAATGGGAGAAAATCTGTTCTGGAGATTGCTGGGGGAAACAGATTTTTTTTTTTTAATTATTTCTCTATTAGAAATATATATGAATTGTTTAAATTATTTTCAGAAGAAGATGGCTGCTGGTATAAATGAAGATGGTGGACAAATATTAAATATGAGATGTTACAGATGAGTTTATTACTATGGAAGAGATCTTAAATTTTGTTGTGATTGACTAAACTGTGAATGTTGGAGAAGAGAATAGAACATTGTAGATTTCAGACCAAAGCAACTATATAATTCTCCAGTTTGTTATTTTCTGGATCAGCAGTTTTGTTCTAAAATTTGCCATTTCCTCTAAATTCTACACAACTGCCAGTTTAAGGAATATATTATTTCCATAGCCTGAACTGGAATGCAAGGAGATTAGTGTATCCAGAGTTTATAGATTATAGGAGAACATTATTTTTAACTTCAACTCCTATCATCCTTGCATGTTAGTGCAAATTGATAGCTGTAATTCTAGAGCAGCAGAAGAATAATTATAATACTGTATCTCATACTGGAAGTTTGCAAATCAACCAGGGTAGAACAGTACTCAACTGGTAAATAAAATGTGTGAACCTGTTGGTGGTGTGAAGAAAATTGAGCTTTAAAAGACGTTCTTCGGTAGCTGCTAATTCAACATGCAGTTTTTCTTTTCTGGACAAATGATAGCTTTATAGATGAGACTGTAAGATTGGCTTGGTCAAAAAGCTGCCATACATGCAGTAATGGCTAAAGTTAAGTTTACAACAAGAATAGTTTATTTAAGGAACATTCCGGGCACCATAACAACTTAATTTCAACTATGTTGTTATAGTGCCCAACTGGCCCTATAAATATAATGACTCTTGTAATACATTAAATGGAAACACTGAACTGTGGGTGGATAGATAGATAGATAGATAGATAGATAGATAGATAGATAGAACTCTAAACGTTAAACCTGCAGAACCTGCTGTATGGGATTGTTTCTGGCTGTCATATGTTGTGCTAGGCCTTTTATTAAATATATATATATTGCCTTAGAATCTTTAGGAACATATTATTGATAAAAAAAGGCAATAAAGCTAATGTTATGCTTTCATGGAAAGAACAGGGGAAAAAAGCAAGCTTTTTGGTTAGATGACAAACCAACGCAGAAAATGTAGGTCAAAATCATCAATTCAGCCAGGTTTCTGTTGTCGACGCCACAAAGCTCCCTGTTTAGTGAATATGTCCCACTCAACGTGGCAGACTAACCTAAAGACAAAAGGACAGAACAACCTCTGCAACGGATGCAAACTGCAAACCTGTTGACGGTAGTGAAATAGGTCAAAATAAACAACCAAAGCTTCAGCGCATTGATGACTGTTAACTACCTGGACTCCATGTCAGGGCAACATCTTTGCATAATCACTAACATTATCTCTAACAACTAGATTTATATTTGCTCCAAATCCAATATGAGATCTAGAAGAATGGATTAAAAGGGATGTGACACTGCGGCATGGTTTTGTCTTTGTCATTTAAAATGCAAGATTGCTTAATTAGAAAGAGCCATCATAACACAGAGTCACATTCCTCATGGAAACTAGCCTAAAAATCTTCTAAGCTATAAATTATTATGTATTATTGTAGCGATACAGTTGGTTAGAGCATCGGTAACCTCACAAAAGCCCAGGTTTAAATACCGGTCAGACTATCTCACCAGTAAGTATCCCTGTGCAATATACCTGATCATATCTATCCAGTTCTTTGAGCATGGACATCTTAAAATATCCCCTTTTTATAATTGTAAAGTGCTGCTGAATATGTTGGCACTATATAAATGCTAATAATAAATAACTAAATAAATACAATCCGTAGCTGAAGAAGGCATTCGAGGTTATGTTGTTTTGATTCTCTTTTCCTGTATCAGTTGAGTCTGTGAGATATTTTGTTATGTAATGTGTTAGCATTCTCTCATAATGCAAGGAAGTTAGCTAATCATATAGTATTACATCAGTGGTAAGCACACATGGAGCTGTTATAACAAATGCTACCGAAACATAGCTTCTTGACTGTTAAGTAAAATGAATTTAGATTACAATGGAGAATTTACAACAACAAAAAATTGTTTGCGACAAAGAATAAAACAATATCAGTTATCAGTTAAAACAACATAAAACACAAATAATTTTATAGCTCAGATAAAAAAAAAATACAATTATTTTCTTAGATCTTTCTAAGCACTATTCTATATTTTCAGAATGTATCTTTTCTAAATTCTTAGTTTTGTTTTTTTGATCATCTCTTTATGTGGCAGTGGTCGCTGTACCATAAAACCATTCTATTTCTTTTTTTTCGTCTTCTTCCTCGAGGGTTAATTATTAAGCTCTACCTCCAAATTGCAAATTTCTAAAACAATCTCTGAATCTGACCCAAAATTGCACTTCAGCTACTTACTAAAGGGAAGTTAAGTGCATATTCAGAGATTAGTTCTTTATGTGGAAATTTGCTTTAGGGCAATTTAATGTATGCGAAAAAAATAAGCCCCCCAAAAATCAGAGACAAATGCAAAGTATATTGCATGGAATTTGCATATATACCAAAGTGAAATACATTCAAATTGAAAGGGATTTTTTTCCATTGGAAGGCAGGTTCTGGGATTTCACATGGCCTGTTTTGTAGGTTTGTATACGAGGCCTTGGATCTGTGATTTTTCTTTCTTTCTCCATCACTGAATGTAACCTTTATGTTTGTCATAGTACAAAACAAATGACTTACAAACTTTTCATGTTAACAATATGTAGTCTGTTAGATGGGTCATGTAGAATGCCTTTCAGAGTAACTAAATATTGTTCTACTGCAGCTGTCAAGCTGTAAACGTTAGCGGACATTGAATCCCCTTCTTGCAATTAAGGGAAGTTTAAAAACATTGTTTATTCGCTACTTGCTGCAACTTTGGTGCCGTATAATATGTAAATGGTTCTGGCCCACGTGAATGTACATCTGGACATCTCCTGGCCTCCTTCATATAAAAAGAAAAGACCACTGGCTAGGCTTCTCCTGTTTTTGTTTTTTGTTGTTTTTTTTTGGTGGGGGCGATTCTAGGGAAGCCCGTGATGTTTTTTTTCTGCTATTTAAATATTTCTTTATTTTAATGGAGATATTCTTTCTATTATAATAATAGTTGCAAACAGCAGCAAAATTGGCTACTTGTGACATAATGTTGGCAAAGCGTCAGGGAAGATGTAGTCCACAACATTTGAAGTGATGAAGGATGCATATCCCTGTGCCAGGGAAATAGATCCATTGGCTGGCCTCAGTTAAGCAAAATTAATGGGGTTTTCTAAGCACCAGTAATACTACAGCTTATTGTAATGGTTGTTGTGCATGGAGTTTTTGGATAAGGTCCCTCTGGGTTTTGTCAGGCTGTTTTGAAGTGATTTGATGTAGAAAATAACTATCCTGCCATCCAAACACCGCAACTCTCTGCTGATGCTGGTGTAAAGAGGAAGTTTCACTTAGACCATACTCATATAAATCTACAATGTTATGGACAGCAATAACAGGCTGCAAGCACTAGGGGCAGCATAGCCCAACATTGCAGCCTATCATTATGACTCAACCTTAATGGATCTGTGCAGATAATGTGGATATTATACTTCCATATTGTTTGATCATTAGCAGAAGAGCATTGATTTGGGTGCCTCAAGATTTCAGCTTTTTGTCAAATCACTCGAAAATAGTTGAACAAAGAATGCAATAATTGCACCAACACCACTTCAATACGCAATATTATTATTATTATTATTGCCATTTATATAGCACCAACAGATTCCGTAGCACATTACAATATTATAAGAGTGGGGATTTAACTATAAATAGGACAATTGAAAGAAAACTTACCAGAAGGATAGGTTGAAGAGGGACCTGCTCAAACGATTTTACAGTCTATAGGAGGTGGGGTAAAAAAAAACCACATTAGGTCAATAGATATTATGGTGCTTTGAATATCCATTTAAGCTTGCATTCACAAATGCCTTTTATGCATACTGTACCCATACCAAATGTATCCAGGGAAATATATAGGGATGGAGGAGACTAGGAAACAAAGAAAATAAGGAATAAATAGAAAAAGGGAATAAAACGCTTGAGGAGATTTAGTGTATAGAGACTAAAGGGAGTATGAAGTAGATTGGAGAAGAAGGAAAACCTGCCTGCATTTATTGCTGTCACTACTTTTTACTCGCTAAAGTACCTTTTGTCAATGGCAGTGTCTGTTTCACTATTTGTGAAAGTCCCTTTCAGCAGTAGTGAGAGGGAATTATGGGCTCTCACTATTTAAAGCCATCCTGTGGTGGCTTATGGTTCTAATAATTCTCTATGGGAGATGCTACCTGCTACTTAGTGGATGGTTTCCAAATGGCTCCAATCCCTGTCACTTTTGTTTAATGACTGCCACAATCCATCAAAATTTAACACCAGCCTCTGGCCTGCTGCAAAGAACTTAACAACAGCTCAATTCCTATACATGCTACAGGAAAAATACATGTTACATTGAAACCCTAAAGCACACATCAAAACATATCAAAATATATCAAAAAGCAATAAAATTAAAGAAAAAGACAGTCACATAAAATTAATTATTATTATTTAAGCTCATGTGTCATTTACATGAACCATAGCAGAAATTCACCTTTAAACTCTACAGACACCCTAACCACTTCATCTCAATAGGTGCAGAAAAGGCAATGTTTTCATTTAAGGGTTACCACATTTGTAATGGCTGCCATCCTCAGGCATTTCTGCAGCGTAAGCCGAGTAAAAAGTTGGTTGGTGATCGAATGACTAATAGAGAGTATTTGCTATGAGCGTTTTGCTGTACATGCGCACCAGCTTCCTTATGGGGAAGCATAGGATTGGATCAATCCTGAAGAAGACCAGTGTGCCATGGGCTGTAAGGTAAGTTAATCTTAGCATTTTAACCATTGCTGAATTATTGCAGTGGGGACACCTACATAGGTAGGGAACACTATAGTGTTAGGAATACATATTACATGTTTGTTCCTTTAGAGTTTCATAGATATGTATCTGGCATAGCATTAAATCACAGCATAATACATTGTATGTAAAGACACTATCTCACATAGTGAAGTGTACATGCTCAAAGTGAGCCTTTTATTACTGGCAAGGTCTGGTTGCTATGGTGACAATTTACACAAAATGCATTTCTGCACTTTACAAGCCAGTGGCTAATCTGCAAGTGGTTGTGGTTACTGTGAGCAGACATTCTTGGCAGTCAGCCAGTAGAATTACCGCTGCTAACTACCGGCCAATGGTAATAGTAACAGATTATGGCAGATATTTACCGACTAAGTTGGGAAGGAGCCCAGAGTCTGGGGCCAGAATTTAAAAGAGACTGGTGAGGGGGGAGAGTCAAAGAACATTTTAAAGTTATTAGATAGGAAGAAAAGACAATTAAAGGGAGATACACGGGATATGGTTATTACTGCATACATATTGCATAAGAGTTAGAGTGTTTTTTAATTCAACTGTGAATTTTAGATAATTTAGAACCAATTTGCCAGATTTAGACTAGAACAGCTGAACCGGAGTTGAGGTGTTGTGCTGCAGAAATTGAGGAGTTTTAGTGAAAGGTGCCTTAATGTGTTTTTGGAACATCATTTCAGTAATCTTCCTCCAAGCTGTGGTTGACAGAGATTTGTATATGTAGTATTTCAACAATATCTTGCGGGTCTAACGTGACATCACTATAGCTTAGTATTTATTTTTCGTGATCATTGCTTTTCAGTCTTGCTTAGATGCCTTCCACTCACCAAACCATCTAACAGAAATAAAAGTAATTTCATTTTGTTACTTCACCAAGCAAAACTTTCAGATATTGACTTGGAAGATACTCAACCTCATTCATTTAAACCTTTGTCACAATATTATGTTTACTATAACAATTCTACATCTGTTACCTGTAGTTTACTTTTAGTTTACCTCTGTAATTTTGCTGTAAATGCAGTTTCATTGTTATTTTCAGTGAATGTTTTTCGCCAGTGTTTAATGTACATACAGTTATTAATATTTTGGTTGCCATTCTTTTCAATTGTATATAGCAAATTCCTTGCTCCTCCTCGCAGTAAATACCTGTTTGCATCCACCACTCCATCCAAGAGGGAAAAGTGAAACTTTATTTTCACGTTTATCCTGCAAACGTCAGGTATTAACTGAAGCTTGGAAGATATGCCACCTTATTTACTGTACCCTTTGTCACCATATTATTATTTTTACTATAAAAAGATGAAGCTTGATTTTAATCCCTTAAGACCGCAGCCAAATGTACAAGTTGTGATACAAAAAAAATTTAAACAAACCACAGAATTTTACTATATGTCTGTTCAACAATAATTTACCTCTTTCATATTAAATGCACCCACACTTATTATATATCATTTTATTCAGGGGAAACAGGGCTTTCATTTAACATCAAATATTTAGGTATGGAACATAATTTAATATGAATAAAATATAAAAAATAGAGAGAAAATAAGATTTTTAAAACATTTCTTAGTTCTACGTGACATTTTAACTTTAAATGTCATAATACTGTTTGCTTTTACTGCAATAAAATACACATATTTGTATTCAGCGATGTCTCACGTGTAAAACAGTACCCCCTATGTACAGGTTTTATGGTGTTTTGGGAAGTTACGGGGTCAAATATAGCATGTTACACTTTTCAGTTTTTTCACATTGAAATTCGCCAGATTGGTTATGTTGCCTTTGAGACTGTATGGTAGCCGAGGAATGAGAATTACCCCCATGATGGCAAACCATTTGCAATAGTAGACAACCCAAGGTATTGCAAATGGGGTATGTCCAGTCTTTTTTAGTAGCCACTTGGTCACAAACACTAGCCAAAGTTAACGTTAATATTTGTTTGTGTGTGAAAAATGCAAAAAACTAATTTCAACTCCAATTTTTGCCAGTGTTTGTGACTAAGTGGCTACTAAGAAACACTGAACATACCCCATTTGCAATACCTTGGCTTGTCTACTTTTGCAAATGGTATGCCATCATGGGGATAATTCTTATTCCTGGGCTACCATATGGTCTCAAAGGCAACATAACCAATCTGGCGAATTTCAATGTGAAAAAACTGAAACACAAGCCTTATATTTGAACTTTTGAAAACACCATAAAACCTGTACATGACGGGTACTGTTATACTCAGGAGACTTTGCTGAACACAAATATTTGTGTTTCAAAACAGTACAAAGTATTACAGCAATAATATCGTCAGTGTAAGTGCCGTTTATTTGTGAAAAATGCAAAAAACTTAAATTTCACTGATGATATCATCGTTGTAATACATTTTACGGTTTTGAAACACAAATATTTGTGTTCAGCAATGTCTCCCGAGTAAAACAGTACCCCCCATGTACAGATTTTATGGTGTCTTGGAAAGTTATAGGGTTAAATATAGTGCTAGCAAATTAAATTCCCTATACTTTCGGCCTGGGCTGTCAGGCAGGTCCCGCTAATTGTAATTAATAAAAGGACCTAATTATGTTAAATTATTATATAAATATATATGTAAAATAATTTTATATATACGTGTGTATATATAGATATATATGTATATATATATATGTATATAATTTTTTTAAATTATTTTTATTTATATATATGTATATATTCGTTATATGTGTGTGTATATATATTATAATCAAAATACAGTTGGAACAAAATTACACATATATATATTTTTAAATTATTTATTTATTTTTATTTTTTTTAACGTATTTACATATATTTGTTTATTATCTATAAATATATATATATAATTATATATATTTAATCAATATCCTTCTGCGTGTATTTTGATATTAATATATATAATTATATATATATATATATATTAATATTAATGTACACTTGGTGTATGTGTAAATGTGTGTGTGTATATATATATATATATATATATATATATATATAAATAGTTGTAATAGAAGGCTGCACTCACGGATTCCATAAAATTTTACTTTTAATCAGTCTTGTTTAATCAACGTTTCAGTCCTGCTTGAGGACTTTCATCAGGATAATACAAACAATGTGCAATGGACAATATATATATAGGATACAATAAAATGTAAATAGACTCACCCCACGTGCTCTGTATTGTGACCGGTGTCCAACCCGGAAGTGTGCGCATGTGCGAGGCTAAACTCCTCCCCCTAACGTGACGTCGTGCGTACACGTCCGTCGTTGCCAACGCATACATGTACATCTATGAGAAAGAGCACATGAAATGGTTCAAGATCTCAACCTTCTTCCAATGCCTGTGAGATTCACTGCAGACATTAGTACCAAGAAAGTGCATTATCTGGATGTGGAAATTTCATTGGGGGCAGGAGAGGGGCAGAGACAGTGTCAGCCTGTGATTTTACATCACTGGCTGACACACAGGATCAGTGATCACAGTGACTGGCTGTCACTGTGATCACCTCCTGCAGATCGCGGTAATTGGCCACAGGGGGAGTGCCTGGGTGGCCAGGCATGCCCCCCACCGTGATCTGCAGGGGGATCCTGCCTGTAGTTATTGGCTGACACATAGTAACTCTGATCTGAGAGACAACCTGTAACTGCGATCAGATCGCAGGGAGAGGCTGTCTCTGCATTCAGATCGCAGACACAGCCTCTAACTGCGATCAGGCTGAGCAGATCGCGGTCACTGACCGCAGGGGGACTGCCTGGGGGGCCAGGCATGTCCCCCGACTGTGATCTGCTGCAGGAGAATGCGGCTGGCTCCATGTGTCAGACGATTTTAAAATCGTCTGACACATGGTAAATACCGATCGCAGTGACAGCCTGTCACTGCGATCGGAAGCTGCAGACCGCAGTCCCCAGGCACAGGGAGGCTGCCTGGGGGGCCAGGCATGCCCCCAAACCGTGATCTGCAGCGGCAATGTGCCGCCGGCCACGTGGGAAGCAAGACCGCACAGGGCGTTCTATGCCGCTCTGCGGCGTTTAGAGCCGCCCAAATAGGGACTGCATAGAATGGCCTGCGGTCTTAAGGGGTTAACTAAGCTCTAAATCAGGGATATGCAACCTTCGGCAAGCCAGATGTTCTGGACTACATCTTAAATCTTAAATGATATTTTACCAGTGCTATGGCTGTAAGAGTATGGGAAATTAAGTTTACAACATCTGGTGTGCCGAAGGTCGCCTACCCTTGCCACCCATCCACCCACCCTGTTTCCAGCTCACTTTATAGCAGCACTCCAGCTGCTTCACATCAATTACCTCCTCATTCCACTAACATCTTAATAGTAGCTGTAATTATCCTTTAATCCTCTCTGGCCATCACTTTTAAATTTCCCCTGCTATTTCTCATCTCAAAACCCTATTTTAACCTTTCAATTGTAAGTTAAGTACTTCGTATAAAAGAGCTATAATGAATAGATCTAAGTCCACAGGTAGTTACCTTTTGTATCGGTCTATGAATATTGTACTGTCTTTTCTACCCAATAGTACACCACAGTAGAATCTGTTGGCACTTTATAAATGCCAGTGATATTAATAATAATATTAACAATTTTGTAAATATATTATGGACCTGGTGATCTAGTAGGGTACAGACTGAGAACCCGGCTATGTGAATGGGTTTGCAAAAAGATGGCCTAAACTGTTATCCCACCTAGGACTTATAGGGCACCAAACAACTTGTTTTCATTAGATTGAGCATAAAATTGTATTTATACATTATGCTGGCAGTTTTGCTAGTACATATTTTAATTAGGACAGGGGTAGGAAACCTTCGGCACTCCAGATGTTTTGGAGTACTTTTACTTTAATGCTCTTACAGCCATAATACTAGCAAACATCTGGAGTGTCGAAGGTTGTCTATCCCTGGATTAAAAATAGATTTCTGAGACACGCCAAGGCATTGACTTACAAAGGAGAGCAGAAAAGGCACTGGCTACGGATTATGTAGGGTATAGGAATGATGTGACGTCATTCCGTTCTGACGCCAACATGCTGGCAACAAAGCCAGCCTGCCGATGTCACTGTATAGATTTTCCCTGCTTGGGTATGTGTCCCAAGAGGGGGAAATCAAAAAAGAACAGAGGATGAGCAGAGGAGGAGCGGTGGACTGTCTGGAGGTGGGTGTTAAACGAAGAGTAACCCACAAAGCATGAAGAAGGAGGAAGATGGAGGAAAAGTGAGTAAATCTTTTTATTTTACACGGAATACAACATGTATATTTGTGATATATGGTGCATTTAATGTATATGGGAGTGATTTACGGTGTTATTTGGGGAGAGATTTTAAGGTGTTAAATACGTTTTATTTGACTCTGCAAAACTTGCATCACAAACTACTGTTACATTGATCTGTGTCGTAGCAAATATGTCAAGTTTATTGAATATTCAGCTTTTACAGACTCATCTCGCTTTTACTTTAAGAACTCTTAAATATGAATATATGCATGCAAATTTTAAATATCAAGATTCAACACACCATGGATAACATTTATCATGTCACCCATTAAAATGAGTAATATAAAGGGTAGTCAAGGAAAGACGCACTGTTTTATCAACCATCAAATTATAATGACACCATAGGGATGGCAGAAAACTTGCCTCGCAAATCTTTAAATGTTAATTTTACTTTCAAATATTTAGATAATATATTAAAGACAATCTTAATATATTTGCAGCAGTAACTGATGATTTTGACAGGTTATAAAACATTTGTTCACTATTATATCCTGCACATCCACACGAGGGACTTTTTGCTGGTTTTGTACATACCTATATAATACGTTATGCTAAATCGTTACCATTCAGATACAGGAACAAACAACAACTGGAAACAAAGTATGCAGTTTTATATGCTTGGCAAAAATGGCCTTGCAGCTATCTCGGAATGGAATGCCCACGATGCCTTTAACTGGAGAAAAATCTATATGAAGCAATTTGAAGGGTAGCTGAGTTATAGGTTTTTCATGCAAGCATTTTCTGGAGTGAAATCTTTGTAATTCCTGTATTTCTTCCATCAATCTTACATCAAAATATTCAATATATACAGTGGCATCTTCTCACATTTCTTTTGGAGAACAATTCTCTCAGCAATTAAATTGATGTAGATTTCAGAACCATGGGATTTGTTTTATTTTGTTTCTATAACTGCCTTACTCAATCAGATTTAAGTATATATTATTTGCTTTTGATAAAGTTTCTCACAGGGGTTCATTAAAGATGATAAATTGTTATCATGTAGTGGAGTATTTAAATTGCTGTGGCCAATTTTAAACATTGTCTCTAAATATTATTTCCCCTGCCAGTCACAGCAAAGGATAATCTAAGTTAAAACTTTCAAATTAAATTTTTTGTAGATTTGGAAATGTGTTCCAAAGGATTTTAGAGATATAGCTCTTTCTTTTTTTCATTCAGCTAGTCATTTAAAAATTGTGATAGCTCAAATAAGCAGCCTCAAGCATAGGTAGGGGCAAATACTCAAATATTATCTTTACAGGAAATTTTCATTAACGCCTCCACAAGTTCCAAACCCTGTTCCCATTCCTATCCCCCCAAAAAAGGAAAATTTAATTGTTCAAAAATTATTTTAAAAAAATGTTGTATACACACACAAACATAGTGTGTGACTATCTGAGTGTATGCCTATGTAGAGTGTGTATATATATATATATATATATATATATATATATATATATATATATATAGCTGTAAGTGTGTTTTTAAGTGTGAGCTTGGGAAGTAGTCAGTGTAATAGTGTCTGTAACACTGTGCATGTGGGTTGCAGCATGTGTAGTGTGTGTGTGTGTGTGTGTGTGTGTGTGTGTGTGTGTGTACCTGACATACTATGTGGGAGATTACCATTCTGGCCCCTATCCTCTCCCCCCTTTCTTTGTTGGGGATCCCTGTGTTCAGTCTGAGGGGCTGAGAGGCATGCAGAGATCAGGCTCCCTTGGACTTGCCCAGGGATCCCAGAGTTCTGCAGCCTCAGTTTGGGTCTTTGCTACTTGAGTAGAGGGTAAAGCACAGTGGGCGGCTGCTTTTAAGATAGGCACCTGTGCACCTGTATACTTGTCCACTTGTGTTCTCTGCCTAAAGGGAAATCTAGCCCTGAACTCATGCATATACAAACATACACATACACTCACAAACATACACTGACACTCATACATAAACGTACACTCACACAAATACATAAACACACTTTCACACACATATTACACATATACAAGTAAATAATGCCTTCCACTCTCCCTCCCTCACTGTATAACATTGTTGACAGTGAGGAAAGGCTCATCTTGCCGTCATTGTGTATAGTGTTGAAGGAACAAGAAAGCTGTGCACCATGTAACGCCAATTTCTTTCCTGCCCTCTCAGCATGCAGCACATTAAACATGCAGCTGGTGCTACGATATAGCTTCACACGAGGACACCTAATGCTTGGAAATATGTAGCAGGGGTTTCTTAAACTATCCTTGTTTGCGACACTGAAGTTTCTGGTTGCCAAAAGGTCTAACACTTAAGCCTCTGACCAACACACACACCAGTGTTCTCACTCACCGCCTGCCCACCTTTGCCCCCTTAAAAATATAACAATTCTTCCCATTGGAACTCACTTGTTTTAAACAGAACCTCTGGAACCAGCACAACAAACAGGCATCATGCAAAAAAACAAAACATACATTTTCATGATGAGAGGTATTGTTTCGTAATAAGCAATATTTCAGTCAAATAATGTATAGGCAAGCATTTGAGTAGTCCTCCCTTACCAAGTCTCCTGAAAGCTTTTAGGTGTAATGAGTATGTTAGGTGGCTAGGTTGCAGCATATTATGTTTGATGAGGTTTTATCCATTTTCCTATTTTTTTTTAGTAATGCTTTGCTCATTAAACCACCATTCTTCTCCCACCAAAATGCATAGTTTCCCTTTTTCCTCCAGTGGTATAGTTATATGCAATATCATATACAGATGGAATATCCTGATACACAGTGCAGAAGGGATGTAAAGGAGCACTAGCTAAATCAATTCATTTTTTTTCATCATACAACTACAATTTCTCTAAATGCTTTCTGAGTACATTAGCTCCTACCCTGCTGGAGTTTATAGTTACGTTCAGCACTCCTATAGAAAGCTGGGTCAAACAGGATTAAATTAACCATTTCTTTCTCTGGTGACAGTATAGAAAATAAATTACAAATTTCAAATTGTAACAGCAATTAAAGAAACTTCAAATGTGAAGTTTATTATTCTTAATTTGTGTATTTATATGTTTTTTGGGCTTGAGGCCAGAACTGGATTGCCCATTAGGAGAACAACGTGGTCACCTATGATTTGGTCAGACAGGTCCTCCTTGAACCAGCCACAAGCCTCCTCAGTCTTCACAGTGTTGTGTACCAATATCAGGTATCACTTTAGGAGTGCCCTCACAGACCCCTAGTATTTCTTAATGACTTAGAACACCACAGCCAGTGCGCTGAGTCATTGACTGAGCACCAGAAAAGCAAGGGTGTCCTTAAAGTGGTCTCTACCTGATAGTGGTACATATGATGGACATTCCCTCCAGGGATCCAGCTCACCCACCACTCGACTATCAAGTATCAGGATCACCCTCCACTGGACCAACAGGGATCCAGCTGACCCACCACACACATACTTAGTTGAGCAAACCTCAGACACACACACACACACACACACACACACTTAATCCACCACACACAATACTCAACCAGCACATACAGACACACACAACCTCTCCCCATATAGCTCTCAACATCTTCCACACACAATACTCAGAAACTACACACACTCTCACATACAACACTCAGTCAACATACACCTCTCACAGACACAGAGCTCAGAGGTCTAGGAGGGGGTCCCAATCTGGGACCCTGTCTAGGGCATTTGGCAAAATTAAGCTGTCAGTGCTTGAAGGAGGCTAGATAGAATTGTAATTCTATAACAGCTTCAAGATACCATTTAGTCATCCTTCTTATGTATTATGTATTACAAAACGGATACTGAAATTCAATCCTAAAGTGCTACTTTAAAGTGTTAGTATTTGCCATTGTATATCTGTGCTGCCCATGAGCACCACAATATAAATGAAAATTATAGAAATCATAACTTTTGGTAACTTTTCACTAAAGCAGTGGTTCCTAACTTAGTCCTCAAGTACTCCCTACCAGTTCAGGATTTAGAGATTGCCCAATTGTGTCTAAAGTGTTTTAGAAGAAATAAGAAGAAAAAAAACTACTTTAGACACAACAGGGTAATCCCTAAATCCTGAACTGGTAGGGGGTACTTGAGGACTGGGTTGGGAAGCCCTGTTCTAAAGAGTAAGTTAGCATTAGTAGATAACATGCTTACTTAAAGTAAAGGGACACTACATTCATCAAAACAACTTAATGAAGCAGTTTTAGTGTAGAGACCATGCCTCTGAAGTCTGACTGTGCAATTCTCTGCCATTTAGGAGTTAAATCACTGCCACAGGCTGCCACAGACTTACTTCAGTAACTTACTTCAGTAAGTTCTCTGTAAATTAAACTTTACCCACACATAGAAGGCTCTAGAAGGCTATTTATTTAAATTAAACAGAATGTATAATAAAGGAAGTATAAACATTGCACGACTCTTTACAGGAAATGTTTAGGGAGGCTGTGCATGTCACATGCAGGGAGGTGGGGCTAGGGCTGCATAAACAAGATTATTTAACCCCTAAATGGCAGAGAATTGAGCAGTGAGACTGCAGGGGCATTATCTCTACACTAAAACTGCTTCATTAAGCTAAAGTTGTTCGGTGACTATAGTGTCCCTTTAAGTAAAAATAACCATGTTACAAAATAAATCTGCTCTGTGAATAATCCTTTCCATGGAATTATTACTGGTAAAAAAAAAAAGGTCTTTATCCACAAAATAAATGTAATAATGTTAGATACAACAAGATGGCATATTGTAAAACAATATTTAATGTATATAATTACTTGCATTACTTAGTTTGCCCACAGGGTTACAGTAATGATTAAACACTGCAGTTATCTGTTAATGCAGTGCTAAGTATCAGTTTAAAGCTTTCTAAAGGCAGGAATTCTTTTGTGAAAGATTAGAACATCAATAAAAAGCAATTTGTGACTACAGCATAAGTACTAACAGTATAAACAATATTGAAGAATTATACTGGTTTTGCTCTACTTTGATAATTGCTTTATTTTTCAAAATATCAATGGGGATGAACATAATTTTAAGCTTTGTGAGTGCTGCATTAAGGGATTGCAAATAAGCAAGGCAGAGAGCGATAGAAAAAAGTATGTACTTGAATCATTATTAATACAGTACTTCACCTTTAGATGGCGCTGCAACAAGTTATGGAGCCGAGAACAAAGTGACACTATTTTATTTTAATGTAGGTTTGGGAAATTCTATAAGCTACAGACTCCAGATAGTTCTGTGAGCACCAGTTCACCAATGTATCTCCCTGCCAAGTTCTGGTACATGTTGTAGCAGTGATGTGGCTTTATTTGTTTTGAATATTTTTATTGTTCTCACAATATAATCGCATATATCAAACTGATTTGTGTTAAAGCAGGTAGTTGCCCGCGCAGGGGCATAAGCGTCAATATATAATGATGTAAGCATTTTGTCGCCTACGCAGAGGCGGACTTGGTATTGCCGTTATAACGTAATGTATTGGTTCATATTCAGTTGCTTGTGGTTCATATTTGTATTAAATATTTATTATTGTTATCACGACATATAATTAAAGCCTGTAACCGCTCTAAGAAGCGTAGGTATATGTCATCGTTGTGAAGTCGGGTGCTAATCTTTCGGCAACTCCCTGCAAAGTTAGAATTGTAACATAACGGTCTGGCTACATAGGTATAGTCGAGTCTAAAATGTTCGCCAAGCATATGTGTAACGTATCCTCATGTAGCAGTGTATTTTTGTAGCCATTCGAGCTGTCTGCGATGCCCTTTTTGTGTGTTCCCTATATGTACGCGCTATCCTGGCCCATGGGCATAATAAGAAACATTTTATTTTCTGCATGGGCCGTACATGCTTGTCCTATCTGGTTAGCGCTCTAAACGTACGGTACATCTGTGCTTAAAACTTGGCTTCTAACTATTAAACCTTAGGATGCACGTAGCTGATAGCCTTATTTGTGGTTAATATATTATGGCATATGTTTCTTGTCATTAATTAAGCGTTGATAGTTAGCGCGGTGTTAAGTAGCTATTAGCATTGCGACATTGCCCTATCAACTGCACATCAGGCATGCTGCAAAATATATGTACCAATATTAAAGAGTGTATCCTATGTACAGCTGCTTATGCACATGGAAACATTAGCGTGGTTAGCTCCAATATCATGAATTTACACTTTTAACAGTAAGAGCATTTGTGTCTATGTTAAGGCGCAGTAATATATAGTGCGGTAATCAAGCAATTAGGTATGTAGTATTAAATAACCCTGACAGTATATACGCTGCTACATTGATTTAAGAGAGTAGTTTTTCAGTACTCTGACGGAGGTTTCTTGCTCTCTCGCAGGTATGATTGGTCCTTAGGGGAACAATAGTGCCCAAGGTTAAGTCTTATTGGTGTGGTATCGCCTACAGCACATTAGGTTTCAGGCTGAGATATGGTTACGAGTACAGCCATCTTATAGCGTATCAGTCTGGTGGAATTTCAAAATGCGCAGTACAGGAATAGGAGCAGGTAGAGAGTAAACATTATTAACAATATGTCGCCTTGTGTAGAAAGCTGAGGGAGGCCTCACATGTCTGCTGCAGTGCAGTCCTCAGGTTGCCGAGCCTTTGTCCGTCCTCCCCACTCTGGCACCAGTTCACCGGCCGGGTCCTCCGCGGCACCGTGGGCACTCAGGGGCAGTGATTGCCTGCCAGACCCCACCACAAAGTCCGCGGCACCCCCGCCCCCTGCTCCTCCCCAGCGTCGCGTTGTTCCCCTGGAGCGAGCATTCCCACGTCTCTCCCAGTGCCGGCCTCACGCTTAAGGCTGGTACTCCGCCCCCACGGCCACCGGTCCGCCGGTAGGGCGGTGCACTCCCGCCTCACAGGGCTCGCAGCAGTGGGGACGTGATTCTCTGGGGACCCCCATACCCAGAGACTGGGGTACTCACTGCTCTAGCCAGCTTGTGGGCCGCGTGGAGTGGCCGTCTAGTGTCCAGCATCACCTGGGCCTGCACTGGCCGTCCATGTCAGTCCCCTGTGCTTTATTCCGCTGTGGTCCTCAGGGTATAATGGGTTATGCTGAAATGTCTCTATAGAGGTGCAGGTGTTATTCCTCGCATCTGTTTCAAAGATATCCAGCCAATGCTCACTGCTAGTTCATGGTCTGTGTGCCTCCCAGCGATATTTCCTTTTCCTCTGCTTCAGGGTCAACCCCTGCTGGCTTGCTGTTCCTCATACAGCTGTTTGCCAGTATAGGCGGCCAGTATGCGCCCCACGTGGGAGCTCCCCCTGTGGCGCCAGTCACCGCCATGTGGCCGGGATAGCCCCCGCCGGCCAAGAGGGGGGGGCAGGGCCGTGCCCCGGGCCGGGGGCAAGTCCCCATCTGGCGGTCCTGTCCCCCGTTCATATGTCTCGGGGCTGTGCCTTTCTGTGGCGTAGAGCTGCGTGTGCTGGCTGCGGGTGGTTGGGTGTCTTGCCGCGTGTATGCCTGGCGTGGCCTCTCTCGCTCACCCCGCCCGCGGCATGGTGTTTGTCGGCATCTGATGACAGCTGGGGTCGTTCCCCTTCCCCAGCTGCCACGGCACCCGGTGTTTGGGTGTTCCGGATCGGCTTTTTGGGCTCTTTTACTCTGATTAGTGCCGGAGCCCATGTGAATGGCGTCCGGTCGGCCCGGCGGCCCGGCCCCGCCCCCTGTGATGTGGCTTTATTTGCAACATTAATTCCCATTAATTCAGCTTGCAATTGTTTGTTATTGTACCGGGTTCAGTGTTAGCATTAATACATGGCATTCAAATATTAGCCAGATAAGGATGTTTTTACACCTAAATCAGAATACAGAAATGGTCCTGGACATAATATAAACAGAGTTATTCACTAAAGTGATATTTTACATTTTTAAATAAAGTGAATTCAAAGTGAATTTAACATTTTATGCCAAAAGAGTTGAAATTAAACCATGGCTGACCTGGAGAACTGTTCTAGAGAACTTTTTGTCCTTAAATTTAAAATTCATTTTAAGCTCACTTCAAACAACTGCAAATAACAGTAATAAAGCACTACAATCAGAACTCTCTCTAAAGACTAAACGTGAGATATTTATTGAATCCCTCAGACTGATGATAAAATTGTAAAATAACAAATTTGGCTTCAGGTGGCTGTGCTCATTGTAGATGTGGCAAAACTTAGGCTACAAGCTAAACACAATAATTTATATTAGTAGAGTGCGCAAAACATATATATATATATTGAGATTATTGAAACAAATATTGATCAACAACGTAATGATCTGATCACTCTAAATATATAAGTAATGCATAAGTAATGCACAGTTTTTTTAACCCCTTAAGGACACATGACATGTGTGACATGTCATGATTCCCTTTTATTCCAGAAGTTTGGTCCTTAAGGGGTTAAACCATGTATACACACTGTAGACTTGTGCAAAAATGTGTCTCAACTGGTTCAAAGAAATAAAATAATCAACTTCCTTTTAATCTATGCCTGATCAAATTGATCTGCCTAGAATTTACCTGTGGAATATACAGATAAAACCTGGATGGATTGATTTGTTCGGGCATAGATTAAAAATAATTTGATTTGCCCGCATGTAGATTAAAAGGAATTTGATTTGTTCACACTCGCTGGAACACATTTGTGCACAAGTCTAGGTCCCCCGTTCAGTTTAAGAGCCCCAATGCGCACAGCACGGGTAGGGGCTCGGGAGAGGGGATACTATGTTTTTTTTTGTTTTTTAACAGTGAGCAACCACTGGCTGCACATTGCTTACTAGACATGCTACTACTCGCGATACAGCAAGTAGGGGCAGAATTTACTAATATTAAGTAATTTTTACTTAGTATTAGTGAAGTTGGCTGAATGTCCAATTTAGGTCTTTCAGACTTTTGGTAGATAGCTCTCTGATACCATGGGAATTAGGGAGTTATCTACTAAGCGGCTGCAAGATGCAGCCGCGGCACAAATCGGATCAGAACATTCCGACCAGAACAAAGACCAAATTGCATCTTAATGTGAATGAACAACATGTTTTCATTCTGTTAGGACGAAATTCAATGGTTTCGCCGGCGTTCTGTCTAAGTGACAGGACGTTCGGGAATACTGACAGGAAGCATCGCGAGATCACGGATCAAAGGTGAGAATTGTGGGAAAATTGCTTTGACCACAGGAAACGGAGCACGCTTTGCTCCTCCGCTGGTCAAAGCTGGTAAAGCGTAGGAAACCTCCATAAGACAAAGTAGTGCCTACAGAAAACTAGTGCAGACAGGAAGAAATGAAGAGCAGATCCTGACAGAGGGAGAGAATAGGAATCGATTAAAGAAAGGTAAGTTCGGCATGACAGTGCCGCTTTAATGTGTTCAGCTATGAAAGCTGTCACACCAAGGTTGGAATGCAATTACTGCACGTTTAAACTTCATAGTTCGGAATTGCTCAGGGTCAAAGCTGGGAAATAGCTAGATATGTATGTATTTAAACAATATTTCACCTGGAAGAATACTTTGAGATTTCTCTTGTTTTCAAATATGTTCTGGGCTCACAAACACTGCATTGTTACAATAGGGTTGAATATAATATTTAAAAAAATACAATATACCGTACATATATATACACACATATATAAATTTGACACAGAACAGGTAAAAAAGATAGTCAACCTACAGGATGATTCTGTATTGAGGTATGTTGCTATAGATCTTTTAAAGGATTTTAGATTGGGGGAAGATTTAATAGTGTCAGTGGGGTTATTCCATAATTGGGGTGCTCTGTAGGAAAACGAGAATTGAGACACTTTTTTTTGTATTGTGGTATGCTAAATAAAGTGCTGGTACTGGATCTGTAGACGTTTTCCCAATTTGCACTGTTAATGACTTGATTTCTATTTTTGGACCCTTCAACCTTCAGACAGAATTGTCTAGAGATTATTCTTTTATTTTTTTGTTGATAGTCCAGTGTTTGTAATAGTTGTATTTTAGATTACATTATTTTGATTGCTGTATCCATATCCACAGGCAGGGCTTTGGGAACAATGCTATACATTGTATGTAATTATGAGATTATTTTTTGCAAGGTTTATGAAAGAGTACATATTAGGGGTTAGGAGAGAAGGTAGGGACATTTAATATATTTTCATTTTAAAGGAGATGGGAGGGAGTTTAGCTTTGGTGGTATAAGTAGGGAGAGGATCCCTTTCGTTTTTACTTCTTCTCTTCCAAGTAGCAAAATGACAGCTGGGTTCCCTGCTGTGTAACTTGATGGATGCCTGGTGGCTGATGGCAACCAAAGGTCAAGAAATACATTGTCATCAGTAAGAAGAGGAAGGCCTAAGCACTTATGCTTATTACAGTTTAATATATCCAGAGACTGACACAAAGAAAAACAGATAAATTAGTTGATGCATATACATAACCGTAACTGGAAAACAAGAAACAGTAAAATCACTCATGTACACAATTAGCAGAAGAAATTTACTATAGGAAATAATACCAGCTTTGTAATAGCGTTCTTCAGTAAACCCTGAGTTGTCGGGAAAGCAATTTTTGGACCATAATAGCCAAACTGAAAACATTCTGCAACTCAGCTAAATTTTTATAATTATTATCCGGCTATTATGGTCAATATTTTGCAATTTTCTGGCCAGTTCCTGACACTTCACAATTGTTCTGAATAACCATGATAGATTACTGTAAGGTAAAAAAAAAACAAAAAAACTTCTGTATATTTACAAAAAATATGTATTTTTTAATAATTTCTTTCTAATTAATTGTTGTATCCCAATTTAACTTTATATTATAAGGTAATTAAATAGACAGCATAATAAACTAACTGATGAAACCGAACAACCAACAAAATGAGTTTTTGTACTGAGAATTACGTTTTATAGCTTTTTATTTGTTTTATATTGTATATCATTTGCTTGAATATATTTGTTCCATTAAATGTGTTCAATTATAATAAATGAAATGGATTCTGCAATCTTTGCCAATGATACAATAGCACAGAAAGGGTTATGGGACATTCCTATTGACACTAAAAATTATTGAAGTCTAGAACCAGTTTTAGAGACTCTACATAAGGTGAGGAATGCATTGTTAACAAATGGTTCTATGAGGATGTGCTGATATACTAAACTATACCATTTTCGTTTATATTTCTCCATTTTGGATACATCTATAAAAGAAGTGTTGTGCTGTCAATAAAAGTGAATTTGTGTTTAGAGCCGACCAGAATAGGCTCTGTCTATGTGAGTTGAAATTTATATCTTCATCACTTTATATTCTAGATTCTTCACAATACTGCGCTATATTTGTGGGTTTTTTCTTTTTGTGGGGGATATTACCTACATCTCTCAACTGAGGAAGGGTGAGTGTTGTACTTACCTATTAACACTCAGTGCTCCACTGTAGTTTTGTGGTATTTCACTATTTACTACACATTTTGGGCTGTGGTGTTTTGGAAAACACCCACACAGTGGTGGCAGCCTTTTTGTTTATTTATATAATTTGTACACACTTAAGTAGTGTCTTTTTACCACAGATATATTGGACACTTTCTAAGAAAAATGTTGTAGTTGTTAAATGTTTAGGTCATTTCTGTGAATTTTTAATTCTCTTAAAGATATCAGTTTCAAATTATTTAATCGTTAATATGCAGGGTAACAGCATGTTGATTCAATAATTAATTTGATTGCCATTTTGGAATGAAGAAGAATATAACAATATTAGAAATTGATTCAGATTAGGTTATTGGATCAGCAAGTGAAACTCAAGGCATGTGTGAAAGGTCTAACTTTTTACTTTGTGTTAAAACTGTGAGAAAATAGAGATAGGTAGAACTGCATACTAAACAGCACTTTTTATATTTTCAAGTTTTGCTTTAAACTTTGTTGTAATTGTGGTGTAAGTATTATACCTAACCATTATTAATGCTAAACATTTTTTTAATCACGTAGTTTCTTCTATGCACTAAAGGGAGTGCTTTTGTTCTAACTGCTATCTACAAAACTAAATTTTTATTGATTTTCTTTTCGTGCTTTCTATTTATTATTATTTAATGTGCTATTTAACATAAAGCACTGATAATCCCAAATTCTATTATAAACATAAACAAATAGTAAATCTAATACTCTACTTTTTTTTAGAGCACTATATTCCAAATAATTACATCGTCAGAGAAAGAATTTGTGATACAGCCCGAGAATATGCCAGACTATTCATTTTTAAATGTTTTCAAATTGTATGTATTCAAATGTTCCTGCATGCACATTGCAGAGGTCTAAAAAAAACAAAACAAAAATAGTGTGTAGTGACCTAATGTTTTATTTGCAAATTAACCTACCAGTACATTCAAAGCAAAAAACATTTAGATTGTTAACAGAAAAAATGGTTAATTTGTATGAACAGCCTTTTATCATATTTTTGGGTGATGTTAAAAGTCTTTAAACTTTTATATATTTTTTTAACACAAATTTTGAGCCATTTTTTTATTTCTGTACAAACAGCTAAAGAAACAGAAGACAGACAATAGAAGACTTGGTGTAATGAATTTCATGAACCACTCATGTAATATAGAACCTTCCACCTGTCATGAAGAGTGCCTCACTGCAGGAGTGTAGTCGATAAAGACGGATCATTAACATAGACACACAGGAAAACAACAGTATTTTGAAATATAGGATTTTTTGAGGATTCAGTTATATTGCTCCCCAGGTCTTCCAGATTATACAATCAAATTTCAACCATTTCCTGTGGTGGAGTTCTGGTATTCGAGGGTTCATTTGTCATTATCAGCCAGTGGCCACCAACTGGTCTTGGTGCAAAAACACACAAAACAACATTTTATGTAAATTTATTTATATATACATTTTTGATGTCATTTTTTTTCTGAATTAGTTTCCTTTCTTTTCATGTTCTTATTTCCTTCTTCTTCCTCGTTTCATATATCCTTGTCTTCATATTCAACTCTTAAGCTTTCTTAGCTGACGTATTTACTGGTTCTCATAATTCTTACCCATTCACAGGTTCTCTAAGTAACAATATCATGCTTGACTCCCCCTGACATGGGACCTGTGATCAAAATATCTCAATATTAGATAATTGTAGTGAGACACTCAGATTCAATATGTATTTGTTGTGTACAATTAGTAATTCATTTATAAAGTAGTAGGAGTCTATTACATTTCTGATCTAAGCTATGCCCTACTTTACACTGTTTTTTTCTCCCTTTGAAGTTCTATTTCCAAAAATACCTTGGGCAATAATGTGTAATATTTTTTTTTCCTGTTATGCTCTGTGATCTTATAGAACATTTATACTGAAGAATTTGTCCTCACCGAATTCTCAAGCATCTGTCTAGTAATATTTTGACAAAAAAATATTTTCCCACTAGAAAAAAAAAATTACAAAAAATCAATTTGCCTGGCCCCTCTCGAACATTTTCTCCTAAACATGTGTACACATATTCATTCAAACAGGCACATAATCACAGATATTCCCGCACACTTGTGCACCAATGCACATTTCCAGGCACAAATTCACATCAATGGGGAGACACACAACAAGGCATACACATGCATATCCACTGCTTTTGTCATGGCATTGCCTGTCCTGTTTCCAGAGAGGCCTGCTCTGCCCTGCCTGTCCTGTTTCCAGAGAGGCCTGTTCTGCCCTGCCTGTCCTGTTTCCAGAGAGGCCTGCTCTGCCCTGCCTGTCCTGTATCCAGAGAGGTCTGCTCTGCCCTGCCTGTCCTGTTTCCAGAGAGGCATGCCCTACCTTGCCTGTCCTGCTCTGCCTGTCCTGTATCCTGCTCTACCTGTCCTGAATCCAGAGGCCTGCTCTGAATTGCCTGTCTTGTTTCCAGAAGGCACACCCTGTCTACCCTTTACTAGACAGGTCCAATTCGAATGGCCGAATTGCAGAATTTCCGAAGTGCCGAACCGAACCGAATTTCCGAAGTGCTTCAGACTTCTGAAAAGTGGAAAAACAGGTAGGGGTAGGAGTGGGGTAGGATTGAGGTAGGAGTAGGGTAAGGAGTATGGTAAGGTGTAGGGTTAGGGGCAGGGTTAGAGTTAGGGTAGGGTTAGGAAAGGGTTAGGGTTAGGTTAGGAGTAGGGTTAGGGCTGGGTTAGGAGTAGGGTTAGGGTAAGGAGAAGGGTTAGGAGTAGGGTTAGGGTTAGGAGAAGGGTTAGGAGTAGGGTAGGGTTAGGGTAGGGGTAATCCTAATCCTAACCCTAACCCCCGAAGTGCCGAAGTCCCTACCCTTTACCTCTACCTCTTCTGTTGTGTGTTCCCCATGCTGCTCCAGAATCTCCTCAGGGTGACAAAGCCCTGTGACATCCAGCTCAGCAAGCATGGAAGCAGCATGGGAATTTGCAAGTTAAATGCACAAACTGACATAGCATCCCACCCACATAGGGAGGTGTGGACACCCTATTACCCAGAGGAGCCTTCCACTTATATAGGCCCATAGACTCCATCCTCATGGGAAGGCTCCCATTTCCTTTCCCCAATTTTGGCACAGACCACCCTAGGGTCTGTGCTTGGTTGTTTTTGTTGTTCCCCTGGAGTACAGAGCCAGCTCTTGAATGAAGTGAGTTGATTATCCTCACCTGTGGATTCCCTGAATCAATTCTTGTCTGCCTTAAAGGGACACTCCAGGCACCCAGACCACTTCTGCCCATTGGTGTGGTCTGGGTGCCAACTCCCACTACCCTTAACGCTGCAACTGTAAATATTGCAGTTTTCATAAACTGCAATATTTACCTTGCAGGGTTAACTCCTCCTCTAGTAGACAGCCACTAGAGGGCACTTCCAGGTTTATAGCACAGATTTTTTGTTCTATAGCGTCGCTGGACATCCTCACGCTATGTGAGGACCTCCAGCATCACTGAAATCCCCATAGGAAAGCATCAAAAGCATTTTCAATGCTTTCCTATGGGGAGGTCTAATGCGCGTGCGCGATGGGAGAGGAGCGTGGGCGGACCCTGAACCAGAGCCGAGGGACATCGGCGCTGGATACAGGTAAGTCACTGAAGGGGTTTTAACCCCTACAGCAACCTGCGATGGGGGGTGGGAGGGAGAGGGGACCTGCAGTGCCAGGAAAACGGTTTATTTTCCTGGCACTGGAGAGTCCCTTTAAACCTGCCTGAAACCTTGATTAACCCCTGAAATGCTGTATCAATCTTGATTAACCCCTGCAATGCTGATTCAACCTTGGTTAACCCCTGCAATGCTGTTTCAACTTTGGTTAACTCCTGCAAAGCTGTCATGGCTTTGATTTATCTTATTCAATTCAACTACAGCTTCAATTAACTCTTTCTTCATTTGCCAAGTGCTGGAACTCAGGTAAAATACATTATTTTTCCTTAAAGACTCTTATTACTTATGGAGTAATTGCATTATTTACCGTTTATACTTGCATTGGGACTTTTGCATTAAATGTATTTGTTTTCACAAATAAAACTTTTTAATTCAGTGACTGTGTCCGTATAAAATCTCTGCATACCGAGTCCAGTTACCCCACACCCGTGACAGCTATACACCCAGAAAGATACACACCACACTTCCAGACATACACAGACGGGCACACACTGCCGGTCACACACATACTCATTCCCAGATAGACCCCCCCTAGCCACACACAAATACTTTGAAACATATATTTTACATGTTTTAAGTCACTTTGCTATTATCTCATGAGTTCAATAGGAGGGTGGTTTTGTTGGCATCCAATGGCAGGGGGTGTTGGCGGAGGCTTCCAACTCCTCTTGCTCTTCTCCACGACTTTCCACGTGTAAAAGGAGATCCAACTAAGGAGAAATTCCAATAATTTCCAGAGGAGAATTCAGTGACGTCTGGCTGTGGAGACATTTCTAGAGAGATATGATATATATATTATAACATGAACTCACATTTGAGGATAATTATTCTTCAATTATTAATACTGGATCTGCAGAGAAAAGCGTTTTTGTTTCAAACATCTAAAATAGAAAAAATGAACTGTTGAAAACGATTATATATAGCTAGGCCATGACCAATCAATTATAATATTCTGTAAACAAATTTACATAATAAAGATAATTAGTGTGCGTTTAGTTATTCTACTCCTTAGTGAAAACCAAGCTGTAAAATTTATATAAATTTATATTTTTTGTACTTCTGTTTCCCTTTTGCAAGAAATAATCTATTATTTTTTTCTCCTACTTTTTTTGCCTAGGTAACACACTATCATTACATACTAAAGGGAAAATACCATCTAGCTTCATTAGCATTTCAAGTCAAAATTAGGTCCACTAGACTGTATTTTAATGATATTTTAGATGAAAAAATTGTTTTTACTTCATATATCGCATTGATTTTCCATGATCATCTACACTGTGGTTTGTATTTTACTCATTTCAACCACCAGATTGAATATTTTTATTATTTCAACATTTTCTTTTAATCAAATATAATCCTATTAAATTCATAATATAGGTTTTGGACTCACTGTAAAAGGATCATAATGTCACACTTTTGGTTCATGGCTGTCAGGATATTGTACTGATACAACATGCCAATAATAGATCAGATTTCATGAATCAGGAAAGTGTATTAGTGTGTAGCACTATCTCCATAGTGTTTGGCCATACTGCATAAAGTAATAAGTAGAAGAATGGTCAATATGCAAGCGGAGGTTGCGGAAACAAGAAATACTCAGAAATGGGATAATGCTCATAGAGGAGCATTGGGGAATGTAGTCTCATGCACTGGACTCTTAGAAATGCATCTATGATTCCTCCATTGTGAAGCATTGTATTCAAAGATTATCTATGGCTGACCGTCATGGCATTGTGCATGATGTCACGGTATGCTATGGTATGAAAATCAGAAATTAAGATTCCTGGCTCTCATACACAGAGAGCTTGGAGGCATGGCTTGTAGCGGCAGATCCAAGCCTTCTAAGTAATTTTTAAAAAGGGTTTTGTGAAGTACATGGGGGCAAAACTGCAGACACCATAACAACTACGATGGAGTTGCCTACAGTGTTCCTTTAAACAACTATTAAATAATTTCCTTAAAATGTGGTTTATAATATGTATTTTATTAAGAAATACTGTAATGTCTGATTTTATGTGATAATGGCTATTGTTTCACATACCTGTACCTCTCTGTGTACACTGCAAAATGTTTCCATTGACTTCACTCTACCTTGTATCTGTCTAGGAGAAAACTACCATAAAAGGATTACAGATGGTATTTATCTTCATAAGTGCATGCCAGTTATTCCTCATCTTATTCCCAGACTGTGTATTCTTTTTATATTTTTACTTTTGTTCAAGTAGCAAATTAAGAAAACAGATGAAAAGTTAGTGCTATGTTTGTATATCTGTAAGTGTGTATATCTGTAATTCCTCAACAACGTTTTGCTTAAAAAACGGAAACGTTGACATTTTATTGATAGCTAGTAATAAACATAAACATAATGTTTTAATTTTGTAAGAAGTCCTTAGAGGGCTATTCTTTTGTGTGCTATCCTATTGAGTGCTATCATTTTGAGCCCCTGGGGATGAGATTAAAACAAAAGTGCTTTGGAAGAGAATGGTAAATGGTAAGTGGGGAGATTTAGGCAAATACACTCCTGTATCCACATACTGCTCAAATACAACAATACATGCACACACAGTAACATCCAGTGAAATACACTCTTACACACATACACATACAAACACATACACACATGCATATCTTACAAATACATTCTTGCACTCACTAACACTGTCCATACAGAGATTCAATAACACTTTCTATGCATACATTATACACAAATATACATTAGAATTCTCATATCTGTAAATAAATGCCTGCATTACAAATACATTGACTATCTGCAAAATTCACACAGCTTCCATACACACTCCATACAAAATCACTACTGCATTCCAACACAAATACATACTTACATTCACACACTAACGCTACACACATACATATCGAAACTATAAAGATGTAGAACTTTAGATTCACACACACACTGCCACTGCATGTAAATAAACAAAGTCACTACTCACACAAATGCAACATTGGATTCACAAATCACTGCAATGAACTCTACAGTGAACAAACTTGTGAGTTTATACATGTATATATTGGAGTTTAGAAGGGGTCTAGGGTGTAGTTTTGCCTGGGGGCTCAGACTGCTGTCAGTCCATCCCTGATTGGATGTGAACCTAGGGAAAGGAGCAGGGCCGGCGCTACCTGTAAGGCAACCTAGGCAGCTGTCTAGCGCGCACCTTAACAGGGGGCGCCGGATCCCTGCGCCCGGAGTCACCGCAGATTTGAGTGACCGGCAGGAGGGAAGCGCAGAGCGCTCCCTCCCGCCGGTCTCTCAATGTAGCGTGGCCGGGCGGCGCGGAACGCGGGACAGGAACCTCTGTTTCCTGTACCCGGCCGCCGGCGGACTGACAGGAAGTGCTCACTGAGTGAGCACTTCCCTTCAGTCCAACGGGGGCCGGGAACAGGAAACAGAAGTTCCTGTCCCGCGTTCCGCGCCACCCGGCCACGCTACATAGGCGGGGGGGGGGAGGAGTAAGGAACACAGGGGGAACACCAGGAGGGGGAGGGGAGTAAGGA
Organism: Pelobates cultripes; assembly: GCA_933207985.1. Classification (NCBI taxonomy): domain Eukaryota; kingdom Metazoa; phylum Chordata; class Amphibia; order Anura; family Pelobatidae; genus Pelobates; species Pelobates cultripes. Next base: position 110,653,267 of record OW240918.1, read on the forward strand.
CCAGAGGGGTGGCGGGGGAAACACAGGGGAGGGGGGGGGTGAGTGACCCAGTAGGAGGGGGAGTAAGGACCAGGAGGAGGGGGGAGTAAGGAGCAGAGGGGGAGGAGGGGACCATGAGGGTGAGTAAGGACCAGGAGGGAGGGGGAGCAAGGACCAGGAGGGAGGGGGAGGCGACCACCAGGAGGGGGAGGGTGAGTAAGGACCGGGGAGTTACACCAGAGGAGGGGAGGGGGGAGGGACCAGAGGGGAGGGGGAGAAGGGACCACCAGGAGGGAGGGAGGGGGGAGTGGGGACCACCAGGAGGGGGAGGGGTGAGTAAGCACCGGGAGTAGGGACCGGGAGGGAGGGGGGCGACCATGAGGGTGAGTAAGGACCAGGAGGGAGGGGAGCAAGGACCACAGAGGGGAGGGAGGGGGAGTAACGACCACTAGGGGAGGGGAGGGTGAGTGGGGCACCAGGGAGATGGGGAGGGTGAGTAAGGACCAGGGGAGGGAGGCGACCAGAGGTGGAGGGGAGGGGGAGTAAGGACCAGGGGGTAAGGACCACTGGGGGAGGAGAAGGAGGGGAGGAGTAAGGACCACAGGTGGAGGAGAGAGATGGGGCGAGTAAGGACCACTGGGGGAGGAGAGGGATGGGGGTAGTAAGGACCACTAGGGGAGGAGGGGGGGAGTAAGGACCACTGGGGGAGGAATGGGGGGAGTAAGAACCACTGGGGGAGGAGGGGGGAGTAAGAACCACTGGGGAAGGGGGGTGAAGGAACACAGGGGGAGGGGGAGTGGGGAGTAAGGACCACTGAGGGAGGAGGGGGGAGGTCCACTAAGGGGTTTGGGAGAGGGAGGACCACTAAGGGGGGGTGAGAAAGAGGATAATGACCACTGGGGGAGGGGATATTACCACTAAGGGGATGGGGGGAGGAGGGGAATGTCTACTAAGGGGTTTGGGAGAGGGAGGGCCACTAAGGGATAAAGGGGAGTGGGGAAGACCACCACGGGGGGACTACAGGGGGCCAAGGGAGAGCACTAAAAAATAAAAAATAAATAAAGAGCAGCTCCCCTCTCAGTCTCTATCCTACCCCACAAACCCTCTCTTTTGCACTACACACATACACAATGCATCCGCCCCCCACACACACACACAGAAACATACAATGCATTTGTATTACTATCATTTGTTATACAAAAATGTTAAAAACTTTAATAAAAATTATTTGAAAAGAAACATACAATGCATTCCTACTCAGACACACCCGAAACACACAATGCATCCCCTACATTCACACAAACACTCATTCTCTTACACACAGAAACAAAATGCATCTCTTACACAATCAATGCACCCCTTACAGACACACACTGCATTCAATTAAATACACAGAAACACACCTTGCACCCCTTACACACACACACCCAGAAACATACAATGCATTCCTTACACGCAAACACACACTGCATCCCCTATAAACACACTACATCCCTTACAGAAATTGGTATCCCTATACACTACATTCTATAAGAACACACACACATTGCATCCTCTACAATAACACATAAAACATCCCCTACACACATACACTCCACTTCCTGTGAGAGAACTCATGGGTGGGCCATGTAGCTGGATTTATGGGTGGGCATTGTAGGCATACTCACGGTCAAGCCCTGGGGGCCCAGACCTTGAGCTGTGTAAGGGGCCCTAAAAAATGGAGCTGCTTCCTGTTCGTTAATTGTTGTGAGCACTGTTAAAACAGTCTCCTGAGAGCCTCTTCTACACCAGACCTGTGGAGCCAGACAGAGCCCATCATCAGCCTCTTGTCCTCATCTGGTGGTAAGTAGGCAATCCAATATATTATTAGTGGCACTAATCTCTAATTTACCTCACATTAAATGGATACTATAGTCACCAGAAGCACTACAGCATAATGTAGTGGTTCTGGTGTCTATAGCCTGTGCCTGTAGGCTTTTTAATGTAAACACACTGTCTTTTCAGATAAAAGACACTTTGTGAAGACTGGCGTTGGCCCATATGGCAGAGCATATGGGCGGGGCATTGTGATGTCACATGGTGGGCAGGACATATGGGGGGGCGGCAAATTTTTTTTTTGCCTAGGGCGGCAAAAATCCTTGCACTGGCCCTGGAAAGGAGGCAACTGTATTTCACGGAGAAGTGCAGCAGCAGACTTTGAATGTGAGCCTGGGCAAAAGATCTCACACTGGCAGTTATGCCACTAAAGGGGTTCACTCAGAACAGCGTCTTTTGACGTAAGCCAAGGGAAGAGATGGCAGTCATTTCTCTAATACATTTCTAAAATGTTATGCTTCTGCAAAACTATTCTAAAAACTACAGTGCTGTTCAGGATTAAACAGTAGCAGCTCCAGTCTACTCCAACAGAACCAATAGTGGGGATATTTACTCAGAACTGCAGAAGCAGACTTTGGATGTAAACTCAGGAAAAGATGGCAAACTGGCAGTCACACCCCTAAAGGTGGTTTTAACTCAGAACAATGGTAGCAGCAACCTTTAGACACCTAGACAGACACACACATACCCACTGCCATACACAAAGAAAGATACACATACACACTTCATGAACATACATATACTCACTACCAGATACAAACACATACACTTTGAAATATATTTTATTAAATACATTATTGAATATTGACGTGAACCCATCGAAAAAAGGTGTCAGTCACATCTCCAAAAAAAAAAAGAATGGAAGCTGTTGGCTCCTCTACAATCGATGTGCATTAACATGTAGAGACCGGTACCAAGCTTGGGCTGCTTGAATTTTAAAGATACTATTTATCCCGTATCATACGAATCGCTCATGCACTTTATTAACTAGTCTGTCTTTCCATGAAGACAAGGTATTACACTTCTAAGCCAAATTGCCATTTTTTCTTAGGTCACAGATGGAGGCCAGCATGAATTCTAGAGCGGTGTCCAGATAACACACCTCTGGAGCTTTAATAACTTCCCCAAGCCCGATGCTCAAGGTCTTTTCTCATGCCATGCAAGTTCAAGTTCTTCATTGAGCCTTTTATGGGACAGCATGGATTAGACATGTGTAATTAATTTCATTCCCAATTGAAATTCCGCTGAATTCAGACAAATTTTACAATTCGGAAGTATCCAAATTTCCAAATTAAAATTGAAACAAAAACAGGCTGATTTGAAACAAATTATTTGGGATCCTTTTTTTTTTTTATAAATTACTTTTCTTTATTTAGATTTTTCATCTCTTTAGTAGATAGCTCCCTAATCTGGCATTGTTACTTGAGATTGTCACCATTAAGAGTAGCATTTTATTTAGTTGTATGCTATACTACTTAAAGAGCCTTTCTTCATTTTATCCTTTCAACTTTATCCTTTTAGTAGATAGCCCCCTAATTTGGTATCCTTATGTTGGGATTGCCATAATTAAGGTGACCAAATTAGGGATCTATCTACTAAACTACTGAGAGAGCAACATTAAGAAAAGGTATTAACTCTCTAAATTGGTACCCTAATGTGGAATTGGCATATTTAAGGATCTCTATTGCATATAGCGTTCGTATTCGGTATCTTTGTGACAATCCCATGTAAGCATAGCAAATTAGGGAGTTAGCTACTAAACAGCTAAAAGATCAAAATTAAGAAAAGTGTTTTCAATTGCTTTAGAATTGGGGCATTTGGCAGCTTGGAATATGTTGTTTTGTGGCTGAAAAGCTGTTCAGTCCAAATTCAGCCGAAACTAGACATGTGCAATTCGTTTAGTTCCTAATGTACATTCGAACAAATTTCGTGCAATTTGGACATTCGGATGCTTACGAAGTTACGAATTGTTGAAGTTCTGAAATGCTTCGGATTTCTGAAAAGTTGCAAAACAAGTGGTTAGGGTTAGGGTCCGAATTACCGAGGTGCCGAATTGCTGAACCGAGCCGAATACCATTGGTCTGAACTGCTATAGGAGACACATTTTTTTACTTACCCGAATTTCCGAACCAAACCAAATTTTTTGCCCATGCACATCCCTAGCCAAAACGTGATTCTGACTAAACTGAATCTCCAAGTATAATGTGGACAATAGGCAAAATAACTCTAAAGAATATATTTCAAGATCTAGCTCACGTTAGAACAGGTAATTTCAAACTTTGTACATTAAATGTTCACATCAGGTCTGTGCGATGTCAGCAGTGCCTGTATCATTAGATGTGTAGTAATGTTTATCTGGTACTGAAGGTCCTTTGATGGATAGTCTTTCATATGGAATATTTCAAAAACATATATTTTGACCTTTAGTTGACAGTCTCAGAATAAGTTACAGTTCTTTTCACTTTATAAAACTGATTCAATACCATCACATAGAAGCATCTATAAAACGTTAAAAAAAGTTTGGTGGTAGCCAAAATCAGGTAAAACTACAATACTGACTATGAAGAAGTTTGGATAATGTAGCAATATTACTTGAGTACCACCAATTGATTAAATAGCCCCAATCAATGCTAGGTAATGGGTATGAAAAACAAGGGAGCATTCGTAATGATCCATGACTATTGTGGTTTCAATTGGCCCGTCTTCCCATCATCCTCGCCCCTGTTTAAAGTTACCCCCTTACCTTTTTTCTCTCCACTTACTCTCTCCACCCTGTTTTCCCTGTTTACATACTCTCTTATATCACTTACAATACTCTCTTTAAACCTAATTTGCAACATGATGCCATTTCCGCAAGGGCTACTTACACATCGTGCATTGTAAATTTCCAACATTGCATGGTGTCTAATGGAGAGAGAGATACATTTTATCCAGGGGAAGAATATAAGCTGACAGTCCCATATCTCAAAGGCTTGATGACTTCAGTCTATTTAGCAAAGGCAAAACATGTCTTGGTTATACATTTCTATATTTAAGTATATGTTTTTGGTACATAGAGGCTATGCATTCAACCTAGCCATGACATTTTTCACATTGAATATTTCGAACACCAACAAAATATTTATATTGGTATATTTATATTGGAATATAACTGCTTTTCTAGTGACATGTTTTGTATACAGCAGGTTGAAACGATTATAACAGTTATTTCAGTATGTTTTATTCACAAGTTGTATGTGACAAAAAAACCTTTGAGCAAACACTTAAAATAAAGATTATAAAAAAAGGTTCTATAGTGTAAATTCAAGATGCATTGGATCATATGTGCCATATTACAATATATTTCAGATATTTGCTGGTCCCAGAAGTGGAGCTGGGATAGTTGGGTTGGCATCCTTCCTTCATATATTTGTGTACTCAGTGGCAGAATGTAGAAAGTGCCCTATTGCAAGGTGGTTAAAAGGCAGATCTTCAAAAATTGAGCAATTCCCATAATGCTTTGCCAGCTGGGCCAAGTGTAAAATGTTGGTGTTTTTATGTATGGACACACACATAATGACACAGATACATATACACTGACAAACACATTTATGCAGATTGACACATTCTGACAAACACACACGGACACACTGACACACACATACTCAAGTCATAATTTACATAATTAGCCTCTTCTCAACTTCCATACCTGTTGGATACAAGAGGGTGGCTTCCCAGGGCTCCAGTGGTATTTGGCTGCTAGCTGAAGATTATGGGAGTCTTGGGCTGAAAGGAAGCTGCTCCTTTCCCTTTTTCACTCCTTTTCTGTAATTTTCTCTCCCTTCTAACATGGCGCTCTGTAAGCTGGGAGAAAGTTACCTGAATTCACTCCCTCCCTGCACTGACAGGGGTTTGGTCGCTCTTAAAGGTTGGCGACTCTTGACTGGGTTCCTTATCAGAGATGCCCATCGGGTGTGCTTGTGAGCCCCGGTAGTTCTGCCGATGTGCTACATCTTCACAATACAGTGAAGATGTAGCATCATAATGAGTATGTTCTGTCGCTAGTCAAGAATTTAAATGTGAATTTCCAGTAGGTAGAACACAATTTAATATTTTGCTTGGAACTTGTTCGAAGTGAAAAATTTTAAACTATTAAGCAGTACATAATATGTATTCAAGAATAGCTAGGTTCCTATTACCATCTATTTTGAAAGCATAAATTTTAAAAATTGACTGGCCAGACCACTCTCCTAGAACTTTAAGTTTAAAAGAATAATATTCAGCAAGCACATATAAAACATGTTAAACTACCATTTAATAACAGGTGTAGAAAATAAAAAATGAGCAGAAACAGTGTTAAACAACTATTATAAAGAAAATTATTCCCGTGATATGTCTTCAGAAATAATATGTAATGCCCATAAGGCTACCTTGCGTGGTCATTATATAAAATATTTCCTTTGGAAAAGGAACTATATCATTTATAATAAGTTTAGCACATCAACTTTAGTTGGAGCACTTATTAAATAAAAGAATGTGAAAATAAATATTATAAGATTGGACCACGATAAGGAGATTAAAGCAAACATTTTACTCAAAAGGACACAAAGCGTCTTCTGTGTTGGCCAACAATTTGTGACAGTCAACTATTATTTCTAGAATAGAATATCTTTTGGATAATGGAGCGAAGAAGGTGACTTATTCAAATGTTTGTGTATGTTTGCTTCAAATTATGAGTTTCTTTATATTCTAAAAACTTTTCTTAATACTCCTCAATCCACTTACGAAAAAATAAAATAAATTCTTGATAAAATCCTAATAGGTACAATTCATCAAGAACATATAGCATCTTTGGAGAAGGATATAACCTTATTTGAAGTTCCAAGAGCCATTAAAAAATACCCCAACTAATAAATCCCCAGGCACAGATGGATTGAATAGTTTATATTATAAAACATTTTCTGATATATTGCCCCACAATTAGTTATATTATTTCATTCATATAATAATAATAATAATAATAATAACAAAGCATTTAACCCGGAAAGGTACATTCAGATTACTCTGGTTTTCAAGAACGTCCTGGGGAGGGATGTTACCATAAGACGAATGTATACATGTCACAAGAGGCACTAAAAGACCCAATTGTCACAAAACCGAAACTTGGAAAAGCACCAAATACATGTTCGCACTTTAGACCTATCTCCCTGATGAATAATAATACAAAATTATACTCTGAAATTCTAGCCAATAGCTTAAATAATTTAGTTCCTTATTTAATCAATAGTATTCAGGTGGGATTAGTATAGATAGGCCTTTGATAGTACCAGACTTACCATAATAATTAATCTTGCACCCCTTCTCTGCTTCTTTCCTTGGATGTGGAGAAGTTGTATGACAGGACTCATTGGAATTTTTGAAGACAAGTGTTAATGGCTATGGCGTTCCTTTTATCATTTATTAATGCTATATTTGCATTATATAGTCCTCCTATTGCGAGAGTCTCCTCATCTGGATATGTGTCCGATAGTTTTGCTTTGTCTGAAGGGGGTTGTCCCCTGTCACCACTGCTTTTCATTTCGGCCATAGAGACACTTGCAATTAAAATCAGAGGAGATACGGATATTGCAGGAATTAATATTAACAACCACACACATAAAATCGGGCTTATTTGCTGTTAATATAATTCTGCCTTTAAAAAATCTTATAGGTTCATTACCCCATTTAATTGGCGTCCTTATAAAATTTAGCAATATCTCTTACTACAAGTTAAATATTAATAAGACACAAACTTTCTTTTCATATTCTGTTAATAGAATTGGCTGATCTAAAATCATCCAATTTTGGCAAGAGAATCCTATATTTCTCTACTGGTAGTTAAATTGTCAAAAAAAATTAAATGGTATGTTTTTATTATATTTTGAAAAAACATGTTCTGAACTTGACAGATTGGAAACTTTGGAATTGTAGTGGCTAGGCAGAAAATCACCTTAAAAATGTATATGTTCCCAAAGATGCATTATTGAATCAGAACAATACCTTTTAAATATTCTGAATGGTTATTAATGGAGAAATACGTTATTGCACCACAGGTACTTTCTGACTTGATGTGGGAACCTAGAGAGACCAACACAAAGATGGTCTAATTCGGCCACATGATAAGTCTCCAAGCCCAGGGGGAATCCGTACCCGAGGGGATGCCCAAAGGTGGGATAACTGAGTCGGGAGTGGGAGACCCTGATGGCCAACGGGGTAATACCAAAATTTCCACATCACACGTAGGCTGTGCCACAACCCTGTAAGCAGAGATCTCAATATACCCTTTTAGAAAAAATGGGCTTTATCTACTTCAAAGAGGGAGTTCACATGTTGGTTCCCTGTAGTATGGTAAGGTGAGGAGGAGGGGGAGTGGAGGAATTAGGAGCAAATGAGGAAGTTATACACAAGATTTAGTTCACCCTAAATCTCCATTGTTAGTTTGCTTTTCTGTTTTTCCCTCATATCTACAATATGTCTGATTTATACAATTAACTACTAAACAGAAATGTCCGCTTTATATGACACCACCATGAAAAAATAAAGAATTTAAATAATCCAAATCAAAAACAGGTGGGTATTGATGTAAAGAGTATATAAAAAAAAATGGGAAGAGCAATTGCTGATTGATATAGATCTATCGAACTGGTTAAAACGTGTTAATCAATGCTCAAACAATTCTCAAGAATCACTGTAAAATATTGTACAAATGGCATTTAAAGAAAAAAGTTCCCAGAACATCAGAGAAGAGCTTGAAAAAACTGTTGGAGTTATTGTGGAGGTGTGGGCATTATGACCCATATTTTGCCTATTTTGATTGCCCCAAATTCTATTTTACTAAGGTATTGAAACACCATTCCGAAAGAAAAAAATGTTGCCATGGTATTGGTAAATAAAAGTTATAGACTAACTTTCATGAAAACTTCTATATATGCTCAGCTAAGCCATACATGGGATGCATAAGTTCAAGAAATAAAGAGAAATACTAGATGAAGTGATATTTTTTTTTTTGATACTTTTTTCTTGGTACTATAAACAGTACAAGATTTTTCTTTTGGTCACTATGCATATATTGTTGACTGTTTTTTTAACAGCTATTTAATTGTGAGAATGGTCATGGCTGTGCACAGTTTATATATTATTATTATTATTATTATTATTATTATTATTATGTTATTTATATAGCGCCATCAAATTCCACAGTGCTTTACAATGGGTGGACGAACAGACATGTAGTTGTAACCAAACAAGTTGGACACACAGGAACAGAGGGGTTGAGAGCCCTCCTCAATGAGCTTACATTCTAGAGGGAGTGGGGTAAAATGACACAAAAAGGTAAGGATAGTATTAGACTAGTGACAGTTGCAGAAGAGGAATCAGTCAGGAGCTATTAACAGTTTAATTGATACGCTTTTATGAAGAAGTGGGTTTTTAATGATTTTTTGAAGGAGTGGAGACTGGGTGAGCATCTAACAGAGGAGGGAAGCAAGTTCCACAGGAACGGTGCAGCCCTCGAGAAATCTTGAAGGCGAGCATCAGAGGTGGGAGTACGGACAGAAGATAGACATAAGTCTTCAGCAGATTGTCAGGGCCTAGACGGGACATAGTTGTGTATAAGGAAGGATAGATAGGTGGGAGCAGCATTATGTAGCGATTTGAAAGCAAGAACCAGAATTTTAAATTGAGCTCTATATTTAATAGGAAGCCAATGTAGGGACTGACAGAAGGGTGAGGCATGGGAGGTGCGGGTGGACAGGAAGATGAGCCTCGCTGCCGCATTCATTATGGACTGTAATGGCGCAAGTTGGGAGCACGTAAGACCACTAAGAAGTGGATTACAGTAGTCAAGACGAGAAAGGACAGTGGAATGGACCAACACCTTAGTCGCATCTGGCGGATGCGGGCAATGTTTTTGAGATGGAAATTACAAGATTTGGCGATAGAGTGAACATGAGGCTTGAAGGAGAGGTCAGAGTCAAAGAGAACACCTAGGCTGCAAGCCTGCATGGTGGAGCTGATGGTAGCACCGTTGACTTGGAGGGAGACAGACACAGGAGTAACAACGCTTGAGGGCGGAAAGACCAGAATTTCAGTTTTGGTCAAGTTTAGTTTAAGGAAGTGGGCAGCCATCCAGTTAGAAATAGCAGAGAGGCAGTCAGAGACACTAGTCAAGAGGGACGGAGAGAGATCAGGAGAGGACAGGTAGATTTGCATGTCATCTGCATAGAAATTATATTGTATTGCATCTCCTTGTTTTACTCCCTTTCCCTTTCCTTTTTCCCTTTCCTTTTTATATTTACCCCGTATTGTATTATTGTATACTTTTTACAATATATATTTTGCTATGTTTAAAATTTACAAAACCTTAAATTGGAAGAACTTGAAAAGAAGTGGAACATTTGTTTGAAAAAATCCTACTCTTGTACATAAGTTTGGCAATCACTGAATACTTTACAAAAAAAAAAAATCAATTTAAGAAAGCAATGACCTGCTAATAATAGGTTACATTTGTGTTGGAAAAATTATTGTACACGTATTGCTTAGTAACATTCCATGGGTGATATAAATGTGGAAGGAAACATTCTAACAATGGTTGTTAGGGAAAATAACCCCACTTTTTTTTGTTCTAGGTTTTTTTCTGTGCTTATGTAAAATGTATTGTTAATTTTCGTCATGTTTCAAGTTTGTATTTCCTGTATTGCCGTATCTGACGCACACAGGTAAGCTGCAGTTCACGGGGTCTTCAATGGTAAGCTTGCAACAGAATCACTAATGAAATACCGGTAGAATACTAGTTTTCAGGTACTTCACTTACATGAACATGTTCATGAGAATTTTAGTCCTGAATTATCTATTTGCAGCTACTTAGTTTGTAATTTCGAAGTAGTAATAATGAAATATAACATTGATACTCATCTATTAACTACCACATTGCATTCTGCTCTATAAGATAAAACTCCCACTTTCTTTACAAAAAAATGGTTGAAACAATGTGTCTGGATTATAGTAGGCAAATTCGATAATGCTTTATCATATATATGAGAACTATATGGGAAAATATTATTTATGAGCTATATTATTTATGAGCTATATTACATAGCCAGATATCCATTGTGTGACTCACCTCTACAATTCCCTCTTCTCCTAGTGACGTAAAGAAATATACGTCTAAACTAAAGGGCTTCCATTTAAATGCATAAAATAAATAACATATATTCCAGAATGAAAAGTCTACTTTATAATATCCCAGTTGGAGGACTGGAAGATGCTTTTATTTATTTATTTATTTATTTATTATTTAATGTAATCATAACATGCCTCTAAATTATAGTTGGCCAAGGGGAAATCAACCACTTTGACCCCACCTTGCTAGTGGGTCCTAGTGAACACCAACACCATACTTTGATATTTTTACATGTTATTTACATATTGTCAGTTGCAGTACTGTTAGGATTTAAGGGATACTCCAAGACCCATAACCAGTACAGCCTGCTCTAGTGAATATGATGACAGTAGTACTGTGGACCCTTTTCTTGGTAATGGAGCAAACCTTTTTGCTACGGTTTGCTTTTCCACCTGAGTCCTCTATAGCCGGTGACCTCCATCCGTCTTCTGCAACTTTGTTGTTCCTGCAGGCCATTCATTGGCTGAGAGTGTCAGCTGTGCTCTCTCAGCCAATAAATACATCTCTGTTCATAGCAATAAGCAAAGAATAACATTAGCAAATGACTGAAGTGTTCATGGTGCTTTGAGTAACCCTTTATTTTAGTGATGGCTATACGGAGAGTTCGGTAGGTAATGCATGAATTGTAAGAGTTTTGAGATTAGGATTTTTTCCATTAGGTTATTGCATGTAGATCAGGTTAGCATGATCTTAGTCTAGGTTAATCTAGAAACTGGTGGTCTTGAAACACATTATTTTGCACTGGACTCATGTGTGCTCTTACCAGCAACATGTCTTAGCAAGAGATATGCACCTATCCCTCAAGTCAGTTATTAGTTTTACAAATCTTCAACATTTCTAAAAGTATTTCATGACATTGGAAAGCAGAATTATCTGGTCTCTGCTGCTCTTTAAAAGGTGGTGATAAAATACATTGAAAAAGTAGCGTATACGGCATAGATCACTGATATGTCCAAAAAGTAGGATATACCTTTAGCTATGCCTTAAAAGTTACTCACCAGTACAAGGCTGTAGAGTTCATGGCACACTCACCAGGGATACATTTTACTTGCCAGGGTTACATTTTCACGATGGCTAGTGGCGAGTGAGAATTTTGAGCCCTGGTTAAACAATTATAGCTTTATTATGTTTAACACAAAAGGAAAGTAAAATGTGTTATAATAATATAGAAGACACTGAAAGGTTAAACATTTAGTTCTTTAAAATACAGTTTGTTGCATTATTTTCCTTTTTATACATTTTTAGCATATGCAGGTAACAGCTATATCAACTGGAGAAGGTTATAGAAGTTTTTTTTATGAATTAGAGTTCATAAATTTTACCCTTCCTATAGATGGTTTTTTTTTGTTTCCAGCAGGCCTCCTGAACATAAAACTTGGAATGACTGCTTAGAGAAACACAAGACAATCTACTCTCTCATCATAATTTAAGGAGTAACATATATATATTTTTCAATTTGTAGTGCAGGCACTTGACACATTTTGACATCATGTGACAAAATAGAATCACATGACTATAAAAAGCTGAGAGGTTTATGCATGAATACTTCCTGTCTGGGGACCTTGTCATTTAAGACAATCACTCGATTTCCTGTAGGAAAAAAAATGAGAACATAAAACTGTAATGTGATCAATATGATTTTAACTGCAAATGAAATAAAGAAAATGGTAGTAGGAATACTAATATAGCTCATACAATTAAATACAACTTGAGACTTGCTCCTTGTATTCTTAATGAATTCAGAAATCTGCCTATCTTGGCTGTGCCATAAGTTTTCATTATTAAGTTAATTTAATTTGACATCTATGTAATGGAAAAGTGATTTTGTTTTCTTAAGACAGTTGTCTCTCATACGCACTTAGGAGATTAGCTAGACAGTTAATAATTGTTGTAATAATAAGAGGTTCACAGATATACAAGATATATCAACATAAAATTGTCTATTAGAGGTCTTGCACATATGTATATGTGTGTGTGTATATATATATATATATATATGTAGCTGATTATATATATGTATACAGTCAGGTCCATAAATATTGGGACATCGACACAATTATAATCTTTTTGGCTGTATACACCAACACAATGGGTTTGAAATGAAACAAACAAGATGTGCTTTAACTGCAGACTTTCAGCTTTAATTTGAGGGTATTTACATCCAAATCAGGTGAACGGTGTAGAAATTACAACAGTTTGTATATGTGCCTCCCACTTTTCATGGGACCAAAAGTAATGGGACAATTGGCTGCTCAGCTGTTCCATGGCCAGGTGTGTGTTATTTCCTCATTATCCCATTTACAAGGAGCAGATAAAAGGTCCAGAGTTCATTTCAAGTGTGCCATTTGCATTTGGAATATGTTGCTGTCAACTCTCAATATGAGATCCAAAGAGCTGTCACTATCACTGAAGCAAGCAATCATTAGGCTGAAAAAACAAAACAAACCCATCAGAGAGATAGCAAAAACATTAGGTGTGACATCCTTAAAAAGAAAGAACGCACCGGTGAGCTCAGCAACACCAAAAGACCCGGAAGACCACGGAAAACAACTGTGGTGGATGACCGAAGAATTATTTCCCTGGTGAAGAAAACACCCTTCACAACAGTTGGCCAGATCAAGAACACTCTTCAGGAGGTAGGTGTATGTGTGTCAAAGTCAACAATCAAGAGAAGACTTCACCAGAGTGAATACAGAGGGTTCACCACAAAAAGTAAACCATTGGTGAGCCTCAAAAACAGAAAGGCCAGATTAGAGTTTGCCAAACAACATCTAAAAAAGCCTTCACAGTTCTGGAACAACATCCTATGGACAGATGAGACCAAGATCAACTTGTACCAAAGTGATGGGAAGAGCAGAGTATGGAGAAGGAAAGGAACTGCTCATGATCCAAAGCATACCACCTCATCAGTGAAGCATGGTGGTGGTAGTGTCATGGTGTGGGCATGTATGACTGCCAATGGAAATGGTTCTCTTGTATTTATTGATGACGTGACTGCTGACAAAAGCAGCAGGATGAATTCTGAAGTGTTTCGGGCAATATTATCTGCTCATATTCAGCCAAATGCTTCAGAACTCACTGGACGGTGCTTCACAGTGCAGATGGACAATGACCCGAAGCATACTGTAAAAGCAACCAAAGAGTTTTTTAAGGGAAAGAAGTGGAATGTTATGCAATGGCCAAGTCAATCACCTGACCTGAATCCGATTGAGCATGCATTTCACTTGATGAAGACAAAACCGAAGGCCTGGCAGAGCATCACCAGGGATGAAACCCAGTGTCTGGTGATGTCTATGTGTTCCAGACTTCAGGCTGTAATTGACTGCAAAGGATTTGCAACCTTGTATTAAAAAGTGAAAGTTTGATTTATGACTGTTAATCTGTCCCATTACTTTTGGTCCCTTAAAAAGGAGGAGGCACATATACAAACTGTTGTAATTCCTACAACGTTCACCTGATTTGGATGTAAATACCTTAAAATTAAAGCTGAAAGTCTGCAGTTAAAGCACATCTTGTTTGTTTCATTTCTAACCCATTGTGTTGGTGAATACAGCCAAAAAGATTAGAATTGTGTCGATGTCCCAATATTTATGGACCTGACTGTATTTACCTCCAGATGAACATGTTTGTCCTGATGAAAGTTCTGTACAAGAACTTATGGAGCCATGACATTTTTTTATTAAATAAAGTTAGATTTTTTTTTTTTAAATCCTTAGGGTGTAGATCATGGTATAAAATGCTTATATAAATAAAACAAGTACAGTGGAGTGAAATGGTACCTCTGCATGTACAAATGGTTGACATGCTTACCATTATCTAAGGATGAAAAAAAAATAAAAAAAGACTGCGAACACAAGGCTCAGTAGTGTGGGATGTGCAATAATCTCACATGCCTTCTAACGCCATAAAAAACAGTCAGAAAGGATAGTACTACGGGTGCTAAATTCAATACCTTAGGATGCGTAGTTAACTCACTCGCCTACTATTACTGTGACTATATCATGTCTCAACATATGGGATTCACTCAAATGGCTATAGCTACCGTAACAGAAACTTACCTTACCCAGCTCTCTAAGAGCTCTTAATAGTTGACATCTTTCAGTGATATCTCCAAAAATATAAATATCACACTGAAGCTACCGAAAACTGTAGTAGTCCTGGTGCTTAGAGTGTTCCTTTAATAGCTGTTTTGTATTATGTATGTTGTGCAACTTTTTTCTATCCTCTGTCTTTCTACAATTTTAGACAGGCCTTGATGTAATGTTGTTGAAGAAGATTTTAAAATTTTATATTTTAGGACAAACTTTAAAAATAATTGAATATTAGGAAAATTATTTTCATTTTGTAATATTGTGATATTATATGTGTGTATGTGTGATATGTTTTTTTTTAAATCCTTTAAAAAGTTTATCCAAAAATATTAAATTATTTGAAAAACCTATCCAAAAATATTAAACTAACTTTAAAGTTAGTAACCTGAATCTCCCAAATGTTTTTACTATTATTATCTGACCCATAAATCCAACAATAGCATGCTAAGGAAGGTCAAAAATACTGGACAAACCGGGAGATAAATCTATTGCTTCGTGACCGGGAGTGTAGACAGTGTCTATTTTAACACATGTAATATATGGAATATTAACAGTCATATATGCAATGAATAATATTCCTTATTAAGGAATACATATTTACTCCCTAAATTATAATTATTGAATATGCTGATCTTCCTAGATTCCATTAATTAAGTGTTTCCATTAATTAATAAGATGTGCTACTACAGTTCTCTAATGTTTAGGGGTATAACATATTACCATTTTGATAAAATAACTGTTGATTTGCCATGGGGGCTCCCTCAAATATTTTTCAAGAATCCCCTTTTTTGTTTTGTTTTTTTAATCAGTACCTTTTGCCACTAGTGGGGTTCTGTTTTTTGGTACATCGGGAAAATAAACTGCATTTTTCACGTAGAAAAAAAATCTAAATTTGTCTCATAACACAGGGATATGGGAAATCATTGATATCAAAAGCAGTTCTGTTTAACAGTCTTCAAAAAAATGTAAAAATATGTAAAGAAGGGAAAAAGTAGGACAACTGTGCCTACTAAATGAAAATTACAGAGACTGGTTTTATTCTACAAAATACATTAATATGGCTATGCTTATTCACATCCTTTCCTTCTCTCCATATTTATGTTAATTTGGAATTTACTATTATAATAAAGAAGTCTATTTAAATATTTTTCCATGTAACAGGCGTGGAAAATCTAACTATGGGGCATAATGCATACATAGTGTTTCATTTTTGTGACAATGCTCTGTATCTTTGCAATCCTGTAGCTTTGCGTTTATTCTGCTGTTCTTTAAGCTTTATTGATCTTTTTGGCAACACCGTAGTGTCATTTTGTTGTTATATATTTACCAGTGATAAATGTGATTATTAAACCGGAATATGCACATGTGGATGCAGAGCCAAATAATAGGACAGTCATATATCACTATGATTTCCATTAGGGGGCAGTATGGAGCTGGCCTCCACTGCCGCTTCCAGTGCCATATCCATTATTGATATATGTATCAGTAAAAGCCACCTGCAGCAACAGTAGGTCGTACAATTGCAGATTACATTAGTGTCCCACTGGGAGTGGATGTGGAAATCAGAAGCAGGTAAATCTGAAAATAAATTATATTTACCTGCTTTTTTTAAGCCTGAAGAATGAGGTAACTGTTTCATTCAAAGATAAAGCTTTTGAATAACACAGTTGACTCAAATTGATGCATGTCCCTTTAAGCAAGCAGACATTTGGATGATAGAAACATAGAAACCTAAAATGTGATGGCAGATAAGAACCATTCAGCCCATCTAGCCTGCTCAATTTTCTAAATACTCTCATTAGTCCCTGGCCTTATCTTATAGTTAGGATATCTGTATGCCTATCCCATGCATGCTTAACCCCTTAAGGACCAAACTTCTGGAATAAAAGCGAATCATGATGTCACACATGTCATGTGTCCTCAAGGGGTTAAAGGGACACTATGGTCACCTTTAGCTTTAGCAACTTTAGCTTAATGAAGCAGTTTTGGTGTATAGAACATGCCCCTGCAGCCTCACTGCTCAATCCTCAGCCATTTAGGAGTTAAATCCCTTTGTTTATGAACCCTAGTCACACCTCCCTGTTTAGCCCTATTTAGGCTTTCTTTATTGCAAGTTCTGTTTAATTAAGATTTTCTTATCCCCTGCTATGTTAAGATTAAGATTTTCTTATCCCCTGCAAGAGCCTCCTGTATGTGATTAAAGTTCAATTTAGAGATTGAGATACAATTATTTAAGGTAAATTACATCTGTTTGAAAGTGAAACCAGTTTTTTTTTCCATGCAGGCTCTGTCAATCATAGCCAGGGGAGGTGTGGCTAGGGCTGCATAAACAGAAACAAAGTGATTTATCTCCTAAATGACAGTGAATTGAGCAGTGAAATTGCAGGGGAATGATCTATACACTAAAACTGCTTTATTTAGCTAAAGTAATTTAGGTGACTATAGAGTACCTTTAATCCCTTAAGGACCAAACTTCTGGAATAAAAGGGAATCATGACATGTCACACATGCCATGTGTCATTAAGGGGTTAAACTACTTTAATGTTTATGTTAACCTCTACCACTTCAGCTGGAAGGTTATTCCATGCATCCACTACCCTCTCAGTAAAGTAATACTTCCTGATATTATTTTTAAACCTTTGCCCCTCTAATTTAAGACTATGTCCTTGTTGTGGTAGTTTTTCTTCTTTTAAATATAGTCTCCTCCTTTACTGTGTTGATTCCCTTTATGTATTTAAATGTTTCTATCATATCCCCCTGTCTAGTTTTTCCGCCAAGCTATACATGTTAATTTCCTTTAACCTTTCCTTGTAAGTTTTATCCAGCAATTCATGAACCAGTTTAGTAGCACTTCTCTGAACTCTCTCTAAAGTATCAATATCCTTCTAGAGATACGGTCTCCAGTACTGCATACAATACTCCAAGTGAGGTCTCACCAGTGTTCTGTACAATGGCATGAGAACTTCACTCTTTCTACTGGGTTACCCCGATCTAAGTCCAACCTGGAACAAACAACGTAACCCTCTCTTCCCCCCTAATTGTATTTGTAGACACATGATTTATCTGCACCCTTAATGAGATGCAGGTGGACGAGTGATTGCGAGGGGGCGGGAAAGGGGGGACACCGTACAGAGGAGAATGGATTCATGCAGAAATGTATGTTTATGATCATAAAAATGTATGCACAAAAATGTACGCAAAACTGTAAAACCAAAACCCATGCCCCACCTCCCCTATTGTGCCCGTATCTTCAAGACTACCGACCGAGGAATCGCCTCTCGGGCCTTTCCTCCATTGGGGAGGGACTAGACCAACCCCCGCCAGATCCCCAGGCATGGCAACGACTGCACCCCACCAGTGGCAGGGCCCAAACGGACCCCGCGACCCATACCCACCCGAAGGTGCAAAGTATTAACAAGGAAGTTCCCTAGTTGCCTTCCACTCCCTGGCGTGCACCGGCCCAGTATAAATAATCCCATACTTGTGGCAGGAAGCACCCCAGAACCAATCTCCATCACGCCCTACAACACCATGGTCGATGGGTTCTACACCGGTGCTTCTCAGAACACACCCACACATCTGTACACCTTTAGCCTGGCACAGGTTATAAGACCAGGCAGTTTTTTTTTTTATTTGCTTACCTTCCTGATATACCATGACAACACTACGTCTTCCTCCACAACACCCAGGGTCAGGAGACTACAGACACTGCAAACTCTACCCTCTAATAAGGAGGGGGTACTGTCTACCAGCTGGGTTTATCTGACTCTCCCCCATATGTGAAACCCACCCCCACCCATCACCATGCCAGCTAGCATAACCTGCATGTCCATCAACTTCAGGGGGCTCAACAACCCCTCAAAATGCCACCAGCTTATGCGCTGGGCCAAACGCACTGGAGCGAACATACTCCTCCTCCAGGAGACACACTACTTCAGTGTGCGCCCATTCCCTCTGTTGAGCCGACACTTCAAGACCTGCCAATTAGCCAATTCCAAAACGGCTAAACACAATGGGGTGGCAATAATTCTATGGAAAATATGCACTCTGCAAGTCACTGATACACACAAGGACCCACAAGGACGATATCTCACGGTGGCAGGGACGATCGGTCCCACTAAATTCACAATCACCACTATATACGCACCCAAACACTTGGCTCACCCTACAAGCTCACCTTAGCCAATACCCACGTCACCACAGAATCATAGGGGGGACTTTAATGCCACGCTTTCCCCTTCCACAGACAGACAGAAACACCCTTCCCAATCCCAGCAGCTGCCCCAACCCTCCAGATCAGATAAGCTAAAGGCTGACTTCATAACTTAGATAGGACTACTAGACATCTGGTTACTGCACCACCCTACTACACAAGACTCCATCTTTTACTCGCACCCACACCACACATACTCCCGCATAGACTACTTAGTTATCTCCCCCTCCCTCCTTCCCCACACAACCACGACTGCAATTGGCAACATCACATGGTCCGACCATGCAAACATCTCCCTACAAATCCAACTTCCACAGATCTCGCGACCGTGGTCATGGAGACTAAACCCCATCCTACTCAAAGACCCTCAAACAATAAACCACCTCAAAACAGAACTCACACATTACTTCGACACAAATAAAAACCTGGTCCAATCACACGCAGTCTTATGGGCGGTCCATAAACCAGTGATCAGGGGATCCCACATAAGCATAGCCACCGCACAAAAGAAGAAACAAATAGCCTACATGGAACCATTATTAGAGACGATCAGACAACTGGAATCCCAATATAAACCGACCCCCACACCAGACCTCACAACACAGCTCCAAGCCCAACGCCAAGCCCTTAAAAAGTATATGGCGAAAGATGTGACAAAAGCATTACAATGGACAAAACAAACGTTCTACGAGAAATCCAATAAAGCAGACACGCACCTAGCCATGGGCATCCACAGGGAAGGGAAAGGGGGGACACTTGCACCCCTCCCCCCCTGGATTTTTCTGCTTGTTCTTCTATTTTCCATGTGAGATTGAAAATACAATGCAATACCGGCACCAGACAGTAGGTGGCGCTGTGTATGGAGAGAGGCAGGGATAGGAAGCTACTTCTTATCCCTGCTTCTCTCTCCTGACTGAATCCGCAGGGGAACAACTCCCAGCCTGCAGAGACAGACTACAGACCAGGTAAGTTGGGAGGGAGGGGAGGGAAGAGATAGCCTATAGATCAGGGAAGTGAGATATGGGGGCAGCCTATAGATCAGGGAAGTGAGACATAGGGGGAAGCGGCCTATAGATCAGGGAAGTGAGATATGTGGGGGGCAGCCTATAGATCAGGTAAGTGAGACATGGGGGCAGCCTATAGATCAGGGAAGTGAAACATGGGGGGCAGCCTATAGATCAGGGAAATGAAACATGGGGGCAGCCTATAGATCAGGGAAGTGAGACATGGGGGGCAGCCCATAGATCAGGAAGTGAGACATGGGGGCAGCCTATAGATCAGGAAGTGAGACATGGGGTGCAGCCTATAGATCAGGGAAGTGAGGAGGGGGAGACAGTCAATAGATCAGGGTAGTGAGACATGGGGCAGCCCATAGATCAGGAAGTGAGACATGGGGGCAGCCAGATCAGGGAAGTGAGACATGGGGGCACATAGATCAGGGAAGGAGACAGCCCATAGATCAGGAAGGAGACATGAGGGGCAGCCTATAGATCAGGGAAGTGAGGGATGGGGAGACAGCCTATAGATCAGGTAAGTGGGGGGGCAGGAAGGTAAAGTAAGAGAAGGAGCAGAAAGGAGAAGGAACAGAAATGAGCAGAAAAGGACAGCAAGGAGCAGAAAGGGGCAGCAAGGAGCACAAAAGGTAAAGTAGGAGAAGAAGCACAAAGGAACAGAAATGAGCAGGAGGGGGCAGCAAGGAGCTGGAAGTAAAGCAGCACAAAGGTAAAGTAGAAGGAGCAGAAAGAGTCAGCAATGAGCTGGAAAGGGCAGCAAGGAGCAGGAAGGGACAGAAGGAGCACAAAGGTAAAGTAGGAGAAGGAACAGAAATGAACAGGAAGGGACATCAAGGAGCAGAAAGGGTCAGCAATAAGCTGGAAGGGGCAGAAGGAGCACAAACGTAAAGTAGGAGAAGGAGCTGAAATTAGCAGGAATGGTCAGCAAGGAGCAGGAAGGGGCTGCAAGGAGAAGGAAGTGTCTGCAAAGAGCAGAAAGGGACAGAAGGAGCACAAAGGTAAAGTAGGAGAAGGAGCAGAAAAGGGTAGCAAGGAGCACAAAGGGACAGCAAGGAGCACAAAGGTAAAGTAGGAGAAGAAGCAGAAAGGGTCTGCAAGGAGCAGAAAGGGATCAGAAAGAGAAAGGAGCAGAAGGGTGCAAAATAAGCAGAAAGTAGCAGAAAGGTAAAGAAGCAGAAGGAGTCAAGGAAGAGAGAAGTTTCAGAAGGAAAAGAAGACTGTGTCAAATGAAGGAGAAGAAAAGGAGATTGGAGCAGGAAGGACAAGTGAAGTGAACCCTCCACTTTATTCTGGACACCACATCATAAGGCTTTTGTACCTGGGCCTGGCAGGGAAACTTTGGACCTTCTCATCTCCCCAGATGAGTGTGAATGTGTTCACTTTTATTTACTGAGTGTCAAGAAGCACAGAGTGCCACTGGGTAGGCGTGTCGCTGATTGGCTAGAGCGGTCAGCTGGCACTCTAAGTCAATCAATAGCTCCTCATTCACAAAAAAGTAAAACATTTTGAACTAGGAAATAGCAATTGGCTTAGAGCGTCAACTGACCACTCTAGCCAATCTGCAGCACCCATGCCTGGCGTCAATCTGCACTTCCTGACACTCCGTTTCAGAAGCCGAATACCACTGAGCGACCTGTAGATCTGGAGCTGGAGGAAGCCTTAAAGGAAAGAGAGCACGTAGGGGCCTCCTGGCCTTATAGCATTTTCCTTTAGATGAAGTTGCCATGGTGACCAGAATGTTCCTTTAATTTGCTTAAACGAACACTATAGTGTCAGCAATACAAACATGTATTCCTGACACCATAGTTGTGAAAACACTGACACTGTCAAAAAGGGACCAAGCATGGATGTCATTACAATTATGCCCCCCCCCCGGAAAAATTCCTGCGGACGCCCATGCACCAAGCCTTAGACTGCGCAAATGCATCCAAGCCAAACAAATCACCTTCATTCTAACCCCCTCAGGACAGCCTACTGACATCCCCAGCAAAATTGTAGAGGTATTCCAAAGATACTTCACTGTCACAGACTATCTCTATGACCACTCTCCCCAACACCGCCAGCAAGATACCACCTGCAAAACCAAATACAATCCTTTCTAAATAAGATACACTTACCTTCACTCTCTGAGGAGGCTGTAGCACGCCTCTAGGCAGCAATCAATGAAGAAGAAGTGGCTGGGACAATAGGCACCATGAAACCCCATAAAAGCCCAGGCCCAGATGGGTATTTGGGCTTTTATGACAAAACATTTCCGGACACCCTGTCACCCCACTTAAAGGATCTTTACAACACCCTCCTGAAGGGAGACCCAATACCTGAAGAAATACTAGCAGCAAACATATGCCTTCTGCCTAAACCCAACAAGCCCCACACGGACCCCGGCCACTATAGACCATTCTCACTACTAAACGTAGACATAAAAATATTCATCAAAATCCTCTCTAATCACCTTCTCCCCTTTATTGCCACATTAATCCACCCAGACCAAGTGAGGTTCATCCCCTCCCACCAGTCAAGCGACAATACCAGACGGATACTAGACACTTATATGGGTGGCCAACCCCCGTGCCATTCCAACCCTACTCTTGTTCCTTGATGCTGAAAAGGCATTCGACTGGCTACTATGGCCATTCCTATTCGCTACCTTAGAGAAATTACAATTCCCAGCCCCCTTCACAGCAGCCCTTAAAACAATACACTCCGCGCCTACTGCCAAATTTTTAATACCGAACACAATGGAACGCGGCAAGGATGCCCACTATCGCCCATCCTCTTTGCCCTCACCTTGGAACCGCGACTCCACGTCATCCCCACTGCGCACACGATCACAGGCATCAAGGTACGCTCCCAATCGTATACAGTTGAGAATCACTGACCCACTAACCTTCCTACCATCACTACTACACTTACTAGATGTATACTCCGAAGTCTCAGGATACAAACTGAATCTAGAAAAGATGGAAGCACTAACATTGAATATAACACAGGACAACAAGCCCACACTGAGTAACACCTATGCCTTCCGATACAAAACCTCCCACATCCCATACCTGGGTATTAACCTACCAGCAGCAATACATCGAACATACACACTCAACTACACCCCAATGATACAAAGAGCCACAGACTATCTCAGCAGATGGCAAGAGATGTCACTGTCATGGCTGGAGTGCATAGCATCAGTGAAGATGAACCCCTTCCCCCGCTTCCTCTACCTCTTCCAAACCCTCCTTATTCCAATTCCAACAAAAGACTTTAAATACCTCCAAAAACTAGTCATCAAATTAATTTGGGTCAACAAGCGACCTAGAGTTAAAATGATGACAATGTACATCCCATCTAACAGATTGGGGGGACTGGGAATGCCCCGCTTCCAATATTAATATTACGCCGCACAACAATAATGAAAATATTTTTAAAAAATTGGGCAGACTAGATTGGCCGAATGGCTCTTATCTGTCATCATATTCTATGTTTCTAACTCACCCAAATACAGATCATGCATGCCCCCATAGGAAGCAAAAGAAGTGTAGATTTAAAACACGACCTATTCGGCTTCGACATCCCATCCCTCTACATAAGGGTACCAAAGAAATCTCGCCCTCTACCACCCCTCCTTCCTCTGCCACTCACCATCTCGATTGACACATGGAACAAAATTACCATTATCAACAATCCAAACCCAACAAGGCCATTCTGCGCAACAGGGCATTCCCCCTGGGCATGACATCTAGAGACTTTGCACACTATGAGCAAATCGACCTCTACAGACTATACCACTTCTTCACAGGAGGCCACATAATCCAATACAATGACCTACCCAGACCTCACACAGCATATACCACCCATGACTTTTTTTAGGTACCTACAACTATATAGCTTTTTAGAACAGACAGAAAACAGAACAGCGGCCTCCACCAAACTCTCATCTTTCGAGCGGGCTTACATCCACAGCCCACTCTGCAAAGGCTAGATCACTGACAACTACACACTCCTAATCACCAATCAGCCATCAAGGGCACTGGCCTATGTATCGGCTTTTAGAGAGGGATCTGGAACCCCAAGATGAATCTACTGACTGGCAAGATATATGGGAGGCTATGGCATCCATATCCATCTGTGTGAACCACAAGGAGCAGGCCTTCAAGACCATGCTCAGATGGTACCTGACAGCCGTACGCCTATAACGAATGGGAAGGTCAGACTCAGACTAGAAACAGTGTGGACACAGAGGCAGATATATACACCTTTGGTGGCACTGCCCCAAACTGACCCCACTGTGGACGGAAGTAACCACACTTGTCACACTTGGATTTCGATTTCTTTACTTCCTTCCCCCTCTCCTTTCTCCCATCTCCTTCCCTCCTATCCTAACAACCATAGTAAAGCGCACCTGACGTGGACGAGACCTTTTCCGATAAAGCACATGAGCAAACTACCCAATCGACAGAGACTCCATACCCTCTGAAGAGAATAATAACACAGGGGACACCCAATCAACAATGATACCCATAGGCCTCAGCTCAGGTCATGGCCATGAGCCCACAAAGGAGCCTCGACCGGGGCCTCCACCCTAGGAATATAGGAGGGCATCCTGCAGACCTGCACACCAGACCCCATATCGCCTCCACATCAACCACTCTATCACTGCACCGGATACCAACACCAATCAATTGACTCCCACCTTGGCTGACAGGCACGCCCTGGATAACCAGCAGCCACTACCCTCATCATGGTATATCATCTCCTGTAAATAAGTTTCCTTTTCACCCCTTTTATTTTTCACCCCCTTCCATGTTCATAGTTCAGTTACCCCTCCCCCCCCCCAAATAAAGACCATGGAGTTGCATACCAACCCAAAATCAGCAGGGAACGCCCACAGAGAAAAGCCGTACACAACCCCAGGAACACCTGGACAATAGGGCCACAATGACAAATCCAACGCAAAATTGTTTAAGTGTACAACTCCAGCAAAGCTAATTACTATTTGAAACGTGAAATGTTTCCTCTCTGTAACCAATGACTCTATGCAAAAACGTATTAATAAACAAAGAATGTTAAAAAAAATAATAGAAAATCTGCTTATATCGAGCAAATTGTTTAAAATGGTTGCATGCTTTAACTTGTAAATATAATAAGACGCCAGGCATGCATCTAAAGTAGCCAAGAGATTTGTCATGACCACAAAAAAAATCCTGGCCTGACCTGAACTGAATCCAACTGTGCATTCATTATATTTGTGAAGACATGGTTTAAGAAGAAAATGCACCTAAAACAAACCAATATCCAAATGTCTGCAGTACAGATAGGGAAAGATATCCAATGACTGTCGAGGTCTATGGGCTCATTCTTTTGACAGCAATGAAATGTTACATATGTCCAACAAAAAGAAAAAAAGCACTAAATACAATTATTTTGCTATGTTAGTGTGACATATTTTTCAGTGCTGTAAAATGTAAAGACCATACATAAAAATGGGTGTATTTTCTCCTTGATTTTAAATTTGCACACAATATCTAATTTATTTACTGTTCCCAGAATGTTTAAGGAGTACGGAACACCGTGAAATTGCGTCACTATAAAAATAGTTGGATTGTATATTTGGATGGACTGCATTGTATATTGTATATTCTGTTCAAAAATGCATATAATAAAGTTAGAGACTGGAATTGTTTTACATATTTAAATTTCATTGTATACCTAATAAAATATAAATATTAAATAAAGATACGATAATTCAATTAATGTTTACTGCTAATTATAGATCAAAGTTGTTATGGACCTTTAAATGAAGCAATACTATAAGACCTTGTGAATTCCAAAATAATATAAAGAAGATTCAAATTGATTTAATCTGAACATGTTCTGGCAATCTCGCAACAATCAAACTCACATATCCCCCCCACCGGCAGGCAATCTGTTAAACTGTATGGATTGTGGCCTCACTTGACTAATATTTTTTTCTGTTGTGGAGGTGACAAAAATGTAATCATTTGCAGTAAATTTGTATCAATCTTAATTTGCTTGCATAGTGTTCAGAAATATAAAAATGAAACACATAAATATTAAACAGTAAAGCATTTGAGTCACCTCTAATCATGTATATCCTATGCAATAACATAGATAATAAGCTTTGACTTCAAATTTTTGGTTGGGGGGGTTTCAGAATATGTTATGAAACACTGGTAGCTATTAAAAGAAAAAAAATACTGAAATTTAAATAAATAAATCAGGGTTGTTTGTTGAAAGGAGATTTTGCATAGCACTGCAGCTAGTCCAGTTTTTGTTACTGTATCTTGATTGAAATCCATCACATTTTACAACTGTTTGAAACTGTCAACTGGCATTCTGTTTAACTCAGCAATACACAAGGTTGCTTTGTTTTGTTTTGATCAAGGCTATTTTAGATATTCCAAGTCAGCAAAATGTTACTGTTGTTTGCTACAAATTTGCCTATTTTTCTTTTAAAGGTACACAGTAAGCATGGTAACAATTATAACTGAAAACAATTTAGCAGAGATGCTAAGTTCCTGGAAGGCTTCAGGCCTGCCCCCAATTATGATTTGGCGATGCTATGTGAATTCATACCAGGAATTGCTGGCAGTGAAAGGCTAAGATCACTCAGCTGATGCTTTGAGACAATTATTGACAATTACCCACAATAGGGCATGAATACTAGTTGTAGTGGTTATGGTGCCAACAGTGTGTCATGCCCAGTGAGCATGATTCCTTAATGCACGGTAGAAATATTGTTAATAAATTAGATGTTAATAATGGATACATGAAATTATTACCTAATAATAGTGGTATGACTGATTACAGCACTGGACAGGTTAATTTGGCAGCTGCAGGAAATGTGCCGTCTGTCAGATCACAGGACATTGTTGGCAAATTATGTTCCTTTCCTTTGAAGCCAAACATCCAGCTGTATCCCACTGGCTAGGTGAGTAACTTTTCTCCTAAAGCACCTTTGTGTGTACTTTTCCCCAGCCCAACTGGGTGCACACCTTTTGTGCTTAGACCCTAAGTGGGCCCTTTTTATATGCTAAACAACAATTAGCAGTCAAGAGCGCTCTCTGTTAAAAGTCATATCAAAAAAACATTACCAATAATCCAGATATAAATAATCATGTCTTTTACTATACATTTTCAGAGCTGAGGGGATACAGTACAAAGCAATTGCAAACATTACTAGTGTACCTTAAGCAGTCTGGAGAAATTGTGCTTATCAGGTTTTGTAAAGTGTTTTTGGAACGGATTAATTGTAACAAGTCCACAGATGTAAAAATAATTTCAGTGCCAGGCACACTCTTTTATATAAATTGATGTCTAAATTGGCCAAAGGTGAGATAAAAGTTATACTCAACCTAGAATCATGCCTAAACTAGTCCTGTACCTCCTATTAAAGCCGACTTGGAAACTTAAGATAGAGCAAAGGATATAAAGTCTATGAAATGTAAATGAGCTGTGTACTTACTGGGAGTAAAAATATAATTTTGAGTGAGTTGCCGTTTTCCCTTTCTTAACTCCCCGGAAACACGAGATACAATTACTCTACTAGCAAAGCGAGTCATTAGGATTTTCTGTTAATATCTTCCTTTTTATTTTAACTGTTTGTTGGTGTAAATAATTTATCATCTATTTTTTATGTATGCAGTTTGAATATTTTTTGTTGATAATAAATGTTCCTTCATTAAGTACTGCCTTTTTCTCATAAAGAATCATGTTACCTGAAGTGATTGCATAGGTATTTCTCTAAATTGTATTTTGTGGGTTTTTAAATACTGATTTAGTGGGCTAACCTAAGGCTCCCCATTTATAAATTGCCTTGGTGATACTAGAGATAAATGTGGGTGGTATTAAGAGGAAATTCTTTATTATTATTTTAGGTGTTGTGCAGACAAACAGAAATTTTGTCCAACTTTGTCACCTACTAAAGCAAGTCGTGGGCACACATAAAGTAGTAATGTTTGTGACACAGTGACCCATTTCATTCCTCCAGTTTTGCTATTACTAATATGTCCTACTGCGCTTTCTCTACTTCTGTCCCAGTTTAGTTACTAAACTCCTATGATTCTCACAATCTAAATGTTTATGGCACATTCTTAAAAGAGTATTACCTTCTCTAACAGCAACATATCTAATCCTTTTTGCAAGTTGTATAAAACACCTTTGTCATTTCATTTCCCTCATGTATCCAATACCCTACACACTTCTCCATCTATTCCATGATCACCAAGCTCTCTATTTTCTTCTCACCTATCTTTTTACCCATCATGCTACACTTCATCCCTCTCCCACATCTTCATATCGCACTCCAATCTCCTCTTACTTTATCTTCTCTTACTTTTTGTTTCTGGGGACATCTTCCCTAATCTGCACCTTGCTCCCTTTTTTTCCTCCTCTCCCTAGGAACCCTTCCGATATTATATACAGTCTCTCTCTCTCACCCCCTCTGCTTCCCCTTTTCACTGCACCCTCTGGAATGCCCTCTGTTTATAAGTATTGCCAAAGCAGCTTTCGTTCATGACTTCATTTCCAACTCCCTCCATCTCCTGGCCCTCACTGAACCATGATTCTCCTCCTCTGACTGTGCTAGCCCTGCTTTCTTCTCTTATGGTGGCATACAACTCTGACATACTCCCAGAGCTAGTGATGGCAAGGGTGTTGGTATGTGTCTCCTTCTCTCAACTTGTTGCACTTATTCCCTCTGTAGATTCACTCTATTTTTCTTCCTTTAAGGGCCATGCTATCTGCTCTTTTGCCCTTTCTTGCTACCAATTGCAGTTATCTACCCTTGTCTACTCTAGCCCCTTCATGGAACACTTCTCAGCCTGGCTTCCTCACTTCCATGTCCTTTGTCATTCCCATCACTAACTTTCGAGACTTTGACATCACAAGATCTCTAAATGATCACCTCCATAGGACTCATAGTATTATAATTCCCCCACCCATCAATCCAGCACCACTTTAGACCTTATCTTTTCCAACCTTTGTTCTACCATTGACATCACTAACATACCACGCCTGCTCTCTGATCACCACCTTTTAAGCTCAAATTATATTGTCCATTACATGCAATTTCGAAAGCACGTATCTGAGCATATTAAACCATATCAAACAGAAATAACAATAAACAAGACCAGACACATGATATAAATCATTAATCTTTATACAAAATAAGTGTGTGAGTGTCATTTACATAAACAATTCACATAGCATTCTCTTCAAAAGCTGCCATCTCTCGCTAAGGCCAGTCACAGGGTGGAGTATGCATGCTCAGCCCCATTGTACAGCGCTATGGAATTTGCTGGCGCTATATAAATAATAAAATAATAATAATAATGCTCAGGATTAGGCTTTTTTCCTGGCAAAATTTGGTTGTTATGGTGACAACGTAAACAGCATGAGTCCATGAACTGGTGTGAGCCTATGGTTGGTATCTTTGCAAGCCAACATTATTGTCGGTCATCCGTAGCAAAATAGTGAAAAGGTTGGAAACCAGTCAGTAATTATTTGCCAATACTACCATAAGTACTCCAATCTAATACGCACTGTTTTTGGAAAATATAGTTACCAAAATTTGAATGCGCATTAGATTTGATAGCACATTACATTCAGGGAAAACATGTATTCCTGACCCTGTCGTGTTAAAACCACCTTCTATCCCACCTGCTGCCCACCCCCCTTGCCTACCTAAATATACTCTGCAGCACTGCCCCAGGAAGGATCTCTAACAGCCATCTGAGGAGTGGCCAGTGAAGTTATCACTAGGCTGTAATGTAAACACTGCATTTTCTCTGAAAATACATTGTCTACAGCAAAAAGCCTGAAGGAAATGATTCTACTCACCAGAACAAATTCAATAAGCTGTAGTTGTTCTGGTGACTATAGTGTCCCTTTAAAAAAAAATAAAAAAAATAAGGAAAATAAAATGGGGGTATAAAAATTTATAATTTCCCCATAGATAATTCAAAAGAATAAATAAGTCAATAAAGACAATATACTGCAATACAAATTTTAAAAACACTGTACCCTGAATGTTTTACTATATGATTATTGTTACATATTGTTACATATTAATACATTTTTACATACAGTTTCAAGAAAAAGTATGTGAACCCTTTGGAATGATATGGATTTCTGCACAAATTGGTCATAAAATGTGATCTGATCATCATCTAAGTCACAACAATAGACAATCACAGTCTGCTTAAACTAATAACACACAAAGAATGAAATGTTGCCATGTTTTTATTGAACACACCAAACATTCACAGTGCAGGTGGAAAAAGTATGTGAACCCTTGGATTTAATAACTGGTTGAACCTCCTTTGGCAGCAATAACTTCAACCAAACGTTTCCTGTAGTTGCAGATCAGACGTGCACAACGGTCAGGAATAATTCTTGACCATTCCTCTTTACAGAACTGTTTCAGTTCAGCAATATTCTTGAGATGTCTGGTGTGAATCGCTTTCTTGAGGTCATGCCACAGCATCTCAATCGGGTTGAGGTCAGGACTCTGACTGGGCCACTTCAGAAGGTGTATTTTCTTCTGTTTAAGCCATTCTGTTGTTGATTTACTTCTATGCTTTGGGTCATTGTCCTGTTGCAACATCTTTCAACATCTTCTGTTGAGCTTCAGCTGGTAGAAAGATGGCCTTAAGTTCTCCTGCAAAATGTCTTGATAAACTTGAGAATTCATTTTTCCTTCGATGATAGCAATCCGTCCAGGCCCTGACGCAGCAAAGCAGTCCCAAACCATGATGCCCCCACCACCATACTTCACAGTTGGGATGAGGTTTTGATGTTGGTGTGCTGTGCCTTTTTTTCGCCACACATTGTTGTGTGTTTCTTCCAAACAACTCAACTTTGGTTTCATCTGTCCACAGAATATTTTGTCAGTACTGCTGTGGAACATCCAGGTGCTCTTGTGCAAACTGTAAACGTGCAGCAATGTTTTGTTTGGACAGCAGTGGCTTCCTCTGTGGTATCCTCCCATGAAATCCATTCTTGTTTAGTGTTTTACGTATTGTAGATTCGCTAACAGGGATGTTAGCATTTGCCAGTGACTTTTGTAAGTCTTTAGCTGACACTCTAGGATTCTTCTTCACCTCATTGAGCAGTCTGCGCTGTACTCTTGCAGTCATCTTTACAGGACGGCCACTCCTAGGGAGAGTAGCAGCAGTGCTGAACTTTCTCCATTTATAGACAATTTGCCTTACCGTGGACTGATGAACAGCAAGGCTTTTGGAGATACTTTTATAACCCTTTCCAGCTTTATGCAAGTCAACAATTCTTAATTGTAGGTCTTCTGACAGCTCTTTTGTGCGAGGCATCATTCACATCAGGCAATGCTTCTTGTGAAAAGCAAACCCAGAACTGGTGTGTGTTTTTTATAGGGAAGGGCAGCTGTAACCAACACCTCCAATCTCATCTCATTGATTGGACTCCAGTTGGCTGACATCTCACTCCAATTAGCTCTTGGAGATGTCATTAGTCTTGGGGTTCACATACTTTTTCCACCTGCACTGTGAATGTTTACATGGTGTGTTCAATAAAAACATGGCAACATTTCATTCTTTGTGTGTTATTAGTTTAAGCAGACTGTGATTGTCTATTGTTGTGACTTAGATAATGATCAGATCACATTTTATGACCAATTTGTACAGAAATCCATATCATTTGTAGTCTGAAAAGAGACATGTGTCCATCAAGTTCAGCCTTTCTTACATCTGTTTTTTGATGTTGATCCAAGAAAAGGCAAAACAGCATTTTACAATTTTGCAACAAACTGGAGTCCAATCAACAAACTAGGAAAACATTCCTTCTCTACCCCAGAATGGCAGTAAGATATCCTTGAATATTATATTTTGGCATCTAGTAGCTGTTTAAACATCTGTATAGACTCTGATAAAACCACCTCTTCAGGCAGAGAGTTCCATATCCTTATTGTTCTTACTGTAAAAAAAGGCTTTCCTTTGCCTTTTACCCTTTTACTAAATCTCCTTTCTTCGAGTTTCAATACATGATCTCATATCCAATGTATAGTCTTATATTTGATAAATAGTCAAAGAAAACAAGATGTTTATTTTCATATATATATATGTGTGTGTGTGTGTGTTTATAGGGGGAAAAAGCAATGAAACAAGCAAAAGATGCTGCAATCACAAAACAGTCAAGTCCAAACATTTATTTAACCCCTTCCCGACCTCGGATGTATCAGGTAAGTCAGACAAAAAATGGTCCTTAAGGACCGTGGACATACCTGATACGTCCGCGGGGAATTAGAGTGCTGAAAGTGATCATGATCGCTTCCAGCCACTCTAACAGTATTGCAGCGATGCCTCAATGTCGAGGCATAGTGCAATACCCTCTCTCACTGCTGGGCAACTTTAGAAAACCGGGTGATTGCTTCCCTGGAGTGATCACTTCCGGGTTGCTCCACATGGTGCCCAGCAGTGTAGTGCAGAGCATCGAAAGCCATCAGGCAGTCTTCCGATTCTCTGCCTGTGCTAAGTGCCTCGACAGGTCGAGGCAATTAGTGAAGAAATAAATTATTTTAAAAAAAATAACAAAAAAAAAAATGAACCCCTTCCCTCCCTCCCTCCCTCCACCTCTACCATGTACTTACCCGATCGCCACCATTCCCCTGCCAGCAAACAGTCTTCTGCTCCACATATATACACACAGTCAGGTCCATAAATATTGGAACATCGACACAATTCTAATCTTTTTGGCTATATACACCACCACAATCAGGGCCGGACTGGGAAAAAAATTAGGCCCGGGCATTTTTCAATTGGAGCGGCCCCCCCAAAAGGGGGCGGGGCCAGAGAAAGTGAGCATGTTGGTTCAATGCGCTGAAGAGCTCTAGCATTAGAAAAAGGCCCTGTATTTGTTCTGCGCAGCGCAAGCAAATGTATTAACATGCTTGCACTGTGTTTGCTTTTAAATTGTCTCTGGTGTCTCCACAAGTGGGATACCAGAGGACAATAGGGCCAGGAAAGTGTATGGTGCATGTGTTTGGCGCATGCTTGTGGGATTGCCTGTGTGTAGAGTGTGGTGTGGTATTGTGTAAATAGGTCAATTTTGTGGTGTAATATGTGTGGCTAGGGGCTGTAGAGAGTGCGTGTATAGGGGCATAGTGTTATAGGGGATGTAGTGAGTGTGTGCATACGGGCATTAGTGTGTGTGTGTATAGGTGACGTAGTGTGTGTCACTTATACACACACACTACTGTGTGTAGAGAGGGTGTGTTTAGAGAATGTTTTATGTGTTTGCTTACAAGGAATGTAGTGTGTGTGTAGGTGGTGCAGTGTGTGTGTAAGAGATCTAGTGTGTAAAGGACCAAGAGTGTGTATAGAAGATTGTGTGTGTGTGTGTGTGTGTGTGTGTAGAGGATTAAGAGTGCATATAGGGTAAGGGATCTAGCGTGTATCTGGAGCGTAATGTGTGTAGTGGTGCAGTGTGAGGGGTGCTGTAGTGTGTGTGTATATATCATAAAAACAGGATGCTTGGCACTCTCCTTTAAGTAATAAGAAAGACCTAATAGCCTGGGTGCTATATCCCAAACGTCAGAAATATACAAAAATCAAAACTGAGGATGCACTCACAGGACTTGGTTAAAGTGAAAAAAAGGGACTTTTAATTATTCCATGTGAATGGAAAATTGATTTTTCTGTACATTTCACATGGAATAATTAAAAGTCCCTTTTTTCACTTTAACCAAGTCCTGTGAGTGCATCCTCAGTTTTGATTTTTGTATATATATATATATATATATATATATATATATATAAATAATTTGGACGTATTGTATGTGTGAGGTGCGCAGTGTGTTTGTGTAAGAGGGGTGCTGTGTGTGAGGGTGTTTTTATCTGCTGTCACATTCTGGGTTTCTAATTTTATTTGTCTGTTAACTCACTGAGGGTTATTTTATATAATATATATGTGCTGTATATGTGTGGGAGTGAGGGTGCTGTCTGTCTGAGGGTGTTGTGTGTGTCTGTGGGGGGCTGTGTGTGTCTGGGGGGGCTGTTAGGGAAATTATTTTAAATATATATTTATTTTATTAATTATTATAATAATTAATTATTATTAATAATTAAAAAAAAAAAAGTTATGTCCCCCCTTCTTACCTTTAGCCTGGGAGGGGGGGGAGATCCGTTCTGCGTGGAGGAGGGGGACCATGCTGCCTTCCCTGGTGGTCCAGTGGTGAGAGTGAACTCTAACCTGCAGGTTAGAGTTCACTCTCGCGAGATCTGAGCGTTGCCGCGGCAATGCTCAGAATCCCGCGAGAGGACCGGGCGGAGCTGCTTGTAAGAGCTCCGCCGGGTCCTCTCTCCTCCCTCCCAGCCGGCGGCCGCCTCTAACAGTGCCTGTGGGCCGGTGAGGGAGATCACCGGCCCATGGAGGCACTATGCAGGGCCGGCACTCGGATAGCGCTGGCCCTGCAGGGGCCGGCCGGGGAGATCCTGTGATCTCCCCTGCCGGCCTCGGCCCCACGGCCATCGCGGCCCACCGGGCATCAGTCCGGGCCTGACCACAATGGATTTGAAATGAAATGAACACGATGTGCTTTAACTGCAGACGTTCAGCTTTAATTTGAGGGTATTTACATCCAAATCAGGTGAACAGTGTAGGAATTACAACAGTTTGTATATGTGCCTCCCACTTTTCAAGGGACCAAAAGTAATGGGACAATTGGCTGCTCAGCTGTTCCATGGCCAGGTGTGTGTTATTTCCTCATTATCCCATTTACAAGGAGCAGATAAAAGGCCCAGAGGTCATTTCAAGTGTGCTATTTGCATTTGGAATATGTTGCTGTCAACTGTCAATATGAGATCCAAAGAGCTGTCACTATCAGTGAAGCAAGCCATCATTAGGCTGTAAAAACAAAACAAACCCATCAGAGAGATAGCAAAAACATTAGGTGTGGCCAAATCAACTATTTGGAACATCCTTAAAAAGAAAGAACGCACCGGTGAGCTCAGCAACACCAAAAGACCCGGAAGACCACAGAAAACAACTGAGGTGGATGACCGAAGAATTCTTTCCCTGGTGAAGAAAACACCCTTCACAACAGTTGGCCAGATCAAGAACACTCTCCAGGAGGTAGGTGTATGTGTGTCAAAGTCAACAATCAAGAGAAGACTTCACCAGAGTTAATACAGAGGGTTCACCACAAGATGTAAACCATTGGTGAGCCTTAAAAACAGGAAGGCCAGATTAGAGTTTGCCAAACATCTAAAAAAGCCTTCACAGTTCTGGAACAACATCCTATGGACAGATGAGACCAAGATCAACTTGTACCAGAGTGATGGGAAGAGAATAGTATGGAGAAGGAAAGGAACTGCTCATGATCCAAAGCATACCACCTCATCAGTGAAGCATGGTGTTGGTAGTGTCATGGTGTGGGCATGTTTGTCTGCCAATGGAACTGGTTCTCTTGTATTTATTGATGATGTGACTGCTGACAAAAGCAGCAGGATGAATTCTGAAGTGTTTCGGGCAATATTATCTGCTCATATTCAGCCAAATGATTCAGAACTCACTGGACGGTGCTTCACAGTGCAGATGGACAATGACCCGAAGCATACTGCAAAAGCAACCAAAGAGTTTTTTAAGGGAAAGAAGTGGAATGTTATGCAATGGCCAAGTCAATCACCTGACCTGAATCCGATTGAGCATGCATTTCACTTGATGAAGACAAAACCGAAGGCCTGGCAGAGCATCACCAGGGATGAAACCCAGCGTCTGGTGATGTCTATGTGTTCCAGACTTCAGGCTGTAATTGACTGCAAAGGATTTGCAACCATGTATTAAAAAGTGAAAGTTTGATTTATGACTTTTAATCTGTCCCATTACTTTTGGTCCCTTAAAAAGGAGGAGGCACATATACAAACTGTTGTAATTCCTACACCGTTCACCTGATTTGGATGTAAATACCCTAAAATTAAAGCTGAAAGTCTGCAGTTAAAGCACATCTTGTTTGTTTCATTTCAAACCCATTGTGTTGGTGTATACAGCCAAAAAGATTAGAATTGTGTTGATGTCCCAGTATTTATGGACCTGACTGTATATAATAACTATATATACATACATATACACACACACATATATATATATATACACACACACAAGAAAATAATTTTGTACTCCACTTACTCAGGTGTACTTTGCCTGGTGCTTGTCAGCAAATAATGTAGAAACAGCAAAAGAATAGCACTCTCAGGACTTTCAAAATAAAGTAAAACTTAACTTTGAATGTCCAAGGTTAAAGATCAATGTTTCAGTTCGTCTTGCAAACTTTCATTCATCCTGATGAAAGTTTGCAAGACGAACTGAAATGTTGATCTTTAACCTTGGACATTAAAAGTTAAGTTTTACTTTGTTTTGAAAGCTCTGAGAGTGCTATCCTTTCGCTGTTATATATATATATATATATATATATATATATAAAAATAATACGAAATATACATATGTCCATATACATAATTACATAAATAATTCATAAATATACACATAGACTTCAAATATATAAATATGTATATATATTTAAATTCTACGTGCATATTTATGTAATGTTTTTAAATAATTAAGTAATTTTATTGATTGCAATTTGGGGGACCTGCTTGACAACCCAGGCCGAAAGTCCAGAGAATTTAATTTGCTAGCACTATATTTAACCCTCTAACTTTCAAAGACACCCTAAAACCTGTACATGGGGGTTACTGATTCACTCAGTAGACTTCGCTGCACACAAATATAAGTGTTTCAAAACAGTGATACATATCACAGCAATGATATTGTCAGTGAAAGTGAAGTTTTTTGCATTTTTCCACACACAAAACAGCACTTTCACTGATGATATCATTGTTGTAATACATTTTACTGTTTTAAAACACTAATATTTGTGTTCAGCAAAGTCTCCCGAGTACAACAGTACCCCTCATGTACAGGTTTTATAGTGTTTTTGAAAGTTACATGGTCAAATATAAGGCCGTTTTTTCACATTGAAATTTGCCAGATTGGTTATGTTGCCTTTGAGAATTATCCCCATGATGGCATACCATTTGCAAAAGAAGACAACGCAAGGTGTTGCAAATGGGGTATGTTCAGTCTTTTTTAGTAGGGACTTAGTCACAAACACTGGCCAAAGTTAGCGTTCATAATTGCTTTTTGCATTTTTAACACACAAACAAATATAAATGCTATCTTTGGCCAGTGTTTGTGACTAAGTGGCTACTACAAATGACTGGACATATCCCATATTGAATACCCTGGGTTGTCTACTATTCAAAAATATATGGTTTGATGGGGGTAAATGACACTGGCCGGCTTCAAAATTTCCCAAATAGGACATGGGTGCATGATGACCAGCTGTGAAAATTCCAAGTTGTTTTTTTTTTTTTTTTTTAATTTGGCATAGATTGGTAAAATGGTTGCATGAAAAGAGTCAAAATACCCCAAGCTTAATCCCTTAGGTTGTCTTCTTTTAACAAATATATACATGTGAAGGGTTATTCAGGGATTCCTGACAGATAACAGTGTTACAATGTAACTTGTGTTCATTTTGAAAAAAAAAATGGTTTGTGGATAGCAAAGTGCTTCTTGTACTTATAGCCCTATAACTTTCCAAAAAAAGCTAAGAACATGTTAACATTGGGTATTTCTAAACTCAGTACAAAATTTAGAAACTATTTAGCATGGGTGTTTTTTGGCGGTTGTAGATGCGTAACAAATTTTAGAAAAGTTAGAAAAGTGGGTTTTTTTCATCATATTTTATAATTCTTACTACAGTAAATTATATGATATGATGAAAAAAATGGTATCTTTAGAAAGACCATTTAATTGCGAAAAAAAACACGGTATAATATGTGTGGGTACTATAAATGAGTAAGAGGAAATTTACAGCTAAACACAAACACCGCAGAAATGTAAAAGAAGCCCTGGTCCCAAACAGTAAGAAAATTGAAAAGCAGTCGGGTCACTAAGGGGTTAAGCCCTCCCTATGGATTAAATGGTTCCAGTCTATGTATCCACCTTGGCTCTACCACTATTCGGGCTAACTGTCTATCAAAACAATTTCTTGACCTTTAATGAGTCTGGATTTCAGCAATATATTTTTGTGAAAAAGAATTGCTTGTCCGACACTGACAAAAGAAGTATTGGATTTACAGTGTAAAAAATTCACTGCCATATAGCAGTTTGACTCAGCCAAATTTTGTAACTGAACAAAGATTTGGAAAAATACACAAAAAGGTGCATAAATGACCTATCAATGTCCTGCAGAATATATACATAATATAAGAACATTTTTAGAGTGCATTGAAGCATTCGGGCTCAGATTTGAAGAATTCACCCCTAATTATAAAATCCAGACGTTGTTAAATATTGTGAACAATGTCCGAAATTTTGCAGTCCAAATGTGGTGGTGGGAGTTAGCAGCAAAACCACTTCAATGGGCAGAAGTGTTCTGGGTGCCTGGAGTGTCCCTTTATATATGGATCTACAAGAAGAAAAACTACCACAACAAGAGAGAATAGTCTTAAATTATAGGGGGAAATGTTTAAAAATAATATCTGTATTGC
The DNA here is from genome assembly GCA_933207985.1 of Pelobates cultripes. Taxonomy (NCBI): domain Eukaryota; kingdom Metazoa; phylum Chordata; class Amphibia; order Anura; family Pelobatidae; genus Pelobates; species Pelobates cultripes. The sequence continues at coordinate 110,692,236 of OW240918.1, forward strand.
TTTACTGAGAGGGTAGTGGATACATGAAATAGCCTTCCAGTTGAAGTGGTAGAAGTTAACACAGTGAATTAGTTTAAACATGCATGGGATATGCATAAGGCTATCCTAGACTAATCCTAGGCAGGGACTAATGAAAGTATTTAGAAAATTAGGCAGACTAGATGGGCCGCAATGGTTCTTATCTGCCGTCACATTCTATGTTTCTATGTTAAACGTAGGTGAAGAAATCCCACTTATTTATTTTGATATGAAAACCAAAATCCTTCTGGAAATATCAGAACTAAATGGACTTTCAGGAAATGTTGTTGCCAAGTAAATATCTTGTTTAAAGTGTTACTCAAACTAAAAATGAAAACACTATTTCATGTCAGAGTAACCCTTCCTATATTGGTCGACAGGGTGGCTGTGGCACCATTGTTTTCAGGCTTCAGCGATTTGGCATCAGACTCAAAGTGTGCACAGAATTCACAACAGTTAGCCGGTCTCTTGTTCCGGTCTTGCTAATGATGACCCAATATAACTTCCTGAGTTGGAGTTACACTTTCGGCAACAGTGGGGTTAAAGTGTGTATGAGCAGCACTTCATCGTAAAAAGCTGAACATACATACTCCAGGCACCATGACCACTTCATATCAGTGAAGTGGTCATGGGGTTTGGAGTACTCTTTAACTATGCTTTTGAGGACAGTTATTTGTCACCAAAGTAAAACTCACTGACGTTATAGAGCAGGTGCTGGAAAACATAATCAAGTTGAAGGAAACCAACCCATAAAACATTTCTTTTTTTTATTAAAGTCATTAAAAATGCAATAAAATGCTCATGATAGATAACAGCAAACGTGTCTCATCTGATGAAATGATAAAATGCTGCCACTTTCCCAATAGGTGGTCTGAAATCTAATATCAGATGTAGGACCACCCATAGCAAACTGCAGAATTAACCTGTGTGAGGACAATTTGTTGTCTATTTTTGCTATGGCTCCAGGTACCCATAACAGCACATTAGAAGCTTTTAATACATTGTCGTGTTTCCTGAGAAAATCATCCAAAGGGATTTCAGATCGGATTCAAAGAAGGAATACAACATTACTTTCATGATATTTTGGTTTTTGATAAGCTATGTGCAGTTTTGACAAATGAAATACCCAGAGGCCAACTCCTTAGGAAAGCTGTCTATTCTGCAAATGGCTTGGTTTCTACATTTAACCCATGCATTACCAGCAGACCAGTAATGCATTTAGTATCTACATTCAAATAATTTATATTTCATTTATCTTTTCAGTGAAATTGTAGTTTTCATTTGAGTTGTGTACCTACCCTACCACAGAGCCCAAGTGTTTAACATTTTTTAATCAGATTCACTTATCTCTTTGCAAGAGGACCCTTACCCTGGTTCTGTGTGTTGGTTAGGTTTGATAGGAGTAATAGGTGTCAAGATGGCTAGTACAGAACTAGGTGCATAATTACTTGTGAGGACGGAACTGGCTGTGATAGAAATTAGGCATGTTTTCAACTTGGCAGAGATCAATCATTTTGGCAAAGTTGTTATAGGCCCTGGAGTCAGTCTACACAACCTTCATTCCAATTTTGGTGCATCCGAGTCTTATCAACTATGGTGCTCCATTATTGATGCTGCTATGTCATTTCATAAACCTTTATTCCTTTCTATTTCATTTATTTATCAGTGTCCTGACTGCGCATGAGCAAATTACACAAATTGACACAAGGGTTTGGGCCTATATAAACTCATGCAATATCTGGTCCAGTGCCCTTTCATGGTTTCTGATAGCCTTAAGTTTATTTGTTACTGTTCCCGATTTCTGTTACTGACCCAGCAACAATATTTGACTTGGAGTTGATCCTATTGCAACAAACCACCTCTTTTACAGGTAGGATTTTGTCACAGATCTTGCAGTAACCACAGCCTCTTAGGGTATACAAAGTCCATTACACATTCAGCTCAGTTTTCCTTTTTATTTGATAAGAAAAACAGGTGCTTTAAATAATAATAAACAAACAAAATTCCTTGCTCTTACTAGACAGAAATCACTATCTGTAATTGGGTGGTTTTTCCACTTACCAATTTTCCAATAAAAAAAAACAAAATGGATTTGCAATAAACACAAGTGTTGTGTTGTGTTGTGTTGTGTTGTGTTGTGTTGTGTTGTGTTGTGTTGTGTTGTGTTGTGTTGTGTTGTTGTGTCCTAGCTGGCTTTTTCTCCCTCACTCTGCAGCAGGCTGATATCTCCTTTTAAAGGCCTGTCTGCTAATTGACCAGCTACAGGTGAGTGCCAATTAGTTAACTCTTAAGATAAATCAAAATTCTGGTCGGTTACACAGCAACTAGTGCTGTTGGAGCATTGGCCCACCCTGCTCTCCAAATGCTCCGCCCCAGGGACCCATACCCTGTTTTGCAGAGCATCAGCAATGTATATTGCAAACTTTAACATCTCTCCCTGGGGCATTTAACTGAAAATTCTCTGGCTGCTGTTTAGCAAATCAGGCCTGATATATCTTCCATCAACCACTATTCCACCTTTTAGCTCACACTATCCTGCTCCCAGTATTCAAGACTGGCTAAGTTATTGACCACAAATTATTCCTGTCCAGTTTATGTGTACCTGACCCAACTACTGACCATGAGTTTGTTCCTGTCTGCAGTATGCACCAGACCCGGCTCTGTTCCTGACATTGTATTTGTCTGTTGATTTTCATGTGTGAAGGTAGTGGGTACCGTGTAGACACCCATTTTATTAGCTTACCATAATAAACAGGCGCAAGACATTGATGGTGACAAAAAGGCCACAGCTTTATTAATATCAATAAATAACATTAGTTTTATTAAACACCATACATTAACATAATGTAACATTTATAATTCAACACCTTTGCCGACCATTCCTGCTGATACTAGGCACCTGCCCTCCCCCCTCGTCCTATACACAAACTGGCTTCACAACTGGCTAATCACTGTCCTGCCACTGGCTCAGTGGGCACGTACACAACCCACAATCATAACCTAGTTTAGGACCAAGGACCAAGGTTGGTCCAACCCTGGTTGACAAGGGACCTTTTCCGCCACAGGCCCCCGCTCTTCTACCCCTGAAAACAGCAGGGACCCCTGAAAACAGCAGGGCTGTCCCACCAAACCAGCCATGGCCTCCTCCAAAGCATTTTGCAAAGCCAGATTAACCCCTTAAGGACACATGATGGCAATATTCCATCATGATTCCCTTTTATTTCAGAAGGTGTGTCCTTAAGGGGTTAAACAAATCTAACCCAACTTCTATGAGATGCCCCGTCACTCCTGAAAAACATAGCCGCATTCTGTTAAAAAAAGGGATGCCGAACCACAATGCACCCAAACCCCCCTTATAAAGTTAGACACTCGCTTATTGAGTTTGACCCTGCTCCACTCCATTGCCCCCTGATCCCTGGTGCATCACCAATAGTTCCAGGACACCACCTCCGACCAGACTAGGCAGACGTCTGGGAAAAGTAACAGCACCTGCGCTAGATCCCGCCTAATCATGTCCCCCAGTCCCAATACCGGGAATTTGCCTAGGTTGTTGCCCCCTAGGTGGATCACCAGGTCGTCCGGCACTGCTAACAAACTGGACAATTGGACCAATTCAGGCAGCAGATGAGCCCAACATATGCCCTGAGACCCGGACCAACGAACGTCTGCTACTGCAGGTGATAAGCCCAGGCGAAGCCTACCTGGGTGGACACCAGCACGTCGATGGACCCAATACACGTAAGAGTGTCCAATCACCCAAACACGACGTCGGGATCTACGGAGAGAAGACAGAAGGAAACAAAATCAGCTCAGCGGGACGCACATAAGACCTAAACACGATTCCCACCAACCAATCCTGCGAATAGCCATATCCGAGAGCCCCAAGCGCGATGCCTTTGTCGCAGCCCCAATCCTAAAGGAGTGACCCCCAAAGTCCTGACTCCGGATGCCCAATGCATCCAGCGACTTTTTAAACAACCTGATTAACTGAAAATGGGACAGCAGCCCGCATCCTGGTGGACCAACAGTGGACCCGACACCGACGGCCGAAGCGTGCAAAAATGATGAAAACAGGAAACCGGGCAACCACCAAACCCGGGATCTCCCAAAGAGAGACCAATATGCCTCTCCCGCGAGTATCCATTTTTGAGCATCGCAACAAAAAACATACCGAACCCTCGTCGCAGTACATATCACCCCACATTACCCCCCCCCAGAAACCTTCTTACTGGGACTCAACAAATATGTGCACAATGTGGAAAATAGTCAATCCGAAGCTCTATACACCTCAAAGTGGTGTCCCCTCTACCACTTTAAAATCAACAGTATACATACAAAAACAAGATGGAGCTTCTTAAAATGGCAATGAAACAGATATTCTGGAAAATAAAATATAAACAATAGCGCAATACAGTAGTGCAAAGGAAATTGGAAATGTATATACAGTAGATTTTTCACTCACAAGCCTGGAGTCATAATCTCATATGACTCGGATGGTGTATGCCTTTGGACCATTTCAGGATGTCCAAATCCTTCTTTCAAGCAGGATTCCGTTTATCTCCCCTTTAACCAACTCACAGACAAAAGTGCCAGGTCAGTGGTAAATTTCCAAAAGGGTGATGCTTTATTCAAAATAAAAACTTATAATAAAAAATGTTAAAATAAATTCAAATATAACAATTTGTGGTTTAAATAGGGCTATATAGTCCTTAAAAATCGCCAAAACGCGTTTTGCCTGGTAAAACAGGCTTCCTCAGTCGGCTTTTTTTCACTGTTCAGTCTTTTTCCAATTTTTAAAAGTCCGTTTGTTTTTACTTCTGGGTTCCGGTTTCTGTCCATTTGGAACGCAATTATGCGTTCCAACGATGTCATTTCCTGTTGTGTCACTTCCGGATTTCTGTTTCAGTTCGCTGGAACGCATCGTGCGTTCCAGCGATGTCACTTCCTATTACGTCACTTCCGGATCTCGATCTTGATCGGCTGGAACGCACAATGCGTTCCAGTGACATTGTACTTCGGCATCTCTGCCATTCCAATTAGTCCACACAATATCCAGTTATGGAGGTCTGTTTTACCTATATATGCACATATCTTAATAAACTTTACATGTGTATTAGCAATATTAAACCATGGAAGTCTGTTTTTACACATTTATATATATGTATCAATAAACTTCACATATATAATAAGAGTTCTTTGCCTATCTAATATATCAAACTTCTTCAACATGAGCATGATATAAACATTTTAAAATGCTTCTGCAATATAGAAATGATAATAATATGGACATTTCTCCTTATAATATCTTCTCAATATAAAGATAGTGTAGATATCCCAAAGGTGATCTGGCAATATAAATATTTTTCCTTAAAGTGCTCTTGTGTATTTTCATTAAAGTGCTCTTATATATTTTCCTTTAAAGTGCTCTTGTAGTGCTTCCAGAGTCTCCATAATCATATTCAAAAACATATCATTTCAAAAACTCAGAAAAAAAAACTAATTGTTTTAAAAGGTATCCATATTAAAAATATCCATAAAATTTAAAAAATATTTACTAAAAAATATATATTTCCATAATAAATAGTAGGGGAGTTCAGTTCATGAAATGACATAGTTCGAAATCTTGGTTTAAACCATGAGGTGCCATAGTGTTAAAACTGAAAATAAATCTCATTTCTTCTATTCCTATTTTTCTAATGTAATCTCCTCCTCTCCAATCTTTCTTAACCAATTTTATTGCACAAAAAAACATTCCTTCGGGGTCTTGATTATGGAATGTCTTAAAATGGTTGGAGACACTGTGTGACTCCAATCCATTTTTTATGTTCCTTGTGTGTTCTGCTATTCTCGTATTCAGACATCTAATGGTTCTCCCTACATATAGGAGGTTACACTGACACTTCAGAACATAAATAACCCCTTTAGAGTGGCAAGTTAAATGGTCTCGAATTTGAAATTTTTGATTTATCCAAGGCTTCATATCCGTTATGTGGCGCTTCCTGCTTTTAGTGTTTCTGCACGCTAGGCACTGACCGCAACCATAAAAACCTTTATTCTGCCTTAAAAAATTCTTATCAACCAAAATTTGTCTATCACTACTTTGTACTAAAGTGCTCTTGAGATTTTTTGCTCCCCTATATATGATCTTAGGTCTTTCTGGCAAAATGTTTTTTAGGACCGGATCATCTTGCAAAATATGCCAGTATTTATTTATGATTTTATTGACTTTTTTGTGATTCCCATTAAAATTACAAATGAACGGAACATCTCTATTCCATTTTTGTTTCCCCTTTTTATCTTTGTATATTAAAAGGTTCTTCCTAGGTATTATACGGACATCTTCTAGAGCAGTTTGCAAATCTGTTTCTGCATATCCTTTTTGCAAAAATTGGGTCTTTATTCTCCCTGCCTGTGACAAATAGTCTTCATCATTAGTGCAATTTCGCCTGATTCTCAAAAATTGTCCTCTAGGTGCATTTAATAGCCAGGGTGTGTGGTGACAGCTCTCTTTTTGAATATATCCATTTGCATCCACTTCCTTAAAATGATTCTTTGTGGTAATGCAAGTATTGATGATGTTGATATCAAGATCTAAGAAGTTGATACTTTCTTCACTTATTTGTGCCGTTAAAACAATGTTCCATTCATTGTTGTTTAAAAAAGTAATAAAAACATCCAGTTCTATCCTAGTTCCCGTCCAGATAAAAAATATATCGTCGATGAAACGACGATAGCATACCAAGTCCGTCACCCAGGTATGTCCTCTATATACAAACTTCTCTTCCCAATACGCCATGAATAAGTTTGCATAACTGGGAGCGAACTTGGTGCCCATCGCCGTTCCTCGAATTTGTAGATAAAAGACGTCTTGAAACCAGAAAAAATTGTTTGTTAAAATCAAATGGATACCTTCTAAAATATATTGGGTCTGTTCTTCTTTAAAATTATGTTTTCTTAAAAAATATTGCACAGCTTCCAATCCAATCTTGTGAGGTATGATACTATAGAGGGAGGTTACGTCACACGTAACCAAAAAACTACCCTCTTTCCAAGTAATCTCTTCTAAAAGCTTCAAAATATGTATAGTGTCCTTTAAATAGGCGGGGTTATATACAACCAGAGGTTGCAACAATTTATCTAAGTATTCCGATACCTTTGCTGAAACGGAATCAATTCCGGATATTATCGGTCTGCCGGGTGGATTTTTCCTATCTTTATGTACCTTTGGTAGATGATAATAAACCGGAGTTTTAGGGTGTGGAGTAGACAAGTATTTAGCTTCATCTATTGTTAATATTTCCTTTTCTAGACCTTTCTTAATATATTCGTCAAATTTCTTTTTTATTTCATTAATTGGATTTCTGTCCAATTTTTGATATGTAAGAGGGTCAGATAAAATTCGTTCCGCTTCTTGTACATAATTTGACCTTGAAGATATCACAACCCCACCCCCCTTATCCGCCGGTTTAATGACCATCTCTCTATTTTGCTTTAATTCCTTAACCACATTCTTTTCCTTACTTGACATATTATATTGGTATTTATTTAGTGGTCTAATTTGTCCAAGAAATTTGACGAATATATTAAGAAAGGTCTAGAAAAGGAAATATTAACAATAGATGAAGCTAAATACTTGTCTACTCCACACCCTAAAACTCCGGTTTATTATCATCTACCAAAGGTACATAAAGATAGGAAAAATCCACCCGGCAGACCGATAATATCCGGAATTGATTCCGTTTCAGCAAAGGTATCGGAATACTTAGATAAATTGTTGCAACCTCTGGTTGTATGTAACCCCGCCTATTTAAAGGACACTATACATATTTTGAAGCTTTTAGAAGAGATTACTTGGAAAGAGGGTAGTTTTTTGGTTACGTGTGACGTAACCTCCCTCTATAGTATCATACCTCACAAGATTGGATTGGAAGCTGTGCAATATTTTTTAAGAAAACATAATTTTAAAGAAGAACAGACCCAATATATTTTAGAAGGTATCCATTTGATTTTAACAAACAATTTTTTCTGGTTTCAAGACGTCTTTTATCTACAAATTCGAGGAACGGCGATGGGCACCAAGTTCGCTCCCAGTTATGCAAACTTATTCATGGCGTATTGGGAAGAGAAGTTTGTATATAGGGGACATACCTGGGTGACGGACTTGGTGTGCTATCGTCGTTTCATCGATGATATATTTTTTATCTGGACGGGAACTAGGATAGAACTGGATGTTTTTATCACTTTTTTAAACAACAATGAATGGAACATTGTTTTAACGGCACAAATAAGTGAAGAAAGTATCAACTTCTTAGATCTTGATATCAACATCATCAATACTTGCATTACCACAAAGAATCATTTTAAGGAAGTGGATGCAAATGGATAT